>CM060945.1:129963939-131213939 GCA_030765085.1 Allium cepa | reverse complement strand
CTGCCAACAAGTTAAGGGAGATCAACAGAAGTCATCCGGATTATTGCAGCCTTTGGAAATTCCAGATTGGAAGTGGGAGATGATCTCGATGGATTTCATCGACGGTTTGCCTAGAACCAAGCAAGGAAATGAAGGAATATGGGTTATTGTTGATCGTTTAACGAAAAGTGCCCATTTTATATCGGTTAAGGCAACTCGTACTGCAGCTTATCTAGCAGAAATTTTCTTAAAGGAGATAGTCAGATTGCATGGTGTTCCTGTCAGCATAGTAAGTGACCGTGATCCTATTTTCACCAGCAAATTTTGGAAAGCTCTGCAATCAGCTATGGGAACAAGTTTGAGATTGAGTACAGCCTATCATCCTCAGATGGACGGACAAACGGAGAGGCTTAATCGTATTCTGGAAGATATGTTGCGAGCTTGTGTATTGGATTTTGGAGGATAATGGGAAGACCATCTTCATCTAGTGGGATTTTCTTATAATAACAGTTACCAAGCGAGTATTAAGATGGCTCCTTATGAAGCTCTGTATGGAAGACCGTGTAGATCTCCATCCTGTTGGATTAAATCGAAAGATCGTCTTGTGGTCGGCCCGATCCAATTCGAGAAGCTTCTGCGAAAGTTGAGCTTATCAAGAAAAGGATGAATGCTGCTCAGGATCGTCAGAAGAAATATGCAGATAAGAGACGAAGACCATTGGAATTTGAGATCGGAGATTTAGTTTTTATCAAAGTTTCCCCAATTAAAGGTGCTACAAGATTCCGAAAAACGCGAAAACTTGCTTCGAGATATATTGGACCATTCCAAGTGCTGGAAAGAATTGGAGCTGTAGCCTACAGGATTGAATTGCTAGAACGGATGTCTGGAATTCACAATGTATTCCATGTGTCTCATTTAAGGAAATTTGTTCATGACCCACATTGGTTGTAGAACCAGTTGTTCAGGAAGATTTAGAAGTTGAACCCAACTTGACTATGGTTAGAAATCCTGTTCGGATTGTGGATCAAGATGAGAAGCAACTCAGGAACAAAGTGGTGAAACTCGTCAAGGTGCAATGGAGCGAGGATCCCAGAGATTGTACCTGGGAAACTCTTGATAGTTTTAGGAAAGCTTATCCGGATTTATGTCCGGATAACTAGTGATGTTTGTTAGAATTGACTGTTTGATTTGTTTTTTATTATATGGATTATATGTATGTTTGGAGTGTTAATATAAAAGCTTTTGAATTAACCGTTGGTTAAATTTCGGGGACGAAATTCTTTTAAGGGGGAGGAATGTAACATCCCGAAATTTAGACTGTATTATTATAATAGGTTTTTAATCTAATTTAAATAAAATACAAGTTTTTTCATTTATAAATAAATAAGATTTTGGGCATTATTAGTTATATATGTGTTATAAAGGAAATTTTAATTTCAAAATTTAAAATAGACTCTTTTAACAATATTTAAATAAAATCTGTTTTATTCAATTAAATTAAAGGCTATGTATTAATGACATTTAATATCAGATATATAAATGTAGTTGATAATAATAATATTTACAATAGCACAATTCTATTCATATTAAATATAAATATAAAGTATACTAATGCAAATATAAGTTACAAATCAAATATTTGGAAGATTTAACTTTAAATAAAAATAAGATTTAGAAGTGATTCTAAACAACAACTCTTATAATTAAAATAAAATAGAGCTTATAAATATTGAATATAAGTAAAATAATTATATGGTTATAAACATAAGTCTGTAGACATAAGAAAATAGTAATATCAATATAAGTATAAAATAAAACAAGTCAATAAAGACTTGATAGTTAAGTTTAGAACAGAAGCAAACATATAAAATCAGGCAAAGCTAATATGTAGTTGTTATTCAAGCAATGAAGACAAAACAAAAACCTGCAAATAAGTTTTTTTATATACAAAAATCTTTGTACAGAGAAACCCAAATAATATTGTCAGCAAACATAAAATGAGTTGTAAACATATTTGAAGGCAAGTTCAATTAATGCTTTCATTTTCAGCCCTACAAACATTTAATTCAGCCGAAATTCCTATATCATCTTAGATTTTTTGTACATAATCACAAAAAAAATGTTATCATAACCAGGGAAGGCTTATACTAGAAGCTGTGCCACTGTACAAACTGTTCTTATCTATAAATACTACACCATAATACTTGTTCATATTATTTAGTTCGTTTATAACTTAAAAAGCAAAACCTGAGAAAAACAAAAGAAAATATAAATAGCAACATTTTGAATTCCAAGCTCAAACAAATTCAAAGCAAAGGAAGTTACAGGGATTCATTCTTCAAACTGCAGTCTTCCTTCATCAACAAATCCCTCTGTTTCAACAGTAATATTTAGTGAGTAAACTTATTTTTCCTGAACTTTTAATTATGATAATTAGTTCATGTATTTGGTGATACTATGTATTGATAACAAGAGAACTGGTAATGATTTTTGTTTTACTGAAAGGTGTATGCTCTTCATTGTTTTAACTTTTCTGGGCAAGAAAGTGGGAAAAAATTTAACAGAACATTGTAAACTTAGGATATTTTAACTAAATAAATTTGTTTATTCTTAAAACAAAATCTGGAAATGGTTTAAGGTTTGTCAGTGGAGCCTGGCTTCATTATGCTCAGGTTTACAGTAAAAGAAATCAAATTGTTAAAATTCGAATGTTTTAAATTGGTGATTTGATTCATAACCTGGTTTAAAGCACAAAGCTAAGATTTTTAAAATAGAAATGATGATTTTTAGAACATTGGACAAGGTGTAGCTCGTTGATGAATTAAAATTGCATTATTGTCAATTTCGATCCGTTTCACAAATCTTAAGTGTTGAATCTTGTTTTAAAGCTAGCTTGAGGGTTCTTGAATATAGGAAAAATACCATAAAATTTTTCGAATGCAAGATTAGATGAGGTTAATCAATTTTAGGGTTTTTGGGTTCGACAGTTTTGGGTCTGCATTTCGAATGATTGTGTCGCCATGTTTCAACCGAGTTTCTTGAATTTTTGGGTAAAGGTAGAGAACGACGACACCGTGGTATGGCCGGAGAGGCGTAGCTGCTAGTGGTCGAGGATTTGAGATCATGGCGATTTTCGTGGTCGAGTCTGAGTCGCTGTTCATACGAACATGCATATTTTGTTTTCATGTTTACTTCGTCGATTTGAGCTTTGATTTCGAACGTGGGGACGATGCGTGATTTGCTGGCGGTGTCATTGGTCGCCGGAGCGTTGGCGAACCACCGTGCACGTGCACGGTGGCGTGGGGGTATCTTCTGTGTAAGTTTTGGGCCGTCGTGTGTTTTGCTCGAGATTTTAGGTAGCTGGCTTCGGGTTTTTTCCTCTGGGTCGTGTTTGAGTTTGTTTACAGTAGTTTAAAACTTAAACTAAAAAAAAGAAAAAGAAAAGAATAGTGGAAGGAGAAGAGGGATGCAGGAGATGGGCGCGTGAAATTTCTGGAAAGTCACGGGGTTAGCTCGAGCATTGCACGATGTTTACTTCGGGTTTTAAAATTCCAGGGAATAACCAAATAAAATCTTAAGTCCAAGGATAAACAAGTTGTATATTAATTAAGTTATTAATGTTGACGCAGTTTTAAGGCTAAACTTGATTTAAATTTATCAAGAAATGTTTTCGAACGTAAGATAGTTAATTTAAATTGGACGTTAATTAAGAATGTAATCTTTTAATTAAAATTAAATAAGTAGTTTAAGATTTAATTAAATTTGTAATTAAAGATTTATAATAATAATCTAGTGTAAATCAATTTGTAATTAAGAATTTAATTAACCCTTTAAAGTTAATTAATTAACAAATAATAGTTGTTAACTAATTAAATAATTAATTAAGGATTAAATGATTAAGTTAATTAATAATTAATGATTAAATTAAGTAACTAGTAATAATTAAATGGGTGATTGAGTTTTATAAATCAATAATTAAGGTTATTGATTAATAATTAAGAATTAATCAATTAATTAAGTGAAAAATTAAGAAGTAATTAATAAATTTAAATAAGTTAATTAATTAGTAATTAAATAAGCAAGAATAAAATGATTTATTCTTAAGAAAGTAATTAAGTTTAAAATAAATCAAACTAAATGTGGATATGAATCGATGATTCTGTTTGATTGACTCTGATATGTATTTATATCCTGTGATGTTCTGTGATATTCTGGATATTCCTGTGATGACTGTGTATGATTTATCTGTGATAAATGTTATGTGATTTCAATTGTTGAATTAAACTGTTTAAAATTAATTTAAATAACTTGGCCTTTAAAATGGCGTTTGGATTTCGATGAGACCGGGATCGGGTGTCGATTTGATATTCCGAAACCCACATCGATCCAAATTAAACGCTAGGTCGTGAAATCTCAAATAAAGGTTGAGATGGTGTTTTCAGAATGCAAGCGTTATCGTCGTTAACTCTGAGGGTGATTTCAAAACGAGTGTAACGAGATAATGCCTTCGGTTTCGTTCGAACCCGTAACGAACTTGTATGGATTGAATGCTTTCAGCACATCGTCAGGCGGACGATGAGCATTCTAAGAGATATGTGCTATAAAGGTAATCGCAGTCTCAAGCCTCATCAATCGGGAATGGCTAAAATAGGGGATGTGCAAAAAGGTTAGGTGGGTCATGCCCAAGCAGGACGAGGTATACCCCTGTCTAGATGTCCCTTTTTATTCGGCTGTGTAGGCAGTTGGTCTGCAGCCAACTACGGGGTTATCTTGTTCGGGACTGTTCAGTAAGGAATGGTTCCGGCCTTGTGTTGCAGGGGAGTTAGGGTGGCTCCCCGGTACGGTGATTTAGGCCACGTACTATGACGGGCGGTACCCCAGTAGCCTTGCCATTGTATGGTATCCAATTTCCAATAAGAGCCGTACGTTTTGATTGTGCCCAACTATGTTGAAATGTGAGATGTAAGCATTTCAGCTATTTCTATATTTTACTTGAAAACCCTAGACACTATTATAATATCACTGGATTTCCTATAAAATGTTTTGGTTAGTGTAAGGTAAAAACTTACCCGTATTTACATGTGGGGAGTCTTATGTGATACCTTTGTTTTCAAATGATTTTCAAAGTTAAACAATTTTAACCCGTTTACTCATACCAGACCCATGTCTGACCGGGAGTTTATATTTTGTTTTTCATAAACTCTTGGGTACTCAAATTTTTACGGGTAGCCAAGCGATAGGTTTCGGAGTATAGAGTTTTCTGGAGGAATTGGAGTAGAAGACCAGACGTGTGTAGCTATCTATATAGTTCCGCTGTGTTAGTTTATGATATTTTGGGATGTATGCATTGACAGATATGTATATGATAGTCCTATTGTATAATATTGTATAACTCTGATGTACATATAACTATGTAATAGTTATGTTGATGTATTATATTTTTTCCATTCCGCTGTGAGATTCTGATGTTGTTATTCTTTCTTTCTATTCTTTTCTATTTCTATCCCTTTCTTTCTTAATGACGATACATCTTTCTGGGTTTAGAAAGGCGGGTCGTCACAGAACTCTAGTCGCATTCCATTCACAAACATTTCATTTTTCTTGAGCGGTGTGTCTATCAATCCAAGTCCAAAACGGGACAAAGCATTGAACTTTTGCTCATACCGCGACACAGTCATATCACCCTGCTTTAAGTCAATAAAACTTCTAAATAACTGAGTTTTTCCAGCTTATGGAATAAACTGTGCTTCAAAAACATCCTTGAACTAGGCCGAAGAAAACTCCCCCTTCGGAGTACTAGCTATTTCAGAATCCCACCAATCCATCGTCGACTTTTGAAGTTGTCGCGATGCCAACAGTCATTGTGAGAAATGCGGATTACGGATCCTAAGGCTGGAATAACACTAGAGGGGGGTGAATATTGTTTTTTAGATTTTCTATATCATTTTGAAACTTATGTAATTTAATCACCAGCAAATGAAATTCACAGACATATATATAATCATAGAATCAGACAAAGATGCAAATACTAAATAAAAGCAGTAAAGGAAAGAACACACCAGGATTTTATATTGGTTCGAAGTTACCCTATATCCAGTTCCGTATAATCGTACGGACTTCTTATCAAAATAATCTCCTAGATTACACCCTCGGTTTTAAGGCTACAAGGTACAACCTCCTGTATTCGAGTCCAGGGAAAACTCTCGTGATTTAACAAGGCTACAAGATCACCTAATTGATTTCTGGGGCTACAGTCACACCCAATTGATTTCAAGGCTCAATCTCACCTTTTACTCAATAGTTTGATTTACAAAAGATTCTATAACTCTGAATAGCATAGAGATCTTATGGAGAGAGTGGCAAAGAATCAAAAAAGAGATAATCAAGTTTGATTCACTTGGTATTTCAGCAGAGTATAGTTTAGGATTCTTTAGAATAAATGTGGAAGATGAAGAGGAGAGAAAATAAATGAAATCTGGTAAAAAAACCGTTTAGAACTTATTGGTATTTATAGTAGAGCAACAACCATATCTATTCATGAAAGGATACGACGAATAGACACTTCTTTTGAAAATTGAAATTTGAAAATAACGGACACCACGTCGACAAGGGGTTTGAGGGATGTCGACATGCTCAAGGAAAAATTAATGTTTTGATTTTCTTATTAAAATTGGTTTTTATAATTTTTCAAAATAATTTATAAACTTTGTAAATATATTTGAATATAGTTTAAACATATAAAAGAGTTTAGAAAGTAATTTTTAATAAATAATCTTAATTTATAAAGTGATTTAAAATCTGAGTATATATATATTTTAAAGCTAAATATTTAAAACAAGAGATGGTTTAAAAACAAGGACAATTTTGAAATCAAAATATCAAAAATGATAAAAATAGTTTTGATCCTAAAATATTTAAAACCAAGAGAGATGTTTTTTTGAAAAGGAAGTTTTGAAAACATTTTTTAAAAACAAGAGATACATTTTTGAAAAACATTTTTATAAAATTAGTGGATATCAAAATAAGACCACTATATGTTCCACTAGATATTGTCGTGGGTTCCATCCCTTTAACTGGCTCGAAGTGGATTCCTGTGATATCCTGGAATTTTTGATAATATCAATTTAATAATCTGAATTAAAAATTAAATTTATTAGATAATCTTTGTTAATAAGATTGGAATTAATTTAATAATCCAATTAAAATAAACATTTAATTGATAGATTTTATCTTTTAAAAGCTTATAAATGGTTTTCTATTTATAATGTATATAGAAAATGTATATATTGTAAATAGATAAGCCTTGTTTAAATTTAATAAATAAATAAATCTTGTTTTCTAATATATATATCTTTGGTAAAATTGGGAATTATGATTTTATTTAAATTTAAACTTTTAAAAGCTATTGAATAAATAACTATATGGTTTTAAATTCTTAAGATAAAAATTTAATTTGTTTAAATTAATTTTGAGTTTAAATTTAAATAAACTAACAATAAGGTTTATTTTGATTTCCTTTTTGAATATAGTGTGATAAAATAAATAATTTATCAATAAAGAGACAATTTCTTTTATAAATTATTTAAAGCTATCAAATTTGTTATTTTCAAAATATAATAATGTATTGTTTTAACAAATAGATTTTAATACAAATATTTTATTTTTCAAAATTAAATTGTGTAGTTATATATGTATATATATAACTTGATTTCAAGATTGAATTTTAGAAATTGATTTGGATTTGAATTTAAAGTTTTGAAATTTAAAGTATGAATATTTTAAATTGTTTTGTATTTTGAAATATTTGTATAAACTTTTATTTATGTATATAATTGTTTCATTTCTTTTTAAAATAATTTATACATATATAAATACTTATTAACTAATTACTTAAACGTTATCCTTCATTAAAATTTAACATATTAACTAAATACTAATTAACATTTAATTATAACTAATTAACCTTAAAGGACATGTGTACATTTATAAGCATACTAAAAGGACAAATGTTAAATTTGAAGACAAGTGGCATTTCAAAATTTAGCTTTTTCTTTTATTTTTATTAATAAATATTTCATTTTTTATATAAACAAATCTTCTTTCATTCTTATTCTTTTTCTAAATCAAAATGCAAGCAAATCTGAAAACACTTCCTCTAAAACCAAAATCAGAAATCAAACATGCAAATCATTTCCCCTATAACATATTTTCAAATCTATTCAAAGCAAATTGGAATATGATCAAACCTGCACATCTTCAATCGTGCAAAGCCTGTAAATCATTACCCTATAACCCATCTTCAAAACCCTGTAAACTTGAAGCCTGCATCATTCCAAATCTGGAATTCAAAGCCGATGCATGCATGTGGTTCTTTTAAAAAAAAAAATCAAGTTTTAAGCTCTAGCAACTCAAGATTTTTAAAGTTCAGAGATCAAAGTTTTTTTTTCAAGATCAAAAACTATTTTCCAAAATCAGAGGCATTTCAACATTCAAGTTCTAACCAAGCAAAAGGATTGGAGGCTCTGTCTTCTGTTTTAAAAAAGTGAGTAACTTTTAAACATAAAGTAAATTATGGTTGCATGTTATTGCTGTGGAAAATATTGCAACTGTGTATATTTATAAGTATGTTTGTGTAGATATATTGTTGAATTCCTGCTGTATGATGTACGCATTTGAATATCCGTGACATCTCCGTTCCCAAATTTAAGTTCTAGTTTGGATTTAAATTCGAAACATCTTAGTTTAGTCTCTGTTAAAACTTAAGTTTCAAAAGAAACTTGTGTGTTCCATCACAAAAGTAGTTAAAAATTGATTTAAGTTAAATAAATTGGAAATATCACTGAGAATCAAGAGAAAAACTGAGCAAACTCAATATAAGTAAAAATTCAAATATCTTAATTTATAAATTCGAGAATGTAAACTGTATTCTTATCCTAAAACATGATTTTTGAAGCTAAAATCATAATTTATAGTTTGAGGAGGAGAGTACAGTTCTATGATGAACTGAAAATGGAAATTGAAGGTCTTCTGATGTTCTCTGTGGACTGAGAGGTCGGGGTCTTCAGTATTGATGGAGCAGTGATCGAGGATGATAGGGAACATATTTTATGGTGATGCATTTCACTATGGCGGCAGCGGTGGCGAATTATCTTCCGTAACCCTAGTTTTAACTAGGCAATTTGATTTGGTTGGCTCGGCCTGTAGGAGCGATCGAGTTCAACAAGTTTTTGGGGAACGATGGCATGGTAGTTGACGAGACTGTGGCCGGTGTTGTAGAGTTACTGGTGGTCGGAGGGTCGTGGATGAGGTGATGACAGGTTTGGGATGGGAAGGCTTCTGTTGTTTCCAGGTTTGAGATGAAGACTCGAATTCAATTTCAAGCTGTGGAAGGGTGATCTATTGATCGTGTTTGGATGTGGGGTTGATCGTCGTCGTGAGGAAGCTAACGTCGATGGCTGGAGTTGATCGGAGGCACGGTGCATGTGCACCGTGCACTTTTGATTCTTGATGGTACTCTGGCTGGAAGCAGTGGAGTGGACTCGAGAATCACTCGGGTAGTTTCTGTGTATGGCTCGTAGTTGTATAGGGTTGAACTCGAAGCAAAATTTGGTTGGCTCGGGTTAATGAAGTTGCTACAGGTTTTTTTAGAAACCTGTCTGTTTGATTTTAAAACAGATTTTGAGATATGGATCCAAATAACTTTTGTATCCTAGTTTGAAATTTAAGGAATTTTTATAAATTTAAATTATTTTAAACAACTTTAATGAGTTAAAAGTAAAACTTAAAAAGTTTTGTTTAAAAATTTCAAACTGAAGTTTTAAGATAAAAAGCAAAGGTTTAAACTATGTTTTAAATCCAAGTTTAAAATATGGAATTCGAGTTTAAGTTTAAATCTCAGATTTAAAAAAATAAAATAAAGTTTTAAACTTGAATTGTTAAACTATTTTAAAAATGTTTAAGCAAGTTTGAATTTTAAAAATGAAGTTTTAAATTGTAAGTAGAGTTTTAAAATCTGAAGATTAATCTGAATTCAAATTTAAATATGTATTCCAATTTTGGAAATGAAGAAAAGATTTTAAATTTAAATGATTTAAACAATTTTGAATGTTTAAAATGTAATTCAAATTGATTTGAATTTAAATATGAATTTGGTTTTAAATCCTTTTAAACTTCTTTATTAAATGAGTATTTCTTTAACTTTTTTAGAAATGTGTTTTAAACTTTGATTATAGACAATTTGTATCCATTTTAAATCTTGAATTTAAAATGATATTTGAAAGTAAATTTAAAGTAAATTGATTTAAAATACTTTGTAAATGATAACATGATCATTAATAAGAACAAAGTTTTATCTTAAAGTAAATTAGAATTTAATGATTTGTAATTCATTAAATTTTTAAGGAATTAAATGGATAATTAATTTATTTAATTCATGATTTGGATTAATTAAAATAGGTAATTAAAGGTTTTAAATTAATTAATTAAGATTAATTAATTAAGTACTAATTAATTTGTAATTAAGGATTATTAATTAGAATATTAATTAATAATTAGAGATTACTTAATCAAGTAATTTAGAATTAATTAAGTTACAGTTAACACTTAATTAATTTAATAATAAAAGGTTAATTAATCGATTATCCAAGATTTATTAGTTTATAATTAATATTGATTGATGGAAGTTAATTACTTAAGAAAAGTAATTGAAGAATCGTTAATAGTTAAGGAAGGTCATTAACTAATGATTATTTAACAATTAATTAATATGATTAATTTTAATAATTAATTAGAGATTAATTAATTAAAGATAATCATTTGAGAAATTTTTTAAGTTTAATTATTTAATGGAAGTAATCAAGGAATTAATTACTTAATGTAATTAATTGAGTTTAATGTAATTAGTTTAGATTAATTAATTAAGTTTAATTAATTTAAACATTGGATGCTTTGGTAAATAATTACTTAATGTAATTAATGGAGTGTAATTACTTAGTGAAGTAATTAATGATAATTACTGGATGTAATTAATGGAAGATGGTTTAATAGTGAAAGAAATTTGGATTAAATTACTTTGTATAATTTATCAAGGGATTAATTAAAGATAATTAATTAATTTGATAAGTAATTAAGGGTAGTTAATTACTGAATGTGATTAATCAAAGGTGATTAATAATTATGGTTTAATTCAGATTAGTTACTTAATGTAATTATTTTAAATAAGTAATTAATTTAAATTTAATTAAGGATCATTAATTAATAATTAATGATGTAATTATTATTGATTAATTAAGATTAATTAATCAATAATAAGTGATTAAAGGTAATTAATTAATGTAATTAATTAAGGATTAATGCAATTAATTTTAGTTAATTAATTAATGAAGTAATTAAAGGTTAATTACTGATTTTGGTTAAGAATAATTAATTTGTGAAATTAATTAAAGGATAATTACTTGAATGTAATTAAAGCATAATTAATCAAGGGTGATTAATTAAGGTGGATACATAGAGAATAATTAATTAATTTGTAATTAATTAATGGATATGTAAGCAAGATTTATATGATGTAAGTAATTAATTCAATCCACTTTAAGTTAATTAGAGATGAAGTAATTAATTTAATTCATTTTAAATTAATTATAGATGGTGTGATTATAGATCATTGCTTATGTATGGATGGATGATATTGTTTGCCTTGAATGGTTTGAAATCTCAAAAATGAGATAAGTAATGTTGTGTGATATGGATGCATTGGTTGCATTATGATGATAATATGGATTATCTTTTGATAATGATGATATGGATTATCTGTTGTGATGAAAATGATGATCATCTATTATGGTATGTGAATTATCTATCTGTGTGTATATAGATAATGAAATTAAATTGTTTTAAACTCTAAAACAACTTGGCCTTAAAAGATACGCTTTGGATTTCGATGAGACCGGGATCGGGTTTCCAAATTTGGATATCCGAAAAGCACATCGATCCAAATTAACGATAGATCGTTAAACTCAAGTGAAGATGAAGATTCAGAGTGCAAGGGTTATTGTCGCATACTCTGAGGGTGATTCCAAAATGAGTGCAACGAGATGATGCCTTCGGTTACGTTCGAACCCGGAACGAACTTGTATGGATCGAATGCTTTCAGAACATCGTCAGGTGGACGATGAGCATTCTAAGATAGATGTGTTCTATAAAGGTAATCGTAGCCTCAAGCCTCATCAACTGGGAATGGCTAAAACATGGGAGGTGCAGCAAGGCTAAGTGGTTCATGCCCATGTAGGATGAGATTTCCCCCTGTCTAGAGGTCCCTTTTTATTCGGCTTAGTGGGTAGTTGGAATGCGCACCAACTGTGGGGTTGTCTTGTTCGGGACTATTCAGTAAGGAATGGTTCCGGCTTTGTGTTGCAGGGGATCAGGAGTAATCCTCGGTACGTTGATCTAGGCCACGTACTGTGACGGGCGGTACCCTAGTATCCCTGCCATTGTATGGAATCCAAAATTCAATAAGTGCCATCGGTTTTGATTGTATTACCCACTTTTGTGATTAGTAGCTAGAATTTAATAAATGTAACAATTTCGGCTATTTCATATTTACTTGAAAACCCTAGACCTATTATAATATCACTGGATTTCCTATCAAATGTTTTGGTTAGTGTAAGGTCAAAACTTTTCCATGTTTATGTGTGGGAAGTCTTACGTGATACCTTTCTTTTCAAAGTTTTTTCAAGGTTAAGCAACTTTAACCTGTTACTCACACCATGTAACAACCCAGAATTTTCGATCCTGAAAATTCCTGATAGTAGAGAAAAGAAGAAAAGAGATAGAAGAAGAACAGAAAAGAAACACACAATCTCACATTCGTAGCGGATAAAATATAATATCACATAAATAATAGTTATACAAAGGAAAACTATACTTGCCAAATTACACTTTAATATATATTAGAGTTACAACATGTTTACAAGCACGGGAACAGATAAATCAATCTGTTTTAGATACTATAGTATATCATAGCAGAGACTCTCCATACGTTCCTGCTCTCCAGCTCGCCTCCTGAGCTCCAGAACGTCCTTACCTGAAAATTTGTAATAATCGGTCTGACCCGAGCATTATATCAAAGTAACACCCAAGTCAGGCTGGAAACCAGCGTGAGTAAACCCATCTAACATGGATAAAAAAGCATACAACTTATATGAACCCGAGGTAACTTATATCAATTTTCAACTCCATAAGTTGTTATAGACATCACCTATTTCACATATCAGTTTCTAAGCTCCAAAACTTAGAATAAATGGTCCAATCCACTTAAATCATTCCATTTCAGCCTATTAATTTCACAATATCAATTTATAAAGAATCGAAGTGGTTTCGGGAATTATCTAATACCCGACTCCGGTCGCTTCGAATCCAATGTCATCTTAACCAAAATTATCCAATTAAATACAATTCAACTTAAATTACCACATAACATTTTTTTCACATCAACTCATAATTGATAGATAATCACATTATCATCATCCATCCAACATATCATATCACAAAGCAATTCATATCAGAGATATCAACCAGTCCAAAGCACTCATCATCATTCAATCATTAATAAGCAAGATTGATCACTTCATTAATTATATTAATTAATGATCCCCAAATTACTTTCATTAGTAAATTATTCTTAAATTTCATATAATAATTAACCTTTAACTTAATTACATTCATTAATCAATCTTGATTATTCATCAATAGATATCAATTCGATAGATATCATCCGATCCAGACATTCAACAACCAATCATCCATAAGCAAGCATTATCAATTCATATCATAATTAATTTAATTACTTAAATTAAATTAATTCCTTAAGAATTAATCACTTAATCTTGCTTATGCAATCATTAATTAATTACTAACCTTAATTAATTAATCACATCCTTGATTAACTCAATCAATCAATTTATCAATCCCTAATCCCAGATTAATTATCCTTTATTTATCAATTAATAATCCTTAATTATTATTTAATCTCCTTTAATACAAAGTAATAAATCCTTAATTACTTTCATAATCAATTACTTAACTTTTAATTAACTGATGAGTTATTCATCAACTATCGATTAATAACCTCAATTATTAATCAATATTAATTACTTAATTGTTAATTATCCATTAATCCATAATTAATTAATTAAACTTTCATAAATTAATTAATCTAAAATTATTAATTAATTTAACTTAATTACTTTATTAATTAAAGTAAACTTTAACCATAAAACTTAATTAATTTTCAAAACGAAACAATTTAATCAATTACTTAAAATTATTACATAATTAAAACATTCCAATTTTATTTAAACTAATTACCTTTTTAAAAGTTAAATTTAAATGAATGTAAAATCATCTTAAAACTTAACTATCATAATATGAAATTCTTTCAATTAAAATGTTAAACATTTTACAAAGTAGTTTAAATAAGATTTCAAAGATTTAAAACTTAAAACAAATTTAAAAACCTTTAAACATTTCTAACATTGGTTGACCCAACCAACTCGAACAAGCTTAAGCACATGAGTTCGATTCCTTCTTCTCCCCTTCCAATTCTTCTTTAGTTAAGCTAAAACTAAACCCAAAAACACAAGAAGGATGGAAAGAACAACACTTCCCTTTCCCGATCCCTGTCTCGAGCCACAGCAACGTTTCCCTTGCACGAGCACGAGCCAGAACCCAATCTGCTCGAATGCTAACTCGAGTTACCTCAACCCAACATCCACGGACACGATCGATGACACATGCACGTGCACGTAAGCCAACGCCTCCGCCACCACCTGCGACACCGCGCACAAAACCCATGTCGACCACTGATGCGAGCTTCCATTGTTGATCAGCAACACGCAACTCCAATCAAATTCGAGATGGCTCACACCATTTCTGGAACCAACCTTTCACCAGAAAACCCGTCGTAACCTTCCACCTCGACCAACGTTCGCTACGCCACCTTAGTCACATCACCACAAAGCCTCGACGTAGCTATACCCAAGAGCACTCGCAACACGATCCACTCAAACATTCAGAGTCACAAAATTTTCGAGCCCGACCAAATAAAGAACAAAAACCCTAGTTCCCCCAAATCCCAATTTGTAACGACCCGCAAATCCGTACCCCTTGAATTAACACTATTCTACCTAAATCAACTCAAATTGTACAGAAATACGAACCATTTGGATTAAAGAAGAAGAGGTAGAAAAAGAAAATAGAAAACAATAACAGAATCTAACCATCGCAGCGGAATAAAATATAATAGATAATAAATAATCTTTACTCAACATCAAATATCTTTGTTTATATATATTACATCATCAGAGTACATCAATCACAGCTCAACATCAATATCATACAATGGATACTCAACAACTCAAACAGCGGAAAAGATATATAAAACAAGTACGAATATACGTATCATCATCCAGCTCGTCTCCTGAGCTCCACAGCATCTACTGTATCCTGTAATATTCGGTCTGACCCGAGCATTATAGTTAAATAATACCCGAGTCAGTCTGGAATACCAGCGTGAGAAAATCACACCCAATTGATTACTAAAGTATCATAAATCCTTTGAAAACAAAAACATCTCGTAAGACCACGCCACAAATAAACATGTCGGGTTTTTACCTTACGATAGCTAAAACATTTTTTTAAAGAACTCCTCTGATATTATAATAGTGTCTATAGAAAGTAAATAGAATCTAGCTGAAATGCTTGCATCTCACGTTTCAGCAATAGTTGGGCACAATCAAAACCGTACGGGCGCGTAGGGAAAATGGATTCCAACCAATGGCTAGGCACTAGGGTACCACCTGTCACAGTACCTGGTCTAGATCAGCGTACCGAGGAGCCACCCTAACTCCCCTACAACACAAGACCGGAACCATCCCTTATTGGACAGTCCCGAGCAAGATCACCCCGCGGTTGGGATCAGCAACCGCCCACTAAGCCGAAATAAAAGGGACATCTAGACAGGGATGACCTCACCCTCCAGTGGGGGCTACCCACGAAGCCTTTCTGCATATCCCCTGATTTTCAGCCATTCCCATTTGATGAGGTTTGAGGCTAAGCGTTACCTTTTTAGAATATATCCCTTAGAATGCCCATCGTCCACCTGACGATGTTTCGCAAGCATTCCTCCATACAAGTCCGTCCCGGGTTCGAACGAAACGGAAGGCACTATTCCTACTGCATCCATTTTGGAAATATCCTCAGGATCAGTAGCGACTAGCCCTTGCACTTCACTGCTCCATCTGCGGATCAAAAATCGTTTTCACGAATCTTACAAACCGGATCGAAGTGGTTTTCGGAAAATAAATCCCGATCCCGGTCTCTTCGAAACGATCAGCGCATTTGGCCAATATTGATAGTCAGATATTTAACTATCAATTTATATTCACAAACAACCATAAACCAATAAATAATTTCCCAAATTATTTATTAATCCCAAAACATCATCACAAGATAAATTTCCAATTTCAACCCCTTTAGAAAACAGTTTCAAAACCAGTTTTCCTTTCACAGAGTATATTCCCAATTAATTATTTCCACTGGAACACCAAGTACAAACACTTAAGATTTAAATAATTTAAAACCACTTTTTATAAAATATACCTTTTTAACATTAAAATTAAAACTACTTCAAATATTTTATTAAAATATGTATACTTTAAGAATATTTGATATAAAACACTTTATAAAATATAAACTAAACTTCCTCTTTTAAACACAATACCAAGTTACTTTATATATAGTTATTACAATGATAGATTTGGGAAAAATATACTTACTTTAAAAGTTAACATTTAGAAACAATAAACTTTCCAAAACATGCTTTTTAAAACAATATTAAAACCTTTAATTATTTTTTTGAAAACCATACTTGGCTATCCAGGGAAATACTCTTCTCTTTCCCATTTCTTAAAAATAAATCACCATTTATTTTTAAACAAATTCTCATTCCTTTAATAAATTCTTACCTTGAATTTATAATTTAAAATATCCACCGACATTTTATTTCACTTTATAAACCCAGTTCATAAAGTCCAAAATCTCACATCTCTTTAAATTGCAATTCCAACACTTAAATCAATTTACAATTGATTTCTATTTACTTTACTTTGAAATAAATTTCCTTACTTCATTTATTTCAAAATTCATTAACTTTAAGATTTAATTTCTAAATTATGTTTTAAAATCTTTTAACTGAAAAATACCACATTTCAGATTTCTCAATTTCCTTCTTCCCCTTTAATTTAATTTAATCCTTAAATTTAAAATAATATCTTTTATTCACTTTAGTTCCAAAATTTATTATTCCCCTGTTAATTCAAATCCCCATATTCCATATTTGTTAAAATTTAGAAATCACTTTATTTTATTTTATTTTCACTTCATTATTAAACTTATTCCAATTCACTAGAATTATTTTACTTAAAATTTTACTCTTTTATTTCTTTCCAAAAATTCCATTCTAGAGATTTTGATAACTCAGCATATATCCAGATAGATCCAACCAAACCATAACATCCAATTATTCATATAATTCATCACAGGATATCAAAAATCATATCACAGGATATTTAAACAAAATTAAATATTTTGAGAAATCCAGTTGGATCCCTCCAACCTGTTTCCCTGCATCCACAGATGTTAGCACAACATAAAATACCAATTCCACTTCGAGGTGGAATATCGCGGTATATGGGATTAAATAATATTATCCGCTATTATGCGGAGCATAGGGTCTCATCCGCTATATAAATGCGAGAAATCAATCATTCCAAGATGTAATATATATACTATAATATAGCATATCAATCAATTCAACCATTCAACCAATTATTTAAATTTATCCATTTAACTTTAAATTAAAATCAACCGAGTGAGATTAACTCACCTTTTATTTTATTCGTAATCCATCCAGGCCAGCTTGTTTGTTTCATGGTTTTGGACCTTTAATAACATTACGTGATTTATTAATATTTGAACTAACCGAGAAATCAGTTCATTTATTAAATTAATCTAAACCAATAATTTTATTTCAAAATAATTTTCTATAATGGGCTGCTTCTTAACTTAAGTTTTTTTAAAGCATTCGAATTATTTAAATTTACTAGATAGCCCTTTCCCTCTGTTAAATGACAGAATAGCCAACCCTTTTGATTTAAAGTTTTAAACTTACTTATTACTAAATTTAAAATGATTTTTTTTTAAAAGATAAAGCATCTTAAGATATATATATATGTGTATGCATATATTATTATTATTATTAGGAACACTGAAAAGAAAAGGTGTAAAGAAAAACCTCATTCGTCGAAGAACAGCACACCCAGACAACTCTTATTTCCCGACGCTTGCACGCGAGAAACCAGTCTGCAAGCTCACGCTTCCCCTTCCCCCAAGTTCGAAACCCTAGGGCCAACGCCCCTGCCTCCAATGCCTCGACTGAATAACGCTTCCATCCCATCTTCAGCCTCGACCGTAGCGAACAAAACCCTAAATCGAGCGCCCCCTAGCACTGCCGTGCTCCACCTCGTCCTCGACCTTGAGCTTGAATCAAAATTGCTTCGATTACACTGAGACCGATTCGATTTGAGTAAGAACGAGGGAAATGGGTTTTGAACAGAAAAAAGAGGGTTCGGCCAAAAAAAATCGAACTTGATTTCGATTTCAATGCGTCGGCTTCGATTTGAAATTGGGATGAGGAGAGGGCCGCGAATTTAGATTTGAGAAGGGAAAGAAAGAAGTCTACATGGTCGGCCAATTAAAGATTTTCGTTGCTTAATTCGTTCGTTCGAACGTTGATTTGTGGTTTCCCCAGGCTTCGGCCATTATTTTGTTTTTGAACGAGATGATTATATTTTTTTTAGTTTGAGTTTTGACTGGAAGTTGAATTAAATGAACGAAGAAGGAACAGGCAAATTTTAGAAGGAACGAGAAGCATACGATAGAAGATAAGGATGGAACGAATTAAAAATGGAAAGGAGTGGCGTATAACAGAAGACTTCTATTTTAATTAAATTAAATTTCATTGGATTAATATCAATTAGATTTTCAGCGCGTTTATATACCGTACACTCACACACTAACTCCGATCAATACGAAATTTGAAATCCGATAGTAATTCAATATTACGGACCCAATGGGACTGGTTTCGTCGAATTCTGAGACTGTGCCTCGGAAGGCTACTTTTAAATTCAATTTAAACGATAAAATTTCAAAACTGAACAAATCACAGTTAGATTCAATTTCAATACTACTATTATCTTCAGTGTAATCAATATAAATTTTACAAGCCTTCAAATTAATTTTAACGGGCTTAAAACACTAGATTCAGCCTTTTACCCAACTTCAACTTATGTAATTCAATAAGTTAATTAACAAATAATTGGTAATATTTGAATTCCAGTTAAAAATTAACATTTAAATATTCCAAATCAATTGAATATTCCAATTTCAAATGTTCAAAATTCTGGGTCGTCACATTCTTCCCCCCTTAAAAGAATTTCGTCCCCGAAATTACTAGTTAGGAAGAATGGTCCAATACCCGCTTACTTATTCCCAAAACCAAACAATTCAACATCTAACTAACTATCTTCCTTTCAGAGAATCAATTTCCCAAATAGTTTTCAATGACTCTCCAAAACCATCTTTTATTAAAGACACTATCCCTCTTCCTAATTTCCTAAACTTGCTCATAAGTCTCAAACATAATCGCTTACTTATCGATTCGAATTTCACACTTTAAAACCAAATTTGAATTATCAGAATTTTCTCAAAATTTTTCTAACTCCCTAAATTTTCGAAAAATTTCGCCAACGTCTCCTTTGCCCGGCTAGCTCGGTACAGCTACAAAATGGCTCTACGACCTCCCAAATCTCAAAAGAAAACAAAAAGTCAAGTGGCTAGATCCAAAAACCCAATCAATTTCATACAGAAATTTAAACACATACCTTTTAAGTCGGGCAATTCAAATTTATCTTCTGAAACCAAAACCAATTTTCCTTTTCCCTTTATAACACCTGCATATCCTGCTTAGTACTGATATCCAGTCACAATATTCCCAAAAACATTTTATCGCCTCCCTTACAAAATGTCAATACTTATTCATTCAAATATTAACTTAGAATATATTTGTAATATCAATTTCCAATTAAGAATACATCAATCCTTACTTAAGTTGGGTATAAGTATTTAATATGCTTCTTTATTTATTTCACTTCGCTATTGGAGTTTATATCCATTTCCATTCACTACGCCTTTACAACCCAATTTGAATCCAATTGGCTTCAATTTACTAATTACTTTCAAATCTAAATACTTTTTCAAATTTCCATCTCTCAATTCTACTTGAATTCAATTTTATCTTCAACCTTTGAATATTAAATTGTATTTGTCTTATTTCAACCCATATGCACTTAGCCATTTCTTTTATTAATTCCGGTAACTAATTTGTTTAAAATTTCAAATAAAAGTTTACTTGCAACTTTTCTCCCTTTAAATTCTTCAATCAATTTCTTCAATTCCACTTTATTTTACTTTCTCGCTTTTAAATTAGATCTCAACATTCAGCTTCATATTTATTTGCTTACAAATTTTAAATTCCTAGTCGTTAGTGGAAATTTTAAAAAATAATTCTAACTCCCAAAATTTTTGAATTTTTTTGGCAGAGTCTCCTTTGTACGGAGGGACTTCTGCGATATCACAGGATGCACAAATATGTATATACATCGGCCTCAGGCCGGAAATCACAATATATATCAATATATACAGTTCATATTTCCTATTTTGAATTCTTTTGCGTAAGCGTACCTTTATTTAGCATTTTTAAGCAAGCGGCCTATTTAATTTGCGTTTAGCGCGATAAAATCCATCCATATGGCTTCCCTGAATCTGTACTTACTCAATTTGAAAATGTAAGTACTAAATATATGCGATTTATTAACATTTCAATCATTTCCAATAGCAAACACATAGATTTCACATATAAAGCATGTGATATACATTCATAAGTACATATGCAAGGTTTTCAACACAAGTTTAAATTGTTTGCATCCAAATTACATACTATTCAATTCAGTTTAAGCGATTTACAACTTGCTCGCTTATATTTAATTCATTTTAAGCAAAACAAACCCATATTCATTCCAGTTGATGCCAACACCAATTTATTAAACTGCTATTGATTCATATAATTTGTTACTTCCATTTTCGTCGAACGACCAATTTTCTAAAGCAATTCGACGATATTAATGTGAATAAATAATAACATAAGCTTTATAATCAATTTACATTGATTCCAACTCAATGTATATAAATTCCATTCCAATCTAGCTTATTTACAAACCCTATAGTTGCATTCCCGTTTTAATTTATTCACAAACCTTTCCATTGCATTTTCTTTCATATCCAAAAATTTGATCCCAAACCATTTTATTAAACACGACATCATCCCATGCTTATATATTAATAACCATCTCAAAATTTTGAATACGCTCGTGCTTCTATTAACCTTACCTTAAGTTAATTTACTTCCATTTCATACCTAAGTTCATTCTCATTTCAATTTGATTGTCGTTTAATCAAATCATGTTTAATTTAATTAGCCACTCACTTAATCCATTTTAATTTTTAATTCACATCCCTCAAAATGATATCCAAAGCTATATTTAATTTATTCATATCGAATTGAATTTATTTTCATCTCAAATCATTTTAATAATGCATCCAATTCCATACAACTCAATTCATATTAACAATTCATTTTAGAATTTTAAGGTCATTCAATTCATGCTTGGTTTGGATTTGTTTACAACTCACACCATATCCATTTTAATCCAATTCAAATTTCATTCAACAACACATTCAATTTATAATTCCATACTTGATTTTCTTTTCATTTATCTTGAAAATCATTTTATTTGATTTCCTTGACTTCAATCTTATTTTATATCCCAAGTTTGGATTTTTTATTCCATTCAATATTATCTATCTCAGCTGAATTTATTCCAATCCAATTTGATTTAATTTCAACTTCAGTTTTATATAACTTATTTCAAGTTAAATTCAAATATATTTTCTTCACTTTCATTCACTTAAGTTAAATTATAATTCCCGGATTAAAATTTTCTAATTTCTTCTTATTAATATCAACTTCACTTTATAAGTACAATAGTTGATCCATTTATTCATTCACCAATTCATTATTTGACCAATAAAATTTATTTTCAAACATTAATTATTTTTAGTCCATCCTGACAAATTTCCCATTCCATATAACTTCACACAATTCATTTTTAATTCCAGTATTCAGGTTCACTTTACTTACTTAGTTGAATTTTATTTCAACAAATTCCAAGGTTTAAACAACCTTTCAACATTTCAAAATTCCCTTTGAAACCTTCTATATCCAAAATTCCTTTGATAAATTCAATTTATCTCTTTGAATTTCAAAACTCAACCAATTTTGCAAACAATTTCAATCCAAAATAATTTGATAGCAATTTCACTTCTGGAAACTCGAAAATGAACATCGATGATGCTGCAGTCATCACCGAAATTATTTTCCAGCGACCATAAGGGTTCAATGCTTTTATTTTCTTTCTAAAATCCATCCAATATTTTTGAATTCCAAATCTCTCTAGACTTCAAATCCGATTCAAAAATATTTCTCAATATATATTATCCCCCCAACTTTTGAGAATCATTATCTAATTCAAAGAAACTTAAATCTCTAAATTCCAAACTCTTTAGATTTAAATTCAAACTTTTCTTTGGAATTTTATCTTACTTTAATAATTAATTACACTATAATTTACATTATAGTTTACATTTACAAATTCATTTGATATGAATTGGTTTCTTAGTTTTTAATTATGAATTCAATTCCTTATTCTATTATGAATCACATTCATAAATTTCATCTATTATGTTAATTTATCGCTTAATCTTTAGTTATTATTTCAAACTTTATTCAGTTATCATACAATGATAATAATTTAATATTTATCGCTTCTATCATCCAAACATCCATGTATAGCTATAATAATTATGAAAATCATTTTCTTTTATATACATAAAATAAAATTGGGTAAAATTATTTCATTTACCCTAGTTAAAACAATACTGTGTCAGTTTATCTTGTTCAAGAGTTTAGAAATCCCTATCGATGACATGGCGTCCCACACATCGACCAGAATCCATAAACACTCAACCGGTAAATCAACACAATATAAAACAATTTTATATTCACTAACAAATACACACTCGTATCTATTAATACTCTCAAACTAATTCTAGAGTACTACGGACTCTATTCAATGAGTAATTCCCACCAGAGCCAAGGTTATCACCAACCTAAGCTCTGATACCAAGTGTAACGACCCGCAAATCCATACCCCATGAGTTAACACTATTCTACCTAAATCAACTCAAATTGTACAGAAATACGAACCATTTGGATTAAAGAAGAAGAGGTAGAAAAAGAAAATAGAAAACAATAACAGAATCTAACCATCGCAGCGGAATAAAATATAATAGATAATAAATAATCTTTACTCAACATCAAATATCTTTGTTTATATATATTACATCATCAGAGTACATCAATCACATCTCAACATCAATATCATACAATGGATACTCAACAACTCAAACAGTGGAAAAGATATATAAAACAAGTACGAATATACGTATCGTCATCCAGCTCGTCTCCTGAGCTCCACAGCATCTCCTGTATCCTATAATACTCGGTCTGGCCCGAGCATTACAGTTAAATAATACCCGAGTCAGTCTGGAATACCAGCGTGAGAAAATCACACCCAATTGATTATTAAAGTTTCAAAAATCCTTTGAAAACAAAAGCATCTCGTAAGACCACGCCACAAATAAACATGTCGGGTTTTTACCTTATGATAGCTAAAACAATTTTTTTTATAGAACTCCTCTGATATTATAATAGTGTCTATAGAAAGTAAATAGAATCTAGCTGAAATGCTTGCATCTCACGTTTCAGCAATAGTTGGGCACAATCAAAACCGTACGGGCGCGTAGGGAAAATGGATTCCAACCAATGGCTAGGCACTGGGGTACCACCTGTCACGGTACCTGGTCTAGATCAGCGTACCGAGGAGCCACCCTAAATCCCCTGCAACACAAGACCGGAACCATCCCTTACTGGACAGCCCCGAGCAAGATCACCCCGCGGTTGGGATCAGCAACCGCCGACTAAGCCGAAATAAAAGGGACATCTAGACAGGGATTACCTCACCCTCCAATGGGGGCTACCCAAGAAGCCTTGCTGGATATCCCCTGATTTTCAGCTATTCCCATTTGATGAGGTTTGAGGCTAAGCGTTACCTTTTTAGAATATATCCCTTAGAATGCCCATCGTCCACCTGGCGATGTTTCGCAAGCATTCCTCCATACAAGTCCGTCCCGGGTTCGAACAGAACCGAAGGCACTATTCCTACTACATCCATTTTGGAAATATCCTCAGGATTAGTAGCGACTAGCCCTTGCACTTCACTGCTCCATCTTCGAATCAAAAATCGTTTTCACGAATCGTACAAACCGGATCGAAGTGGTTTTCGAAAAATAAATCCCGATCCCGGTCTCTTCGAAACGATCAGCGCATTTGGCCAATATTAATTGTCGGTAATTTAACTATCAATTTATATTCACAAAAAGCCATCAACCAATAAATAATTTCCCAAATTATTTATTAATCCCAAAATATCATCACAAGATAAATTTCCAATTTCAACCCCTTTTGAAAACAGTTTCAAAACCAGTTTTCCTTTCACAGAGTATATTCCCAATTAATTATTTCCATTGGAACACCAAGTACAAACACTTAATATTTAAATAATTTAAAACCACTTTTTATAAAATATACTTTTTTAACATTAAAATTAAAACTACTTTAAATATTTTATTAAAATATGTATACTTTAAGAATATTTGATATAAAACACTTTATAAAATATAAACTAAACTTCCTCTTTTAAACACAATACCAAGTTACTTTATATATAGTTATTACAATGATAGATTTGGGAAAAATATACTTACTTTAAAAGTTAACATTTAGAAATAATAAACTTTCCAAAACATGCTTTTTAAAACAATATTAAAACCTTTAATTATTTTTTTGAAAACCATACTTGGCTATCCAGGGAAATACTCTTCCCTTTCCCATTTCTTAAAAATAAATCACCATTTATTTTTAAACAAATTCTCATTCCTTTAATAAATTATTACCTTGAATTTATAATCTAAAATATCCACCGACATTTTATTTCACTTTATAAACCCAGTTCATAAAGTCCAAATTCTCACATCTCTTTAAATTGCAATTCCAACACTTAAATCAATTTACAATTGATTTCTATTTACTTTACTTTGAAATAAATTTCCTTACTTCATTTATTTCAAAATTCATTAACTTTAAGATTTAATTTCTAAATTATGTTTTAAAATCTTTTAACTGAAAAATACCACATTTCAGATTTCTCAATTTCCTTCTTCCCCTTTAATTTAATTTGATACTTAAAGTGTAACGATCCATAATATTTTAATAGTTTTGAATGGTTTTATTTTCATATTTAATTCAATTTTGAGAAAATTTTAAATAATTGAATTTTGAAATAAAAATTTTATATTTAGAATACGTATATGAAGATACAACAAATAGTGAATTTTCACTTAATTATATGGGAGTTTATTTTTTTATAATTCTATTTCAATCTATGTCGGTTAAATATTGCTGATAAAAAAATAATTATTTCTAAGCCTGAATATTTTTACATAAGAAAATTCTAAATCATAGATCCTTCATTTTTAATAATAATATTCGTTCCCCCTTATTGCTCTCCAAACTATGGTAACAAATTTGCTTTAATTTTTCTGCTGAATCAATGTATCAAACGTTGATATTTCATTTATTAGTCCACTATCTACGTTATTTATGGACACAAATGTATTTCAATATCTCTTCATATACCATTCCTAAATATCCTCCTCCAGATCCGTGACCATCTGATTTCTTTTGCGTTTCAAATTTTAAACGGGTATAAATCAATTGCCTTAATATTTGTCAGCTAAATAAATGGGTGACCGTTGCTAGTACATAAAAATTTGTTTTATTTCTGCCTGAATTCCGGACTAATTTTTCACCGTTCCTTTCGTTTCACTTTAATTGCTTTAATAAGTATGTCAATGGACAGACGTTACCATTCTCATCATTACACTTTATTTCATATGGTACGTTTCTTTGTTTTTTTTTCTCTGTTCATTTCTTTTATTTGCCTTTGTCTGCTCCTTTATCCCTTCCTTCCATTTCAAAATTCAAACGTGCTGTCCATTCTTGGCATAAATTATTTTCAGCTAAATCATAGTCGTTGCTTTTATATTTTTCCAAATTTTAGGGTCACAATTATTAATTACTGACCTTTCCTTTCCTTTCTTCAGTCCACTGATTCCTTCCTTTAAACCATTCAATTTGCGCGTTGATTTTATACCAATAGTCGTTACTTTTATTTATTTCTCTGAAATCATGCGTAACGTTCCTTTTCAATTTATTCTTCTGCCTCTCTTTATATTTTTCCATTTTGCTTTGGGAATACAAATTCGCACACTCCTCTCCTTCTTTAATTGATCTGTAGCCGTTTCTTATTCATTCTTCCTTCAGTTTCAAATTTGAAAGTGCTACCCAAGGTAAACAATTAATTGCTATATAATTCTCCCGAAATCACGGGACTTTACAGTATCAATTACTTTTATTTACATGTCCATTCAAATTTTCTATCGGTTAAGACCAAATAGTAGCTCACCTTTTTATTCCCTGAATTCAGGGTTTGACTATTGATTGGTACCTATCTTTTTATATTTCCTTTAATTTATTATTTCAATATTTTTTTCCTAAATCTATGCTTCTAGACGTTGATATGCCATTTCTATATTTTGGGTGATAACTTTTTTGAACGTTTGATAATAATAATAAATCTGCATATTATAATCGGATATCAATTGAGATCTAGGAAAGAAATAAATATAAAACGTATAACCTGACAAATAATAAAAATTGCTTTAATTGCACCGTTGATTTTGAAACGTATAAAATTCTATACGTTTTTTACGCATCCATTCATTTCTTTTGTTTCTTCCTTTACGTTTCCTCTCTTTACTGATATATACTTACTTCTTTTATCTCTCCTATCTACTACAAAAGGCAACCCACTTCTTTGTGAAATAAATAAAAAAAAATAATTCCTTCATCCCTCAACCCATCAAAATCACCTCACCTCCGTTCCCGCATGCTGCTCTTCCAGCCAACGTTCCATCCTTGCCGTGAAGTTGTTCCTATACCCTCTTTCGCCTCTGTATTTTTGAATGGAAGATATTATGTGGTAAGTATATAAAGTGATAACTGCATATATATTTTTACCTTGCCTACCCTTCCTCTTTCGCCTATAAAAATCGGCATGAATAATTTAGGCACATGCCCTATTAATTAGTTATATATATCAAGCTTTGTATCCGTTGTTTTATACTTCTCAAATTTCACATTCGGTTCCAAAGGTTTAATATATTCTGTTAGCATACATAAGTAAATAAGTTTGTAAATTGTTATGTATACATATAGTAAGTTATAAATTTGGTACAGTTTTTTTTAGGTAGATTTGATTGATGAATCGTGTCATAGTTTTTATATAAATTTATATTAGTCTGTAGTTTGTTTTTAAATATGTTATAATAACATTGATTTTTAAAGTGAGTATATTTATAGATTTATTTGAAATGTGTTTAAAAAAAAAACAGTACATTTATATGTAAGGTTTATAAAAGTTATAAGCTAGGTACATTCATATATTAGTTTAAAGATGTTAGTTAGTATACACATAAGCTGCTGTATATAATTTATAATTTACGCGTATATAAGTGTGGTTTGTATATAAGTTAAGGGATCTGTAGTTATTAAATAAAGTTATCAGTTTTATATTATAGGATATTTGTAACAGGTCAGTCTATATACTTTAAGTTGTGTAAGTGTGTCAGTTTTAATACCTGAGTTTACACGCGTACTATATTAAGTTATAATCGACAGTTTCTTTATGTATAAGTCTGGTTAAAGTATAAGCATAAATATATTTAACATAGAATCTACTTGTTATACGTTTATTTGTATAGCTGCATCATGGGTTTAAAAATTTAAACCGATGATTTTATTTTGTATATTTATTTTTCTTAATGTAACATATTGATTTTTAAGAAGAGAGAATAATATATATATTACATCAATATGGGTTTAAAAATTTGAATATGATTTGTATATAAACATACATGAACTTTATACGATGTATCTATTCAATTATACTATCTATCCTTATCAATTCAGTTCTGATTTGACTTCGTCAACTCCTATTTATCAGCTTGTCCGACAAACCCATGTCCTTCGTGCTTTGCTTCGTAATTCATGCTTGGATTTCGTAACTCAACTTCGTTGTCTATATCCTCTAACCTCGAAAGGTGAGCAATCACTCACGATTTACATTCTTTTATTTACTAAATTTGATTTCAATTGGGACGACAATTGAAATATGAGGCTGTAGTTATTTAAATTGTTATATATGCTATTATCTGTAAGTATTCACTTATGGGATATGACACCATATCCTATTGTTTATATATTTATTTTGATGATATATGCCTGTTGTTATTATATTTACATATCTGTTATCACTCTGCAAGTTCCCTGTTAGTATAGAAATCACTATGGGTTGAAATGATACATACCCGAACAGACTTTAGAATAGGAGAAAATCGTTATGGGTTGAAATGATAAACCCAAGCGATTTCATTTAATTGAATTGGGATTACGGGTTGAAATGCTATCCACCCGTATACATTTAGTGTACGGATTGAAATGATAAATATCCGTAACACTTGACCATATGATAAGAAATATATATAGACATCGTTGGTCCATATATATAAATATTTTGAAATTTAATTCATTGTTTTGGAAAGAAATATATGGTCTTATTAAATGTTAATCCTTAAATTTTTTTATATATAAAGGGTAATGATATATAGATTTAATAATATTTAATTTAGTCAAAATTTGATTTCATACATAAATTATGCTAAATATTTATGTAAATTTTATTCCAAAAGTATTCTGCAATCTACTAAGATTGGGAGATAAATGTGGGTTTATCTAAATGGTATTTAAATAAGGATTTATTTAATTAAATCAATTTGAAATTTGTGAATGGGAAATTTAAGGGTATGATTTTGTAACTGGATTTTATTTAAGCGATTTAATGAATATTTCACGTTTAAATAAATTAAAGAAAATATTGAGTAAAATGTAATTTAAGGTTACTTAAATGATATTGTATCTAATGAGGGATTATTTAAGACTAGATAATAATGAGGTTAAATCGAGATCTATATGGAACTATTAAATTGAACATTTAATTAAATATTAAAGCTTTGAACTATATTGGGATTTAAATGGTTTATTTTGAGATTCGGATATGTATTTGAAATCAGTATAGTTGAATTTAGTATTTAGAAACTAAATTGATTAAAAAGTTAGTTGAAACGTTGAATACTTAAAGTTTTGAAATATATTGAACATAAAGGGTATTTTGTGATTTCAAATCCGAATTTGAGATCGATAAAATTGAAGTGGTTATTTTAGAAATTGAGTTGAATTTAAATTAATAAATTGAGATTGAAATAGATTTAAATGGGGTGGTCAGGTTGATGTTAAACGATTTGTCAAGTTGAGGGAATTGAAATTTCTTCACTGTACAAATTATTTAATATATATAAATACTATTTGGGAAGTATAGAGATATTTGAAGTGAAAATGATATTTTGTTTTGAAGTATAAATTAAGTTGAAAAGACTACGGTGTTATAGTGTATATTTCTATCTTTTAGATAGTTCCATGGACCCTTAGAGGATGGTTATCCCAAATATCCTCTAAGTTAATTATATTTCAGTTGATATTTCACTTGAGTTAGATTTATAGATATAAGAATGTTAATCCTGACTCGGGTGTTTTGTGTTTTGCTTTACGCTCGGGTCAGACTGAGAGATACAGCATTTGAGACTCATCTTCGAAGTTGGAGCTTTGCTTGAAGATCCAGCTATCTATCCCTTCAGTCATCCAGTTGATTAGTTCAGAGAAGTCATCTGTTACATTGGAGACTTCATGGCATTTGAACTATTCGGTTGTATTTTATTTCAAACGCTGAGGTATATAGTAGCTTCATAAACTACTATTCTTTATCTATTCCGCTGCATTGTATTACTCTGTGTAAGTGATCTATGATTGATTTATTTACTGTATATTATAAGTTTTGCCAAATTTTATTAACAATTCGGTATTTTGAATTATTCAAGTCGGACATGTATGGTTTTATTGTCGATTTGAATGGTCTAAAATAGCGGGTCGTTACAGTTGGTATCAGAGCTTTGGCTCTAGGTAAAACTTAGCATATATGGTAAATTTGTTTACAGAATCACTTTCGCTCGAGTTGAATCTCTTCCTTTTGACTCGATTTCCTTTGAATTTTGGAATGTCCCTCGGTTCCGAAATTCATTCTGTCTCTCCCTATTTATATTCGTTTGATCCTGGAGTATCCCACAACTCCACTGAATGTTTTGTAAAGGGGGTGAAAACTCCTTTACAATTGGCATTGATTCACCGAAGATTTTTGTATCCTCGGTTTACGATGCTGATATATCTTGATATGCCGAATTCCATCTCTGACGATCGAATGTCGATTTGTTTTGGAATTCCGCATCGATTATATTCCTGAAGTCACGGTTGACCCGGTTAAGGTCGCCTGTGATTTATAGATGTATATCCATCTTCTATTTTGTAATTAAATTATCTCATCTTCGATCGAGTCTATCTTCGAATCAGGATTCTATTGATTGGAGTTCCGCTAATTTAAATCTCTATCTTTGTTTGAAACCCATTCTTTGAAAATCGGGCATGTTGGTATTTTTAAAATTGTTTATATATCGAAATTATTATTTTGATAACTATGATTTTATTATATATATAAAAGTGAAATTGTTTTCGATAAGGATTATATACCTATATATAATAATAATAAAAAATAAAATAAGAAATGTTATTCTATATATAAAAGTTTTGAAAGGATTGGAAATTTTGAAAATTTATAAGAAAGTGATTTATATAAAAAGGATTTATAACTGAAGGGTTAAATTTGAAATTCGAGAATTGAATTCCGATATTTTGAAATTGGTTTTAAGATTTTGGGAAAATATATATAAATAATACGATTTAAAAGTATTTTCCGAATAAGAAATGTTTGAAATAAGTTCAAAAGAATTCCAATAATTTTGAAGAAATTTCAAAGAAGTTTTCAAGAAAATAGAAGTCCAGAACTCACGTATGTCGCTGGAAAATAATTTCGGTGATGAGTGCACGCATCATCGACATTGATTTTCGAGTTTCAGAGTGGGGGAGAGGCCACTTTAATAGCTCGCTATGCGAGTGATTTTGTAAAGCCGTTATGATTTCAAATTCCGAAGTATAATTTGATATTTTCGAAAGATATATGTATATATTTGAAACAATTTAAAATGAGACCGGTGTTCAGTCCTCGAGTTTCAGATTTAATAATTGATTTATTGTTGATTTTCAACTCTTGAATTTAAAATTTTATTTCCCTAACTATTTTGAATGATCGAACACTTCCAAATCGAGATTAAAATTTTCAAAGCTAAGAAATTTCGAAGAGTATAAAATGTTTGATAAAGAATATAAATTTAGTTTGAAATGTTTTGAAAATATATATATATATAGTTTTGAATAATAGTTTTCAGAAAGGTAAATTGAATATTTCAACTAAAAATAGATAGTTTAAAAGTTTTAAAGGGATAATTATAAATTTGGAAACCATTTTGAGTATAATTGATTTTGGGAAAATATGTGGTTTTGAAATTAAATTGGAATTAAAAACCAGTACTTATATGGTGATTTTGGAAATGAATTTGTTTGACTTGAATTATTTTAATTTAGAAACTGGGATAATTTTCTAAACCTATTATTTTGGGAACTTTGAAATTTAGATACTTAATTTGAAAGAAAATTTGGTGAAATCATATATGAGTTGGAAACTGAATGGATATTGAATGATTTGAAATTGAGAACTTATATTATTAAGCACTTGATTTGGGAGTGGTCGAACCTATATAAAATGGATTGTATAAGTATGAAGTTGATTTGAAATCTATTGATTTGAAAGGTACTCAATTTGGAAAGAGATTTTATATAATCGAAGTCTATATAAGTATGATTTGATCTACTATTGATTTGGAAAGTATTCGATTTGGGAAAAAGGGAATCCTATATATAATGGACTTTATATAAGTATGATATTTGAAAGTGATTTGAAAAGGTACTATATGATATATATTTTCGAAGTAAAGATATGGAAAGTGCCTTCTGCTTGATATCCGCTTTGTGGCCACATCGTGGATTCATTCTATCGATATTATTCTCTCTGATTTTCGGTTTTCCGGATGTAATGCTCGAGTGTTTCCCACCGTGGCATAACCCATGGTTTTTTTTTCTCTCGCGAATGCATAGCGCAATTGCCTGGCTGAGTTTTGCCTAGGGGTACGGATTGTTTCCTGGGGGATCCAGGCGTAACCATTGTGTATCCTGCAATCTGTGTAGGTCGCGAATAGTAGCGCAAGTGCCTGGCTGAGTCTTGCCTGGGGGTACGGATTGTTTCCTGGGGGATCCAGCCGTAACCATTGTGTATCCTGCACTCTACTAGTCATCATGGCGTAACTCGCAGGGATGAGAAAGCTTACGGATATGGATTGTTTCCTGGGGGACCCAGGCGTAACCATTGTGTATCTGCGAACCATGGTCGGACAAAGGTTTTGGTTTGGTTGTTTTGTTTGGATTGTACTTTCCATATCTGTTTTTAAAGGTTTTCAAGTATTTTCACTGGGTGTTGAAACAAGTCTACTAAGTACTTGAAGAATTCTAGCTTTGCGCCTGATCAACGCATGGCCAGAGTCTGCAAGAACGAGAATAAACTTGTTAAAACATTGAGTTATAAAAGTATTTTCGAAAGAAAAATTGGTCTCGATATAAAAATATTTTATTTATAAAGGTATTTTATTATAAAAGTATTTTCAACAAAGAAATTTTGTATTAATATTTGAAATTTAAATTCTTATGGTTTGAAATAAATTATTCGTGCCCGATTCTATTCTTTTGAATCTACCTCATCTGCTCAGCTTCATTTTTCACCTATATTCCGTTTTCGGAATCTACCTTCCTTTCCTTTTTGAATAAATCTTTTAAATATTGCTTATTTGTATACTGCATTGTTTTATATAAAATTTTAGTGGTATAAATATCTTTGAAGTTATTAATTAAATAAAACATATTTAAAGAAAATGATTATTAATTTATTGATAATATTTGAAAAGTATCTTGAGATAAATTTATAAATTTATGAATTATGGATTTAATGTTTTCAATAGCTTCTTTGTAAATATAACTAATGATGCAAATAATTGTTTTCAAATAGCGTTCACATATGTATAAAGATGTTAGTTAAACATATTAAATTCCAATGAGTTTTGAAAATTTTGAAGTATTAAAGATAACTGAATTGCAAATGAATATTTCAAGTAAAATTTATATAGTTTAAAAATTTAAATTACCCTTGACTTTCAATCTACCTTTATTTCTGGTTGTTCTATTCTCCTACCTCCTTCCTTTTCGGGGACGAAAAGTTTTGAGTGGGGGAGAGTGTAACGATCCATAATATTTTAATAGTTTTGAATGGTTTTATTTTCATATTTAATTCAATTTTGAGAAAATTTTAAATAATTGAATTTTGAAATAAAAATTTTATATTTAGAATACGTATATGAAGATACAACAAATAGTGAATTTTCACTTAATTATATGGGAGTTTATTTTTTTATAATTCTATTTCAATCTATATCGGTTAAATATTGCTGATAAAAAAAATTATTTCTAAGCCTGAATATTTTTACATAAGAAAATTCTAAATCATAGATCCTTCATTTTTAATAATAATATTCGTTCCCCCTTATTGCTCTCCAAACTATGGTAACAAATTTGCTTTAATTTTTCTGCTGAATCAATGTATCAAACGTTGATATTTCATTTATTAGTCCACTATCTACGTTATTTATGGACACAAATGTATTTCAATATCTCTTCATATACCATTCCTAAATATCCTCCTCCAGATCCGTGACCATCTGATTTCTTTTGCGTTTCAAATTTTAAACGCGTATAAATCAATTGCCTTAATATTTGTCAGCTAAATAAATGGGTGACCGTTGCTAGTACATAAAAATTTGTTTTATTTCTGCCTGAATTCCGGGCTAATTTTTCACCGTTCCTTTCGTTTCACTTTAATTGCTTTAATAAGTATGTCAATGGACAGACGTTACCATTCTCATCATTACACTTTATTTCATATGGTACGTTTCTTTGGTTTTTTCTCTCTGTCCATTTCTTTTATTTGCCTTTGTCTGCTCCTTTATCCCTTCCTTCCATTTCAAAATTCAAACGTGCTGTCCATTCTTGGCATAAATTATTTTCAGCTAAATCATAGTCGTTGCTTTTATATTTTTCCAAATTTTAGGGTCACAATTATTAATTGCTGACCTTTCCTTTCCTTTCTTCAGTCCACTGATTCCTTCCTTTAAACCATTCAATTTGCGCGTTGATTTTATACCAATAGTCGTTACTTTTATTTATTTCTCTGAAATCATGCGTAACGTTCTTTTTCAATTTATTCTTCTGCCTCTCTTTATATTTTTCCATTTTGCTTTGGGAATACAAATTCGCACACTCCTCTCCTTCTTCAATTGATCTGTAGCCGTTTCTTATTCATTCTTCCTTCAGTTTCAAATTTGAAAGTGCTACCCAAGGTAAACAATTAATTGCTAAATAATTCTCCCGAAATCAGGGGACTTCACAGTATCAATTACTTTTATTTACATGTCCATTCAAATTTTCTATCGGTTAAGACCAAATAGTAGCTCACCTTTTTATTCCCTGAATTCAGGGTTTGACTATTGATTGGCACCTATCTTTTTATATTTCCATTAATTTATTGTTTCAATATTTTTTTCCTAAATCTATGCTTCTAGACGTTGATATGCCATTTCTATATTTTGGGTGATAACTTTTTTGAACGTTTGATAATAATAATAAATCTGCATATTATAATCGGATATCAATTGAGATCTAGGAAAGAAATAAATATAAAACGTATAACCTGACAAAAAATAAAAATTGCTTTAATTGCACCGTTGATTTTGAAACGTATAAAATTCTATACGTTTTTTACGCATCCATTCATTTCTTTTATTTCTTCCTTTACGTTTCCTCTCTTTACTGATATATACTTACTTCTTTTATCTCTCCTATCTACTACTAAAGGCAACCCACTTCTTTGTGAAAAAAAAAAAAAAATCCTTCATCCCTCAACCCATCAAAATCACCTCACCTCCGTTCCCGCATGCTGCTCTTCCAGCCAACGTTCCATCCTTGCCGTGAAGTTGTTCCTATCCCCTCTTTCGCCTCTGTATTTTTGAATGGAAGATATTATGTGGTAAGTATATAAAGTGATAACTGCATATATATTTTTACCTTGCCTACCCTTCCTCTTTCGCCTATAAAAATCGGCATGAATAATTTAGGCACATGCCCTATTAATTAGTTATATATATCAAGCTTTGTATCCGTTGTTTTATACTTCTCAAATTTCGCATTCGGTTCCAAAGGTTTAATATATTCTGTTAGCATACATAAGTAAATAAGTTTGTAAATTGTTATGTATACATATAGTAAGTTATAAATTTGGTACAGTTTTTTTAGGTAGATTTGATTGATGATACGTGTCATAGTTTTTATATAAATTTATATTAGTCTGTAGTTTGTTTTTAAATATGTTATAATAACATTGATTTTTAAAGTGAGTATATTTATAGATTTATTTGAAATGTGTTTAAAAAAAAACAGTACATTTATATGTAAGGTTTATAAAAGTTATAAGCTAGGTACATTCATATATTAGTTTAAAGATGTTAGTTAGTATACACATAAGCTGCTGTATATAATTTATAATTTACGCGTATATAAGTGTGGTTTGTATATAAGTTAAGGGATCTGTAGTTATTAAATAAAGTTATCAGTTTTATATTATAGGATATTTGTAACAGGTCAGTCTATATACTTTAAGTTGTGTAAGTGTGTCAGTTTTAATACCTGAGTTTACACGCGTACTATATTAAGTTATAATCGACAGTTTCTTTATGTATAAGTCTGGTTAAAGTATAAGCATAAATATATTTAACATAGAATCTACTTGTTATACGTTTATTTGTATAGCTGCATCATGGGTTTAAAAATTTAAACCGATGATTTTATTTTGTATATTTATTTTTCTTAAAGTAACATATTGATTTTTAAGAAGAGAGAATAATATATATATTACATCAATATGGGTTTAAAAATTTGAATATGATTTGTATATAAACATACATGAACTTTATACGGTGTATCTATTCAATTATACCATCTATCCTTATCAATTCAGTTCTGATTTGACTTCGTCAACTCCTATTTATCAGCTTGTCCGACAAACCCATGTCCTTCGTGCTTTGCTTCGTAATTCATGCTTGGATTTCGTAACTCAACTTCGTTGTCTATATCCTCTAACCTCGAAAGGTGAGCAATCACTCACTTCTCTTCACCAAAGAGAAACGCTTTCAAAATCAATGGTTGCACCTGTTCTTTTCAATGTAACTTTTCACCTATAGTTGCAATTCTTTATACACTATAAATAGATTACAGAATTCAACAAACAATTCACCGAGTTTACTTTTAGCATTCATGAATTCTCATCTATTTTCAAGCTTCAAATTGCACTCAAATTGCTTACATACTTTGATCATTGATCACTTTATCCTCCACAATTCTAAAGCATATCACACTATATATCATAAAGGAGAAGATTATAGGAAGATTGTACTTAATTGACTTATCAGTGTTATTTAAGAATACACTACAGTCAGATACATTTGTTATTTGTAAAGAAGTCCTATTCGGTTGCTCAGGCAGTTGAAGTCCTATTCGATTACTTAGGCGTGTGAAGTCATGTTCGGTTGCTCAGGCGGTGTAAACCTATTCCTCCAGATTAAGTGAGGGTTGTATAGTGAAATTCCAGAAGGAGTCTGGGACTGGACGTAGGACGGTACTCCGAACCAGTATAAAAACCTCTGGTGTCATTTACTTTACTGCATTTACTGTTTATTTACTTATTCCGCACAAGTAGTTTATCGATATTACTCGAACCTATAGCATAGCTTCTTTCAACTTTCCCATATGAACTTTTCTGAAATTAGCATAGCTTATATATGCCTTGATTGCTTTCGGATCATTATAGAGATACTCTTTAATGGTTTTAAACAGCCTCATTGTGGATGGAGTGACTGTAGAAGCCATTTTTGAAGAGAGTAGAAAGTTTGAAAGAGTGAAAGAGAGTTTGAATTTTAAAATGAAAGTGAAAAGGTATGGTAAGATAATGGAAAAAAATAGATATTCAATAGTCATGTTCTCTGGTCAAGAGGTACATTTCCAAAACACTGGGTTTGGTGAAAAGGTGAAGGAAAATTCAAAGATTTGAATTCAAATTCAAATTTTAAATTTCTGACAGGGATGTTGACATCATGGGTAGGGCCATGTCGACATGGGTCAGAGAATTCATGTGACTTATATTTTCCTATATACTTTAATATCTATATACATATATTATTTTTAATGTCTATATATTTTCTAGAGTAATATTAAATATAATAATACTCTTTTAATATAAAAATATTATAATATTAAAAATAAAAATAAACATAAAACTAAAAAAATTAAAATTCAAACAACACATAATTTCAAAAACAATCAAACAATTTTAAGCAAACAATTTCAAACAATATATTGTAAACATGTACCTTTTTCTAGATTCGTATCTCCAAGATCATCGAAATCATGAATAACCGTAAAGCACATATTTGAATTTTCCATCTTCTGATCATCATCGCTTGAGGATGAGTCTAAATCTGAATCGTATAGTGTAGCGGTATACGCTCTTTTCCTTTTCTTTATATAATCATTGCTTGTAGGAAACTTTTTCTTATCAGGATGCGGACAGTCTCTTTTGAGACAGTCTGGTTCATCATAGTTGAAACATTTGACGTGGTTTCGTACATCATTATGAGTTTCAGAATTCCTGTGATCATTCTTTTTTAAGTTGTTCATCTTTCTGTATTTTAGAAACTTTCGAAAATTCTTTGTCATGAAAGATATTTCTTCATCATCATCACTTCCCAAGTCTGATCCATATGTTAATGTATTGAATGCAATTGACTTCTTTTCGAATGCCTTGCTATCTCTTCTCCCTTGCATTTGTACTTCAAAAAAAAATAGATTTCCAATCAATTCTTCAATCTTTAAAGTACTGATATCATTTGCTTCGTCGATTGCAAGAGTTTTCTGACCCCATTTCGGAGTAAGAGAATTTAGAAATTTTCTGACTTGATCTTCTTCGAAAAAACTTATTCCTAATGATATTAGAGAGTGCACAATCTCCTAAAATCTACTATACATATCTGAAATGGACTCATTAGAATTCATTTTGAATAATTTAAACTGATTTGTGAGTATGGATATTTTGGTCTGTTTGACTTTGTTTGTTTCTTCATGAGTAACTTGCAAAGTTTTTCAGATATCATATGCAGACTTACAAACAGATACTCCACTGAATTCATTCCTATCAAGTGAACATAATAAAATATTCATGGCTTTGGAATTATTTTGTGCAATGGTCTTTTGCTCAGCAGTCCATTGTGCAAAACTAGTTGTGGGTTCAGAATATTCAATTTGTGTGATATTCCAAGTGTCTAATCCTATTGACTGTAAATATATTTTCATTCTACATGCTCAATATGCATAGTTACTACCATCAAAAGCGGTGGTCTGGCAGTAGATTGATCCTCTACAAATGAAATAGTGATATTGTTAACAGAACCAGTGTTGGTAGACATTTTTAAAACTTTTCAAAATTCAGATTATGAAAACTTTGAAAACCAATGCTCTGATACCAAATGCGAGAAATGTGGATTACGGATCTTAAGGATGGAATAACACTAGAGGGGGTGAATAGTGTTTTATGGATTTTCTAAATCTTGTTGAAACTTATGTAACTTAATCACCAACAAATGCAATTCACAGACACATATATAATCATATAATCAAATACAGATGCAAATACTAAATAAAAGAAGTCAAGGAAAGAGAACACTAGGATTTTATACTTGTTCGGAGTTACCCTACATCCAGTCCCGTACAATCGTACAGATTTCTTATCAAAATAATCTCCTAGATTACACTCTTGGTTTCAAGGCAACGAGTTACACCCTCCTGTATTCGAGTCCAGGGAAAATTCTCTTGATTTAACCAGGCTACAAGATCACCTAATTGATTTCTAGGGCTACAATCACACCCAATTAATTTCAAAGCTCAACCGCACATTTTACTCAATAGTTTGATTTACAAAAGATTCTATAACTCTAAATAGCACAGAGATCTTATGGAGAGAGTGGCAGAGAATCAAACAAGTGATAATAAAGTTTGATTCACTTGGTATTTCGGCAGAGTATAGTTAAGGATTCTTTAGAATAAATGTGGAAGATGAAAAGGAGATAAAATAAATGAATTTGGTAAAAAATTCATTTAGAACTTATTGGTATTTATCGTAGAGCAACAACCATATCTCTTCGTGAAAGGATACGACGAATAGACACTTCTTTTGAAAATTGAAATTTGAAAATAACGGACGCCGTGTCGACATTGGGGGTTGAGGGATGTCGACATGCTCAAGGCAAAATTGATGTGTTGATTTTCTTATTAAAATTGGTTTTTATAATTTTTCAAAACAATTTCTAAACTTCGTAAATATATTTGAATATAGTTTAAACATATAAAAGAGTTTAGAAAGTAATTTTTAATATATAACCTTAATCTATAAAGTGATTTAAAATTTGAGTATATAAATATTTTAAGATAAATATTTAAAACAAGAGATGGTTTAAAAACAAGGACAATTTTGAAATCAAAATATCAAAAATGATAAAAATAGTTTTGATCCTAAAATATTTAAAACCAAGGGAGATGTTTTTTTGAAAAGAAAGTTTTGAAAACATTTTTTAAAAACAAGAGATACATTTTTGAAAAACATTTTTATAAAATTTGTGGATATCAAAATAGGACCACTATATGTTCCATTAGATATTGTCATGGGTCCCATCCCACTAGGGTTCCATCCCTTTAGCTGGCTCGAAGTGGATTTCATTCCACGAATAAATTTCGAATAAAGATGTAAGTGCTTTCAAGAAGTTTTAACATAATTCTAGACTAACTACATTATCTTGTACTATTGAAATCTTGAACTCTTGATATCTTGATACTTATGAGTCTTCAATCTTGATATCTTCAGTCTTGGATCTCTATACTGTAAAGTCTTCATTCTTGGTACCTGCATGTTTATATTCTACATATACATACATACATACATACATACATACATACATACATATATATACATATAAACCATAACGTTAGTATTTATATTTTATAACAAGTCCTAAGGTTGTTGCCATCAAAACCATCATCTCAAGGACTAACAGTCGTTTCTCCACATCTTCCAACCGAAGGTCTCCAAATATTCTTTCACAAGTTCGAAGCCACATTTGCACTCCAAGAATGTCTTCTGTCCCAAAGAATGGTTTCCCACTCAAAGGGGTAAAATTCTTACACAAAGCTGTAAAGTTCATAGGGGTGTGAACTTGCACTAACATTTCCTCTATCGGATCTATAACTGACATAGTAGCATTTATAAGTACCCTGCCATTGGTAGCCGTGCTAATTCTAGATCCTCTCCTTCCTCCTCTTCTTGTATTTATTTTCTATTATCTGAACAAATAATATATATCTTTAGAATAGAAAAATAGGATTAAAATGGTTTAAGGAAATAACACCAAAGGATCTAAAACTAGACTTTAGAGGATAAATATTATTACAATAAAAATTACAAATACGCTCTCTCAAGATTAACTCATTCTAGGGCATCACTTACCCTATCTTCAGTGAATTGTACCCCAATCAGGCCAAGGTGTTCGCTAAACCGAAGCTCTAATACTAACTGTGACGACCCACCTTTTTGACCCCTGAGAATGGCACTTAATACATCCATGGTATTCATGTGTCGTTGCCCAAGTATCTGAAAGACGAGTTATCATGGGGTAAAATATAAGGACAGAGCAATCATCTCACAACGAAACGGCTAAATATATAACATAAAATAAGACAGTACATAAGGTTACTCCCAACATGGAGTTATCAAAGTTATAATAAAAGGATTACTATCAGTCTAGGTGGTTATAACAACCTACCTTTAAATATACATATATAGAGCCAACATCTCATAACAGCGGAAATAAATAGCTAGATAGATAAGGAGCCTCCTGCTCATCCACTATCTTTAAAAGATCCCAAAGAAACCTGTCATTTTCGGACTGCTCAAATATAAATGAGTACACGAGAGTTTAGAGAAAACAAACAATTCAGGTCAGATAATAAGTCTGGTATTAGTAAACTCCAAAATAAAAAAAATAGAGCGCACAGAATAATTGGTGAGACCACATCGCAAAAATGCAGAATGGATTTCCCTTCACAAGGACAATATCCAAGCATAAAAGAATGGTGAGACGACCCGACTTCCTATCTCCAGGAAATCGCATCATCTTGAAGAAAGAAAGGGATAGAAGAAGAAAAGAAAGAGAAAGAAGAAACATAACAACATCAGAGAACTCACAGCGGAACGAATAAAATATAATATATCACTTAAAATATTACATAGTATCTCATTACATCAGAGTACACAACTTAAACAACAGATAATAGACAGTTATAAACATATGTCTAACTATACAACTCAAGTACTACAGAAACAGATACAACAAACACAGCGGAATCAATATTTATCTACACGTCGAAGCCTCCTGCTCCATATCTCCTCCAAAATTCGTCAAGCAAACCTGAATCACTTGACTACTCATACATAATATGAGTAACCAAGAGTTTAAAAATAAACACTCGGGTCAGACAGGGGTCTGGTGTGAGTAAACGGGTTAAAATTGCTTAACCTTAGAAAATCCTTTGAAAAGAAAAGGTATCACGTAAGACTTCCCACACATAAACATGGAAAAGTTTTTACCTTACGCTAACCAAAACATTTGATAGGAAATCCAGTGGTATTATAATAATGTCTAGGGTTTTCAAAATAAAATATAGAAATAGCTGGAATGCTTACATCTCACGTTCCAACATAGTTGGGCACAATCAAAACCGTACAGGCACTTATTGGATTTTGGATTCCATCAATGGCAGGGCTACTGGGGTACCGCCCGTCACAGTACGTGGCCTAGATCAACGTACCGAGGAGCAACTCTAACTCCCCTGCAACACAAGGCCGGAACCATTCCTTACTGAACAGTCCCGAACAAGACCACCCCGTAGTTGGCGCGACCAACCACACACTAAGCCGAAATAGAAAGGGACCTCTAGACAGGGGTAAATCTCACTCTCAAGCGGGGGCTACCCACGAAGCCTTGCTGCACCTCCCCTGTTTTAGCCATTCCCGGTTGATGAGGCTTGAGGTTACGATTACCTTTATAGAACACATCTATCTTAGAATGCTCATCGTCCACCTGACGATGTGCTGAAAGCATTCAATCCATACAAGTTCGTTCCAGGTTCGAACGAAACCGAAGACACTATCTCGTTGCACTCATTATTGGAATCACCCTCAGAGTTAACGACCCTAGCCCTTGCACTCTGATTCGCCATCTCGAATCTATAAGCACTATTTCGTCAACTCATTACGGAATCACCCACAGAGTTATACTGACGTATAGCCCTTACACCTCGAGTCTTCACTTGCTCTACTTGGATACACGACCTAACGTTTAATTGGAATCGATGTGGTTTTCAGATTCCAAATATGGAAACCCGATCCCGGTCTCATCGAAACCAAACGCCATTTTAACGTCCAAGTTCTACTTAAGGGTTTAAACAATATAAACTTATATTCAGGATGATATGTAAACAGATAGATGAATCATATTATCACAATAGATAATTCATATCAATATTCATCTTCACATAGCAGCATATCACATAACAGAGATATCCAAATCATCCAGTATCAACCAATCAACCCAATATTAATCATCCAATATAAACCAATCATCCAATATCAACCATTCATCCATAACAAAATTGATTAACTTTAAATCAATTGGATTACCTAAATCCTTCTTTATTTATTTATTTCAAATAAATAGATTAATCATCTCTAATGATCTTCTTTAATTAATCTTCCTTGATTAATTATCTTTAATTACATTCAAGTAATTATCCTTAACCATATTCAGTAATTATCCTTTAATTACTATCATTAATTATAATAATTAATGATCCTACATTTACTTCCATAAATTAATCAATTATAATTAATTACATTAAACCTTAATTAATTACAATTAATTAATCACACTTTAATTAATCATTTTATTAATCAACCTTGATTAATATCATTAATTACATTAATTAATTTATGATCCTTATTAATTAATTAACCCTTTAATTAATTAAATAATTAACTTATAATTAATCATCTCATTAATCTTAAACAGTAATTAACAGTTTGTAATTACTTATCTTAATTAATTAACTTCTTAATTAATTAATTTCTAATTTAATTATATTAATCCTTGATTGATTAATTAATTCAATTAATTAATCTTTAATTACTTCATTAAGTAATCATCATTCAATTAAATTAATTAATAAATCCTTAATTAATTACTTATTAATTAATTATATTTTAATTAATTACCCTTAGTAATTAATCTTAAATTAATCACATTCATTAATTAATTAATCACATTAATTAATTAATTAAAATAATTAAATAATTAACTCTTAATTACCTACATAAGTAATTATCTCTAATTACTTCCTTTAATAAATCTTAATTACTTCCTTAATTAATTACTTAACAAGTAATTAATTATTTAATAATTCTTAATTCTTTAATTAATTAACAACCCCATGATTAATTAACTTAAAACAATTAACTTAATTAATTCCTTAATTGATAAGATTATTAATTAATCACTTCCATTAATTACTCCCATGAGTAAATTCTACTAATTACTTCCACTAGCAATTATCATTCAATTTCATTCAATAATTCATCATTAATTACTTTATTTAGTAATTACAATTAATAAATCCATAATTAAGTGATTATAAAAAAAATAAAAAAATAATTAACTAATTATTTGAAATTAGTTAAACAATTAATTAATTAGCTTATTTTATCTAAAATCCTTAACTAATTAAGAAAACATTATTCTTAATTAAACTAATCAAATCATATTAAACAAGTATTCTTAAGTTAATTACCCAAATAATTTTACCTTATTTATTTCCATAAGTAAATTATTTGAATTATATAAATTTTACTAATTCAAAGACAAATTATTAAACTTGGTTTACAAAATCCTAATAATAGTCTTATTTGAAATAAAAGTATTTATAAATCATTTCCAAATTTAAAAATACTTTGAATTATCAAATTTTAAACTTATTTAATTCAATATAATTTGAAAATTCTGTTATTAAAACATTGCTTCAAAACTTAACTTAAATCTTTGATTTAATAATTAAATTCAAATTCTCTTTTAAATTTGAATTTAAAAACTTAATTAAGATAAATATTTTTAAATTCAAACATCTTAAAACATTTTTAAATTGAAATATAAATTAAATTTTCACTTTTAAATGTTTGATTCACTTCCATTTGAAATCAACAAGTTAACTTTATATCTCACTTCCATTCATAAACTTGTTTTCTAACTTATACTTGATTTTTACCCACTTTCTAACTTAAACTTGATTTTTTTTATACAATGAAGTAAAATTTACATTACACTATAAAATCAAACTAAGAAAAATCCCGAAACCAAACGCGAAAGCTCCCGTGTCTTCCCCGAAGCGAACCCCACTCCACTTCCTTCGAGTAGATCACGCGACCCACACGAATGCTTCCCCGAGCCTCAACTCATCTTCTCCAGACAAACTTCCCCAGTGCACACACGTACACTCATGTACGTGCGCAACCCAAAATCACCTCTCCGACCATCCAACTGATCGCCGACCGACCACGCAATGTCTCATCAACTCGTTCCTCAACCCAGATCGAAGAATCCATCAACGCATCGAAATTCGACCCTCTGATCGAAAAACTGCAGCAACTCGAACCCAAAAACTCCATTGCCGCCGTCAATCTTGTCGCCGTTCAACCTCGCCGATCCCACCATATAGATACCACATCCATGAACTTCCACAACCCCAAATGCGATCGAACTCGATCCATCTACCACAACGCAATCATCTCGACAATACAACCGAACAAAAACAAAGTGAAAACCTAGTTTGTTCGATTACGAACAAATTAAACATTGGAAAAATTCTTGAATATTTTTCCCTAAATCACCAACTCACACACAAGATTCGACCAGAATTACAACTCAAATTATTGCGTAAATCATCTGCAGTTCATAAAAATTTCCAACGTGTACAAACTCGAAATTCGACTTAATTACTCAACTAAAAATTGTGATACAAACTTTAAAAATCCTAACTTCCCAATTGTAATTCGTTTATAAATTCAAAACTAGAAATTGAAACTATAAAATTTTGTCCCCACTTGATTTTCCACTGTAATTATGAAATTCTGAACAAATATTTCATTTTAAAAACTCATAATCATTTTTAGATGAAAAGTTATATAATTACAAACATCTTCTATTTATAAATCAAAAGCCAATTCGAATTCAAAATCTAGTTATTGAATTTACTATGGCAATGGAAACTGTTATAAATATATAGAACATATATTTTATGATTCCAGGCATCTCAATATCATCATTTACTCAAACACCAACATACATCCAGTAAATCCAAAAATTCAGACACATCATCATGATTTCATCATAAGAACAACATAAAAATCCAGGATTAAAAACTGTTTTTAAAATTTCATTTACTCACCTGTATATTATAAGTAGAGAAGCTTCAATCTTTTTCCAGGCAATTGAAATTTAAATCTGAAAAATACTTTTGCTTTAGATCTGCTGATGCCTGATGAAATTGAATCCATGCATGTTGAAATAGAACTCAATTTTGCATATTTTAATTGATAAGAAATTGCAGGTTGAAGATTGAACTGCTGTTGCTCTTCTTAAGAAATGCAGGTTGATTGAAGTTGCAGATTTGAATTGTTCCATATTTGCTTTTATCTTACTTTTGGATTTTATTTTCAGATTTTGGAAATTTGTTTCTGATCTTGCCATTAATGTTTGAAAGAATGAAAAATGTTTTGAAAGAAACTTGTTTTCTTCTAAAAACATTTAATAAAAATTAAAATGAATAAATTGCCACTTGTTGTTAATTGAACAAATGTCATTTAGCTTGCTTAATTTCTTACAAGTGTGTTAGAGATGCCTTATCATGTTTACACATGTTATTAAGTATTTTAATTAAATTTTTATTTAATTTTAAATGTAAATATAACCTTACATTTTTAATTTACTTTATTACTAAATACTTATATGTGTAAATATAAATTTACTTTAAAGAAAGTACTATAAAACTAATTACAATACAAATAAATCTTATATATGTAATTTAAAATCTAAACATCTATATTTACACAACCATTTTAAATTTAAAACACTTTAAAGAAAACAAAAAGAAAACTTTGATTAAATCCTTTATAAACTATCATATTAAAAATAAATAATTATCTTATATTTTGAAAATAAATAAATTAATCTTTAAATTAACTTTTGAAAACATATAAATTAAACAAAACTTTAAATTACCATTTTATATTAAATTTTCAAAACAACTCAAATTATAACATATACAAACATATATATTACAATATGAGAATACAATCTTTTATTTAAAACAAAAGATCTTTTATTCACAATATATATATCATATGTATATAGTGTAAACAAAATAAAATTTCATTAGCTTTGGAAAAATAAATCTTATCAAAATTTCCATATTAAAAATTAATTAACCTTTTTAAAAAGAATAAATTTATCATTTTAAATTAAAATTATAAAGAAAATTCATCAAACCAGTTAAATTATTTATACAGATTATTAAATTGATATTGCCCAAAATTCCGGGTCGTTACAAATGGACATAAATAATTAAACATTGCGAAGAGCGCAAGACGCTTCCTGATGCAATTAAGAAAGAATCAATCCAAAGATTTGAATCATAAATAAGGAAATGGAATTTTTCCAACAATGACTAGGAGGGTGCACCCCCCTTATCGAAAGTATACCTCTAGAAAACATACTTGAGAACTACGATGGCTCTTGGAAACCTCCAAGCCGGACCCCGCCAACCTTACCGAGTATCCGAGCATTCCACATCACCCTGCGCATACAATCGAAACCAATCTACTCTAGATGTGAAAATACCTTAATTGGAGCAACCCCACATAGCATGGCCCCTACTCGCTCTTTATTTAGTCATTCTCGATAAAGAATGTGAATGCTCTAAATGAGAAACATATCGTCTGAGATTAACGAAACAAAAACAAAAGGAAGAAGGGTATCGAAATTGATAGTCCAGATATCAACTATCGGGGATAACAAAACGGTCGTATATAGAAATCAAATCTTATTCTTTTTCAATGCTAGGAAAATATCCATATACTTGTCTCGTCGTATAATTATATTCATAAAATATTTGGGAGGATTTCATATTTCAAAATCATACTTAAATGAGTCAAAAACAATTGTCTATAAGAAATGCGAATGTTTTCCATTATAATTATAAAGATCATTTATGGAAATCAAACCTCCTACATTTGTCACGTTTTCGATATTGACGACTTACTCTATCCCTCTCCCAAAAACAAAGCCTGGTAAGTTAGGGCACTGGTTGCTCCTAGCCTTTCCTAGACACTTTGGTTCTAGATCTCACAAATAGAGAATCAATCTACTCATCGGCTTTTAGTGCCAAGTATATGACTACTTACTTTCCATAAATAATCCATTTAAATCATTATATAAATTTCGAAGCTCCTTTAAAATACTTTAAACCAAGATTTAAAACTTCCATTCAAATCATAACTTATACTCATCATCTTTAAGAGAATACGACCAAGAGGGGTGAAGCTACTTCTTAATCAAATGAGATAGCTAAAAGGGGTGTTATTTCCTTTTAACCAAGAAGTTACTAAATGTCAATCCTAAGTTAAAAGGTGGTGGAGTTCCATTTAACTAAATATCAAAGTTATTGCTCATAAACTGGCCGAGCACAAATCAAACTACCAAACAAGAATAATAACAGACTCATTATTATCAACAATTTACAATCAATGGTTAACACAACATTTGTTAAAATGTGAATGTGTCAAAGGAAAAAGATTAAGATTACACTGATGGTAAAATAATTAAATTATACTCATATAATAAGTTATATCCACTAAACTATGAAAACAAGGAATATACTCACAGAATAAGTTATACCCACTAAACTATGAAAACAAGGAATATAATCACATAATAAGTTATACCCACTAAACTATGAAAACAAGGAATATACTCCATAAGTTATATCCACTAAACTATGAAAACAAGGAATATACTCACATCCTATTTGCTTTGATGGAGACTTGGAATACTTCACCTCTGTTAATGAATTTTAGTTCTTTTCTTTCATTTATGAATGAATTAAAATGAGATATAGACTTGGCTATTTATAGGTGAAGGGAAGGGTACTTTAGTCATATCCTACAGCCTAACCATATTCTACCAGATTTTGGTCCAATGGAAACCTGCCTTATGGCCTAATTTGATTCGACCACACTTTGGTCCAATAGAAAACATCTTGACGGCCTAATTTGATTCGACCACATTTTGGTTCAATAGAAAACAACTTGATGGCTTAATTTGATTCGACCACATTTTTGTCCAATAGGAATCCTCCTTATCAACTATGGCATAACATGATTCGACCAAATTTTGGTCCAATGGCCACCATCCTCACGGAAAAACCTAATTCGACTAGATTTTGGTCCAATGGCAACCATCCACATGGAATATAATAATCATTATGCTATTTTATTTCGTTAGGCAAGTACTTATACCATTCTATTTTATTAGACAAGTAATTATACTATTCTATTTTATTAGGCTAGGTTAATAATTCTCTCTTGTTTTATTAGACAAGTAATTATATTATTCTGTTTTATTAGGCAAGGTTAATACTTTTCTCTTGTTTTATTAGGTAAGTAATTATACTATTCTGTTTTATTAGGCAGGGTTAATAATTCTCTCTTGTTTTATTAAAAAAGTAACTATACTATTCTGTTTTATTAGGCCGGGTTAATAATTATTTCTTGTTTTATTAGGCAAACTTATTCTTAAATAAATTGGTACCCCTAACCGCGTTATAATCAAACATCTTTGAACTAACATCATCAGTTAAAAAAAAACCATTCGAGATGTTTTACCCAAATTTTTTATTCTATATATAAAATCCATTATTTAATTATTTAAAAACATATTGACTATTCAAATACAAAGTAATTAAATTATGGATCGTTGCAGGCGAACTATCAGAGCAGCTCCATGATCAATCCATGAGTTCGGGACTTGATATTATTCCCTATGTGGTGGAGCCATTAAAAGAGGACGAAGGTGGAGAACCTGAGGTCGCTATTCATGATCATTCCTCTGGTGTAGGCAACATTCTTGCGTTCCCTATGTGTTGTCCTGAATACCCATAGTATGAGTGGGAGTTTCTCAACCCAATTTCCTTTTGCTTTTGTTAATCTCTTTTTGATGGTGGATATGATGATCTGGTTTATTGCTTCCACTTGCCCATTTTCTTATGGATGAGCCACTACATAGAAGCTTTTTTTGATTCGAAAGCCCCTGTAGAAGTCTTCGAACTCGGCACTTTCGAATTGTGTTCTGTTTTCTGTGAAGATTTTTTGCGGTGCACCAAACCGGCAAATAATGTTTTTAATAACAAAGTTAATAACTTTCTTTGTGGTTATGGTGGCCAGCGGTTCCGTTTCGGCCCCTTTTGTGAAATAATCCACTACAACTATAACATATTTGGCTCCTCCTTTTGCTATTGGAAGGATATCAATCAAATCGAACCTCATATCACAAACGGCTATGGGCTAATCATCTGCGGCAGCTTCGTTGAAGGAGTCTTCTTAATTTTGCTAAACCTTTGATAGCGGTCGCATCTTCTAGGGTGATCTGCGGCGTCATGATTTATTATTGGCCAAAAGTATCCGTATCGAAGGACTTTCTTTGCTAGGGTCTGCTCCCCATGTGGTCACAACATCTTTCACACACCTAAGAAGAGAGGCTGAGAATCCCCTTTGATAGAGTATCCCGTCCTGTATCATGAACCGTGGCACCTTCCAGAGGAGCTTCTTCCGTTGATTTTGGTCAGTTGGTAGGGTGCTTCCAAGTAGATAGTACTGGCACTGTATTTCCTATTTTTGTTCTTTTATTGTACTGGCACTGTATTGAGGGAAAGTTTGTGTTTGTACTTTGGTTTTTTTTGATGAGACTGAGATTTTATTTTCAAAAGACAATTATATTTGGTATTTGGAACATATGTGGTTTGTCTAACGTATTTATGAAACATTAATTTTTAAAAATCATTTATTGTTTTTAATAACTTCCGTTGTGTTATTATCTATCTATTTTGTCTAGTGAATCTTAGTCTTTGCCAGCTTTAGTTATACCTAAAACGCACCACATCCTTTAGTGTCTCTTTTTGGTTATACTAAGGGGGTGTGGGGTGTTTCACCTTTTTTTGTCCTCTTTCTCGGTTATCATTGAATTAGTCGGATTATTTATGCCACAAATTTCGTGGAATAAATTTAAGAATGAAAACAACCGAGCTATAGAAAAAAATTTAAGATGGAATCCTTCTACACACGAAACCGATCCATGATAATTCCAACTAATAAAAATGTGAAAATTGGAAAGAGCTTTGTTTTGATAGGTTGTGGCTCCCGTAATTCCAAATGAGTCAAAAATTGTGGCCTTTTAAAGAACGGAAGCAAGCGATGGACCGCTCGCTGATCCGATTCGACAGAATTGCCGAACATGTTCGATCACCACGAAATGCTCAAGCATGCTCACATTGTAGCACTCAAAATTGAAGATATTAGGGCATATTAAGGGAAAAAATAGATATAGGTCAAGAGCTTGTCTAGAAAAGCTATTGTGCAAAAAAAGTTCTGTTTTTTACGATCATCTCGACTTTCTCGTTTCCCGCGCCTCATTGTTTTACTTATATTCATCAACATTCACGATCTTTTTACCAAAATTATAATAACACAACAAAGTGACTTCAAGGAGGATGTTCAATGCATTTGATATCTTGAAATTTAAGATGGTTGAGGGTGTTTTATATGATTACTTAGCATTTAAGTAACGTACTTTTTTAATCTGCAAATATCTTTCGGTTTCCTGTATTATTAAATTTTTAATCCAATTTCAATCTTTCTAGCGAAACATCATCGTAGCATTTTTTTTATTTTGTATATTCTTGTTTTTCTTATCCTCTGTCTAGGTTTTATGATTAATTCGGATTACTAATACCACAAACTCCGCGGAATAAATTTAACAAAGAAAATATCCAAGCTGTAGAAAAAACTTAGGATGGAAGTTTTCTACACATAAAACCGATCCATGATAAATCCAACTATTGGAGAGATTGAACTTGGAAAGATCATCATTTTGAAAGGTTGTGGTCCCCATAACTCTAAACAAGTCGAAAGTTATTGCCGTTTGAACGAACAGTTGCAATCAATGGGCCACTCGCTGATCCGATTCGACGGAATTGTGGAACGTTTTCAATTTCCATGAAACGCTCGAGCATGCTTACATTGTAGAAAAATATATTGAAGATATTACAAAACATTAAGGGAAAAAATGGGGATATGGGTCAAAAACTTGTCTAGTAAAGCTATTGCGCAAAAAAGTTCTGTTTTTTATGATCTTTCCAGCGTCCTCGTTTTACGCACAACATTATTTTACTCATATTCCTCAATGTGCGCGGTCTTTTTACTAAAATTACAACACCGCAACAAAATGACTTCAAGGAGATTGTTAAACACATTTGATGTCATAGAATTTCGAATGGTACCGAATGTTTTATATGAATACATAGCATGTAAGTAGGTGACTTTTTAATCTACGAATATCTTTCATTTTCTTGTATTATTCAATTTTTAATTTAATTTTAACCATTTTAGTAGAACATCTTCGTAGCTTTTATTCATCTTTGAATATTCTTGTTTTTCTTGTCCTCCTTCTCCATGATATTCGATTTAGTCGGACTGTTTATACCATAAACTTAGCGGAAAAAATTTAATAATGAAAACATCCGAGCAATAGAAAAAACTTAAGATGGTATTTTTCTTTATGCGAAACTGATCCATGACAATTCCGACCGTTAGAAACATGGAATTGGAAAGAGCTTCATTTTTATAGGTTGTAGCTCCTATAACCCCAAACGAGTGAAAAGTTATTGCCATTTGAAGAAATAGAAGCAAGTGATAGACCGCTCGCTGATCCGATTCGACGGAATTGCCGACGTGTCTGATCGCCGTGAAACGCTCGAGCATGCTCACATTGTAGCACTCAATATTAAAGATATTATGGTGAACTATGGGAAAAAATAGGGATGTAGGTCAAGAGCTTGTCTAGTAAAGCTGTTGCGTAAAAAACGTTATATTTTGATGATCGTTCTGACTTCCTCGTTTTCTGCACTTCATCGTTTTACTCATATTCATCAACATGCGTGATCTTTTTGCCAAAATTAGAACATCATGACAAAGTGACTCCAAGATGAATATTAAATGCATTTTATAACTTAGAATTTCGAACGGTTGAGGGTATTTTTTTATGATTACTTAGTCTATTAGTAATCTACTTTTTTAATCTGCAACATCTATCGGTCTCTTATATTATTCAATTTTTAATCCAGTTTCAATCTTTTTAGTGGAACATTATCATAGTCTTTTTTAATCTTTGTATATTCTCATTTTTCTTGTCGTCCTTTTGGATTTTCTTCAATTTTGATAGGTTGTGCCTCATGTAATTCCAAACGAGTCCGAAGTTAAGGCCATTTGAAGAAACAGAAGCAAGCGATGGACCGTTCGCTGATCCGATTCGACGGAATTGCCAAATGTGTTTGATCTCCGCAAAACTCACGAGCATGCTCACATTGTAGCAGTCAATATTGAAGATATTACAATATACTAAGTGAAAATTGGAATATGGGTCAAGAGCTTATCTAGTAAACTTATTCTGCGAAAAACGTTCTGTTTTTTACGATCACTCCGTCTTCCTCGTTTTTCGCTCCTCGTTGTTTAACTCATACTTATCAATGCGCGATCTTTTTACCAAAATTACAACAACTCGACAAAGTGAGTTCATGGGGAATGTTAAACGCATTTGAGATCTTATAATTTTGAACGATTGAGAGTGTTTTATATGATTACTTAGCCTGTAAGTAACCTACTTTTTTAATCTGCGAAAGTCTTTCGATTTCCTATATTATTAAAATTTTAATCCAATTTCAATCTTTTCTATGAAACATTATCGTAGCCTTTTTATCTTTGTATATTCTCATTTTTCTGGTCCTTCTTCTAGGTTTTCTTTGAATTTGTCATATTATTTATACCACAAACTCCGCGTAATAAATTTAACAACAAAAAAATCCGAGTTGTAAAAAAAACATAAAATGGAATTTTTCTGCACATGAAACCGATCCATGACAAAAACAACCATTAGAAATGTAGAACTTGGAAAGAGCATCATTTTGATAGGTTATGGCTCTCATATCTCCAAACGAGTCAAAAGTTATGGCCGTCTGAAGAAACATAAGCAAGTGATGGACCGCTCGCTGATCCGATTTAACTTCAAGGTGAATGATAAATGCATTTGATATCTTAGAATTTCGAACGGTTGAGGTGTTTTATATGATTACTTAGCATATAATAGACCTACTTTTTCAATCTGCGAATATCTTTCGGTGTAACAGCCCCAAGTTTTCAGTGTTGTTAATTTAAATTTAATAAGGATTTAAACTTGTAATTTTAATGAGAAATTGGATATCTCATTTATTGAAGTAGATTTGAATATTAAGTGTTTTATTTAAATAATAACTGGAAAGGAAAAATATGGAATTCATTGATGTTGAGTTCTTATTTTAAGACTTGTTAAATAACGTGTTAGTGTTTTCTAGATACGGTGTAATTTTATTTAATAAGAAAATGAGGTTTTTAAAGTTAAAATTAATTTATTTGTTAAGTTGTCATATTATAGAAAATGCAAAATACCATGTATTCAATAAGGAAAATATGGGTTTATAAATTATTAATAATTATATCTTGTTAATTAATCATGAAGATTAGGTGATGAACTTAATTTTAGTACATTAATTTGAATTTTTCTATGTTGAATTGAATAAGTTATTAGTGTCTTAATAAGATAGAATGTGATAAAATGTGTAAATATTTTATTGTTCTAATTAACTAAATGGTTTGGGCTTAGGATAATCTCAGCCCACTTAAGAATACATCGGATTTCTTGCTTCTGCATTTAGATAATGAGCATCCCGTTCATTTTTTTCTTTACAGTAAACAGAAGCACTTCTTCCTCTTATTTTCTAAGACCAAGTTCTCTCAAAATCAAAGTTTTAAAATCTAATAAATTCAAATAAATTAAGATAAAATCAAAAGTAAGTTATCCTAATTCTAATTCACTATTTAGCAAGTTGACTTTCAGTATCTAATAGGTTTTTATTATTGTTGTTCTTCCTTTGTTTATGAGACAAATTGTTAGGGTTTTTTGTAATTGAATGCAAGATTGATAAGAATGGTTATAGCAAGCTAAGGAAGAAATGTGAGTAATCTCACAACTATTTCAATTTTAATCTTTACATGTATAAATACAAGTCTATTGCTTGCACATATGGTTGTGATTATTTATGCACTTGTTATTATGGTTATTTTGACGTTGATGAATGTTAGTAACGAGCATATAATTAAACCATAACACATAAGGTCTAAAAGAAAGATTTATTATGTTAGTGAAAATGTGAAGTTTACAAATTGATGTTGAAAATTATATGTAGAAATTGCTATAGCAAAACAGTGATATTTTAGTGTAAAATGATCTGATTTGACTCAGCCTTTTTATCGTAGAAACTTCTTGTCATAGGCTGCAAGTTCCCTTTTTAGAAATTTTCCAAATGCTGCACTTAAAAGGGTATAATTTGAGATTGAAACTGATACTATAACATAGCTATATCAAAGTTTCTGAGTTGATACCTGAAAGTAAATGGGTCATAACTTTTTAACCATAAAACCAAATTGTGCAAAAAAAATTGTTGGAAAGCTGAGATTTAAGGAGCATCTTTCGTGTTGTAAGTTTTTGAAAACTCTATGATTTAAAGGGTCGATATTGCATTTTAAAACTAGAATTTGTGACTGCGTTGTAACTGGTGGAGCGGATGAATTGACCGGTGCATTCCCGACCCATTATTTGAACCTGTGTACGTGTTGTTGTGTTGTAGTGTTGTTCCCAGGTGTTGGAGTGATTGTTTTGGTCATCAGTTATACATAAATATATATATTTACAATAATAATTTACATTGTAAGTTTGAATTGGAATATAGTTAAGAGTTAGGATTTTATGAAGTTAATTCATGACTAAAATCTTGTGATAACCTAATATTTAGTCATAATGAATTCTAACATGTTGTGGATTTTGAATCATTTGGTTCAATGCTTTGGAATTAAATAAAGATGTATATATTTATTTATAATGATAAATATTTAGTAATAAACACCAATAATTTGGTAAGATAGTTTATTAAAATTATAAATATTAAACTTGTTTTATAAATTGGTCTAATCTCTTTTATAAATTGTTTTGTCAAATAGTTATATTTATATTAAGTATTACTTGTATAAATAGCTATGGATTTGGAAATATGTTTTGTGAAATATAAATTTTTATTTATCTTTAAATAAAATGGTTATGAGATTTATAAACATGGTTTCGAAGTATAAACTGAAGTTGTTTTATACTAGTGTATAATTACTAGTTTGGACATTTCTAAGAGTAATAAATATGGTTTTAGAGAATAAGTGATTACTTAAATATATATAGTTTTAAAATATGATTCATGGACAATACAACTTTATGGAAATTTAAGTATTAGTATGGTTTTGGAAAATGGAAAATCTTAGTTCATAAAATAAATACAATTGGAACAATTTGGAATAACGGAATATTCTAAGAAGTGACAAATTAAATAAATGTTTTGAGAACCTTAATTCTATAATTTGGGAAGTACTGATAATCGACTTAGTGTTATCGATTGATTTAAATGCTTTCGAATCACGCTTCTTCGAATATGGACAACCAGTTCAATAGAATGTTTGAATGGAATTTACTAACCCATTAACGAATACTCGAATTCCACCGGGTAGTATGGGATGCCTTGGTTAAATTCTTATGATCGTATTCGGAAAAGTACTTAACACTTTAGAATTGTATTCACTTTTTATGTGCGACAAGTGGTTGGTAGATCCACAAGAGAATGCAGTTTAGGTTTTCCAATGGTATCCGTAATAAGTGATACTTACTAGCTTTTAGTAAATACTTGGATTTCACCATAAGGTATGTGACGTATTGGTTAAATCGTAGTGATTACCATAGGCGATAGCATTTGGTACTTTAGAGTTTATCCTCTTTTTGGGTGCGGCGAGTGGCTGCGATCCTTAAGAAGTTACTCCTAGATTTCTTTTCAAGGGTAATAATCTAAAATAAATTTGAAAAATTTGGTCATGGCTGCTATCCTTGAGATCGTCTTGTGATCTTGTGATTCCCGTCCTGTGTACGATCCCAGATATCAGATCGGTTCATGTAGAACCAAATTGTTTGTTTGTTGCTATGGTTCCGTGTACGATCATTACGATGATTTTGAGTAAGATCTCTTGGATTCTGCATATTTCGATTCTGTAAGTATTCTATGTTCATGAAATAAATATATATTCTTTGGTCTTGTGTTCGTGAAATAAATATATATATTCGTGTGTCTTGTGTTAGTGAAATAAATATATATTCTAGGGTCTTGTATTTGTGACACAAATATATATATTCTTGTGCCTGGTGTTAGTGAAATAAATAAATATATTCTTGTGTCTTGTGTTCGTGAAATAAATATATATTCTTGTTTTCGTGAAATAAATATATACTCTTATGTCTTGTGATAGATTCAGAATTAAGTTAATTATATTATTCTATGCTTAGCGACTAGTTAGTGTATATGACTGAAACTTTTAACCCCGTTCCGAGTTAAATTAATTCCCTGACTCATTATATCCAGGACATCCATATTACTTATATGTTGTTTAATCTTGTGTTATATTCTGTTCTCACCCTATTGGATATTTAGAGATAGTCTGACCTGCGTGTTATTTTGCTCGGGTCAGGCCGAGACTTTTAAGTTACAGGATAAGTTGACCTTTGACGTTTTGACTAGCAAGGAGATAAATAGTTTTGACTTTTTAGTTTGTCTCATTTAGGAAATTTGCTAATATGTTTATAAGATGTAAAAATGAGATTAGAGAATTGTCAAACTTGTATAACAATTGCGTTTAGTATTTCATTTTGTAAACTAAAAATTTGTATACGTGCAAGTTGAGATTTATTCTACTGCGATCCATGACTGTTATTACAATGATATATTTTTCTGATTCCGAGAAAGTGGTGTGTCTATTACTTTGTGTTTATATCATGCACGTCAAATTTTAGTTCAAATATTAAGTGAAAAGGTACAAATGACGTGTCAGCATTAGTATAAAGATATATTCACATTCGATCGTCCTTAACAAGATGTATTCTAAGGACTAGCATATGGCATTACTTGTAATGTTCTTTACTAAAATGGGCATCGCTGTAGGGTTGTTAAATTCAGTTTCCTGTATTAATCAATTTTTAACCCAGTTTCAATCCTTTTAGCTGGACATTATCATAGCCTTTTTGGTATTTGTATGTTCTCATTTTTTTTGTCCCCCTTCTATGTTTTCTTCGATTTAGTCAGATTATTTACACCACAAACTCCGCGGATTAGATTTAATAACAAAAACATCCGAGCTATAGAAAAAACTTAAGATGGAATCTTTCTGCACACCAAATCAATACATGACAATTCCAGCTATTAGAAATGTAGAACTTGGAAAGAGCTTCGTTTGGCAAGTTGTGGCTCCCGTAACTCCATACAAGTTAAAAGTTATTGCCGTTTGAAGAAATAGAAGCAAGCGATGGACCGCTCGCTGATCCGATTCGACAGAATTGACGAATGTCTTTGATCTTCACGTACCGCTCGAGCATGCTCACATTGTAGCACTTGATATTAAAGATATTACGACGCTGTAAGGGAAAAATGGAGATATGGGTCAAGAGCTTGTCTAGTAAAGCAATTGCACAGAAAAGTTGTATTTTTTTACGATCGTTTCGTCTTCCTCATTTTTCACACATCATTGTTTTACTCATATTCATCAACGTACGCTATCTTTTTACCAAAGATCTAAATCAAAGAAATTATAATGTTTTAGCCTTTCCATTAACAAAACCAGTATTTGCAAATAAGTCCCTCTCTTGGAATAATTTGTTTTCCCTAGTAAATCAACTGGAAAAAATCCCTAAAAATCACAGAAATTCAATTTTATCATGTAAACAAACATACTAAAATTTCAGACCCAATTCCTTCTTGAAATACTCAAAATAAATTTTAAACACAATTATATCATATTTTCCTTTATAAATTCATACTAAATTTTTCTATAGCTCGGAAAATTCTGAAAATTAAAACCCATCTCTAAAATCATGTTTTACTTAACATAAATTTTTTCCATGGCATTCTAAAATCTTAAACTCTCGAGTTTACATCAAAAACGTGAAAAATAATATGTTAAAGAAAAATATATCAAACATAATATTGTTTAAGCATATCATCATCCATATTATCATAAAAACGAATTTAATCATAAATCCAAAAATATATCACCATATAATAAAATAGAGATGGTATGAAATAATTTTTCACCTTAGATATGACAAGGAATTTGAGATTTGTTGTTGATTAATTCTTTCTAGCTTTGATCCTTAACTTTAGATTGTAATCTTCTTCCTTTCTTCTTTGTTAATGGCTGGCTATATTTTATTTTTTTGATTTGTGCTTGTGAAGGTGAGAAATGAAAAGTGGACGGGCAAGGGTAAGAAGTGCATAGTCGTATATGAAAAGAAGACTATTTTACTAATATGCCCATATGTAATTTAATTAGTTTAATAACCCAATTAAAGTCTATTTACTTTATTAATAAGCACGACCTTATATATGGTTTATTCAAATTTCAACCCTCTTATCATCATTATTCTATTTAATTTATCTAATTAAATCTTTTGAATAATGTCATCAAAATTAGAGATGTTACAGGCTCTCCCCTTAAATAATTTCATCCTCGAAATTTGGTAAGGACTAAATACTAAACATAGCAATCATCTGTAACAATTCCTAACAACTATACTAGTCTAATTGACTAGCAACTATCTATATAAATCTAATATAGACATACCCTCAAAGCATATCAGGATAAGTATCTCTGATCATGTACTTTGCCTCCCAAGTACATTCCTTCTCATTGTCGCTCCATTAAACTTTCACCAACCTGACTGTCTTGTTCCTTAATCTTTTCTCATCTCTAGCTACAACCCGAGCTGGTTGTCTAACAAAAGTCAAATTAAGCTCTTCTACTAAGTCTTCCAACCCTGTCGGAGGAATAGTAGTCTTTGGATCATGCATATACTTGCGAATATGAGACACATGAAATACATTATGGACACTTGCCATACTGCTTGGCAACTCTACTCTGTATGTGAGCTTTCTAATCCTTTCTGTAATCTGGAATGCACCTGCATATCTTGGGGCTAACTTCCTTAACTTTCCAAATCACACCACACCCTTCATAAGTGATACCTTAATGAAATTATTATCTCCAACTGAGAATTCTAGGTCCTTTTTCCTCTTATCCACGTAACTCTTCTATCTTGACTGAGCTTCCTTCATCCTTGCTCGGATTAACTCAATCTTCTCTAACGCCTCCCTGACCAAATCTGGACCTAAGACAAGTCTGTGTCCAGTCTCCAACCAACTTGCTGGTGTTTTGCATGGTCGTCGATATAAAGCTTCAAACGGTGCCATTCCTATACTTGTCTGATAATTGTTATTATAGGAATACTCAACCAAATGTAGGTGATCCTCCTAAGATCTACCAAAGTCCAATACACAAGCTCTCAGTTGATCCTTGAGTACTTTGTTGACTCTCTCTGTCCTCCCATCTGTCCGAGGGTTATATGCAGTACTCATCTTAAGCTTGGAACCCATCACTTCGTGTAGACTCTTCTATAATTCACTAGCGAACAAAGCATCTCTGTCACTGACTATACTGCTGTGAACTCCATGCGATCTAACTATGTTCTTCAAACAGGTGTCTTCCAGGTTGACCTAACTGTAATGAACTTGGTCAATCTATCCACTATAACCCATATACCTTCATTACCCCTATTTGTTCTAGGCAACCCATCTATAAAATCCATGGATATCGAATCTCATTTCCAAACTGGAATCTCTAAAGGCTGAAGCCACCCACTCGGTTCCTGATGTTCTGCTTTCACTTGTTGACAGTTTGCACATTGCCTAACCCATAAGCTAACATCCCTCTTCATGCCTTCCTAATAGAAGCTCCTCTTCATATCCTGATACATCTTCGTTCCTTCAGGATGAATCGTAAACTTGGACTGCTGACCTTCTCCAAGAACTTCTTTCCTCAAGTCCTCAATATTCAGAACACATTATCATCCCTTCATTCTCAAATATCCTCTCTAGTCAAGGATAAAATCCTTTAGATCATCGATCTTAGTTCCAATCTCAAGCTTTTGATTTTCTCATCCAACATTGGATCCTCCCTCTGCTTAAAAGCAATTTTCTCAATCAATACTGGTCAAATTCTAAACAAGGCAATCTGGCGAAACTCTGACTAGAACTAGCAGTCAATCTTAACAACACATCACAACTAACTAAAGCTTCTAAATCTTTCCACTCTGCCAACATAGCTAACACCACATTCTGATGTTTTCTGCTAAGGGCATCTGCCACCTTATTACCTTTCTTGGTGTATACTCTATACTAAAATCATATGCAGCCAAAAACTCTAACCATCTCTGCCGTCTCATATTCAACTCCTTCTGATAGAATAAATACTGTAAAGACTTATGATCGGTATAAAGCTCAAACCTCTCCCTAACAGATAATGTCTCCAAATCTTCAATGCAAAGATTACAACTGCGAACTCCAAATCATGAGTAGGATATCTAACTTTATATGGTCTAAGCTGCCTAGATGTGTAGGTAATGACTTTACCATTCTACATTAACACTGCACCTAATCCAGTTCCACATACATTAGTGTACACCACCAATCCATGGTTTCCGTCTGGAACCACTAACATGGGTACATTAGTCAACAATTTCTTTAACTTAAGGATTTCTTCCTCACAATTTGTTGGACCTAAACAATTTCACTTTCCTTCCTGGTTAGCATAGTTAAGGGTGCTGCTATCTGCAAGAAATCCTTAATGAATCTTCGGTAGTAGCCAACAAGTCCAATAAAAGTTCTGATCTCAGTCACGCCTCTGGTCTCTTTAAATTATTCACGGCTTCGATCATATCTGGTCGACAGACAATCCTTTCCCTGAAGCTATGTGATGAAGAAATTTTACCTTTTTCTTCCAGAAATGACATTTGGTAAACTTCGCCTTTAGCTGATTCTGCCTCAGCGTCCCAAGTACCACTCTAACATGAACCTCATGCTCTCTCTCATCCTTAGAGTAGACTAGAATGTCATCTATAAACACTTGCACAAACCTATCCAAATACTCTAGGAAAACTTTGTTAATCAAATCCACAAAGAAAGCAGGTGCATTCGTTAATCCAAATGGAATCACCAACCACTCATATAAACAATACCTAGTTTGAAATGATGTCAAAGGAACACTGTCCTTCGCCACTCTTAACTGAGGGAAACCTGTTGCCAAATCTAACTGGGAAAATACTCTGGCTTCACTCAACTGATCAAATAGATCATCTATTTTTAGCAAAGGATACTTATTCTTAATTGTTCTTTCGTTCAACTTAAGATAGTCGATACACATCCTTAATGACCCATCTGGTTTCTTCACGAACATCGCGACCGGTCCCTAAGGTGAACTGCTTGGTCTAATAAAACTCCCTCCTTCTAGACCCACTAGCTGCACCTTCAATTCTTTCATCTCAGTTGGTGTCATCCTGCTTGGTGGTCTACTTACGGGTTTAGCTCGTGGCACAATATCTATTCTAAACTCAATAGATCTTCTCGGTGGTAGTCCAGTGACTGGCTTAAAGACATCTGCAAATTCTCTTGCTACCCAAACCTGACTTAACTCATTTCCTACCTCCATGGCATCAAGTAAAGCACTAACATTCAAGTCAGTATTCTCTACCAAGATTATCACTCGGTTATGGCTATAGGGGTGTCTTAGTGATATCTCCTTATCTTGAAAAAATATTCTAGCCTCATACCTACCCAACTAATCCATACCCAAAATGATTCTGATATCTACGAAATTAATAACATACAAATTGCAGGTAAACTTATCACCTAACAAGTCAAGTTCTAACAGGTCACATCTTAACCCTAGAGTTGCATACCCTCCTATTGGATTCACAACCGTTAATGAAGTAACGAGGTAGGTGGGTACTAAACATAATCTATCAACCAAACACTGTGATATAAATGAATGTGATGCGGCGGTATCAAAAAGTACCCTAACTGGAATACTCTGAATCAAAAGCGTACATTCCATCACATTTTTTCCTTTATCTGCTGTAGTAGGCCTAGCTAGCCCAATAACAAAGACCTTTCCCTTGTTCTCCCTAAACGGCTTTGGACGCTGATTTTTATAATGCCCAACTTAATCACAGTTGAAGCACTTCATATTCTTCTTATTTGCGGTTTTCTTTTAATTTCTTGACCGACATTCCTTCGCAAAGTGACCCTTCTTGTCACACTTATAACAAACTACCTCAGCCTTTGACTTCTTAGCAGTATCCCCTTTCTGGGCTCATTTGTTTTTAAAGAACTTCCTCTTTTTACCTTGAGAACCCTAAGTTTCCACCGGCTTTTCTTTAGTAAAATTATCATGTAACTCCTTATGGCGTATGGCTATCTCCACCACTATATTACAACGATCACAAACATGTGTCATGGTCATTCTAGCAAACTCGGGCCTCAACCCTCGAATGAACCTCTCATTCCTTTTGATGTTAGTATCTATAACAATATATACATATCAAGATCGCTCTTCAAACTTAGTAGCATACTTGACTACTGACATCTCTCTTTGCACTAAATCCATAAACTTGCTCATTAGCTAAGACTTAGAAAACTCAAATACAAACTTCTGCACAAATCCCATTTTAAAATCAGCCCAAGTTAACTACTCTTCCAAAACTACCGTCAGTGATACTATTCCGCCAATGTAGTGATGGCCCTTGCAACTATCTAGAGGTCAACCATCTCTTTTGCCCATCATTCATGCCCAAATTAGTAAATATACGCTCACAATGCAACAACCAATTCTAAACCTCTATGGCACTCTCCGTTCCCCGGAATGGCTTCCCACCTAAACTGGTGTAATCTCTACTCAGCAAAGCATAATTATTCCTAACTGGAGCCACGGGATTGGCTCCTCCTGCATTTCCAGCAACCCAGCAACAGCTCCAGCTTGCATCAAACCAACAAATAACCGATACATCGCCCCCATATCTACTGGTGGAACACTCACATTGGCATTAGCATTTTGATTACTAGCATTAGCCAGTTGACTCGGGATCCTCATGGTAGTGGGTCGAGTATTTCCATTAGTTGTGGTGCTCCTCCACCAAGATTTCCTCTTCCGTTTCCTACTTCCATATCTCCATTCTCGAAAATCTACATACGAGCCTTAGTAAGATACACAAGAATGGTCTAAGAGGCCGGGGAATACGTACTTATATATATAACTATATATATATATATATATATATATATATATATCAAATACAAGTACATTACTATAGCGTTAATCCAAACTCCAACCTTATTATCTAATTTATTGGACTATGTTTGGAAAATCCTTTTAGGTTTTAATGTTTCATAAACCTATGCTCTGATACTAACTTGTAACATCCCCCTACATGGAAGCCCAAAACTAATTGTTATGGATGCTGCAATCATCCATAGTTATTAATCCTCGATGACCAAATACGATGATATTAGATACATTGATACACAGAAACACAAAAATATGGAAAAAATTAAACAGCAAACAAATTCCACATTCCATTTCAAAATGTTCCAAATTGATTACATAATCCCAGTTCGTAAACCACGTCAGATAACATATAACTATTATAAAATACACCAAGAGCGACATATGAGGATGCCCACTTGGTTGATTAGAGTACATAAATAGGCAAGAAATCAAATTTTCCTTTACAAACAAAACACGCAGCGGAAATAAAAGAACTCTAATAACAAGCTTGCCTTATGCACGTCCTCGAAAGCTTTATTCGACTAAACGAACACTTGGAAACCTTAACTCTCAACCTACTCTAAATCAATTGAGCACCTGAGATTTTAAGGAGAAAAAAAAACTTTGAGTCAGACATAAAGCCTTGTATGAATAGTAATTTACCATCTCAAACCATTTAGATATCTACTGAGGCAACGCCGCTTAGCGGAATGGGTTTTCCCCTCTCTAGTATCCTAAAACATTTATAAAACCATATAATGTGCACCTACATCTACAATGGTTAAAAAATAGTATTTCAAAATATTATGATGATATGCAAAACAAGTAAATCAAATCTTGATTATCCATCCCCATTCATTCTGACTATCTATCTCGATTATAGTTTCTAGGATTACTATTAACCTATTAAATTTTTATGGACTATCTGTCCAATGTCATAGTTTTCATGGGATCACTAAGAATCTACTGGTAACTCTTATATCTTATCTCTTATCCTACTTTTCATGGGCTAACTAGGAACCTATTGACTTACTATCAATATCTTAATCCGGATATAGTTTTCATGGGCTAACTACAAACTTAGCGGCCCCTGCTAGTATCAAATCATAGTTCCCATGGGCTGCCTATGAACCTATTGGCCCCTGCCAATATCTTTCATTATACATAATTTTCACGGGCTTACTACGAACCAATTGACCCCTTCCAATATCTTTAATTAAGATTTAACATTTCTTAAGTTATATTCATTACTGGGTCAATCTAACTGGTTATTCTACCCGTCCTCAAAGGACTGTTATGGATTAATTACAATGTGAATAAGTATGTGAAGAAATAATACTTCTAAAATCTTTAGTTATGCGATGGTATTTCCTTTTTAAAAGTGAGAGTGGGTTATTTGTTTTGAAACTTTATAACATCACCTTCGAAATCTCTGGATGACCTCATTCAAAAGCATAAGCATCTTTTCAAAACATAATAAACTTGCCTTTCGAAGTCCTTGTTAAATATTCACTTTCGAAACCAATGATACCTTCCGATGGTATAAAAATATTCTTTAAAACATAGCTTTGAAACAAATAAAAGTACCCTTTCGAAAGCATTGGGTTTACACTTTAAAAACATTCTTTGGCTTAAAATGATTATATACGAAAGTACCTCTTTCGGAACCAATTATAAAATTGTTTTGGGAGAAAAGTTGATGGTGCCGGAACCATTTAGTCGAAAGCAACCACCTTTTAAATTAAAACATCAAAGGATTGATTCGAAACCCCCTTTCGACTCCATTGTCTACGAAACCCCCACCCATTTGAAAGAATTCAGGAAAAAGGCTTTGTTTAAGTTAAAACGAAGAGAACCCTTCGACTATATAGATGGCTTCAAACAGTCGAAAGGAGAAAATTTGCGGCTAGGTTTCAACTTGTTCGGAACAAACTCTTTCAAAAGCTCTTATTTAAAGAAAAAGATACCCCTTCAAAAGTTAATACTTAACCATAATACAACAAACTTCCCCAGAAGCTATTTGTATAAACCTAAAAGCATGCATTTTGACTGTGTTGGAAGCTTTAAGTAAAACAAAGCAATAACTTAGCTTTTGAAAGCAGAATATGGTTTCGACTCTAAAAAAAGCATTGCTTTTGAAACTGTACCTTCCGCTACCCACCAATTCAATTCGTAACAATACCAGTAATACCATGTACATTGGTCCTGATTATGTAGGTTTCGACTGAGATGGTTTCGATTGAGATGGTTTCAACTGAGATGGAGCGGAGGTAAAAGAGTCGAAAGGTACTGCTATTTGAAGCGAAACCTACTTTTCCGGATTAAAGGCTGAAATGTAGCAACTTTTATTAATTACTTTATAACCGCTTGCTTATTTGTAAACCTTTGATTGGTTGTTGTATAACTTTTCAATTACTTTACAATTATAACCGCTGCATTTAACCAGATCTAAATCAAAGGAATTATGATGTTCAAGCCTTTCCATTAACAGAACGGTAATAGGTCCCTCTCTTGAAATAATTTATTTTCCCCAGTAAATCAATTGGGAATAATCCCTAAAAATCACAAAAAACCTATTTTATCATGTAATTAATTAAAATTTTAGACCCAATTCCTTCTTGAAATACTCAAAATAAATATAAAACCCAAATATATCATATTTTTCTTTGAAAATTCATAATAAATTTTTCTATAGCTCGGAAAATTCTGAAAATTAAAACCCTTCTCTAAAATCATGTTTTACTTAACATAATTTTTTTCCATAACATTCTAAAACCTTAAACTCTCGGTTTTATATATCAAAACCGTGCAAATTCATATGTTAAGGCAAAATAAACAAACATTATATTGTTCAAGCATATCATCATCCAAATCATCATGAAAATGAATTTAACCATAAACATAAAAAAAAATATGGCCATAGAATAAAACAAAGATGGTACAAAGTCATGATTTACCTTAGATACGATAAGGAATTTGAGATTTGTTGTTGGTTAATCCTTCCTAGCTTTGATCCTTAGCTTTAGATTGTAATCTTCTTCATTTCCTCTTTGTTAATGGTCGGCTATATTTTATTTTTTTTGATTTGCGCTTGTGAAGGTGAGAACTGAAACGTGAAAAGGCAAGGGAAAGAAGTGCACAACCATGTATGATAAGGACGCTATTTTACTAATATGCTTATGTGTAATTTAATTAGTTTAATAACCTAATTAAAGCCTATTTAATAAGCACGACCCTATATATGGTTTATTCAAATCTCAATCATCTTATCATCATTATTCTATTTAATTTGTCTAACTAAATTGCCGGAATAATATTATCAAAACTTAGGATGTTACACTCCCGTAACTCCAAACGAGTCCGAAATAATTTTCGTTTGAACAAACAGTAGAAAATGATGGATCGCTCGCTGATTCGATTCGACGGAATTACCAAACATGTTCGATCTCCACGATGCTTGAGCATGCTCACGTTGTAGCAAAATGTATTAAAGATATTATGGCACACTAAAGGGAAAATGAGGATATGGGTCAAAAGCTTGTCTAGTAAAGCTATTGCGCAAAAAAGTTGTGTTTTTAAGATCGTTTCGTTGTCCTCGTTTTCCGCACCTCATTATTTCATCCATATTCATCAACATGCGCGGTCTTTTTACCAAAATTACAATACTAGAACAAAGTGACTTCAAGGAGATTGTTAAACGCATTTGATATCTTAGAATCTTATGCAGTTCAGAGTGTTTTATATGATTACTTAGCATGTAAGTAACTGACTTTTTTAATCTACGAATATCTTCAATTTCCTATTTTAATCAATTTTTAATTTAATTTTAACCTTTTTAGTGGAACACCATCATAGCTTTTATTTATCTTTGAACTTTCTTATTTTTCTTGTCCTCATTCTCGGTTATCTTCGATTTAGTCGGATTGTTTATACCACAAATTCAGCGGTAAAAATTATAACAACGAAAATATCCGAGCAGTAGAAAAAGCATTAGATGGCATTTTTATTCACGCGAAACGATCCATGACAATTTCAATAGTTAGAAACATGGAACTTGGAAAGGGCATCGTTTTGATAGGTTGTGACTCCCATAACTCCAAATGAGTCAAAAGTTATGGCCATTTGAAGAAATTGAAGCAAGCGATGGACCGCTCACTAATCCGATTAGATGGTATTGCCAAACATGTTCGATCGCCGCGAAACGCTCAAGTCTGCTCATATTGTAGCATCTGATAAAAGATATTGCAGTGCACAAAGGGAAAAAATAGGGATATGGGTTAAGATCTTGTCTAGTAAAGCTAATGCACAAAAAACGTTATGCTTTTAATGATCGTTCCGACTGCCTCGTTTCCCGCACCTCATTATTTTACTCATATTCATCAACATGCGCGATCTTTTTACCAAAATTACAACATTACGAAAAAGTGACTTTAAAGAGAATGTTAAAGATATTTGTGATCTTAGAATTTCTAATGGTTGAGGGTGTTTTATATGATTACTTAGTATTTAAGTAACCTACTTTTTTAATCTGTAAATATCTTTCGGTTTCCTGAATTATTACATTTTTAATCCGATTTCAATCTTTTTAACGGTGAATTATCGCACCTTCTTTTAATCTTTGTATATCCTCGTTTTTCTTATCCTCCTTCTAGGTTTTCTTTGATTTAGTCTGATTATTTATACCACAAACTCCGCGGAATAAATTTAACAATGAAGCATCCGAGCTGTAGAAAAACCTTAAGATGGAATTTTTATGCACATGAAACCGATCCTTGACAATTCCAACTGTTAGAAACATAAAACCTGGAAAGGGCTTTGTTTTAATAGATTGTGGCTCCCGCAACTCCAAACGAGTCAAAAGTTATGGTCGTTTGAAGAAAAGACAGCAAGCTATGGACAGATCGCTGATCAAATTTGACAAAATTACCAAACATGTTCGATGTCCATGAAATGCTCGAGCATGCTCACATTGTAGCACTTGATAATGAAGATTTACACGCACTAAGGGAAAAAAGTGGGGATATGAGTCAAGAGCTTGTTTAGTATGGTATCGTGCAAAAAAAGTTCTGTTTTTTTACGAATGTTCTATCTTCCCCGTTTTTCGCACCTCATTATTTTAATCATATTCATTAACGTGCGCGAATGTTTTTTTTACCATAATTACAATATCACAATAAAGTGACTTCAAGTATATTGTTAAATGCAATTGATAGCTTAGAATTTCTGATGGTTCAGAGTGTTTTATATGACTACTAAGCCAGTAAGTAACCTATTTTTCTAATCTGGGAATATCTTTCAGTTTCCAGTATTATTCAATTTTTAATCTAATTTCAATCTTTTTAGTGGAACATCATCACAGCCTTTTATTATCTTTTTATATTCTTTTTTTCTTATCCTCCTTCTCCGTTATCTTCTATTCCGTCAGATTATTTATCTTCTATTTCGTCGGTTATCTTAAGATGGTATTTTTCTTCATGCGAAATCGATCCATGACAATTCCAACCACGCAAATTTTAATTTCAATCTTTTTAGCGAAATATTATCATGGCCTTTTTCGATCTTCGTATATTCTTGTTTTTCTTGTCATCCTTCTAGGTTTTCATCGATTTAGACGGATTCTTTACACCGCAAACTCCGCAGAATAAATTTATCAACGAAAACATCCGAGCTTAGAAAAAATTAAGATGGAATTTTTCTGTATATGAAACCAATCCATGACAATTCCAACCTCTAGAAATGTAGGACATGGAAAGAGCTTCATTTTGATAGGTTGTGGCTCTCGAAACTCCAAACGAGTCAAAAGTTATGGCCGTTTTGAAGAAATAGAAGCAAGCGATGGACTGTTTGTTGATCTGATTCGTCGGAATTGCTAAACATGTTTGATCTCCGTAAAACGCTCAAGCATGCTCATACTGTAGCACATGACATTGAATTTATTACACTGCACTAAGGGAAAAAATAGGAATATGGGTCAACAGCTTGTTTAGTAAAGCTATTACGCAAAAAATGTTCTATTTTTATGATCGTTCCGTCTTCTTCATTTTCGAAACTCATTGTTTTACTCATATTCATCAACGTGCGAGATCTTTTTACCAAAATTGTAACACTACAACAAAGTGACTTTAAGGAGATTGTTAAACACATATGGTATCTTAGAATTTCGAACGGTTGAGGGTGTATTATATGATTACTTAGCATATAAGTAACCTACTTTTTAATCTACGAATATCTTTCGATTTCCCGTATTATTCAATTTTTAATCCAATTTCAATCTTTTTAGCGGAACATTATCGTACCTTTTTTATCTTTGTATGTTCTCATTTTTCTTTCCTCCTTATAGGTTTTCTTCGATTTATTCGGATTATTTATACCACAAACTCATCGAAATAAATTTAACAACAGAAACATCCTTGCTGTAGAAAAATATTAAGATGCAATTTTCCGCATACGAAACCGATCCATGACAATTCTAACCATTAGAATCATAGAACTTGGAAAGAGCTTCCTTTTGATAGGTTATGGCTATGGTAACTCCAAACGAGTCAAAAGTTATGGTCGTTTGGAGAAACAATAGCAAGAGATGGACCGCTCGATGATCCGATTCGATGAAATTACCGAACGTGTTCGATCTCGATGAAACGCTCGAGCAAGTTCATGTTTTAGCAATATATATTGAAGATGCACTGGCACACTAAGGGAAAAAATGGGATATTGGTCAAGAGCATGTCTGGTATAGCTATTCGACAAAAAAAGTTCTGTGTTTTTACGATCCTTCCGTCTTTCTCGTTTTCTGTGTCCCGCTGTCTTACTCATATTCATTAGCGTGCGCGGTCTTTTACCAAAATTACAACACCACAACAAAGTGGCTTCAAGGAGATTGTTAAATGCATTTGATATCTTAGAATTTCGTACGGTAAAGGGTGTTTTATATGATTATGTAGCATGCAAGTAACTTACTTTTTTAATCTGCGAATATCTTTCGGTTTCCCATATTGTTCAATTTTTAATACAATTGCAATCTTTTTAGCGGAACAATAGCGTAGCCATTTTTGATCTTTGTATATTCCTATTTCTTTTATCTTTCTTCTAGGTTTTCTTTGATTTAGTCGGATTATTTATACCAACAACTCCGTGGAATAAATTTAGCAACGAAAACATTCGAGCTGTAGAAAAGACTTAAGGTGGAATTTTTCTGCACACGAAACCGATCCATGATAGTTCAAACTATTAGAAATGTAGAACAAATAAAGAGCTTCATTTTGATAGGTTGTGGCTCCCGTAACCCCAAACGAGTCAATAGTTATGACCGTTTGAAGAAACAATAGTAAGCGATGGATCGTTCGCTGATCCGATTCGACGGAATTGCCGAGCATGCTCGCTCTCCGTGAGACGCTCTAGCATGCTCAACTGTAGCAATATATATTGAACATATTACGGGATGCTAAGTGAAAAAATAGGTTAAGGGTAAAGAGCTTTTCTAGTAAAGCTAATGCGCAAAAAAAGTTCTGTTTTTTAGATCGTTCATTCTTCCTCATTTCCACATCTCGTTATTTTACTCATATTCATCAACGACTGCGATCTTTTTACCAAAATTATAACACCACAACAAAGTGACTTCAAGGAGATTGTTAAACGCATTTGATTTCTTAGAATTTGGAACGGTTCAGAGTGTTTTATATGATTACTTAGTCTGTAAGTAACCTAATTTTTGAATCTGCGAATATATTTCAGTTTCTTATACTATTCGATTTTTAATCTAATTTCAATCTTTTTAGCGAAACATCATCGTATCCTACTTTGATCTTAGTATATTCTTGTTTTTCTTGTCCTCCTCCTTGGTTATCTTCGATTTTGTCAGATTATTTATACCACAAACTCCATGGAAAAAATTTAACAACGAAAACATCCGAGCTGTAGAAAAAATTTAAGATGACATTTTCTTCACGCGAAACCGATCCATGACAATTCCAAGGGATAGAAATGTGGAACTTGGGAAGAGGTTTGTTTTGATAGGTTGTGGCTCCCGTAACTCCAAATGAGTCAAAAGTTATGGTCGTTGGAAGAAACGGAAGCAAGCGATGGAACGCTCGTTGTTTAGATTCGACGGAGTTGTCAAACATGTATGATCACCATGAAATGCTCGAGCATGCTCGCATTGTAGCACTCGATACTACAGTGCATGAAGGGATAAAATAGACATGTGGGTGAAGAGCTTGTCTAGTAAAGCTATTGCACAAAAAACATTCTATTTTAAACGATAGTTTTGACTTCTTCGTTTTCTACGTCTCATTGTTTTACTCATATTCATCAACATGCGCGATCTTTTTACCGAAATTACAACACCATAAAATAGCGACTTCAAGGAGAATGTTAAACGCCTTTTATATCTTAGAATTTCGAATGGTTGAGGGTGCTTTATATGATTACTCAACATTTAAGTAACCTACTTTTTTAATCTGCGGATATCTTTCGATTTCCTGTATAATTCAATTTTTAATCCAATTTTCAATCTTTTCAGTAGAAATCTATCATATACTTTTTTGATCTTTGTATATTCTCATTTTTCTGGTCCACATTCAAGGTTTTCTTCGATTTAGTCAGATTATTTATACGACAAATTCCGTGGAATAAATTTAACAACAAAAATATCCCAGTTGAAGAAAAAACATAAGTTGGAATTTTTCTGCACACGAAACCGATCCATGACAATTCCAACAGTTAGAAATGTAGAACTTGAAAGTGCTTCATTTTGATATGTTACGGCTTCTGTAACTCCAAACGAGTCAAAAGTTATAGCGGTTTGAATAAATAGTAGGAAGCAATGGACCGCTCGCTGATCCGATTCGACGGAATTGCCGAACGTGTTCGATATTCGCGAAATGCTCGAGCATGCTTACATTGTAGCAAAATATACTGAAGATATTAGGACACACTAAGGAAAAAATGCGAATATGGGTCAAGAGCTTGTCTGTAAAGCTATTGCGGGAATTTTTTTTTATTTTTTAGGATCGTTCCATCTTCCTTATTTTTCACACCTCATTATTTTACTCATATTCATCAACATGCACGATCTTTTTACCAAAATTACAATACCACAACAAAGTAACTTCAATGATATTGATAAACGCATTTGATATGTTAGAATTTCGAACGATTTAGAGTGTTTTATATGATTACTTAGCCTGTAAGTAACCTACTTTTTAGTCTGTGGATATCTTTCGGTTTCCTGTATTATTCAATTTTAATCTAGTTTCAATCTTTTTAGCGGATCATCATCGTTCCCTTTTTTTATCTATGTATATTCTCATTTGTCTTATCCTCCTTCTTGGTTATCTTCGATTTAGTCGGATTATTTATACCACAAACTCCATACGATAAATTTAACAACGGAAACATCCGAGCTTTAGAAAAAACTTATTATGGCATTTTTTGTCATGCGAAACTGTTAAATGACAATTCCAATAATTAGAAACGTAGAACTTATAAAGTGCTTTTTTGATAGGTTGTGGCACTCGTAACTCTAAGTGAGTCAAAGTTACAGCCGTTTGAAGAAACTGAAGCAAGCGATGGACCGCTCGCTGATCTAATTCGACGGAATTGACGAATGGATCTTTGATCTCCATGAAACGCTCGAATATGCTCACATTGTAGCACTCGATATTGAACATACTAGGTGCAGTAAGGGAAAAAATGGGGATATGGGTCAAGTGCTTATTTAGTAAAGCTATTGTGTAATAAACCTTTTTTACGATCATTAGGTCTTTCTCATTTTCCGCACCTCATTGTTTTACTCATATCTATCAATGTGTGTATACTTTTTACCAAAATTACAACACCACAACAAAGTGGCTTCAAAGGAGAATGTTAAACGCATTTGATATCTTATAATTTCGAACGGTTGAGGATGTTTTATATGATTATGTCTCCTGTCAGTAGCCTATTTTTTTAGTCTGCGAATATCTTTCGGTTTCCTGTATTAATCAATTTTTAATCAAATTTCAATCTTTTTAGCGAAATCTTATAATAGCCTTTTTTGATCCTTGTATATTCTAAATTTTCTTGTTCTCCTTCTAGGTTTACTTCGATTTAGTCGGATTATTTATACCGCAAACTTCGTGGAATAAATTTAACAACGTAACATCCGAGCTATAGAAAAAATATATAAGATGGAATGTTTTAGTACATGAAACCAATCCATGATAATTCCAACAGTTAGAAACATAGAACTTGGAAAGAGTTTCGCTCTGATAGGTCTTGGCTCTCGTACTTCTAAACAAGTCAAAAGTTATGATCGTTTGAAGAAAAAAAGCAAGCTATTGACCGCTCGCTAATCCAATTCAAAGGAATTTCCAAACATGTTCGATCTCCATGAAACACTCGAGCATGCTCACATTGTAGCACTCTATATTGAAGATATTACGGTACACTATGGGAAAAGGAGGATATTGGTCAAGACCTTATCTAGTAAAGCTATTGTGCAAAAAAAGTTTTGCTTTTAAGATCGTTCCGCCTTCCTCGTATTCCACACCTCATTGTTTTACTCATACTCATCAACATGCGCAATTTTTTTTACCAAAACTACTACTCCACAGCAAAGTGATTCAAGTAGAATGTTAAACACATCTTAGAATTTCGAATGGTCGAGGTGTTTTATATGATTACTTAGCCTGTATGTAATCTAGCTATTTAATCTATGAATATCTTTCGGTTTCCCGTATTATTCAATTTATAATCCAATGTCAATCTTTTTGGCAGAACATTATTGTAACCTTTTTATCTTTGTATTTTCTCATTTTTGTTGTCCTCTTTCTCAGTTTTCTTTGATTCTGTCGGATTATTTATACTACAAACTCCATGGAATAAATTTAACAACGAAAACATCCTAGCAGTAAAAAAAATTTAAGTTGGAATTTTTTTGCACATGAAACCGATCCATGATAATACCAACCATTAAAAATGTAGAATTTGGAAAGATATTCGTTTTGATAGGTTATGGCTCCCGTAACTCCCAACGAGTCAAAATGGCCGTTTGAAGAAACAGAAACAAGCGATGGACCACTCGCTGATCTGATTCGATTGAATTGCCGAATGTGTTCGATCTCCGCAAAATGCTCGAGCATGCTCACATAGTAGCATTCAATACTTAAGAAATAATGGCGCATTAAGGGAAAAAAGGGGATATGGGTCAAGAGCTAGTCTAGTAAAGCTATTCCGCTAAATTGTTCTATTTATTACAATCGTTCTGTCTTCCTCGTTTTTCGCACCTTGTTTTTTTTACTCATATTCATCAACATGTGTGATATTTTTAAATTACAGCACCACAACAAAGTGACTTCAAGGGGAATGTTAAACGCATTTGATATTTTAGAATTCCAAACGGTTGAGGGTGTTTTATATGATTACGTAGCCTGTAAGTAACCTACTTTTTTAATCTGCGAATATCTTTCGGTTTCATGTAGTATTCAAATTTTAATCCAATTTCAATCTTTTTAGCGGAACTTTATCATAGCCTTTTTTATCTTTGTATTTTCTCATTTTTTTTCTTTCTTCTATGTTTTCTTTGATTTAGTCGGATAATTTATACCACAAACACCACGGAATAAATTTGACAATGATAACATCTGAGTTGTAGAAAAAACTTAAGATGACATTTTTCTGCACATGAAGTCGGTCCATGGCAATTCCAATAGATAGAAAAAATAGAATTTGGAAAGAGCTTCATTTTGACAGGTTGTGGCTTTTGCAACTCCAAACAAGTCCAAATTTATGGCCGTTTGAAGAAACAGAAACAAGCAATGGACCGCTCGCTGATCTACTTCGATGGAATTGCCGAACATGTTCGATCTTCGTGAAATGCTTAAGCATGCTCATATTGTAGCACTCTATATTGAAGATATAACCGCATAATAAGGAAAAAAACTGGGATATGGATCAAGTGCTTGTCTAATAAAGCTATTGTGTAAAAAATGTTGTATTTTTCAGATCGTTCTATTTTCCTCGTTTTTCACACCTTACTGTTTTACTTATGTTCAACAACGTGTGCGGTCTTTTTATCAAAATTACAACACCACAACAAAGTGAAACAATGTGTATGGTCATGGGGAATGTTTAACGCATTTAAATTTTTAGAACTTCGAATGGTTGAGGTTGTTTTATATGATTACTTAGCCTGTAGGTAACTTACTTTTTAACCTATAAATATCTTTCGGCTTCCTGTATTTTTCAATTTTTAATCCAATTTCAATCTTTATAGCAGAATATTATCATAGCCTTTTTTATCTCTGTATATTCTCCTTTTTCTTGCCCTACTTCTCAGTTTTCATCGATTTAGTCGGATTATTTGTACCGCAAATTCCGCAGAATAGATTTAAAAACAAAAACATCTAAGCGGTAGAAAACAATATAAGATAGAATTTTTCCGCACATGAAACCAATCCCTTACAATTCCAACAGATAGAAACGTAGAACTTGGAAAGAGAGCTTTGTTATGATAGGCTATGGCTCTTGTAACTCTGAACAAGTCAAAAGTTATGGTCGTTTGAGAAAACAGAAGGAAGCGCTGGACCGCTAGCCAATCTGATACGATGGAATTGTCGAACGTTTTCGATTTTTGTGAAACGCTCCAGTATGATCACATTGTTGCACTCGATATTGAAGATATTACAACCACTGAGGGAAAAAAAGGGGAATGGATCAGGAGCTTGTCTTGTTAAGCTATTGTGAAATAAACTTTTTGTTTTTTACGATCGTTACATCTTCCTTGTTTTTCGCACCTCAATGTGATGCTTATATTCATCAACGTGCACGTCCTTTTTACCAAAATTACAACACCAAAACAAAGTGACTTCAAGGAAAATATTAAACACATTTGATATCTTAGAATATCGAATGGTTGAGGGTGTTTTATATAATTACTTAGCATGTAAGTGACTTACTTATTAATCTGCGAATATCTTTCAGTTTTCAATATTATTCAATATTTAAAACATTATCATAGCCTTATTTGATCTTTGTATATTCTCGTTTTTCTTTTCCTCCTTCTAAGTTTTCTTCAATTTAATCGGATTATTTATACCTCAAACTCTGCAGAATAAATTTAACAACGAAAACATCCGAGCTGTAAAAAAAAGTAACATGGAATTTTCCAGAACATGAAGACAATCCATGACAATTCCAACCATTAGAAACATAGAACCTAGAAAGAGCTTCGTTTTGATAGGTTGTGACCCCCATAATTCCAAACGAGTCAAAAGTTATGGGCATTTGAACAAATAGAAAGAAGCGCTGGACCACGAGATGATCCGATTCGATGGAATTGCCGAACGAGTTCGACCTACGTGAAATGATCGAGCATGCTCATATTATAACACTCTATATTGAAGATATAATGGCACACTAACGAATAATGGGGATATGGGTCAAGTTCTTGTCTAGTAAAGCCATTGCGCAAAAAACGTTCTATTTTTTCTGAACGTTCCATCTTTCTCGTTTTCTGCAGCTTATTGTTTTACTTATATTTATCAACATGCACGGCATTTTTACCAAAATTACAACACCACAACAAAGTGACTTCAAGGAGAATGTTATACGCATTTGATATCTTAGAATTTCGAACAATTGTGAGTGTTTTATATAATTACTTAACCCATAGGCAACCTACTTATTTAACCCGGGAATATCTTTCGGCTTCTTGTATTATTCAATTTTTAATCAAATTTCAATATTTCTAGCAAAATATTATCATAGCATTTTATGATCTTTGTATATTCTAATTTTTCTTGTCCTACATCTATTTTTTCTTCGATTTATTTGGATTCTTTATACCACCAACTCCAAGGAATAAATTTAACGACGAAAACATTTGAGCTATAGAAAAAATTAAGATGGCATGTTTCTTCACATGAAACCGATCCATGAGAATTTCAACCATTACAAATGTAAAAAATTGGAAAGAGATTTGTTTTGATAGGTTGTGGCTCCCGTAACGCCAATCGAGTAAGAAGTTATGGCTGTTTGAAGAAACAAAAGCAAGCGATGCACTGCTCGATGATCCTATTTGATGGAGTAGCCGAAAGTTTTCGATCTCCATGAAACACTCAATCATGCTTACATTGTGGCACTCGATATTGCTATTATGTCGCATTAAGGGAAAAATGGGGATATGGGTCAAGAGCTTGTCTGGTAAAGCTATTGCGCAACAAACGTTCTGTTTTTTTAAGATCGTTCCGTCTTCCTCATTTTCCACACCTCAATGTTATTCTCATATTCATCCCCAATGCACGTTCTTTTCACCAAAAGTACAACACCACAACAAAGCGACTTCAAGGAGAATGTTAAATGCATTTGATATCCTAGAATTTCAAATGGTTGTCGCTGTTTTTTTATTATTACTGTTTGTAGAAAATTTGGGCACTGTACTCTTCGGATGTAATCGAAGAGATTAGAATGAGGAAATTAAATGGAAGAAGAGGCTAATCTAAAAATTACACCAATACAATCAAACAGAAATAGAAAGAGACAAGAATTTATAGTTATTCAGCGTTGTAGCCTACGTCCACTTTGAATTATTTTGTTGTTTATTGATGGTTGGCAACTGATTACACCGGTAATCACTGGCTTTCGATTTACAACAAAATCACAGTAGAATAACGGTGTAGAAGCTTTAAAAGTCCTTTTTCTCTAGGCGCAGGGGTGCTATTTATAGGAGTGGATCTGGAAATATCTCCCCCAAATCTCGGAATACCTCTTCTCACACGTGGGAGGGCCCACCAGATCGATCTGGGGTCATTTGGGATTGATCAGGATCAATCCAAATGCATTTCGTATCGATCAAGATTGGCTTCGTTTGAGCTGTGATCGATCATGGTGGGTCTTCAGGTGATATGAAAGCTTCTGTGAAATTCCGGAGGCATTTGGACTTATAGTTCTCAAGTTATGGACCGATCAAGTTTAATGAGAAGCATGTTTGCTGTGTATCCATCACCTTTGTATCTTTTACCTTCGTATCTATCAACTCCATAATCCATCCCCTTCATATCCATCAATCAATAGCATCGATCAGAGTTTATCTGTTCAACCACTGCCCATTTCGTATCGATCAACCAAGCTTCGATACGAAACAAACATCCATGCATCGATACGAAATCTCATGCCAACATCGATACGAAGGGAGCAACCTAGGATCGATACAAAGATTAGGACCAATCATCGATACGAAGACAAGGATATAATATTGATATGAAGAGCAATGCACAAGATCGATATGAAGGAGGTAGTCAGACCAAAGGAAACTATCTTCAGGCGTGAAATATGGATCTCCACAAAATGCTCAGTCCACGTCATCGATGCGAAAATGATCAATACGCATGGATCAATACGAAACCACCAACCAAACTGCAAATCCAACCTTAGATCAATCATAACTCAAAAACAACAAGTCCAAATGCCTCCAAATTTTCACAAAAGCTTGCATATCATCTAAAGACCCACCACGATAGATCGTAGCTCAAACAGAGCCATTCCTGATCGATACGAAATCCGTTGGGTTCGATCCTGATCAATCCCAAAAGACCCCAGATCGATCTGATGGGCCCTCCGACGCGTGAGAAGATGCATTCCGAGGTTTGAGGGAGATATTTCCATATCCACTCCTATAAATAGCACCCCTATGCCTATAGAAAAAGGACTTTTAAAGCTTCTATGTCGTTGCTCTTTTGTAATTCCATTTTAACTTGAAAGCTATGATTTGTACTGCTGTAATGTCCCGTTTTTCCGTACCCTTTGAATCGACAATAAACCACACATGTCCAACTCAAATTGTAAGAAAAGACGGATCATTAAGTGTAGAAAGAAAAATAAAGACAGAACAGAATCTCACACGAATGGAATAACATATATTATTTCAATAATAATCTTTACAGCGGAAAATTTTAAATACAATATCAGAGTCTAACCTAAATACTGCTTGGACAGTTATAAACATCTGTCCTTATAATTGCTGACAAACATCAAACAAAACACACTAAGCAAAGCGGATGGTAGAACATATCCATACGATGATGAAGATCTTCAGCTCTCCTCTGGAAATTCCAACCGTCTTCAACTAAACCTGAAACTACTTGGATCTGACCCGAGTATTAAAAGTACGAGGATCAGGCTTGATAAACCAGCGTAAGATACTCGAACTTTTAAAATGACTATGTTATCAAAACCTTTGAAAAGAAAAGTATCTCATAAGACCACGCCCACACATAAACACGGACGGGTTTTTACCTTGTGATAACCAAAACACTTCATACCAAAATACACTTGGTATTATTTTAATGACATTCTTTTGAAAACACTTTTCAAATAAACTTATTCAAATAAGATATCAATATCTGGACTAAGTCTAAGGTAATATATCCGGACTAGGTCAACGGAATATACCAACGGAATATATGATACCAAAAAGGGGTAGCTGAAATGTTTGCAAGTCATTACAGCTATTTTGGGAATACAATCAAAACCGTAAATCTCGTAGGGATTGGATTTCCAACATGATAGGAAACTAGTGACCTTTTCTCTGATCCACGCATAACAAACATAGTTCCCACGGTTCCTTAATCGGTTTTATCAAACTAGTCACTTGGAAACTATACTTGCTACACTACAACTGATAACCGGTAGTTACCTGCTTTTCTCAAGCTAACACTTTATCCACATGGGCAATAAATGCCTTGAGGCCCAGACGTATCTGGTACCTAGGGCTCAGAACGTTTGATAACCCAAATCACTACTATCCGAAATGCGAGCATATATCTGACCACATAGAATCCCATCATAACCGGGATGTGAGGCCCGCGAAGCTACGATCAATTTCTTCAAAGCCACATTTTTCATACAAAACCACGCTTTGATCATAACAAGTTCCACTTTGAATGCCACACTGCCATTCCTTTTATCACTATTTGACTTCGACAAAAATACAACTGGGCTCGTACGTCTCAAGGAGGGTGTTAAGCTAAGAGAAGTTGCATTCTCCACCACCACTGATGTACATTTGTAAAAAAACAAAAGTTGTGTCTCAAAAATGCAATGTCGGACATTCGTCCATACAAATTAATTCTAGGACTGAACGAAACCGAAGGCACTTTCCGCGGCCATTACTAGGCGAGAAGCCCTTGTAATCCGAAAAATCTCCATCACGAGGAGACCACTACTATAAATAACTCTATAATGGGAGCTACCCAGAGCATGTTCAACAAGCAGTCCTCGCGCTATGAAGATCCACGGTCTTCAATAATCGTCATCTTCAACTTGTCTTCACTTTCAAACGTATACATTGGTTCGAAGTAGTTTTCGGATAGGAATTAACCAAATCCGACTCCGGTTCCTTCGAAGCCAATCATCGCTTTAAAAGATGTTAAGTTCATAGGTGGATATCAATCATCAATCAATTACTTCATCTTTTAACTTAATCAAATATCTTTCTTAGATATATTCTTTCCAGTTTATTCCGTTTTCTTTTCAAATGTATATGGAATCATTAAGCCTTATTTATTAAATCATTCGGTTTATTTTAACCTTTCTTAAATCTTGGAATAATTCCAAATCATTTTCTCTTTTACTTAGGAAAATTTTTCCAAATCATTCTCTAAATCTTAATCAATGATATCTTATATTCAAGTTATAACTTTTAACTTAGGGAAAATATTCTCAAATCATTCATTAAATCTAAATCAAAGATTTTCTTTTTTAACTTCAAATCATATTCTTACAAATCGAAGACTTTCATAACATAGTACTAATGCCACTTTAAATATGGTAAATTTCACCTCCAAGGACTAATGGCAAGTTTCACCTCTAGGGACTAATGGCAAGTTTCACCTCCAAGGACTAATGACAAGTTTCACCTCCAGGGACTAATGACGAGTAATCCTACATTATGAATATCTTTGTCTTTAACGATCATTGTCTTCAATATATTTTATTTCCAAAATTAGTTTGAAGGGATTTTCGGATATGACCCAAATCCGATTACGGTTCCTTTATACAAATCATCGATAAAAAGATATTAAATGGTAAATTAACATTCAAAGAATTTGATTCTTTTCTTTTAACTTGGAAAAACTTAAATATGATTTTTTAGAGCATCCGGGCATTCCTTTTGATCTATTCCACCCCTCGCCTAAAAAGAGAAAACATTGGCCAGGTAAGTTCAGGGCACTGGTTGCTCCATCCCTAACCTTAGTTAAACACCTTATTTACCTTCTCAGATCTCACAGGCGGGACAAATGTACTACTCGTTTCCGCATACTCAGTTTGTTATTACATTCAATATTCTTCACTTTTTGTTTAAGTGGTATAAACAATTCAACTTAACAATTTATTCAACTCTTATTAAAACTTCCAAATCATCTTAATTTTCCTTTTAAAATCATTCACAAAATATATAGGAAAGAATTGTTTAGTTTAAAACTGCATTTCAAAAGTTATTTCAAACTTCTGCGAAAAGCCTTGAAAAAGTGTTGCAAATAGCGTTTTAAAAGCTATATTCTTCAAAATGACTTTTATATCATTTTAGAAATCCATATTTTCAACTTAAATCTCTTTCAATACATTTTAAAATATTTTTAGGATTTATTTCATATTTTTAAACATTTAAAAATATCATTTATAACGAAACCCATTTTCGATTCCGAACTTCAAAACCGTGATATTTTTAGAAAACTGTTTTGGACATATTTCAAAATCTACTCGATGAAATCTTGATTTTCATTCTTCGTTGGAAAACTATGGATATAATAGACCAGAAAATTCTTATCTCGAAGAACTCCGAGCTATATTTCACTTTGTACACACCTTTAACTTTTATGGCGCGAAATCGCGAACTACCATTACGCGACGCGCATAGTTTTGACTTGTTTTTCAATTTCTTTTCAAACTTCTTGGAAACACTTTTAAATGTTTATAAAACATTTCTAAATCATTTTAAACTCATTTTAAACAACATTTCCATCATTTCAATTTCATTTTTCATTTCATTTTATATTATAATATTATATTATTATAATATCATTTTCAATCTTTTTAGATATTTTGAAATCATTAAGAGACGATATAATTTCCATACACACATTTGTATGGATTTGATTCTCATTTAATTAACTATGGTTAATTACTAATCATTTCTCTTATCATTTATCAAACAAGTTATCAACCACATAATCGATCACATAATCAACCAATTTGCAACCAACTTATCAAACAGTCATTTAACATATTTAAACTTTTCAAATCATTTTACTTGAAATAACTTATGGGTTAATTAGTAAATAAGAGTACTCACCTTTAACTTAACCAATTCTTCCTACCAACATTCATTTGCAACCAAACTTCACTTAAATCCTATTATCTTCACCAAATTTTTTCCGTAGGCTTCCCTTTTGATTCCGGCAGCACTTCCTTCTCTTTTTCTTGCTCCGAAGCTTCACGAATTTGTTTTCCTCCTTCCCTAGGTTTGGCCTTGCCTAATCCACTCCTTCCTTCATCATTTCTTTACTTCTTAGATGCTAAACTATGTTTAAATGGTATTCTAAGGTCTTTGACAAAGTTTGGTGGTGTTTGGAGTTGATTTGATATGGTTTTGAAAAAGTTAGTAAGGATATGGAAGAGAAGAAGAAGCCATTAAAGAGAGTTTCAAGGAGGAAGACGAAGAAGGTAGAAATGTGTAAAGAAAGTGGAAGAATGGTGGTCTTATTTATAGAAAAGTTTTTAGATTAAAATAATATTTTATAAAAAGACCAAAATACCCTTACTTACTTATAAAGTAATCTTATTTTTTTTTCAACACGTAACATCACATTTCAAATCATTACTTTATGTCATTTTCACTTAGATATTAAGTAAAGTAAGTAATAATTATGTTTCTTTGATTTGATGTTTTGCTTTTTGCTTTGAAATGACATTTTTGTCTTTTTGTGCTTACTTTTTCTTGATTGTTTTCTAGAAGTTTCTAATCTTGTTTAGTAAATGTAAACTTGATTAGTAAATTAATTAATACTTATACTATTTGAATATATGTTCCTATATAAGAAAATAAAGGTTCGACGATGTTGCGACAACTTTTAATCGATAAAACGATGTTTTTCAACAAAATGGTTTACGGTCATATTTTGACGTTTTAGTTAAACTATTTATTTATCTAAACCAAATTTAAAAGTGAACTTTTTACTTCTTTAAATAAATTAAAACATGTCTCTTTATATTTTAAAATCATATTTAAATAATATCAAAATCTCTAATTTTACGGTGTATGTAAAACTGACAAAATGCAACAAAATTTGGTTATTTTTGTAAAATGATTATTAACATACTTATAAGTATGTTAATATACTTTTATTATTTTTATTAGATGTTTTCAATAAGATTTGTCTTTTTAAATAAACATTTAAACCTATTTATTTAAGCATTTAGTTATTTTTAACAAAACTTTACTTTGGTTGATTTGTTCTAAAATACAAATTTATATTTTTTAAATTATCAACTATAAGAATAAATAATTTCTATATTATTATCTATTATATTTAACTTATTTATTTAAGTTTAAAACCTTTTTAAATTCAAAACAAACGAAATCTTTCATTTTCGAGGTAGCGAAATTACGGGTCGTTACATTCTCCCTTACTTAAAAGAATTTCGTCCTCGAAATTACTCAAACAAAAGTTGCCTAAAACATTTATATTTAAACTTAATTCCATGTAATATAGACAGATCATCCGTATGAAATATCTTATTCGATCTCCTATTCGAATACCCAACTTTATTTTCGAACTAGTATCAATCCCCTGATTCTTTAGTGCGGACTTTAATCAGGCTCTTTACTCAAAAACCTTTGCTTTCCTTGCATAGCTCTCAACTATGATGGAAACTCAAGTACCCAACCATAAACCCTAATCAATGTTCGTCGTCAAGAATCGAGTGATAAATCCTTTTTGGATCGGTGTAAACACCTTAAAGTTTCGTACTCGAATAGTAAATCAACATTTGTGTGACGAAATGATCTACATATAATATATGTATTTATTACCTCTCAAAACTTTCATAAACTTTTATCTTAAGCTCAAACACTTTATAAAGGTGCTTCTTTATATAATCCCTTTAATTATTTATTTCCAAATATTTTTAATAAAGGAAAATATCCCAAAGAAACCGTTTTTCACTCAAAAGATGATTTACCTTTATTATAATTTTTCTTCCCACGATTCTTCAACTTATTATGTTTCCTTTAACACTAATATTATTTACAAATCATTTAGTAAAACTATCGCTTAAGTTGATTATATCTTATAACTTATGTAAATCAATCACATTCTAAAGACTTAAGTCCAATTCTTAATTAATGATAAAATTCATTAATAAAACATCTTCTAGGTTATAATTTCCTTTTTTTTATAATCACATTTATAAATTATACTTATCCAATTTCATTTACTCAGAATATTTCATAATTTTTTAGTTTTCATAAATTCCTTAGCTCCGAGTTAGGTATGATTTAGAAATTTTCGACTGTCCAAAATCGTCAAGAATCCCGCTTTAACTTATCAATTAGAGATCCCAATTTATCTTTAGTTTAAACACTTTTATAAAGATTACTACTCAATTTATCAGTTAATGATTCACATTGTCCCTTTACTTAAGAAAATTATATATATTAAGCAACTGCAAAACAATCCAATGAACTGGGTACTACCAATAGTATCATATATCCTTTTAACAAGAAGAGTAATACTTAAGAGAATTTTTTACCATCCGAACACATCTCTTGCCTATTTTTAGTTTATTTTCGAGTCAATCGAATTAGTTATCATAAAATACCTCTTTTTATTTGAAATAATACCATTTTCAAAATCCTTTAGAGATTACTTTGTAGAACCTATCTTATAAATTCATTTTATCTTATATTAATTAACTTCATTTAAATTACCACGATTCTTTTTCTCGAATTTAAATTCTCATTCCTTTTATATATAACTTTTACAAAATCATTTTCTATTATTTAAATTCATTTTCATCTTATATGTTCATTCCTTAAACAAATCTTATTATCAAATACCCTATAGTCTAATCGTGAAACTTAATTCACAATGTATTTGTACTTAAACTCTTAAAACAATTGATCAATTTATGATGTAACTTAACATTATCATTTTTTACTTATTAGTTTGGAATAGGTATTAAAGATTTTAATTACCTTATCAGATTTCTTACTTATCTTTATGAAACATCCTATATAGTCAAACTGTGAAATTCTAATCACAAGATGTTCATATTTAAGTTTCACTAATCCCATTTTCTACCTATACAACTTTCCAAAGTATATACTTTATATTCAAAATATAATCTAAGGTAAAATTATTTCATTTACCAATTTTTTCAAAATCAGTGCGTCGGTTTGCCTTGTTTAAGTGTTTAGGAACCCTCATCGAACATCGTTATTTGAGAAAACATATTGTTCGTATCCCTCAGATTGACCGTTTCGAATCCATAATGTTCGCATCCATCAAAAGGTCAAGGTGATGGTCTATTCGCACTGATCAGATTCGTATCCATCAGGATGAGTCCGCCTCGATCAATTCGAATTCATCACGTTCGAATCGACCCACCATCACACTGTTCGAACCCATTGCACTCAGTCACTTCGTATCTTGGTGCTTTCATTGAGAGGGCTAACTCAGTGATTCTACCGTTTGGAAGTTGAATTTGAAGATTTGAGAATTCAGATCTAAGAAGCTATGACAAGACAAACAAGTAGAAGGCAGAGACCAGAAAGAAGTCAACACGAAAGAAGTCAAGAGGCTTCCTCAGGAGCGAATCAGGCATCGATCTTCATCACCAGGGATGAGATGGAGACGATGATGAAGAGGCAAGAAGAGTTGATCCAGAGTTTGTTTCAACATATTGGGCAACTTGGAGCGTAGAACGGAGGAGCAGATGAAGTTCAGAACGGAGCAGGACCATCCGGCATAGCACCTGGATTAGGGGGCACACACTTGGAGCATATTGATCCAATCCCGAAGAGAGAGACAGGGGCATCTAAGCAACCTGGTGGTAGTAGAGGAATGAACGCTCAGCCATGGGGGCAGATTCCATAATTCCCTCGTGAACTCGGGGGGCAGGTCGAAGGCAATGGACGAGGATTACAGCTAGGAGACAATGACAGGTTGATGGAGATGGTCAGATGGGCTATGAGAGGCGGATTAGTAAACAAAGACTGGGAGGATGTGAATAGAAGCCTTTTACCACAGCAATCGGGCGAGCTAGGAACCCACCGGATTATAAGCTACCATCATTGGATATGTATAGTGGGAGGACATACCCTATGGTTCACCTGACAAAGTATATGAGGCATATGGAAGTGTTGGGGGCATCAAAGGAGGTCACGACACGGTGCTTCCCATTGTACTTAACGGATATTGCGACATAATGGTTTAGGCAGTTGGAGAGAGAATCTATCGTGACATGGAATGATTTGACTTAAAGGTTTATGAGGCAATTCAGGGTCCACATTTTGAGATCCAAGAATGTGATGAGTTTGGCACACTGAAACAAAAGGCTGGGGAGTCTTTGAGAAGCTTTTTGACACGATTCAATGCAGCTGCAGCATCGGTGGATCGACCGGATGCGTCCATGGTGTTGATGGCAGTTGTATCGGGCATAGCTGAAGGCACGGAGTTCAAGAATTCACTGACAAGAGTCACTCCATGGATCTAGGGGAATTTTATCATGAGGCTGAAGGATTTTTATGTTTGGAGGATGCAAACGCCAAAAGAGAAGAAGGAGAAGAAATTAATGTTTATGCGGTCAACGATGGAAATCCCCCTGAGAAAGGTACAGAAACTAGCAAGGGAAAATGAAAGGTTGAGAATAATGATGACGGGTCCAAGCGGCCACGGAGGGAGCCGCGATTCACCACTTATTCTGAGCTAAATGAGAGTTTGGAGCGAATCTATCAGGATACCAGAAAGCAGGTTCCATATCGCAAACCAATGCGAAGGGATCCAACTGTTGACGGGAGGAAATCAGATAAATATTGCTTATTCCATGAACTGAACGGTCATAAGACTAATGATTGTAGACATCTGAAGGATGAGGTGGAAGGACATATCAGGAACGGTAGGCTACTTCAGTATGTAAGGAGGCGAGCTCCAGCGGTGGATCCAGAGTGACCACCGTCTACATCAGCTAAAGGTGACCCTGAACCGGGACATCATATGATTATCAATTGATTGATCGATTGTAATAATGATGAACAAGTTGTTAACCTCTCACTAACACGGTTAAATCGTTTACACATGTATGAGATCGCGCACGATACATAGACATGCTCTGAATGACTACCGACCGCACCATAGTAAGAGTTTATGCTTTGACATCCTCATCTTGCTTTTGCTGTGATTTTGATTTGGACATTTGGACTTAGTTTGTTTGGACATTTCTATTGTGGAATTCGTATGATCATTGCTTTAATATTTGCAATTTTGTGAAAAAATTTACTTGTACAGCCGTTGGATCGCGAACGGTCCATGAGCACCTCCTGTATGGCGATGAACCGCCAAAGTCTTTGATTCAGAAACTCACTTGAACGTGAAATCTGGCTTCGATAACACTAAGTCCCCCCGGGCACACCAATTCGCCTCGAACGGCACACGACCCCAAACGGTCATAATTTGCCTCGAACGGCACCCGACCTCGAGCGGTCACAATTTGGCTCGAACGACACCCGACCTCGAACGGTCACAATTTGGCTTGAACGACACCCGACCATGAATGGTCACAATTTGCCTCGAACGACACCCGACCTCGAACGATCACAATTTGCCTCGAACGGCACCCGACCTTGAACGGTCACAATTCGCCTCGAATGGCACACGACCACGAACGGTCCCATTGCATCATTTGCCACGAACGGCATCCAACCGCGAACGGTCCCATTTCACCATTTGCCGCGAACGGCATCCGACCGCGAACGGTCCCATCCCATCATTCGCCGCGAACGGCATCGACCGCGAATGGTCCCGATTTATCTCAAATGGCATACAATCGCGAACGACCGTCATCTGAGGTCATATGAAACGTCGAGTTCTTTACAGGTTGTTAACGGGATATGAACATACAACGTACGGCATTACAAAACACACCTTCCTAACACAAGGCATGTTTTGGAGGGCAAATGTTATCCCGCTTTTTGGCAAAGCCGTGATACCAAAAGATCGATCGGATACAAAAGACAGTTCGTCTCAATGATTGGTTATACTTTGCTTCACCATGGATATCGATGAATTTTTTTCCGAGCCCGGATCAAGCTATAATTGATAGGACACGGCAAGCAAAGTCAAGAAAACCAGTATTTCAAATTTCAGGTTAATCGGAGTTCGTATGAATGAGATATGATCGATGCAAGTTGGAGAAATTATGATGTTCGTATCCATTAGATTGACCATTTCGAATCCATCATATTCGTATCCACCAGGAGGTCAAGGTGATGGTCTATTCACACCGATCAGATTCGTATCTATCAGGATGAGTCCGCCTCGATTAATTTGAATCCATCACGTGCGAATCGACCCACCATCACACTGTTCGAATCCATTGAACTCAGTCACTTCGTATCGATCAGGGCTCTCACTTAGCAGCCTTGTTCGCATAAATTGCATCGGTCGACTTTGTATCCATCAGCAAGCGTTTGTTCGAATCGGTCAGGATACACCATTTCGTATCCATCAAAGGAGTACGCTTGCTCGTATCGATCTACCTAAGTCGTTATTCGAACCCATCGAAGCTCGTTAGTTCGTATCCATCAATCATACCCATCACGTTTGATCGATACGAACAGGGCCAATTTCTATCGATACGAACGAGCGTGCTCCCATCGATACGTGTTGGCAGCTGTTATCGAATCGAACAAGGCAATGGTCATCGATACAACCTAGGCAAAGTTCATGGATGCGACACGGTCAACTCGGAGCAAAAGGCGGATCGATGCGAGATATGCGTGCCACGTCGCCGCGTTGTCACGTGCATCCATCAACTCGAATACATGGATTCAAAGTGATCGACTCGAAGCAAACAGCCAACTGAGAAACAACATCTCGTATCGATCATAACTCAAGATCCACAATTCCAAATGCAACGAAATTTTCACAGCAGCTTCCATACAAGGTAAAGAATGTTCTTGCCAAGTTTCAGCTCAATTGGGTCATTTTATGATGGATACGAAATCGTTTCGTATCGATCACAGATCGAGTCGAAACTTGGTGGGGTCGGTCGCATGTGCCCACTCACGTGCCAGAAGAAGTTTTTCGAAGTTTGAATGCGATATCAGCCTCCAATACCTATAAATAGCCCCCTGAAGCCTACAGGAAAGGGATCTTTTTGGCCATTCGACGTCCAGACTCTGCCGGATTCAATTTTACATCTTTCTATCACCATTGTATTCTAACATCAGAGTTATAACTTACCGTCATCTGCCGTAACGGATTGAAATCATCAAGAGAATCAATAAAGTCATAAACTTCAGAGTGGACGTAGGCAAAATTGCCGAACCACTATAAGTCCTGTATTTCTGATCGTTATTTCTGAATTGTTGTGCTTGATATTGCTTAGATCTGAGATTTCTGTTTGTATATTGCTAATTTATATTCATATACTGGTGCTTTTGTGATACTGGGGTTTGTGACCAATTTTGTCGCAAACACTTTATATTCAAAATATAATCCTAGGTAAAATTATTTCATTTACCAATTTTTTCAAAATCAGTGTGTCGGTTCGCCTTGTTTAAGTGTTTAGGAACCCTAATCGATAACGGTGATCAGGCGCATCGATCAGAATCCATAAATCACTCAATAGATAAATCAACAAAAAACATTTTTATTAGTCACTAACAAATACGCACTCATATATAATACACTCAAACTCATTCTAGGGTGTTACTACCCCTATCTTTAATGAGTTACTCACCCTAGGGTATTACTAGCCCTATCTCTGATGAGTCTTTACTCAACCAAAGCCAAGGTTCTTGCTTAACCTTTAGCTCTAATACCAAATGTAATGTCTCGTTTTTCCGTACCCTTTGAATCGACAATAAACCACACATTTCCAACTCAAATTGCACGAAAAGACGGATCATGAAGGGTAGAAAGAAAAATAAAGACAGAACAGAATCTCACACGAATGGAATAACATATATTATTTCAAAAATAATCTTTATAGCAGAAAATTTTAAATACAATATCAGAGTCTAACCTAAATTCAGCTTGGACAGTTATAAACATCTGTCCTTACAATTGCAGACAAACATCAAACAAAATACACTAAGCAAAGCGGATGGTAGAATACGTCCATATGATGATAAAGATCTCCAGCTCTCCTCTGGAAACTCCAACCGTCTTCAACTAAACTTGAAACTACTCGGATCTGACCCAAGTATTAAAAATACCCGGATCAGGCTTGATAAACCAGCGTGAGATACTCGAACTTTTAAAACGACTATGTTATCAAAACCTTTGAAAAGAAGGGTATCTTATAAGACCACGCCCACACATAAACACGGACGGGTTTTTACCTTATGATAACCAAAACACTTCATACCAAAATACACTTGATATTATTTTAATGACATTCTTTTGAAAACACTTTTCAAATAAACTTATTTAAATAAGATATCAATATCTGGACTAAGTCTAAGGTAATATATCCGAACTAGGTCAACAGAATATACCAACGGAATATATGATATCAAAAAGGGGTAGCTGAAATGTTTGCAAGTCATTACAGCTATTTTGGGAATACAATCAAAACCGTAAATCTCGTAGGAGTTGGATTTCCAACATGGTAGGAAACTAGTGACCTTTTCTCAGATCCATGCATAACAAACATAGTTCCCATGGTGCCTTAATCGATTTTCTCAAACTAGTCACTTGGAAACTATACTTGCTACGCTACAACTGATAACCGGTAGTTCCCTGCTTTTCTCAAGCTAACCACTTTATCCACATGGGCAATAAATTCCTTGAGCCCCAAACGTATCAGGTACCTAGGGTTCAGAACGTCTGATAGCCCAAATCACTACTATCCGAAATGCGAGCATACATCTGACCATATAGAATCCCATCATAACCTTGGTGTGAGGCTCGCGAAGCTACGATCAATTTCTTCAAAGCCACGTTTTTCATACAAAACCACGCTTTGATCATAACAAGTTCCACTTTGAATGGCACACTGCCATTCCTTTGATCACTATTTGACTTCCACAAAAATACAACCCTTGAGCTTGTACGTCTCAAGGAGGGTGTTAAGCTAAGAGAAGTTGCCTTCTCCACCACCACTGATGTACATTTGTAAAAGACAAACGTTGTGTCTCAGAAATGCAATGTCGGACATTCGTCCATACAAGTTCATTCTAGGACTGAACGAAGCCGAAGGCACTTTCCTCGGCCATTACTAGGCGATAAGCCCTTGCAATCCGAAAAATCTCCATCACGAGGAGACCACTACTATAAATAACTCTATAATGGGAGCTACCCAGAGCATGTTCAACAAGCAGTCCTCACACTTTGAAGATCCACGGTCTTCAATAATCATCATCTTCAACTTGTCTTCACTTTCGAACGTATACATTGGTTCGAAGTGGTTTTCAGATAGGAATTAACCAAATCCGACTCCGGTTCCTTCGAAGTCAATCATCGCTTTAAAAGATGTTAAGTTCATACGTGGATATCAATCATCAATCAATTACTTCATCTTTTAACTTAATCAAATATCTTTCTTAGATATATTCTTTCAATTTATTTCATTTTCTTTTCAAATGTATATGGAATCATTAAGACTCATTTATCAAATCATTTGGTCTATTTAAACCTTTCTTAAATCTTGGAATAATTCCAAATCATTTTCTATTTTACATAGGAATTTTTTTCCAAATCATTCTTTAAATCTTAATCAAAGGTATCTTGTATTCAAATTATAACTTTTAACTTAGGGAAAGTATTCTCAAATCATTCATTAAATCTAAATCAAAGATTTTCTTTTTCAACTTCAAATCATATTCTTACAAATCGAAGACTTTCATAACATAGTACTACTGCCACTTTAAATATGGTAAATTTCACCTCCAGGGACGAATGGCAAGTTTCACCTCTATGGACTAATGGCAAGTTTCACCTCCAGCGACTAATGGCAAGTTTCACCTCTAGGGACCAATGGCGAGTAATCCTACATTATGAATATCTTTGTCTTTAACGATCAATGTCTTCAATATATTTTATTTCCAAAATGAGTTTGAAGGGATTTTCGGATATGAATCACCCAAATCCGATCATGGTTCCTTTATACAAATCATCGATAAAAAGATGTTAAGTGGTAAATTAACATTCAAAGAATTTGATTCTTTTCTTTTAACTTGGAAAAACTTAAATATGATCTTTTAGAGCATCCGGGCTTTCCTTTCGATCTATTCCGCCCCTCGTCTAAAAAGAGAAAACATAGGCCAGGTAAGTTCAGGGCACTGGTTGCTCCATCCCTAACTTCAGTTAAATACCTTATTTACCTTCCCAGATCTCACAGGCGGGACAAATGTACTACTCGTTTCCGCATACTCAGTTTGTTACTACATTCAATATTCTTCACTTTTTGTTTAAGTGGTATAAACAATTCAACTTAATAATTTATTCAAACTCTTATTAAAACTTCCAAATCATCTTAATTTTTCTTTTAAAATCGTTCACAAAATATATAGGAAAGCATTGTTAAGTTTAAAACTGCATTTCAAAAGTTATTTTAAACTGCTGCGAAAAGCCTTGTAAAAATTGTTGCAAATAGCGTTTTAAAAGCTATATTCTTCAAAACGACTTTTATATCATTTTAGAAATCCATATTTTCAACTTAAATCTCTTTCAATACATTTTAAAATATTTTTAGGATTTGTTTCATATTTTTAAACATTTAAAAATATCATTTATAAAGAAATCCCATTTTGGATTCCGAACTGCAAAACCGCGATGTTTTTAGAAAACTGTTTTCGACATATTTCAAAATCTACTCGATGAAATCTTGATTTTTTTTCTCCGTTGGAAAACTATGGATATAATAGATTGGAAATTCTTATCTCGAAGAATTCTGAGCTATATTTCACTTTTGTACACACCTTTAACTTTTACGGCGCGAAATCGCGAACTACCGTTACGCGACGCGCATAGTTTTGACTTGTTTTTCAATTTCTTTTCAAACTTCTTGGAAACACTTTTAAATGTTTATAAAACATTTTTAAATGATTTCAAACTCATTTTAAACAACATTTCCATCATTTCAAATTCATTTTTCATTTCATTTTATGTTACAATATTATATTATTATAATATCATTTTCAGTCGTTTTAGATATTTTAAAATCATTAAGAGGCTAAATAATTTCCATACACACATTTGTATAGATTTAATTCTCATTTAATTAACTATGGTTAATTACTAATCATTTTTTCTTATCATTTATCAAACAAGTTATCAACCACATAATCAATCACATAATCAACCAATTTGCAACCAACTTATCAAACACTCATTTAACATATTTAAACTTTTCAAATCATTTTACTTGAAATAACTTATGGATTAATTAGTAAATAAGAATACTCACCTTTAACTTAACCAATTCTTCCTACCAACATTCATTTGCAACAACACTTCACTTAGATCCTATTATCTTCACCAAATCTTTTCCGTAGGCTTTCCTTTTGGTTCCGGCAGCACTTTTTTCTCTTTTCCTTGCTTTGAAGCTTCACGAATTTGCTTTCCTCCTTCTCTAGGTTCGGCCTTGCCTATTCCACTCCTTCCTTCATCATATCTTTACTTCTTAGATGCTAAACCATGTTTAAATGGTATTCTAAGGTCTTTGACAAAGTTTGGTGGTGTTTGGAGTTGATTTGATATAGTTTTGAAAAAGTTAGTAAGGATATGGAAGAGAAGAAGAAGCCATTAAAGAGTGCGTCAATGAGGAAGAAGAAGAAGGTAGAAATGTGTAAAGAAAGTGGAAGAATGGTGGTCTTATTTATAGAAAAGTTTTTGGATTAAAATAATATTTTATAAAAAGACCAAAATACCCTTACTCACTTATAAAGTAATCTTATTTTTTTTCAACACTTAACATCACATTTCAAATCATTACTTTATGTCATTTTCACTTAGATATTAAGTAAAGTAAGTAATAATTATGTTTCTTTGATTTGATGTTTTGCTTTTTGCTTTGAAATGACATTTTTGTCTTTTTGCGCTTACTTTTTCTTAATTGTTTTCTAGAAGTTTCTAATCTTGTTTAGTAAAAGTAAACTTGATTAGTAAATTAATTAATACTTATACTATTTGAATATATGTTCCTATATAAGAAAATAAAGGTTCGGCGACGTTGCGACAACTTTTAATCGACAAAACGTTGTTTTTCGACAAAATGTTTTACGGTCATATTTTGACGTCTTAGTTAAACTATTTATTTATGTAAATCAAATTTAAAAATGAACTTTTTACTTCTTTAAATAAATTAAAACATGTCTCTTTATATTTTAAAATCATATTTAAATAATATCAAAATCTCTAATTTTACGGTGTTTGTAAAACTGACAAAATGCAACAAAATTTAGTTATTTTTGTAAAATGATTATTTACATACTTATAAGTATTTTAATATAATTTTATTATCTTTATTAGATGTTTTCAATAAGATTTATATTTTTAAATAAACATTTAAATTTATTTATTTAAGCATTTATTTATTTTTAACAAAACTTAACTTTTGTTGATTTGTTCTAAAATACAAATTTATATTTTTTAAATTATCAACTATAAGAATAAATAATTTCTCTATTATTATCTATTATATTTAACTTTTTTATTTAAGTTTAAAACCTTTTTAAATTCAAAACAAACGAAATCTTTCATTTTCGAAGTAGCGAAATTACGGGTCGTTACAACTACTGTAATCAGTTGTCAATCTAAACAGCAAAACTATTCAAAGTGGACGTAGGCTACAATGTCGAACCATTGTAAAGTCTTGTCTCTTTCTATTTTTGTTTGATTCTATTGGTATGATTGTTAGATTAGCCTCTTTTTCCATTTAATTTCTTCATTCTAATCTCTTTAATTACATTCCGAAGATTGTTGTGCCCAATTTTGGTACAAACACTTTGGTGCTTCCATCGAGAAGACTATGCTTTTCTTTGATTTAGTCGATCCTCTACCATTGTTGGATTGCTAAAATCTAAGGAGGAGATCCAGATATGTCTTATTGTGGTTCCTTCCATTCTACTCAGATTACTCCAGATCTAGGAAAGAGCTACATTTATTGTAACGACCCGTAGATTTTCAATAATTGAAATTGTTAATTTAATGAGATTTTGAAAATTTAAAATTGAAGAAAATAAAAAAATTAGGTTGTGATGCAATAATGAAAATAACAAAGAGGAAAAAAATTAAATCGTTATTTAATTTATTATTGAATATAACTGCCACTAAATTTCCTGTTATATATTATCAGTCATATATTGATATTGCAATAATTCGGCCATAACAATTAGGTTGTACGTGGCTGCGGCGCAACCATAAAGGAAGATGCGGCGACCGGGGGAGGTGCGGCCGACGATGGGGTTCTCGAAAGTGGAGGCGCCATAGTTTATGGCGGCGCGTAGAGGGAGAGATCGATGGTCAACGGTCAGTCAAAGAGACGAGCTGCTGTAATCTTGTTCGATCGTGTACAGGGAGAGAACGCAACCTAAGATGACGTGTAAAATAGGTTTGGTATATTGGTTTATTTTATTTTATTTGTTTTAAATTAAATGGAATAACATCTAAGCAATGTAACTTTCGCATACGAGGTCGAAATCACACGCGGTTTTCTCCGCTAGCTTCGTATTGGGATTCTGGACATTTTGGCGTAGGTTTGGACAAATTCTGAAACTATCAGAATTTTGGGTTTAAATTAAATTTAAATTCAAAAGGTGAGTGTTTTAACCCACTCACAACTTCTAAAATTTCTTATGTTTGTTAAATTTAATTCATGTTGTGATTTTGAATTTATTTATGACTGTTTTGTATATTTTTCATCATCATCTCAGTTAATTGCATTTACTTAAATTAAATCGTTATTTAATTTATTATTGAATATAACTGCCACTAAATTTCCTGTTATATATTATCAGTCATATATTGATATTGATTGATTGTTTTGGATGATGATTGTGGTGGATGTATGATTTATGATGGATGAATGGATGTTGTATTATATTATTATAAACTGTAAGTTATTATGCATTTTTATTTCATTCGGGATTGCGGTTTGAAATGATATATAACCATAATTTTTATTTTAAATTACGGATTGAAATGATAAATATCCGTATCACTTGACCATAGGGTAGAAAATTATATACAGACACCGCGGTCTATGTATATATAAAATATTTTGAAATTTTTTCTACGGTTTTGTAAAGAAATATACGGGTTATATAAATATTGATTTTGATGTTATATAAACATCAAATTTATTATTAATTCTAGCTATATATAAATATGCTTTGAAGTATAAAATAAGCCCAATAATAAAGTTTGATTACTTTATATAATATGGTTTAATGAATATTGATTTTTGAGATTTTATAAATACTATTTTATATAAAGTTGAATGCTTGAATTCAAGCTATGTATAAGTTGTCAAATAAAAATTAAGTTTAATAATAGAGTTTGATTTTTATTAAAATAAATGTGAGTAAGTATTTAAATTCTATTTCAATATACAGTGTATAATGATTTAAATAAATTTAGGTTGGGAGATAAATTGGAGATTTATTTGAAATTGAAATTATTTAAGAATTAAACTCTAAAAGGTTGATGTGAAATTTATTAAACTGAGAAATTTATTAAATTGAGAAATTTAAAGGTATAAAATATTTTAACGTGATTTTAGGTCTAGGTGAATTAACAGATTATTTCAAGTATAAATGAATTGAAGAAAATATTTAGTTATTTGAAATTTGAGTTTTGTTTAAATGAAATGGATTTATTATGTAAAATATTTAAGACTAAATAATAGAAGATTTGATTTTTGAATCTAAATTTTCAAATTTTGCTTTGGAATTTTGGAATATTAAAGCCTTGGAATATATCAAAATTTAAATAATTTATCGAAATTGAAATGTTGCAAAGTTATGAATTTCAAAGTATTATGTTTCAAAAGGGTTATAATTTCAAATGTCCGGTTTCAAGGTATATAGATTTTGGAAGTGCTATGATTTTGGAAAAGGATATATTTTGAAATAAAAATGATATCAAAATGATTTGGGTTTTTAAAATTAAATGATATCGTTTTTATATGGTTTTGAAATGGATATTTTATTCTGGTTTTAAAGTATAAACTATTTTGAAAAGACCGCGGTGTTATAATAACGTTTGGTTGTTAAAGAGACCGGGATCGGAAGTTGTCATATTCTCTGCCAACTCCGAAAACCACTTTAACAACCGTGTACGCAGTGGAGATTCCAGAATGAAGTAGGATGGCGGCGGCGTTTCCTTTGAGTTAAATACGTGGACCCGACTCCCGTGACTTGGCATAAGGTGGCTAAAACATGAGCGATTCTCGGGCCAAGGAGGTAGCCCCTCTTATTGGACACATCCCTTCGATATTATACTCTGACTTTTGGATTGATTCGGTGGCCACTTTTTATTTTCTATTTGGGGGTGTGGCTCGAGGTGGGCGGTAGCTGCGACTATGCGTTACCACCAGCCCGAATGCGTAATTGGTATATCTACCCTGGCATTGCCTAGTTGTGCCGTGTCACCTACCCTAGCGCGCCTTATACGATTTTGTTTTGTACCATACCTATGGAGTGCCCTCTGACGACGCCGAGTACAGGGGAGATTACGGTACTGTATGGACTATGGGAATACATTATGTGTTAAGGGGAATATTGGGTCACTCCTTAAAGCTATTTTAAAGTTAGTTTATTTTACTAATAGACGCTATTATAATTGCGAAGTATTATGTGACGCCCCACCTCTATACCCACGCTAGAAAAGAACACTACGGAGTAATGCTGTCGACTAGCACGGAGAATAAGGCTGTTGAGGAGCGACCATCCATGTAATTGCTTTGTGCGAGCACCGATATGTCAGATAATAAAACATGCATTTTATTTCAAGAGGAAATCCATCATACCGATACAAACTCAAAACTACTACACAGTGGCTATATAAATCCTTCGGAAACAAATATAGGAATAAGCATAACATAAATCAGTCACAGATAATTCATATGACAAAGGCGGAAGAAGATATGAATATATAACTAACATATGAAAGCGTATATCAAAGTAGTGGTCAAAAAGATCCACAATATCACAAAAGAATAGTTGCCCGAACTACACAAAAGAATAAGTATACATCATGGAGTCTATATCTCAAATGTATACAACAAAAACTACAATTTAAGTAGTTAACCAAAAGTCAGAGAAATCAATCCCAAGTGAGAAGTCAAACTGAAGCACCTGTAACATCTCGGTCTGACCCGAGTATTATTTAATAAGAAAATAACAAACGGATCAGTCTAACTATAAATATCAGATGAAACGATATAGAATCAGAGATATGACTAAACACGCAATAATCACAATGCCAAGCTGTGATATATATATAAGTAATTGAAAATAAACAAGAGATTAATCAATATCACCAAACCTACACAAGAATCAAAGGAAATGTCATACTCCTTATTTCGTTCACCAAACCATAAATATTGACGATTATATCAATGTCAATCACAAAAGTCAATGACACACGAATTCACCAATGCACACATATTGATAAAACTTATCAATGGAAATCACGAAAATTGGTGAAGCATAAATTCTAGAAATCATCTCAAGAAATCCAGTCAATGACACACGAATTTACCTATGCACAAAAATTGATAAATCATATCAATAGAAATCACAAAAATAGGTGAAGAAGAAAATTCCAGAATTCGACACACGAAATCCAGAAATCACACAAAATAGGGGGGAGGCCTATCACACGAACGGGAGCATGAAAACTCACCAACATATGTATCACACGAACGAGACGCTATCTCATGGTAGCTAGCCATTAATTTTTGACACACGAACGGCCCGAAGACCATGGGGCGCTACCCTATCAATTTGAGTCGAAACTCCACAAAAAGGGGTTTAGTCTCCCTCGCAGACAAAGAGACATCGCACATTGCTAGTCTAAATCACAAAAAAAATGATCGTCATGATCATCAAGAAGTGTCAATTACACTAAGCTAGTAAATATATGAGTTTAGCTTCATGTCCCATAACCACTTGCTTAACTCAAATATTTACGAACAAACTGTAGATCTCCACTATAAAACTGTCACAAGAGTTTCAATCGAACGAGTCCAAGAATTAACCGTCGAATGAACACAAGCGTTTAATACCACTTGTTTTACTAAGTCGTTTAATTAGATTTTTCATACGAGTGAGGCAAAGGTTTGTATATACTAATAGATTGGAAATCGGTTCGAGAAAATGAGCTTTGTTATAAAATAGTGTTGAAATCATTTGAAGAAAGAGTTTTGATATTTACTACTAGTATAGAAAACCTTTAAATTTTTAAAGTGACAAATCACAAAGAAGATTGTAGAAACAATCAATCACTAAAATTCACATACGAAGACGTGAATAAAAATCCAACGAAATCGATAAAGAATCCATCAAAATGGATATTCAAAAATCCCTAAAAAGGAGTCATCAAAGTCATAGCAAATGATAACAACACATAGGATACAACACGAATCGATTAAAGTTGGAAATTCAAACAACTAGGCGAATTAGGCAAAAATGCACCAGGTCGGTCGGCCGGCTACAGAACTCGGTCGACCGGACCCTGTTCTCAAAATTCCTCGGGAAGAAGGTCGGTCGGGCGAACCCTGTAGTTGGTCGACCGAACCTTAAACAGAGAAGTGCTTATGCACTTGGCAGCAGGTCGGCCGGCCGGCAGCAGGGCTCGGTCGACCGGACCTGTTGCCAGTCCCTTCCCAGCCATCCAAATGAGGTCCAACCTCGACCAAATTGCATTCTCTCGAGCAACGACGCTAAGGGATTATGCCAATCGACTACCCGGCCCTATATGCTCCTCGATGCATCACCAAAAACATGTTCAAACATCAAAGTTAAGATTTTTAACGAAATGAACTCAAAACACCAAAAATCGGAATATTCACCCAATCTATCCAAACCAAAAGCAAATGCACACGAATAAGTGTTAGGAATTCATACCTAACATTCGAAGATAAATATAAGCATAGATGTGAGATAAAAATCTCACCTTTGAACCCAAGCAATTGAAAAAGAAGCTTGAAAGCAAAAGAGAATCAACCACTCTTCAAATCCAACTCAAGAAGCTTGATTATAAGCTAACAAGAGAAACATTTCTTAAATTAGGTTTAGGAATTTCTGAAATTGATAAGAGAATGAGTTGGAGAAGAAGAAGAGAAGCTTACCAATGGGTTCTTCTATTAGTTTGGAGCTAGAGCTTAATTTGCAAAAGGAAACTAGGGTTTTGGAGTTTTAATTTCCCATCTCTCCCACCGTTGATGTTTTAAAACTGAAAAGAGGAGAAAGTGAGGGTGAATGGGGAGGAGTGGCTCAAATTTGAGTATAAGTTAAACGTAGGACTGAGCCCAAACCCAAACCCAAAGTGAAAAGGTAGCAAAAATCAACTTTCTCCAAACATATCGAAGCTTATACTCAAAAAGGTCGCAAATGGCATTTTAAACTCAATGTGAGTGGTCCCGAGTCCTAATTCGGCCGTATGCAAAACGTAGCTTTTCGGACTAAATTTCGAGTATCGATAAAATATTTAAATATAAAAATCGACAAATATGCGGGTTGTTACAGACTCCCCTCCTTAAAGAAATTGCGTCCTCGCAATATTTAAGAAGAAGATATATAGTAACAACCATAAAAGCATATTCAACAAAAAAGAAGTTTGAAATAAGAAGTTCACCTCAAAGAGCACGGGAAAGTAAGTCCGGATGTGATCGCTCGATGAACTCTCTAGACTCCCAAGAACAATCCTTAGGATTTGAAGACCATTGAACTTTCACAAGCGGAACATCTTTATTTCGAAGACGTTTGACCTCCGAAGCAATAATTCGAATAGGATGCTGCTCATAAGTTAAATTAGGCGAAACTTTAATTTCTTCCACAACACCGGGCTCAAGAACAGAATCGGAATCTCGAAGACATTTCTGAAGCTGAGAAACGTGAAACACGTCATGGATAGCAGAAAATTGAGCCGGTAATAAAAGGCGATAAGCCATGGAACCAATACGTTCAGTGATAGGAAATGGCCCAATATATCGAGGCGCTAATTTTACCGATCGACTGAAACGTACAACACCTTTCATAGGTGATACACGAATGAACACAAGATCTCCCACAGAAAATTCTAACTTCCTTCTTCGGCTATCGGCATAGGAATTTTGTCTACTCTGGGCTTCTTTCATCCTATGTCGAATAAGTTCAATCTTTTCTTTGGAATCACGAATAAAATCTGGACCTAAAACCAGCTTCTCACCGGCCTCAAGCCAACAAGAAGGAGATCGGCATGGCCTTCCATAGAGTGCCTCAAAAGGTGCCATACCAATACTAGATTGGAAGCTATTATTATAGGAAAATTCAACAAGTGAAATATGATCTTCCCAACTTCCACCAAAATCAAGAACACATGCACGAAGAAGATCTTCAAGAGTTTGATTCACACGCTCGGTTTGTCCATCGGACTGGGGGTGATAAGCGGTGCTAAAATTAAGCTTCATTCCCAAAGCTTTTTGAAGACTCTTCCAAAATCCACTAGTAAACAATGGATCACGATCACTAACTATAGAAGTAGGAACTCCATGCAATTTAACAATTTCTTTAATAAAAAGTTTGGCCAAAAGAGGTACGGTTCGGTTAGACCGAACGGGAATAAAATGGGCAGATTTAGTAAGTCTATCAACAATCACCCATAAGCTATCATGACCCGAACGAGAACGGGGAAGGCCATCTATAAAATCCATGGAAATTTGGTCCCACTTCCAAATTGGAATTTCTAAAGGTTGCAATAACCCACCAGGCCTTTGATGCTCGGACTTAATGAGTTGGAAAGTCATGCAACGCTTAACGAAGTTAGCGATGTCAAGTTTCATTCCCTCCCAATAATAAAGTCGCTTCATATCCGCGTACATTTTACTACTACCGGGATGAATGGTAAATTTAGAATGATGAGAATCTTCTAAAATATCTTTACGAAGATCACCAATATTTGGCATGACAAGCCTACCAAATCTCCGAATGCCGCCACGAGAATCGATATCAAAGTCTTTCAAACCTTCAATATCAATTTTATCCTTAATATTTTGGCCAAGAAAGGCCAATTCAGGATCTAGCCTTTGGGCTTCAAGAATGCGGTCTAAAAGAGAAGGATGAGCCTAAGGCTACATAAAAAAAATGATGAGCATAAATCGGATACGCGCTCTCGAATCTCACAAGTGGATAAGACCTCGAGATCGTTCCATTCGGATATCATCATAGAAACAACAGCTTGTTGTTTACGGCTAAGAGCATCGGCGACACGATTACCCTTTCCAGGAGTATAAAGAATATCAAGATCATATGGTGCAAGAAATTCGAGCCAACGCTGTTGACGCAAATTAAGTTCCTTTTGAGAGAATAAATACTTCAAGGATTTATGATCGGTATAAAGAACAAATTTCTCTCCTAATAGATAATGACGCCAAATCCGAAGAGCAAAAACAATAGCCGCGAGCTCTAAATCATGAGTGGCATATCTAGTCTCAGCAGGCTTCAATTGCCTAGAAGCATAAGCAATAACACGTTCTTTTTGCATAAGAACGGCACCCAAACCAACGCGATTAGCATCGGTATAAACAACGAAATCTTGATTCCCCTCGGGAATAACAAGAATAGGAGCATCAGAAAGGAGTTCTTTTAATTTCTGGAAAGAAGTTTCACATTTGTTCGACCAAATGTATTTAACACCTTTCTTCGTTAAGCTAGTGAGAGGCACGGCAATCTTAGAAAAGTCTTTGATAAAACGGCGATAATAACCCGCCAATCCGAGAAAACTACGAATCTCCGTCACACTCTCCGGTCTCTTCCAATCTTGAATCGCTTCAATCTTTGAAGGATCCACGGAAATTCCGGATTCGGAAATAATATGACCGAGAAACTTCACACGAGATTGCCAAAAATGGCATTTAGAAAAATTTTCTTTTAATTGATTACTCCTAAGAGTTTCCAACACAATCAGAAGATGCTTCTCATGTTCCTCCTTAGTTTTTGAATACACAAGATTATCATCAATAAAGATGAGAACAAATCGATCGAGAAAGTCTTTAAAAACTCGATTCATAAGGTCAACGAAATAAGCCGGAGCATTCGTTAGACCAAATGGCATAACAAGCCATTCATAAGATCCATAACGAGTACGAAACGATGTCAAAGGAATGCTATCCTCTGCAATACGAAGCTGATGAAATCCAGTAGCTAAGTCTAATTGTGAAAAGACTCTAGCACCACTAAGTTGATCGAATAGATCATCAATCCGAGATAAGGGATATTTATTTTTGATAGTAAGATCATTAAGCTTGCGGTAGTCAACGCAAAGCCTAAGTGTACCATCGGGTTTCTTCACGAAAATAACCGAAGCTCCCCAAGGCGAGGAACTAGAGCGAATAAATTGCTTCGTCTCCAATTCGGATAATTGTTTACGCATCTCCTCGTTTTCTTTGTTGGACATACGATAAGGAGGGCGAGTGATAGGTTGAGCTCCAGGAATGAGATTAATTCGGAACTCAATTGCTCGCTTAGGTGGTAATCCTAAAACGGGCTCGAATATGTCAAAAAATTCACGAACGACGTGAATAAGAGAAATAATATCACCCTCATCATCATCGTCATCACGAGGATTTAAAGAATATAAAGATGCAACCAAGCTGGAATCTGAATCTTTAAGATTAATAGAAACCTGATTAACAGATTGAGGATGTCGAAGATGAATAATCTGCTCAGGACATAGGATATGAGCTTCATAACGGTTAAGCCAATCCATTCCCAAAATCATTCCAAAGCCTAAATAACGCATGACATGCAAATCGGCTAGGAAAGAAAAATCACACAAAATAATCTCGACATCTTTACACAATAAACTGATTGTTGCGGATCCACCAACCAGATTCGCAATTCTCAAAGAAGTCATTAAACACAAAACATCCAAAGAAAAAGTATCAACAAGTTCTTTTGATATAAAAGAATGGGACGCACCCGTATCAAAAAGAACTCGAATAGGATGATCATGAAATAAAATAATTCCATCCAGAATAGAATGAGAAATACCTTGGCCACGAGATGTGTTGCCAAGGGCTTGAGCAACATTAAGCTTTCCCTCCTTCCTATACTGAAGTTTGGGACATACATGCATAAAATGGTCCGGGCTTTTGGAATAGCAGCAAGTACAAGGCTTTGAACACTTGTTCGCAAAATGGTCTTTCGTACCACAATTATAGCATTTCCCTTGAGCAGAGGAAAAGGTCTTTTCAATAGGAGTTGCTTGCCTCCCTTTCTTATTGGGATAGGGGTCTTTGAATTTGTTTGGCCTCTTCTTGTTGTTGAAGTTTGGTTTGGAACCCACCACTTCAACATCATTCTCCCTATCCGCCTCTTCAAGACGAAGAGCGATATCAACGAGTTGGTCGAAAGAAACTTCTAACTTTAGAAGTAATGGCTTCTTAAGATTTTTGTTTAAGCCATAAACAAACCTCTGGTTCTTCTTTAAAGGGGTGTTGATGTATTCAACCCCGTATTTAGAAAGCGACTCGAAGGAGGCGACATAATCAGTCACAGAAGAATCACCTTGAACAAGTTCTATAAATCGTCGAGCCAATGTCACTTTCTCTGCTTCTGGTACAAATTTCAACTCGAAGCATTCCCGGAATTGCTCTCAGGTGAGATCCGCTTCATTAATCTCAGTAATAAGAAGTTCGTACCAGTCCAATGCTCTTTCTCGGAGCATACTAGAGGCCACCTGAACTCGGTGAAGGTCAATAAGATTCATGCGAGAAAAGATTCGATCGCATGACCTTAGCCAAGCCTGTACTTCAGTAATAGTTTCGGAACCTTTGAATGGCTCCCCACCTAAATTAGTGTAATCGCTGCACAAGCGTGCAAATCCCGACTTTGGGTGAGTAGGTTCCGGGTTAGCTCCAGCTGCTTGAGCATTTGTCACTAAGTCAAGAAGCTGTTGAGCAGTCATAAAAACTCCATCCTGGGGTAGAGTGCTAGATGGTACGGCTCTTGGGCGGCCCGATCTAGACATTTATCTTCCTTTAGAAAGAAAGAAGAAGAAGAAAAAGGTTATTCACCAAATTGAATATCAAGCAATCTTGATAGATAAACAAGGAATCATGAGGAAAATAGGATGAATCGGTATGAAGACTCGAATTAAATCCTAAAGCACGACACCTAAGATGGACTTAGGACGATGATCCTTGTTATAATATTCCATATTGTTCCGAAGTTTGGCTCTGATACCAAGCTGTGACGCCCCACCTCTATACCCACGCTAGACAAGAAAACTACGGAGTAATGCTGTCGACTAGCACGGAGAATAAGGCTGTTATGGAGCGACCATCCATGTAATTGCTTTGTGCGAGCACCGATATGTCAGATAATAAAACATGCATTTTATTTCAAGAGGAAATCCGACATACAGATACAAACTCAAAACTACTACACAGTGGCTATATAAATCCTTCGAAAACAAATATAGAAATAAGCATAACATAAATCAGTCACAGATAATTCATATCACAAAGGCGGAAGAAGATATGAATATATAACTAACACATGAAAGTGTATATCAGAGTAGTGGTCAAAAAGATCCACAATATCATAAAAGAATAGTTACCCGAACTACACAAAAGAATAAGTATACATCATGGAGTCTATATCTCAAATGTATACAACAAAAACTACAATCTAAATAGTTAACCAAAAGTCAGAGAAATCAATCCCAAGTGAGAAGTCAAACTGAAGCACCTGTAACATCTCGGTCTGACTCGAGTATTATTTAATAAGAAAATAATAAACGGATCAGTCTAACTATAAATATCAGATGAAACGATATAGAATCAGAGATATGACTAAACACGCAATAATCACAATGCCAAGCTATGATATATATATAAGTAATTGAAAATCAACAAGAGATTAATCAATATCACCAAACCTACACAAGAATCAAAGGAAATGTCATACTCCTTATTTCGTTCACCAAACCATAAATATTGACGATTATATCAATGTCAATCACAAAAGTCAATGACACACGAATTCACCAATGCACACATATTGATAAAACTTATCAATGGAAATCACGAAAATTGGTGAAGCATAAATTCTAGAAATCATCTCTAGAAATCCAGTCAATGACACACGAATTCACCTATGCACAAAAATTGATAAATCGTATCAATAGAAATCACAAAAATAGGTGAAGAAGAAAATTCCAGAATTCGACACACGAAATCCAAAAATCACACAAAATAGGGGGAGGCCTATCACACGAACGGGAGCATGAAAACTCACCAACATATGTATCACACGAACGAGACGCTATCTCATGGTAGCTAGCCATTAATTTTTGACACACGAACGGTCCGAAGACCATGGGGCGCTACCCCATCAATTTGGGTCGAAACTCCACAAAACGGGGTTTAGTCTCCCTCGCAGACAAAGAGACATCGCACATTGCTAGTCTAAATCACAAAAAAAATGATCGTCATGATCATCAAGAAGTGTCAATTACACTAAGCTAGTAAATATATGAGTTTATCTTTATGTCCCATAACCACTTGCTTAACTCAAATATTTACAAACAAACTGTAGATCTCCACTATAAAATTGTCACAAGAGTTTCAATCGAACGAGTCCAAGAATTAAACGACGAAGTAAATACAAGCGTTTCATACCACTTGTTTTACTAAGTCGTTTAATTAAATTTCTCATACGAGTGAGGTAAAGGTTTGTATATGCTAATAGATTGGAAATCGGTTCGAGAAAACGAGCTTTGTTATAAAATAGTGTTGAAATCATTTGAAGAAAGAGTTTTGATATTTACTACTAGTATAGAAAACTTTTATATTTTTAAAGTGACAAATCACAAAGAAGATTGTAGAAACAATCAATCACTAAAATTCACATACGAAGATGTGAATAAAAATCCAATGAAATCGATAAAGAATCCATCGAAATGGATATTCAAAAATCCCTAAAAAGGAGTCATCAAAGTCATAGCAAATGATAACAACACATAGGAAACAACACGAATCGATTAAAGTTGGAAATTCAAACAACTAGGCGAATTAGGCAAAAATGCACCAGGTCGGTCGGCCGGCTACAGAGCTCGGTCGACCGGACCCTGTTCTCAAAATTCCTTGGGAAGCAGGTCGGTCGGCCGAACCCTGTAGTTGGTCGACCGAACCTTAAACAGAGAAATGCTTATGCACTTGGCAACAGGTCGGTCGGCCGGCAGCAGGGCTCGGTCGACCGGACCTGTTGCCAGTCCCTTCCCAGCCCATCCAAATGAGGTCCAATCTCGACCAAATTGCATTCTCTCGAGCAACGGCGCTAAGGGATTATGCCAATCGACTACCTGACCCTATATGCTCCTCGATGCATCACCAAAAACATGTTCAAACATCAAAGTTAGGATTTTTAACGAATTGAACTCAAAACACCAAAAATTGGAATATTCACCCAATCAATCCAAACCAAAAGCAAATGCACACGAATAAGTGTTAGGAATTCATACCTAACATTCGAAGATAAATATAAGCATAGATGTGAGATAAAAATCTCACCTTTGAACCCAAGCAATTCAAAAAGAAGCTTCAAAGCAAAAGAGAATCAACCACTCTTCAAATCCAACTCAAGAAGCTTGATTATAAGCTAATAAGAGAAACATTTCCTAAATTAGGTTTAGGAATTTCTGAAATTGATAAGAGAATGAGTTGGAGAAGAAGAAGCGAAGCTTACCAATGGGTTCTTCTATTAATTTGGAGCTAGAGCTTGATTTGCAAAAGGAAACTAGGGTTTTGGAGTTTTAATTTTCCATCTCTCCCACCATTGATGTTTTAAAACTGAAAAGAGGAGAAAGTGAGGGTGAATGGGGAGGAGTGGCTCAAATTTGAGTATAAGTTAAACATAGGATTGAGCCCAAACCCAAACCCAAAGTGAAAAAGTAGCAAAAATCAACTTTCTCCAAACATATCGAAGCTTATACTCAAAAAGGTCGCAAACGGCATTTTAAACTCAATGGGAGTGGTCCCGAGTCCTAATTCGACCGTATGCAAAAAGTAGCTTTTCGGACTAAATTCCGAGTATCGATAAAATATTTAAATAAAATATTTAAATATAAAAATCGACAAATATGCGGGTTGTTACATATTACTACATAGTAAATAGTTTAACGGATCCTTAGGAGATGTGAATCCCGAGCATCTTTTAAGTTACTGCACTCACGTAAGACACTGGATAGGAGATGTCAAACCCCGTAAACATCTCCAACGCCGTTACACTCATATTTATTTCAGTTGATTTAACTTACATAAGATCTTTTAGTTATGACTCGAGTGTTTTGTCTTTTCAATTCGCTCGGGTCAGCCTGAGCATTTCAGAATTTGAAGACCTTACTTCTGGAGGACGAAGGCGAAAATTTTATTACTATTATATATTATATATTAGTCCACTTCACACTGTATTCCGCTGCATCAAATATTATTTGTTGGTATGCGCAACTCTGATATGTATTGTATAAATATAATCAAATGTTTATAAAACAGCTTCATGAATTGTATATTTGATTCTTATATTTTATTCCTCCGCTGTGAGATTCTGTTTTTTTATTTCTTTCTTGTTTTTTTCTTATTTACCCCATAACAATCCGCCCTTCTGTATGGTTTAAGTCTGACGTATGTGGTTCATCGTTGATTTAAATCGTGCGAAAAGGCGGGATGTCACATCTGGTATCAGAGCTTTGGTTTAGCGATAAACCTTAGCTTTGTGGGGTCCGACTCTTTATTAATATGGTAGAAATACCCTATGGGAGTCGCTTAGTGTATATATATGAGAGAGCGTATTTGTTAGTGTTATAAAAAGGTTTTAATATTATGTTAATCTGTTCCGTTCTGTATTTATAAATTCTGGTTGATGCATGGGACGCTATGACATATAGACCGACATAATATTTGTTTTAATATAGGTGAATGAAGTAATTTTGCCTATTATATTTTCTGTATATAAAATAATTTTTTTATAAAGCTTATATTTGGTTGTAATATATTGGTTGTTAGGTAGTGAAATTTATAAATAATAGTTGAAATGAGATTGAAAATGAAATAAAGGAAATTGGGAATTTAGAACATAAATTCCGAGTTTTTGGAAATTCCTTTTGAATGATTTTGAAATATAGTAATAATATTATTAGAAGTATTTTCTGATATGAATATTTCAATATAATTTGGAAGAATTGTTTTAAAGAAACTTTGAAAAGAAATAAGTTTTTGTACTCCCCTCTCCGTCGCTGGAAAATAATTACGGTGATGAGTGCACGCATCATCGATATCCGTTTTCGAGTTTCGAAGTGGGAAGGTCACTGTAATAGTTTACTGCAAATTTGTTTTGATAAATCAAATATAAATTTTTAAATTGTTTTAATTATAATTGGATATATAAATTATAAGTATATATTTATCTGTTATTTTAAATGATTCTTGGATAAAAACCCGGTATTTAATTCTCAAGTTTCCATTAATTAATAGTTTCATTTAGTATAGTGAAATGGAATTTAGTTAATAATTGAAACCTTTAATTACAATAAGTGATTTAATGCTAAGTTATAAATGGGATTAAAAGAAAGTTGAAATTGTAATCTTATAAAACGGAAGATATAATTATTGAACATTTAATTAATTAAAATGAATAAGATAGACTTGTATGATTTTAATTACATTCTTAAAAGCATATATGTAACTTACCAAATATTAAAAGTTGAAATGTTTAATAAGAAAATGTAATGGAAATGGTACAAGTAAAAGTATGTAATGAAGTGTTCAATAAATTGCTTTTATTCTTAAGAATTGATGTTGTAATTGTTATAAACCTAAGTTATGATGGAAATCTTACTATAATAAAATATGATTGTAGGTAAATGTTGTAAGTAATTACAGACTTAAGTAAATGTGAAGTTACTTATTTTGAAAATAAGCAGAAAGATGAATACCGTAAATAAATGAAATTAAGCAGTGAATAAATGAATGTGATAATAAAAAGAAATTTACATGGTATGAATAAATGAGAATAAATAAAAGTAAAATTTTGTAAGAGATAAATGCAAACTAAAAGAAATCATCAAATGAAAAAAAGGAGGAAATCAATTAACAATGGTTATGAAATGAAATAAATAAGGATGAACTTAACTTATTGTTTGGATTTGTTGTTTGTTTGGTTAATGGTTGTTTGGGCAAAGATACTTTAAATTTGTTTGGAGGTATAAATAATCTATTTAGTTTCACCTAAGACTGTTGAGTAAATGGTGCACTGAGTAGTTTATTTTCCATTCGGTACAATTTAAGGTTTTGAACCCGAACAACTATTTGTTTGTTTGATATGAATGAATGATTGATTTGTATTGATTCTATGTGATGGTTGCACGCTTGGTTGCTAGTGATTGATGTTTGTATTGATTTGTTATTTATGGATGAAACAACTTTAATATTTCATTTATATAATTGTTAACATTTTGGATTATATAAGTGAAATACAGGTTATGGAAGCAATTTCTACTGCTTTTGGTTTCATAATTAAGCGTTAATTGCCCGACAAATAGGTAAGTTTTCGGATTTCGGTTTATAGCATTATTATATTATTTTTACCGGGTTGGGATATATATTGTTTTGGAAAATATATGTTGTATATTGTTATTTTGATATTATATTTTCTCCTGAGCCTCCCCGCACAAAGGAGGCTCTGCCGAAATTTTTAGACTTAGAATTTTTTTTGAAAATGTTTGCCAAACTTTACTAATTTGAGTATAAAAGGATTTAATAGTTATAAATTGATATTTTATTTAAATTATTAAATTTGTAAATTTATTTGTGTACAAATCTAATATTTTAAGTAAGATATATTGATTCCGTAATTCTTCTTTTCCCTTTTTTTCCTTTTTGGGGACGAAATGTTTTGAGTGGGGGAGAGGGTAACGATCCGTAGATTTTCAATAATTGAAATTGTTAATTTAATGAGATTTTGAAAATTTAAAATTGAAGGAAATAAAAAAAAATTGTGAATTTTTAATAAAGGTTGTGATGCAATAATGAAAATAACGAAGAGGTAACGTAACAGGGTTATTTAAAGTTAATAATTTATGAATTTGAATGAATTTCAAATTTAAAGAAAAGTAATTGACTGTTACTTTATGATGATTTATGAAATAACGGAAAGAGTGAATAATAAGTGAACGTAATTAGTAGTATGAAAATAAATGGCAACATTGATGTGTAAGTAATAAAGGCTTATTTATGTGATTAAAGGGTAACAGTAATGTTTATTGTATGCTACCTATTGTTAATTGAAATTTGAAATAAATTTTTAATAAATGTAAATTAAATAGGAAAATAGGTTTATTTATAAGGGAGTAATTGATGTAATAAAGGTATGAAATATTGAAGTATGTAATACAATGGATATCATAAATAGAATGGAATAAATTAGTGTATATATGGAATAATAATCTGGGTTAATAAGTAACGAATTTATAAAGGCAATGGAAAGCAAATAGGTGATAATTAATATAGATTTATTTATTTAATGTGTAAATAAACTTTAGTAATCATTTACAATAAATCCAAATTTAACGTTTTGTTAATGTAAATTTAAGTAATGTTAATTTTATTCATAATATGAATTGGTTGATTTAATAAATGGAAACTTTGATTTGTGAATAATAAAAGCTTATAAATGTGACTAAAGTATTCACGGTAACGATTTTGGATGTTGCCTATTTTGGTAGCTGGTTGATTTTAAATTGGAAATCAGTTACAAAAATTTATAATCTAATATTACGTTAATGTAACTAAGGTAATTATTAATAAATTGAATGCAAGTCAAATCAATGGAAATAATGCCGATGTATACTTAGTTACAAATTGAATATATGAAAGCAAAATGTAAGCAGTGAATTAAATTAAGGAATTTAAATTTTAATAAATGGTTATTGAATAAAATCAAGGTTCTGTAAGTAACTATAATATTGGGTTGAAGGAAATAAATTTAAAGGTAATTAAATATTATCTTAATGTAAATTGAGATAATATTTGAAATTTAACGTTAATTGCATTCATAATATAACAATTATTAAAAAATTACCTAATTAATTGGTAAATGAATTTATTATAAATGAAATTTAATTTATTACACTAATTAAAATGAAGATGAAATTTGAATATATCAATGGAATGAAATGTGAGACAAGTGTTAACTGTGTTATAGAGTAATAATAGACTCAATTAAATGGTTGGAATTGAATCTAATCAGTTTAATTGGAAACTTATTAAAATAAATTGGATTCAATTTATAATAAAAGGATTATTTTAAGTAATTTAAATAAATACTATAATTGGCCAATTAATTTACTTCAAATTGATATGGGAATTGGTTTTAAAGAATTATAAATCACTAAAGTAATACAGGATGATAAAATTTATGAATTTTAGAATTTGAATTTAAATAGTGATTTAATTATTTAATATTAGTTTATGTAATTAATGTAAAAATAGCCATTTTGGCCACTGACTCAGATTTCGACGAAACCAGTTTCATCGGATCCGTAACGGTGAATTATTGTAGGATTTCAAGTTTTGTAGCGATCGGACTTGTCATTTGATCGTACGAACGCGAAACCCCTTAAAATCGATTTAATTTAAATCAATTGAAATCAATTTGGGAAATATTGATTTTGGCATAACTTCTTCATACGATGGAATTTGGACATGAAACCTTTTCCATTGCGTTTAAAATATTTTAAAACATCTATTTTGACATACGGGTTGAACCAATTTCGTTCCGGAGTCAGAACGGGCTTTTCGGGCCATAGATCGTTTAACACGTTTATAATCTGATCCATCTATTCTATTTCAGCTTTGTCTATAAATACCCTAGCAGCCTCTATTCCTCATTTCTATACATACAGAAACTTCTGTGCTCCTTTTCCCCAACGGCTGTAAACCCTAATTTATCCAATTCAAATTTCAATTCAAAAATCAACTTCAACAATTCAAACTCCTCAGAAAAATTTGGAAAAAATATATATCGAAGATCTCAATGATACGAACCTACGTCTGCTATTCGTTTTTCGAGACAGTGACCGGATCGATCAGAAATCATGGTCAAAATCGAATTGGGCGTTTTTCATTTCGACATCAATCGAAAAAATTGGAATATGGGTTTCGTAGAGAGTGTCGTCGGGAGTCTAGAGATGGTGGTCGCATCACCTACTTCGGCCTATGGCAGTCCAAATTTGGGAAACTAGGGCCGAAACCCTAGTGGTACGTGGCGGCGGCGCGACCATAAAGGCAGACACGACGACTAGGGGAGGTGCGGCCGGTGATGGGGTTCTCGGAGGTGGAGGCGCCATAGTTTATGGCGGCGCGTAGAGGGAGAGATCGATGGTCAATGGTCAGTCAAAGAGGCGAGCTGCTGTAATCTCGTTCAGTCGTGTATAGGGAGAGAACACAACCTAAGCTGACATGTAAAATAGGTTTGGTATATTGGTTTATTTTATTTTATTTGTTTTAAATTAAATCAAATAACTTCTAAATGATGTTACTTTCGCATACGAGGTCGAAATCATGCGCTGTTTTCTCCGCTAGTTTCGTATTGGGATTTCGGACATTTTGGCTCTTGTTTGGATGAATTCTGAGACTGTCAAAATTTTGGGTTTAAATTGGATTTAAATTCAATTTAAATTCAAAAGGTAAATGTTTTAACCCACTCACACCTTCTAAAATTTCTTATGTTTGTTAAATTTAATTTATGTTGTGATTTTGAATTTATTTATGACTGTTTTTTATATATTTCATCATCATCTCAATTAATTGCATTTATTTAAATTAAATCGTTATTTAATTTATTATTGAATATAACTGCCAGTAAATTTCCTATTATATATTATCAGTCATATATTGATATTGATTGATTGTTGTGGATGACGATTGTGGTGGATGTATGATTTTATGATAGATGAATGGATGTTGTATTATATTATTATGAACTACAAGTTATTATGCATTTTTATTTCATTCGGGATTGCGGTTTGAAATGATATATAACCGTAATTTTTATTTTAAATTACGGATTGAAATGATAAATATCCGTATCACTTGACCATAGGGTAGAAAATTATATACAGACACCACGGTCTGTATATATATATATATAATATTTTGAAATGATTTCTATGGTTATGTAAAGAAATATACGGGTTATATAAATATTGATTTTGATGTTATATAAACATCAAATTTATTATTAATTCTAGCTATATATAAATATGCTTTGAAATATAAAATAAGCCCAATAATTAAGTTTGATTATTTTATATAGTATGGTTTAATGAATATTGCATTTTGATATTTTATAAATATTATTTTATATAAAGTTGAATGCTTGCATTTAAGCTATGTATAAGTTGTCAAATAAAAATTGAGTTTAATAATAGTGTTTGATTTTTATTAAAATAAATATGACTAAGTATTTAAATTCTATTTTAATATAGAGTGTATAATGATTTAAATAAATTAAGGTTGGGAGATAAATTGGAGAATTATTTGAAATTGAAATTTTTTAAGAATTAAACTCTAAAAGGTTGATGTGAAATTTATTAAATTGAGAAATTTAAAGGTATAAATTATTTTAACGTGATTTTGGGTCTAGGTGAATTAACCGACTATTTCAAGTACAAATGAATTGAGGAAAATATTTAGTTATTCGAAATTTGAGTTTTGATTAAATGAAATGGATTTATTATGTAAAATATTTAAAACTAAATAATAGAAGATTTGATTTTTGAATCTAAATTTTCAAATTTAGTTTTGGAATTTTGGAATATTAAAGCCTTGGAATATATCGAAATGTAAATAATTTATCGAAATTGGAATGTTGCAAAGTTATGAATTTCAAAGTATTATGTTTTAAAAGGGTTATAATTTCAAATGTCTGGTTTCAAGGTATATAGATTTTGGAAGTGCTATGATTTTGGAAAAGGATATATTTTGAAATAAAAATGATATCAAAATGATTTGGGTTTTTAAAACGAAATGATACTGTATTTATATGGTTTTGAAATGGATATTTTATTCTGGTTTTAAAGTATAAACTATTTTGAAAAGACCACAGTGTTATAATAAAGTTTGGTTGTTAAAGAGACCGGGATCGGAAGTTGTCATACTCTCTGCCAACTTCGAAAACCACTTTAACAACCGTGTACGCGGTAGAGATTCCAGAATGAAGTAGGATGGCAACGGCATTTCCTTTGAGTTAAATACGTGGACCCGACTCCCGTGAGTTGGCATAAGGTAGCTAAAACAGGAGCGATTCTCAGGCCAAGGAGGTAGCCCCTCTTATCGGACACATCCCTTCGATATTATACTCTGACTTTTGGATTGATTCGGTGGCCACTTTTTATTTTTTATTTGGGGGTGTGGCTCGAGGTGGGCGGTAGCTACGGCTATGCATTACCACCAGCCCGAATGCGTAATTGGTATATCTACCCTAGCATTGCCTAGTTCTGCCGTGTCACCTACCCTAGTGCGTCTTATATGATTTTGTTTTGTGCCATACCTATGGAGTGCCCTCTAACGATGCCTAGTACGGGGGAGATTACGGTACTGTATAGACTATGGGAATATATTATACGTTAAGGGGAAAATTGGGTCACACCTTAACGCTATTTTAAAGTAAGTTTATTTTACTAATAGACACTATTATAATAGCGAAGTATTACTACATAGTAAATAGTTTAACGGATCCTTAGGAGATGTGAATCCCGAGCATCTTTTAAGTTACTGCACTCACGTTAGATACTGGATAGGAGATGTCAAACCCCGTAAACATCTCCAACACTGTTACACTCGTATTTATTTCAGTTGATTTAACTTACATAAGATCTTTTAATTTTGAGTCGAGTGTTTTGTCTTTTCAATTCGCTTGGGTCAGCCTGAGCATTTCAGGATTTGAAGACCTTACTTCTGGAGGACGAAGGCGAAGATTTTATTACTATTATATATTATATATTTGTCCACTTCACACTGTATTCCGCTGCATCGATTATTATTTGTTGGTATGTGCAACTCTGATATGTATTGTATAAATATAATCAAATGTTTATAAAACAACTTCATGAACTTAATATTTGATTATTTTATTTTATCCTTCCGCTGTGAGATTCTGTTTTGTTTTTATTTTTTCTTGTTTTTTTCTTATTTACCCCATAACAATCCGTCCTTCTGTACGGTTTAAGTCTAACGTGTGTGGTTTATCGTCGATTTAAATCGTGCGGAAAGGAGGGACTTTACATTTATCATGGTGCATACAACTAGAACCGCTTCAAATGTTGTAGATCCAAAGGGAAGGGATAGGAAAAATCCCATGCAGCTGACCACAGCAGTCCAGGCATCAAATGAAGCTCCAGATCCATGAGGCCCTGTGACTATGGAGGAGTTCCAGACCCTTATGCAAGAGCTTAATCAGAGTCATCGAGATCTCACTCAACAGATCCGCGCCAACACGGAGCTCGCAAACCAACTAAATGAAGAAAGGTGAAGGAGATCTAGGAGGGATCATGTCTCTCATTTCTCAACCAAAAACTCGTCTTCATCTGACTTCAATCACAAATCTACACGCTGTCGGTTGGAAACTACGCAAAAGCCTTCGGGCATTAGCATGCCGTGAATCTTGGACAGGCTGGGATTGGTCCTTCTACAAGGCACCAAGCTAGACCCTCCTCTTAAGGAGGGGCACTTCCTTATCACACCACTCATAACCATGCAACTGTTGTCGCTATAGATCTGGAAGCCAAGATCCAAAACCAAACAGACCCAAGCCTTTATCAACACATTTATGCTCAGGATCGTCATTTCCTTGAAGATCTGGAGCCAAGGACCATAGACAGCGACCGAACCGTCCTCGCAACATGGAACATGCCTATGCCGTGGCCTCGAACATCCAGACGCCTGACATTCCAATCATGATACGCCAGATGATTAAAGAAAGTCAAGGCCTTATCAATGATGATTAGGGAATCTCCCAAAGTCACACTCCATTCACCAATGACATTCTTTACGCAGAGCCATCCAGTCGATTCAGGATGCCGACTTTGTTGGTGTACGAAGGAAATTCGGATCCTAACCAACATATCTTAAAGTATGAATGGCTCATGAATGCTGCTCGAGCTGATGATGTAGTTAAGTATAGAAGTTTTCCTATCTCTTTGGAAGGCATTGCAACTATATGGTTCACTCGATTACCACCCAGATCCATCTCATGTTTTGATCAATTGGCTACTAAGTTTGTTGAGTAGTTCCATACGCATGCTACTAGATCAAAGGATGTCAACACCTTTTCCAGTGTTACTCAAGCTCCAGGGGAGGCCCTTAGACGTTATTTGGAAAGGTTCCATGCTGCTTGTGTAGAGGTCAGCAACCCTAATAATAATCTTTTCTAATGGCATTGACTAAAGGGATTGATCCCGATTCCGAGTATGGTGATTGGTTGGTGGGAAACCACCCACCTTGTTAGATCATTTCTATGCTAAGGCATCCTAGTACTTGAGGAGAGAATACGCTACACGATCTAGGAAGTAGGACATAGCGGGGCCCAGTGACGAAGGCATTCAAAGTGATGTTGATGTGAAGCGAACCGGCGAGAACTCCGGCAAAGGGAAATTGAATATTCAGAATAAGCAAGGTCAACATAAGGGTAACGGAGGTCAGGGAAAGAAAAGAGACTCAAATCATGGACCGAGACACAGAGCTCCCATGTTCGACCGATATACTCCCCTAAACACATCACTAGAAAATGTTTACCTTCAGACTTGTAATACCGAACAGTATAAGAAGCCAGCTCTGAAACCATCATTGGAGAAACAAATTCAAACTGGGAATTCTATAGATTCCATGATATTACGGCCATAATACTAATGAGTGCCGTCATTTACAAGACATTATCGAAAAGTTGATTAGAGAAGTGAAGTTAGAGCAGTTTGTTCGGGCTCCACAGGATGGAGTTGCGGGCCCATCTAATCCAAATCAAGGACAAGGCCAAGCTAGGCCCGAAGAACCCGTGCGCATTGGCGGGAGGTTGGTAATAAACACTATGAGTGGTGGTCCTCATCCGGCTAATCGAAGCTGGAAGGAAATGGAGTGCTATGCCAGTTCGATCAGGCATATGGACTTTGAATGCTGTAGTAATGTTGATAACAGGGACCCCAACAAAACAATAGAGGACGAAGACAGATGACATCATTTTTAGGAACCGTGATGCTAACAGAGTCAAGGCCTCCACTATTGATCCATTGGGCATTTCAGCCTAGGTAGGTCCTGCTTGGATGAAGAGGATCTTGGTTGATAGCGAAAGCTCTATGAGCATTCTTTTTAAGCACGCTTATGACCAAATGAGAATGAGGACCAAAAATCTAAAACTGTGTCAGTCATGTATTCATGGTTTTAATGGAAGCGCAAGCATTCCAGCTAGAATGGTAGAGTTACCCGTTGAGTTGGGTATTAGAGATCGCTAGAGAGTCCGGATATTGCAGTTTGTTGTGTTGGACATACATTCCCCTTATAATGCTTTCTTGGGCTGATCGACCCTTGTAGAATTCGGGGCAGCAATTGCCGCATGGCGTTTAACTCTGAAGTTCCCCACTGATAATGGGGTCGGAGTAGTGCATGGTGATCAGGCGCCTGGACGCGCATGTTATGTTGCGGAGTTGTAGGATGCACGGTGGAAGGAGAAAGTGGAAGGGCGTAGAGGAATCTCTCTTTGTTCAGAAAATTGACAACTGACGCCTGAGTCTAGGCTCAGGCGCCACAACCAGTTCCTTAAGGACCTTGATCCCAGAGATAATAATGATGAGGAGGAAGTCAAAGATAGTCAGGCTTCCCCGGCGGAGTTGACGATCGATGTTCTGATCCATGACAATGACGATTCCAGAACGGTAAAGGTCGGATCTCAACTTAGCCACCAGATGAGACAGGAATTGGTAGATTATCTCCAAATGAACCTTGATGTGTTTGTCTTGACTCATTCATACATGTATGGGATCTTGTTGGACATCGCGAGCCGTGCATTAAATATTGACCCACGGCACATCCTGGTCAACCAAAAAAGACACGGAATGGATCCAGAGAGATCTACCGCCCTGGAGGAAGAAGTAAATAAAATCAAGTTGAATAGGTTTATTCGTGATGCTTTATACCTGGAGTGGGTATCCAATCCACTGCTTGTCAAAAAGTCAAAAGGGAAATGGTGAAAAAGTGTGGACTACTCAGATTTGAATAAAGCTTGCCCTAAAGACTATTTCCCACTTCCCAGAATTTGTCAATTGGTGGATTCAACATCCGGACATAAGCTCTTATCTTTCATGGACGCGTAATCCGGCTACAATCAAATACCGATGCATATACCTGACCAGGAACATACTAACTTCGTCACTGATTTGGGAATCTATTTTTATAAGGTGATGCCGTTTGGACTTAAGAACGTTGGAGAAACTTATCAGAGCCTCATAAACCTGATGTTCACTAACCATATCCGAAAGACCATAAAGGTGTACGTGGATGACATGCTCATGAATTCGCGACTGTCCATCAACCATGTCAGTGATTTGGAAACAATGTTTAACATACTCCAACAGTCCAGAATGAAGCTCAATCCGTTGAAGTGTCATTTCGAGGTAGCGTCGGGAAAATTCCTTGGATTCATCGTCAATGCCAGAGGAATTGAAGCCAACCCTGAGAAAATTTAGGCGATTTAGAATCTCGAAACTCCCAGAACCATAAAGCAGGTTCCAAGGAAGGTGGCAACCTTAAGCTGATTTATTTCCAGAGCCACAAACAAGCGCATTCCTTTCTTCGATATGATCAGAAAAGGAAAATGGAATTTGGAATGGACAGAGGAGTGTGAAGGCACATTCCAAGCACTAGTTCGGCATATGGCAACGCCACCTATTTTTTCAAAACCGATCAATCATGAGAGATTGTACATCTATCTAGCGGTTTCACCAAACGCAATCAATGTTGCATTAACTCTAGAAGAGGATCGAATTCAATGACCGGTTTATTATATCAGCAAATGGCTAACGGGGGAAGAAAGAAACTACTTGAAGGTGGAAAAGCAGGCTTATTGTCTCATCATAGCCTCGAGAAAGCTCCGTCCATATTTCCAGGCTCATCCGATCACAGTCTACACCAACCAGCCATTGTGATAGATCCTAACACGACCTACGTCGTCTGGTAGATTTCGCAAGTGGAACATTGAGTTGGGTCAATTTGATATTGCTTATACAATGAGGCGAGCCATCAAGGACAAGTTCTGGCGGACTTTATAGCTGAATTCACCATACTAGAGGATTCGGCCGAAGCTAGTGAATCTCCTAAGCTTACATGGAAGCTATACATTAATGGTGCATCAAACGACCGTTGCTTAGGTGTTAAAGTGGTACTCGAAACCCTAGAAGGTCAATCCATATGCTATAAAGTTTGACTTCCGTGCAACTAACAACGAAGCCAAGTACGAATCTTTTCTTTCTGGACTAATACTCGCCAGAGACTTGAGAGTTATTAATGTGGAGATTTACTGTGATTCAACATTGGTCATATTCCAGGTTCGAAGACAGTGTCAAACCAGAGACCGGAGATTAGCCACTTACCTTACTCAGGTTCAAAAAATGTTTAATCAGTACGACTATTATGCTATCCAATGTATACCCTAAGAGCACAATCAGAAAGCCGATTCTTTAGCGAAACTGGCCGGCACTGGCGAAGCACAACAAATGGCACTCGTCCCCGTTGATACACTTACTGCTCCAAGCATCGATCAAATAGAGACAGTTTGGGTGTATGAGGCAACGCCCAAAAAGGATTCATGGATTGTAACGACCCAGAAATTTCGTCCTGAAAATTCCAGGTAGCTAAGGAAAGAGAGAAAGAGAAAGAAGAAGAAACAGAAATAAGACACAGAAACCTCACATTCGCAGTGGATCAAAATATAATATCACATAAATAATAGTTATACAAAGGAAAACCGTACTTGTCAAATTACACTTTAACATATATCAGAGTTACAACATATTTACAAACACAGGACAGATAAATCAATTTGTTTCAGATACTATAATATATCACAGCAGAAATTCTCCATGCGTTTCTGCTCTCCAGCTTGCCTCCTGAGCTCCAAAATATCCTTACCTGAAAATCTGTAATACTCGGTCTGACCCGAGCATTACATCAAAGTAACACCTGGGTCAGGCTGGAAACCAGCATGAGTAAACCCATCTAACATGGAATACAAAAACATACAACTTATATAAACCCAGGGTAACTTATCAATTTACAACTTCACAAGCTGTTATAAACATTACTTATTTCACACATCAATTTCTAATTGCCAAACTTAGATTAAATGGTCCAATTCACTTAAATCATTCCATTCCAGTTTATTGATTTCACCTAGCAATTTAAAAAGAATCGAAGTGGTTTCGGGTATTTACTAATACCCGACTCCGGTCTCTTCGAAACCAATATCAACTTAACTTAAACTATTCAAGTGAAACACAATTCAGATTTCAAGTACAGTGTGTCACCTATACATATTAATTTATCATCGATAGATAACCACATTATCTCAGTTTAAAATTCAACATATCATATCATAAAGCATCACAAGTCACATATCCGAGATATCCATCAATCTAAGGCATACAATATTATTCAATCATTCATAAGCAAGATAAATTAGTCATACCATTTCTAATAACTTTAATTAATTTAAATTAATTACTTCAATCACCCTTAATCCTGCTTACTTATCATTAATTAATTCCAAACAAATTAATTAATCATCCATTCATTATCCATTTTAATTAATCATCCTTGATTAATTATCTTCAATTAATTACACAATTTAATTATCCTCAACCATTTGCAGTAATTGATCTTTTATTACTTTCATTAATTATATTAATTAATTACATTAATTAATGATCCTTGATTAATTACTTCCATTAATCAGCCCTAAATCAATCATATACAGTAATTAACCATTCTGCAATTACTTACCTTAATTAATTAACTCCTTAATTAATTATATTAATCCTTCAAATAATTACACAAATTAATTATTCTTAATTACTTCTCTTAAGTAATTAACCTTTAATTCCTTTCCATTAAGTAATTTTTCTCTTTTAATTAATTGTATCAAGGAATTATTCATTAATTTCTTCACTAAGTAATTACATCTCATCAATTACATTATGTAATTATATTTAATCCATCTTTAATAAATTTTTAATTAATTAAATAAAATTAACCACAATACTTAATTAATTACACCAAGTAATTAATTACTTTAATTACTTTATTAAGTAATTACCTTAAATCACCTTCTTAACATTAAGTAATTAACCCCTTAATTACTTATTACTTAATCTTAATCGATTAACCTTGATTAATCAATCTTTAATTAAGAAATTGATTACACTTAATTAATTACACAAATTTATTTATCTTAATTTAATTACCCAAAATTAATCATTAAGTAATTATACTTCAATTTCCTTTGTTAACAAAACATGATTAAGATAAATCATTTATTACATTAAACCCTTAACTTCCATTTTTAAATTAAATTAAATTAAACTTAAAGTTTGAATTTAATTTATTCAAAATCATCATCTTTTAACTTATTAAAGTTAAATACTTTTTACCTTAATCACATTGCAATTTCAACAATTTAATTGATTTGAAAAAAAGTTATGGACTAGTTACCAATTTTGTTTTAATGTAATATTTTAATAAATCAAAACTATATTCATTTATTTTTAATCAAAAATTTTAAACTTAAAAATCCAACTTAAAAACTTATATTTGATTAAATATTATTCCTAATTCTAAACATTTTAAAATAGGTTAAAACTTCTATTTAAACTTTCTTTGCCCTTTTAAAAAAATTTTGAAATCATTTTAGTTATTAAAAAACTGGTCTTGTTAAAGCTGGAAACAAAAAGTTTCCGAGCCCATACCAAAAAATTTCGAGGCATACTCGAGACAGCACCCGAGTAAACTCGATGCAACCAAAACTCTACCTCACTACATCGCATCTTCATGTCAAATACGAAGAGAAACACAAGAACTCCGGGTCAGGCCTTTCTTCTCCAACCTCAAAACTCTGATGCACACGAAAAACGTCGTGCACGTGTACAGCGCAACCCCACCGTTGAGACCACCGACGATCCTTCCCATAGGTCGTTGATGAACTCGAGAATCGGATCCAAATTTCGATTGCACACCATACATCCCAAAACAAAAACACACATTCCAGTCGAACCTGGAAAACTCGACATCACCAGAAAACGGCCTCGCACCTTCCACGCCGACCACTGGTGGCGCTACAACTCCGGCCCCATCTCCACAAACCTTCCTACTACAATTCTCCAAGCCCAGGTGAAGCTCGATCACCTATAGACACCACGACGACCTCCTTTCCAATCACGACCTTAAAACCTAGTTCAACCATCTCACGCAGCTACGATGGTCGCAAAATTCTACAACCATTTTTACCCTGTCCTCCGGCCTCTCTTCTTGCTTCAGTAAAAGCCTCGATCATCCCAAAGCCGCCGATCACCGAAAAAAAATAAGAAAACCAGAATTCGATCATCAAACAAAATCTCTCGATTTACCCAATTTAAAACTCATGTTTTAATTATTAAAATTCCTATAATTTAATGGTGATTCAGATTATATATATAAAACCTTTAATGGTTGAAATCAAAATTTGACAATTCAGAGTTTTTCCTGTAAAATTCAAATTTCCAGAGATATTCAAAACTTATTTTACTTAAAAATAAATTAAATTTTTAACTTATGTTTAAACAGACATAATTTGTTTAGATACTTAAGCCCAACAGTGATTAGAGTGGGAAGAATTGGAAATTTGAACTAAAATTTTAACTCTGTAACTTAGGCAGAAGTGATTACTGATACATTCGTACATGCTCACAATTTCTACATTCATATAAACCAGCATTCATCTCTAAAACAAACATGCATACATCTATTCAACATGCATCACAATTTCTTCAAACATTTTATCACATAAGTCAAATTTAACTAATTTTAAAACTTTAGCTCACTCACCTGCCCAGAATGAAGAACAGAGCACTTTTAAACTTTGAATAGCTTTTGATTTTGAAAAACTTCTGATCCCTTAAAACTTTGAGTAGCTGAATATGTTTGATTTAAGAGTTGCAGTTGCATGCCATTGAAACTTGCTGAAGATGACCTAAGACTTGATTTTGCTTCAGGATTGAATTTGTAGAAAGATTGATAGTTGTTTGTTTTTCTCAGATTTTGTTCTAGTTTTCATTTTTATTTTTTTGTTTTTTAGTTTTGAAAAGAAAAGGAAGATGAGAAGAGTTGAGAAAAAAAATGAGTATAGCCTGATTTATTTTGTTAATTCATTGTTTAGAACTATTGTGACACTTGTAAATTTAAGTGTTAATATCTTAACACTTGTTATCCTCCATAAGAACATATTTTGACAAATATTTACAAGTCTTATTCTTATGATATATGTGTATTCAATCCTTTTTATTTTTATGTTTATATATATATATATATATATATATTGTCAAATTTATATTCATACTTTCCTTTAACAAAATAATGATAAAATTCAAAGAAAATAATTTTATACTAATTATACGTAATTAAAAATCTTATATGTACTATTTTAAGTCCAGTTTATTTTTAAGGCATTTATTTTTAAATTTAAATTCAAGTCAATTCACATAGCAAGGGCTCGGGTAAAATAATAGCTTCCCATATTTATATATCTATACACTTGTATATAAACACACTTAAATTTTTAATAGAGTTTGCATATGTCTACTAACATATTTTTAATTTATCATAAGGTTGATCATCTCTAGATATTATTATTTTTATTTATTTATCAGAATTCCATTTACTCATTCAAATTAACCAGTAAATTACCTAATTATTTATCGATTACAGACGTCTAGAATTCCGGGATATCGCATTTCTCCCCCTTTGAATTTGTTCATCCTCGAAAAGGAACGAAACTAGAATTTTTAAATTGCTTAAAATCAGATAAATTTTTCTTTGATCATTTTTAAAACACCTTTAAAATCTATATAGTATTGTCAAAATAGTTTTATAAAAAAATATCATTTTATAACTCGATGTTTCAACAAGTCCGTCCTCGTTCTCACGGAAATTCGGTCATACGTTGATCAGGCGTAAGACTAAAAATCTACAAGTGCTTGGCAGACCCGTTTTCAACATCCAGTGAAAATACTTTGAAAATAATTTTATTGTAAATATAGAAAACCGTTTTTGAAAATATAGGATATATTTTTGGTGAGAATGCTTTGGAAATCATCACCCCCATCCATGGTCGCAGTTACATTCCAGGGTTACATTGCCATCGCAGCAAAAGTCCATGTAACTGCAGGCTCTCCGTGGCCTCTCGATTACGCCATGGATCCCATGACAGATCGCAGTTACATTCCAGCGTTATGCTGCCATCACAGCAAAAGTCCATGTAAATTCGGCTCTCAGTGGCCTCTGATTTTCGCTATCGAAATGAAACTTCTCCACTCCTACATAGGTCGCAGTCTACTGATATAAAATCAAACACAGACTGTTGCCTCTCGGCGGCACACACGACTTTCGCTATGTTACCATAGGTCGTAGTCTACCGATATAAAATCAAACACAGACTGTTGGCTCTCAGCGGCACACACGACTTTCTCTATGGTATACTCTACTCATAATCCCCAGGAACTAGTTTTGTCCGGACTCCACACAGGATCAACTTTAGAACCCCCCCTTGGGGCTCAAGGCAGCACCACCCGGTGGCACTCCTGAGAAGTTCATTTCAAGGGAGTGCCTTTTTCCCAGAGCCATCATCAAAACATTTTATACTATACACATATAGTATCTTCAAATCATACACCTAGTATGATCTCATACAAAGCTCCTTTACACAAAGTTGATTATTCCAAAATCGATAATTCTCAAACTAGGATTTCCAAATTCAATATTGATTTTACCCAAAAATCAAAAGCCTTTCCAAATCCAAAGGTTCCCAAAACCTTTTCTAAAATCCTCATAAGATCCTTTATATATATACAGATATATATAATTTTTAAAACATAGGATCATTTCAAACTTGTATAAATCTCCTTTTATACTTTAAATATTTTCAAAAACCCTTTTCTTCTGGCAAAAGATTCAACAAGGGGAGTTTCATTTTATAAAACAAAGATATTTAACTTTGTTTACTCAAAATCAAATATCCAAATTTGATTACTTCTTTCAATATCATTTTCATTCAAATCCGTACGATGTACACATATCATCCGTACGCTATACCAATCTGATCGCTCACTCGATTACACGATTTCACTTCCGAACTAGTATCGTCCACCCGACTTCCTAGTGCGGACACAGATCTGGTTTCTTGATCAGAAACCGTCATTCTCCTTTCATAGTCATAGCTATGATAGAGAATATCCAGAACTAATCAACAATCCATATCCAGGTTCACCGTCGAAAATCGAGTGGAAAATCCCAACTTGGATCGATATAATTATCTCGAAATTCTGTGCTCGAAACTGGATCAAATCATTATGCGAATAGAATAACATACATACACCCTACGTATTTATCTTTATTGGTTATTAGCCAAATCAATTCCATTTCTATCACTTGCACTTTGATTTTCATTCACTTACTCACAATTGCTTCAATCCATTTGGATTATCACCTCTATTCTTATCTCGATTGGGTATTTAACCAATAACAGTTTAAACTCTGTCCAATTTAAATTTAGAAAATAGCTTGAAAAGTTAAAAATAGATAAGCAGTTGGAAAATAATTACTAGTTTGTAAAATAGGTGTAAAATATTTAGGAAATAGTTAAGATAATTATAGAAATTTTAGATAATTGCAAAATAATAGTAAGATAGTAATTAGTTTTGTAAAATAGTTTAAATATAGTAATTAGTTTATAAAACAGTTGGAAAATTGTTAAACAGTTTCAAAAATAATTGTAAGACAAGTATAAGATAATTTGGCTTTTAAAAGAAAGGTTGTATATATAATGAATAGCTTGGAAAAATAGGTTTATATTAAAACAATTTATATTAAAAATAGTCCAGAGTCAAAACTGCTCACTTCCCAATCTCCATTCTCATCAATTCAATTTAAATTTCCACTTTCATTTAAGTTGACCCAATTAAAATTTTAAATAACTCCAATTTCCATTGGACTTGATTTATTCCCAATTCAAGTTGAATTAATTCTCAATTCCCTTTCAAATTTAAATCAAATTCCATTTGATTTTAAACATATTCAACTTTAATTACAACCCCAAGTTATTCCGATCATTTTGGACTAATATCCATTCAATTGAACCCACTTCAATTTCAATCATTTCAATTTCTGTTTGAATAAATCCTAATTCCTATTTGAATTTGATCTTATTCAACTTCAGTTTCATTTCAAAACAATCCAATTCAAATCTTCCATTTGAATTTTTGAACTTATCCATCTTCAATCACAATTCTAATTAATTCAAATCAAATTCAATTTGAGCAAATGAAATCTAAATCATAACTCTAACCCATCTCGAATTATATAAATTCGAGTTAAATTTCCAAATTTTGATTCAACCCCTTAAATCAAATTAACCTTTATTTTTAAATCAATAATCCAAATCTTTAAACAATTTAATTCTGAGTCCAATTCTCAAAATTCCATTTTAAATTATGTTTACTTAACTCATTACATGGTTCAAGTAAGAGTTTCAAACAATTTTAATTTACAAATTCATTTCTTAACATTCAAATCTTAAGTTCAAAGGAATTCCATAACCTTAATTTCAAACTAAAGTGTGATTTTCCTTTTATCCTAATAACGGATATATTACCACACTTCATTTCTCATTTATTTAAACAATTCCAATTCACAACTTAAAGATTTTTAACAACAATAGGATGATATCATCTAATTTATTTTAAAACACCATTCATTTTCAATTTCTAGATCTTAAACCCAATTTGAGATCACTCAAACTCTCAATTACAATCAACCATTTAACTTCCCAAGTTAAATCTTCATTTCATCTTAAAATTTACAAATCAGGTTGATCATTCCAACATATTTAACTTTTCCCAAGTTAACTCAATTCACTTAATCCAGTCAACCTTACCCAGTTTGAACTTCCATTTCAAATTTTGAACTTCGTAAAAATAATCTTCTCACTTATTAAGTTCAAAAACTTATCACTTTGGGTATCATATCTTATTCCAAATTTAAAACTCAATACTTAGAGTTTATTTCAAACTAACTTTGATATTATGTATATCCATACATATATACATATTTACTTCTTGGCCCACCAAGCCAAATTTTAAAATTTAGACCACCTTTGGTTTTAATTCAAAACAAATTCTTTTAAAGTTCACAAGCAACTTCTTATTCTAAATTAAGATTACATTCAAAATAGTTTAAATAATATTATTTCCTTTAATACTTTGAAAACTATTTCAAATGTTTAGATTTAGAATTTAGAACTTCACAATTGGAAAACCACTTTAAATTTACATTCCTTCTAATTTACAAGTTATTCTCTTTAAATGGTTACTTCCTTAAAACATTTCATTATTGAATTCAACAACCATTTATGATAATAACCAAGATTACCATCTCTGAAAACCAGTTCACTATTATCTTATTCTGAAACACTTCTCCAATTTAAGATTTCCATTTCAGTTTGAATCCATTTCAAAATTATCTTTATTTAATTTCAGTTTGGTTGTCTTATATTACTTCTTAATTTAATTCCAAAAATTTAACAACCAATTCCCTTAATATTTATTAGAAAGAATTATTGCTTTATATATCAAAATATATTCTTATATAAAATCATTTAAAATCTTTATATAAGAAAATAACAAGTACGCTCTCATATATATATATATACACACACACTCAACTCATTATAGGGTACTACTGACCCTATTCTTAATGAGTGTCCCACCAGAGCCAAGGTTCTTGCTTAACCTTCTACTCTGATACCAAATGTAACGACCCGGAAATTTCGATCCCGAAAATTCCAAATAGCTAAGGAAAGAAAGAAAGAGAAAGAAGAAGAAACAGAAACAAGATACAGAAACCTCACATTCGTAGTGGATCAAAATATAATATCACATAAATAATAGTTATACGAAGGAAAACTGTACTTATCAAATTACACTTTAATATATATCAGAGTTACAACATATTTACAAACATAGGACAGATAAATCAATCTGTTTCAGATACTATAATATATCACTGTACAAACTCTCCATACGTTTCTTCTCTCCATCTCGCCTCTTGAGCTCCAGAACGTCCTTACTTGAAAATCTGTAATACTCGGTCTGACCCAAGCATTACATCAAAGTAACACCCGGGTCAGGCTGGAAACCAGCATGAGTAAACCCATCTAACAAGGAATACAAAAACATACAACTTATATAAACCCAGGGTAACTTATCAATTTACAACTTCACAAGCTGTTGTAAACATTACTTATTTCACACATCAATTTCTAAGTGCCAAACTTAGATTAAATGGTCCAATTCACTTAAATCATTCCATTCCAGTCTATTGATTTCACCTAGCTATTTAAAAAAAATCGAAGTGGTTTCGGGTATTTACTAATACCCGACTCCGGTCTCTTCGAAACCAATATCAACTTAACTTAAATTATTCAAGTGAAACACAATTCAGATTTCAAAGACAGTTTGTCACCTATACATATTAATTTATCATCGATAGATAACCATGTTATCTCAATTTAAAATTCAACATATCATATCACAAAGCATCACAAGCCACATATCCGAGATATCCATCAATCTAAGGCATACAATATTATTCAATCATTTGTAAGCAAGATAAATTAGTCACACCATTTCTAATAACTTTAGTTAATTTAAATTAATTACTTCAATCACCCTTAATCCTACTTACTTATCATTAATTAATTACAAACAAATTAATTTATCATCCATTAATTGTCCATTTTAATTAATCATCCTTGATTGATTATCTTCAATTAATTACACAATTTAATTATCCTTAACCATTTGCAGTAATTGATCTTTAATTACTTTCATTAATTATATTAATTAATTACATTAATTAGTGATCCTTGATTAATTACTTCCATTAATCAGCCCTAAATCAATCATATACAGTAATTAACCATTCTGCAATTACTTACCTTAATTAATTAACTCCTTAATTCATTATATTAATCCTTCAATTAATTACACATATTAATTATTCTTAATTACTTCTCCTAAGTAATTAACCTTTAATTTCTTTCCATTAAGTAAATTTTCTCTATTAATTAATTATATCAATTAATTATTCATTAATTTCTTCACTAAGTAATTACATCTCATCAATTACATTAAGTAATTATATTTAATCCATCTTTAAGAAATTTTTAATTAATTAAACTTAATTAATCAACTAAAATTAACCACATTACTTAATTAATTACACCAAGTAATTAATTACTTTAATTGCTTTATTAAGTAATTACCTTAAATCACCTTCTTAACATTAAGTAATTAACCCCTTAATTACTTATTACTTAATCTTAATTGATTAACCTAGATTAATCAATCTTTAATTAATAAATTGATTACACTTAATTAATTACACAAATTTATTTATCTTAATTTAATTACCCAAAATTAATCAGTAAGTAATTATACTTCAATTTCCTTTACTAGCAAAACATGATTAAGATAAATCATTTATTACATTAAACCCTTAACTTCCATTTTTAAATTAAATTAAATTAAACTTAAAGTTTGAATTTGATCTATTCAAAATCATCATCTTTTAACTTATTAAAGTTAAATACTTTTTACCTTAATCACACTGCAATTTCAACAATTTAATTGATTTGAAAAAAAATTATGGACTAGTTACCAATTTGTTTTAACGTAATATTGTAATAAATCAAAACTATATTTATTTATTTTTAATCAAAAATTTTAAACTTAAAAATCCAACTTAAAAACTTATATTTGATTAAATATTATTCCTAATTCTAAGCATTTTAAAATAGGTTAAAACTTCTATATAAACTTGCTTCGCCTTTTTAAAAAAAATTTGAAATCATTTTAGTTTTTAAAAACCGGTCTTGTTAAAGCTGGAAACAAAAAGTTTCCGAGCCCAAACCAAAAATTTTCGAGGCATACTCAAGACAGCACCCGAGTAAACTCGATGCAACCAAAACTCTGCCTCACCACATCGCATCTTCGAGTCAAATACGAAGAGAAACACAAGAACTCTGGGTCAGGCCTTTCCTCTTCAACCTCACAACTCTGATGCACACGAAAAACGTCGTGCCCGTGTACAGCGCAACCCTACCGTTGTGACCACCGACAATCCTTCCCACGGGTCGTTGATGAACTCGAGAATCGGATCCAACTCTCGATTGCACACCATACATCCCAAAACAAAAACACACATTCCAGTCGAACCTGGAAAACTCGACATCACCAGAAAACAGCCTCGCACCTTCCACGCCGACCACCGGTGGCGCTACAACTCCGGCCCCATCTCCATAAACCTTCCTACTACAATTCTCCGAGCCCAGGTGAAGCTCGATCACCTATAGACACCACGGCGACCTCCTTTCCAATCACGACCTTAAACCCTAGTTCAACCATCTCACGCAGCCACGGTGGTCACAATATTCTACAACCATTTTTACCCTATCCTCTGGCCTCCCTTCTTACTTCAGTAAAAGCCTCAATCATCCCAAAGCCGCCGATCACCAAAAAAAATAAGAAAACTAGAATTCGATCATAAAACAAAATCTCTCGATTTACCCAATTTAAAACTCATGTTTTAATTATTAAAATTCCTATAATTTAATGGTGATTCAGATTATATATATAAAACCTTTATTGGTTGAAGTCAAAATTTGACAATTCAGAGTTTTTCCTGTAAAATTCAAATTTCCAGAGATATTCAAAACTTATTTTACTTAAAAATAAATTAAATTTTTAACTTATGTTTAAACAGACATAATTTGTTTAGATACTTAAGCCCAACAGTGATTAGAGTGGGAAGAATTGGAAATTTGAACTAAATTTTTAACTCTGTAACTTAGGCAGAAGTGATTACTGATACATTCATACATGCTCACAATTTCTACATTCATATATACCAGCATTCATCTCTAAAACAAACATGCATACATCTATTCAACATGCATCACAATTTATTCAATTTTTTTATCACATAAGTCAAATTTCACTCATTTTAAAACTTTAGCTCACTCACCTGCCCAGAATGAAGAACAGAGCACTTTTAAATTTTGAACAGCTTTGATTTTGAAAAACTTACGAATTTTAAAACTTTGAGTAGCTGAATATGTTTGATTTAAGAATTGCAGTTGCATGCCATTGAAACTTGCTGAAGATGACCTAAGACTTGATTTTGCTTCAGGATCGAATTTGTAGAAAGATTAATAGTTGTTTTTTTTCTTAGATTTTGTTCTAGTTTTCTTTTTTTGGTTTTCAGTTTTGAAAAGAAAAGGAAGATGAGAAGAGTTGAGAAAAAAAATAAGTATTGCCTGATTTATTTTGTTAATTCATTGTTTAAAACTATTGTGACACTTGTAAATTTAAGTGTTAATATCTTAACACTTGTTATCCTCTATAAGAACATATTTTGAAAAATATTTACAAGTCTTATTCTTATGATATATGTGTATTCAACCCTTTTTATTTTTATGTTTATATATATATATATATTATCAAATTTATATTCATACTTTCCTTTAACAAAATAATGATAAAATTTAAAGAAAATAATTTTATACTTAACATACATAAATAAAAATCTTATATGTACTATTTTAAGTCCAGTTTATTTTTAAGGCGTTTATTTTTAAATTCAAATTCAAGTCAATTCACATAGCAAGGGCTCGAGTAAAATAATAGCTTCCCATATTTATATATCTATACACTTGTATATAAACACACTTAAATTTTTAATAAAGTTTACATATGTCTACTAACATATTTTTAATTTATCATAAGGTTTATCATTTCTAGATATTTTTATTTTTATTTATTTTTCATAATTCCATTTACTCATTCAAATTAACTAGTAAATTACCTAATTATTTATCGATTACAGACATCTAGAATTCTGGTATATCACGTGGATGACTCAATTCAGAAACTATCTTGAGCACATAACTTTACCTGAGCGCCAAAATGAGAAAAGACAAGTTCTCCGTAAAACCATGCGATTTATTATCCAGAATGGAGTTTTATACTGGATATGGGTATTACTGGCCGATAGTGAATCGAGACACATCAGATTATGCCAAGAAATGTGATAGGTCCAGAAACAAGCCAGAATTCCAAGAGCCCCGCCTACAAAAATTATTCAAATGGTCAGTCCCTAGCCGTTCTCCACATGGGGTATTGATACAATAGGGTCTCTACCTTTAGCCAAGAGTGGTGCGAAGTACGCCATTATTGGAGTTGACTACTGTACTAAATGGGTGGAAGCTGAGCCCCTAGCCACTATCACGACAAAGAAAGTAATCATCTTTGTTGTGCGCAACATAATCTGTCTCTTTGGTCTCCCACACACCATTGTAACTGATAACAGGACCCAATTCGATAGTATCGAGTTCAAAGATTATTGTTAATGCTACCGCATCCAGAAGAAGTTACCAGTAGTTGCTCGCCCTCAAGCAAATGGACAAGTCAAAGCTGTCAACAACGTTGCCAAGTCTATTCTGAAGAAACGACTAGAGAAGGCTGGCGGTAAGTGGGTCGATGAACTTTCCATGGCCCTATGGGCATATTGAACTACCCAAGTGGGTCGATGAACTTTCCATGGCCCTACGGGCATATTGAACTACCCACAAGTCCGCGACCAACCATACTCCTTTTGCACTTTCCTGCGGCTCTAAAGTCGTATTCCAGTTGAATTAGAAGTACCTTCTCACCGTGTGACCTGTTATGATCCAAAGACGAATGCTATCCTACTTGCATAATCATTGGATTTACTAGATGAGAAGCGTGAAGAGGCCGATTTGAAGGCAGCCGCATACCGCAGTCGAGTTGCCCGATTATAAAACGCTAAGGTCCGACCCAGAACCTTCAAAGTTGGCGATCTCGTACTTAAGAGAATTTATCTGGTCCCTTCACACATGAAACCGACATGGGAAGGACCTTATGTCATTGAACGAAGACTTGGAGATGGAACATTCAAACTATCAACTGCTGATGGTCTCACTTTACCAAGGGCATGGAACAACAAGAGTCTCCGGTGCTATTACACATAACTGGCTTTTATTCATTTATTTTGCTTTTCCTTTGAAATTTGTTTATGCATTTTTTTTGAATTCGAACTTGTAATAAGGAAACTGACTTTGTCGTACTTTCTCATTTCAGCAATAAAATGCAGACTCAACAAGCCAGAGTGGCAATTTCTTAAAATGCATCATGCAACCGTCACGATGTACGAAGAGCTAAGTCCCATCATACGGTGGGACTCATTTAAATAGGGAGTGATCGTGATCCGACCGGTTACTCTTTAAGTGAAACCCCGAGCTCGGGGCAAGCAATGATAAAGTCAAGAAGGATTGAAACACCACAATCCTCTAATGAACTCCAGCTCCCAAAGTGCAAGATGAAGTACAAAACTCCAAAATCCGGGCACGAGGAGGATGGATCCATCCATCCACGACTTTGCCTTCATTCTTCCAAGTTCAAAGAGGATGGATCCGTCCATCTACGACTTCACTTGCCAAACCAAGGTGGATGTGATTAGACCATCCACAACCTTGATCAATTTCTTGTTCCCGGAGTGCGAACGAGATCCTAATACTTAAACAGATGTGACTAACCATTTGTCGACCGACTCCAGATTCTCGGAGTGCGAACTGGAGTAGAAATATCAAATGGGTGTGATTGACCACCCATCGATCAACTCTGGTCCCTAGAGCGCATATTAGAGTATAAACACCAAGTGGGTGTGACTGACCACCCATCAGCTAACTCTAATCCTTAGAACACAGACCGGTGTATAAACACTAAATGGGTGTGACCGACGACCCGTGAAACATCTTATGTCCCTGGAGTGCGAATATAATCCTAAACGTTAAATGGGTGTGACCGACCACCCATCAATTAACTCTAGCCCTGAGAGCATGGACCAGAGTATAAGCATTAAACGGGCGTGACCGACCGCCCGTAGATTAACTCATGTTCCAGGAGTGTGGATATGATTCCGAACATTAAACGGGTGTGACCAACCACCCATAAATTAGCTCATGTCCTTAGAGCGTGGATATGAATCTAAGCGATAAGCAGGCATGACCGACCTCGGCATACAAGTTTAATACCCAGAGTGCGGATGTAAATACTAGCAGATGAGCGAGTGTAATCCGACCTCTCAAACTCATTTCACTTTAACTTTGTTCTGACTTAGTTAAATTAAAATTAGGAAAGGAAGAAAATGACTGCCGATTAACTACTTCAACTCTCCCCGAGACCAGGGGCATAACTCAGGTACCAACTGCTAACCAAGACAGCGCAATGTTGGGATTCGACTCGAAGTTTGATTATGACTCGAAGCCATGACTTTAGGAGATAGCAACCAAACATAAGTTCAACTCAGAAACTAAAGCCTCACAAGGAACGGAAATGCGAGCACTGAAAAACAAATGAACATATAGTTATGCTGAAAAATGAAAAGAAATTGTATTATCACTATTCTTTGAAAAAGATGAGTACAAAAATATGTACGATGAATTCCTATAAGAAGGTGGCCAAACCCACGTCTATAAATGGCCTACGAAAGCAAAAGGAAAGCCTACTCTAGTTGTCTACCAAAAAGAAAAGAAGCAAAAGTGCAAGTCTACGCGTTTGATTTTCTTTCCTTCTTGCTTTTCTTCGGCGTAGACACGCTAGAGCTACCGCTCAGAACCCACTCCCTCTTTCAACCTTTTCCTCCCCTGCCTACTTCGACGGGCTTATCTCCGGCCAGGGGTATTAAAGTAGTCTCCTCCTCGAAACTCATAGGGATCAGATTGTCCTCCATGTGTGGGACCGGAGGGACGGTGGCACTTTCGACATTAGAAGGAGGAGTCGTACTGGTACTAATGATGGTGACACCTAGAGAAACAACAAGTATAAGGACTAGATCGGGGCCCGCCATGCCACTGCCAGCGCTACGAGCCTGCACTGTTTGCTCCATCTCAGACTTGATATCTCCAAATTTGCTCAGCCTTGTCCGCCCGATTGCTTATTGGAATGCTACTGGTCGGGCCAGAGGAGACTATAATGATCAGATCTTCATCTATGTTGAAAGGTACTTCGATACTTGGATCACTTTGATGGCTGAAGAGTGCTTCCATCAATTGATCATAAAGTAAGCAATGCTATCATGCATCTCCCCAGTCGATGTGGTGACTGTTGTAGTTGTAGCCTCCATTGTTATTGCTTCCTACTCATGATGCATTTCTTGAGTTGCAGGAGGATCGATTGATGCAGAATCTAGAGCTAAATAAAGATCGGGGAAAATATTAGTAATATCTTCTAACAATGCTCCTCCATTTGGATGAATGGAAGAAGTGTCCAAAATACCTTCCTCGGTTGACTCCCGTGTTGAGCTGATGTGCTTTCCGAGCCGCGTTCATGTATCGAGGAAAGGTGCGGCTTATCAGGGTCATATCCTGGGATAATTGGAGGATAGATGGAAGAAGTAGGCTCAGATTGAGAGACCGGGAGTGCTTCGAACTACTTCGTAATGCTAAACTCCAGATCCTTCTCCAATCTTCGGATGCTTGGAAGATAGCTTTTTTTTTTCAAGAGCGACAATTATATCGTAGAGGACCTTCGGTTCATCTCCGACATGTATTTGAGCTTTTTATTCGAACTCATCGATAGTCGTAGCATCGCAGGTCACCTTTTCGTCATCTACCAAGCAACTCCAGGCCTTGTATACTTTAAAAGGATAATCTTCGCTGAGCCAATTTAAGTTGTGGTTTCTTAAGACAATGGCATTGTACGTGACCAAGAGATCTTCAAATTCATTCTCCATCCTGGCCTCCACCACTTTATTTTCACTATCCATCTTGACATCGGTTTCCTGGGCCTTCAACTTCGCTGCATCCCTCTCCTCCTTAAGTACCATCGCCTGTTCATATGCCTCCTAGGTGGCTTTACGGGCCTCGTCTTTTTCCTTGATGGCCTCAATAGTTTCTCCTTTAACTCTTCGACCTCTTTCCATGCCTCATCCCTTTCCCGAGTGATAACGGTATTGTAGCGGTCCATTTCTTGCACTAGGTCCATGTGAGTTTTTTTTAATGTTTTCCATGGACTTTCTGGCCTCATCGGCTCTCTTACTGGTCTCCATCTCTGATTTCCATGAATATTCGACTTCATTGCTAAGACTTCTATTATTTTGTCTTTCTGAGCAAGGTCGACCTCTAGTTTCTCAATTGTCTTAGCCCGCTCGAAAGATACCATATAAACTCTCTCAACCATCTTAACCCATTCCATATACTGGCTATATGCATCGTGCACATAGTCCTGCACCAATCTTTCTATGTCGTTGGGAATTCTCTCCAATTGGGAGGAAAGTGGAAGCCAACAAAATAGATAGTCGAAAAAGCTTTCTTCAACTTAGCAATTCAGATGGCTCCTTCCCCAGTGGACTCGATAGCGGCTTGCTCTGTAATGATGGGAGTTTTCGTATCAGTTCTATGGCTTTGATCGTCGAATTTAGAAGTATGAGGAGGTGCTACTTGGTATGCAGTTTCAAAAGATTGCCTCCCAGAGCCGGATGGTTTCAAGGAACTTTTAGGTGGTGGAGACCGCGATTGGGAGCGGCACCTACTTTGATAAATACCTTTCCTTCTCCCTAGCATAACGCTCACGCTCTTGGCTGGAGTGGTGGCCGCGATCGTAATCTCTTTCACTTTCATGCCTATGAGATTCAGAGTAAGAGCTGGAAGAATGGCATTCGGAGTAAAGATTGCTGAGCATAGACCCTTTCCTCAACATCATGTTTGTAAAATGAAAATAGAAGCAGAATTAGTCGTCTCCAGACATTAGAAAACATGTGATTAGGAATTGTGTGGTGCCGTGAAGTGCATGTATGCATGTGCAAATCCCCCAAGCGATCGATTTTGGTAGCCTTACTCGTGGAAGTTGGCTCCCTTATGTCTAAAGAATTTAAGCTTATGCCAGTTCTCGATGGAAAAGGTAGTCTCTCTTACCTAAGATCCTGGATAGAAGATACATCATCCAAAATAGGGATGTCTGATAATCCTCTCAATGAACTTTCCATTTGCGGAGAAGAAGTCTCAGGGCTCATAGCAGTCGCAACGGGCAGAGACATTACAACGATCTTACGCCTCTTGGATTTGTGGATGAGAGTCTTGCCTTTTCTTTTTGATTCTAGTGATTGAAGGCCTCTTGGAGGCACAACTGCGGGCTCATGTCTAGTTGCCGCATTCTCCTCGTCGCCCAATTCGGTGATTATAACTTCAGATGCTCTCCTTCCTCCTTGCCTTATCAGAGCCACTTTGGGAACTCCCATTAATCTAATTCTTTAGCCTCTCTCTATGATCCCCATGGTGATCAAATTATCATCGCTAAGGACTTCATCGATCTCTTTAAGTTCAGTAGGCATCGATTGGAGATTTCTCACTATCTCCTTGAATTACGCTTCTTCGGGCCATGGAATCGAAGCTATAAAAGAAACACAGTTAGACTCATCATCAACTTATATTACCCAATTAATCGATGAGGAAGTTGGAGCACATATGTCTGACTAGCCCCTATCTAGCAAATCCTGGTGGACATCTAACGAAGAACCATTCAGTCTTAAGTAACTCAATTTACTCCAAGCACCAGCCACTAGTTGTCAGTTTCTGATTGATTCTAGGAAAGTAAACGAAGGATTATCCCCACGACTCTTGACATTGACCAAGCATCTGATTTCTTCGATGGTCAGGGGTCAAAAAAGATGCTTCATGAAGATAATGTACAAGCTGTTGAGAAGAGCATATCCATTCGGATGTAATTGAGGAGGGGCAATCTTCAAAAAAAACAGCACATCCCTAATAAATTGGTTGAATGAGGGCGACGTTTCGGCTACGCACATAAATCTGTTGCAAGCAGTAAACCCCTCCAAGGGATTGTGCGCTCTGTCTTCTGGCCCCGGTAGTAGAACATCTTCTAGAGATAATCCATGCCCGAGACAGATTCTTCCTAGCATATCTTTGGAGATTTTGGAATGAACTGAGTCCTCGGGATTCAAAATTAAAGCTGGACCCGATAGTTCATCAGGAGCAGGACTTACTACATCAGCCGCGATTTTTGGTATTTCTATAATGGGAAGTAGAGAACTTTGAACTTCCTACTGCCCTAAGCTTCCAGGATCCATAGCTATTGAACTCGGTAAAAACTATTGTTGGATGGCAAGAAACCCATATACCCCAGGTGTAAAGTGAGTGATCGTGCTGTGTAGTATAGTGCTACATAATACTTTAAATTTCTACAAGTTTGGAAAATGGTAAAACAACAAGACTTCGAGACTCGACTGGAGTGACCGTCATCGGTGACCTTCTCAACCATGCCATCTTGACTTCGAAGAATGATCCATGTTAAAGTTCATTATGTTTGTCAAATTATAGTTCCATCGACGAGCTTTGAAGGATAGTCAAATATGCAGTTTAATGGTCAAGTCCAGTTATGCAAGGCTAAAGCTCGTCGGAGTCAAATGTTCGAGTATGCAAATGGAAACTAATTCATATCCATTATGGTTTGAATTGAATCGTTCCCCTCAAGTCTTATTTTGTATCGATCGAAGGTGCTGATCGATAATTTCTTCGTACCACTACTGTTCGTATTGATCATGTACTTCGTATCGATCACCCCAGTGGCTACTTCGTATCGATCCAGGATGAGTGAGCTTCATATCCATCTAACCACATCGATATGAAGTGTGCAATTGATCAACAAGCTACTTCGCAAACATTCTGATCGATCCATGTCTCGTATCGATACGAGTTCAAGAAAAAAATTAGAGTCAGTAACTCAATTGGCTGCTCTCGTTCTTCCCCAAGCTTCCAGGACGCCATTAACATATTTCCTTAACCTCACTCCAGCCATGCTCCGACACCAATGATGCCAGAGTTGGTCATAGCCTTGGATGAAATGACATCGAGACTCGAATCTTGTCACTCTAAAAAGGGTTATAAGCTGATTAATTACCTAAGTTTAAGCGAATTGGTTTAATGATTAAAAGCTAATGGTTTGGGGACGAAGACTTTGAAATTTTTTCGTATTTCCAATCGATATGAAGTAGGAGTGAAGATAAAGGCAGCTAGAAAATTTGTCTAAGTCCAAAATCCTTTTATATGATTTCGTACCCAAGGGAAGACGTTTCATATCCCTTTTGCAAAAAATCGATAGAAGTGGTCAAAATAGTATCGATACAAAGGGGACTATATAAGTGTATCTGGAATGTTCGTATCCATCGATTCAAAGATATACTTTGTATCCATCAACACAAGGCAGTCCAGGACTTACTAGTATCCATCGGTGCTTCGTGTCCATCAATGTTGATCGATCCAAAGCCCACTGTTTCGTAACCGTCGATACGAAAATCACTACAAAATTATGTCTGGACCATTCAACACTATCTATATGAAATGTCAATTTCGTATCCATCCATTCCAGACTCGAAACCTCATGTCCAACGATACGAGGCAATCCTAGAGACTATCTATTTCGTATCGACAGCCATTGATACAAAATCTACATTCATTCATCTTGGATCGATCCAGGAGAGGATTGATGTAACGACCCAGAATTTTGGTCGTTAGATTTTGAACAGTTAATTCATTTTAAATGTTGAATGTAAATTATAATTTGATTTGAAATAAGGAAATTTTGGTTAAATTAATAAAACTAGTTAAAATTTCAAATATGGTAATTCAATTGAATTTGAATAATAATAATAATTTATTTTTTTGAAATTGAGATAGTTTGTAAATCTAGTATAATTAGATATGTAAATGGTTTCTAAAATTTATTCAAAATATATAGTTGGGTTATTATTATTAATATTGGACTTTGGGATGGAATCAAAAGTCGATAAGTTAAAATTGGATTTTTATATTAATTTAATAATGGAATTTAATATAATAATGAAAATAATCAGATTTGGTTTGAAATGAATCAGAATGGTTTCTAATGTGATTATAAATTCTATATGATTTATAATAGAGTTTGTAAATTTTTAAAGTGAAATTTTAAGTGATTTCGATAATTTTGGAAATCGCTCGAATTAATCGACGAGTTAAAGTACTCTTCCGGGGCACAGTCTCAAAATTCGACGAAACCAGTTCCATTGGATCCGTAATAGTTAATTATTATCGGATTTCAAATTTCGTAGCATTGGAGTTACCGTTTGTTCGTACGGGTGAGGAACGTGTTTAAATTAAAATCGATAATTTAATATTTAAAATCGATTCAAAAAGCTATCTTCCACATAAGACTGAATTAGCCTCCGAAACATGTTCCATTGTGTTAAAAATACAGGTAAAACCTTATAATCGACTGACGACATGTTTGATTCGGCGTTCATTTGAAAATATTGTTTACAAATGGATTTAATATTAAAATAATATTAATAAATGTTTATATATTCACGTTTTTCAAAGAAACCCTAGTCTATATTTCGGCCGCCACTAGAGGCATTTTCAATGGCCGAAAGGCATCAAAGTTCATCTCTAATTTGCGATCAATCCATCGCGTAATAGCAATATCTTCCAACATGAAAAGGGAAGAGCTCAATGAGCTCGTGGGATCCAACGGTTAGGATCTAGTATGGCGGCGAGGATCGGCGACAAATCAGAAGGGAAAATCGCACGTTCATGCTTAAATCTTGGAGCCATGGGTAAACCGAGCTTCACCTCGCTCTGGACGTAGGTCGAGTTTTCGAGGGGCTTCAGCGTCGAGGCGTTGGATCACCGCCGATCGCAACGAAGAAGGGAGCATCATCGGTCAACTTTGGGCGAGATGGGTTTCTCGTTCCTAGAGTGAACGTAGAAGATAGTTAGTTGCGGCCTGGATTAAGTAGCGTTTTTGATGGCCTGATTTCATTTTGGTACAATATAATTAAAAAAAAGAAATTGTTTATAGAAATTATATTCAAATGTTTAAAATACCATAACTTTTGCATGCATGGTCAGATTCCGACGAAACAGGAAGCGCCGGAATCACAACGATGAGCAGTTCACTGTGGTATAGATCTGGAGTTGTTCCGAGCAAGTGAAAATTTTGCATTAAATCGAACGTGCTCGATTTAATGTAAAATATGAACGCTCGGCGTTTCGAAATTCAAGGTGAGTTAATCTCACTCACATCTGGATGACATTTAATTTAAATAGTTAGTTTTAAATGATTGATTGATTGGTTGAATGTGGATATTATCATCAGATTGAATCGGTATTTATTTGTGTACTAACATCTGTGGATGCAGAGAAACTGGTTGGAGGGATCCAACTGGATTCCTCACCATATAGAGATTATCGTCTTAATCTGTGTTATATTTTATTGATATCCTATAATAAATTAATTTGGGAATTTTGTTGTGCAGTGTTACGATTGGATGAATATAATCTGATACTTTAAAATAAAATGAATTAGGTTTATAATAAAATGAAAAGAAATATTAAGTAATGAATTTAAGGAAATTAAATTCAGGAAATTGATTTGGAATTTGTTAAGTGCTTTGAAACTGGGATTTATAAAGGAAATTAGGAAGGGAAATTTGTAATCTAGGTTTACAAATGAAGTGGAATATTTATAAGTGGATAAATTTGGAAGTATAAATTTCGAGTGGAAATTTCTATAAGAAGGTGAAAATTGTTTTAAAAATAATAGTGAGATTATTTTTAAAGGATGGAAAGTGTATTTTTCTTGGAAACTAAGTATGTTTTCAAAGAAAAACTTTCGAAGTATAAACTAGAAGTTTAAATGAATTTTTAGAATGTTTAGAAAAATTATTATTTCTAATTATTTTTAAGAGAAAATAAATATTTATTTAAGTAATTATGGTATTTAATTATTTTAAAGTTAAATTAGTATTATGTTTTCTAAAGGAAATTTTAACATAAATATTTGATATAATAACTTTATTTTAAAACGAAATTTTTGATTTAAGTTACGTCGGAAACTTTTATAGATTTTCAAAAAATGTTATTTCGAATAAAGAATTGAGTAACTTATTTAAAATAATTTAAGTATATATTTTGAAAGTGATTTTCAGGAGATGGGAAATGTGTTTAAAAATAAAAAAGGTGTTTTATTTTTAAGGTGTGGGAAGAAATTTATGGAAATGAGACGTAAATTTGGATTGAGATAAATCGAGCAGGATTTATAAAAGGTTATATTGGTTATTCTGAAATGGAAGTGAGTTCACTGGAAAGCCAAGTATGTTTTCAAGGGAAATTTTATGTATAAGCCTAAAGTTTTAAAATTTGTTTTAAAAAGAATGTTTTAGAGAAATTTATTATTTTTAATTGTTTTAGAATTTTAAAGTAAATCTGTTCAAAATAATTTTAGTAATAATTATTTTAAAGGTTAAACTGGCATTATGTTTTTTAAGAAATTTTCTAATATTTATACTTTGCACAAAACTTTTATTTTAAAAATAGTTTTGTGGCTTAAAGTTTACTTGGAAATTTATTTATAAAATTTCATAACTATTATTTTGAGTATAGTGACTTAAGCAGTTTTACTTTTAAATGTTTAAGTATATATTTTTGAGAAAAGTTTTTTAAATTATAAAAAACTAAGTTTTAAGGAACTTGGTGCTTTTAGTTGAAATGAAATAAGTGGTGGAATTGTTTGTTTATTTGATAGTTAAATAACCGACTATCAAATCTGGACCCAAATATAACTTTGGAAATATCTAGAAGAGGTATGAGAATTATATGGTACAGTTACCGTTCGGGTGTTATACCGTACGTATAAACTCGTTCGTTCTTCTAGAACGTCGGTAAGGAAATCCGTCCACTAATGGTTAGGAGGTGAACTCCGATTTTATCTTCGTCTGTGTACTTCCTAAAGAACCAGGGTTGAGTTAACCGAGAAATAGCGAACATTGTTTCAAAGAGACTGGGATCAGATTTGCAATCCGAAAACCACATCGATCTAACGAGTATGTTTTCAGGATGAAGACAAGAGCTTGGAGTCGAAGATGGAGCAGTGAAGTGCAAGGGCTAATCGCTACTAATCCTAAGGGTGATTCCAAAATGGATGTAGTAGGAGTAGTGCCTTCGGTTCCGTTCGAACCTAGGACGGACTTGTACGGATGAATGCTTTCAGAACATTGTCAGGAGGACGGTGACCATTCTAAGTGAAATATTCTAAAAAGGTAACACTTAGGCTCGAGCCTCATCAACCGAAATGACTGAAAATCAGGGGCTATGCAGCAAGGCTATGTGGTTCATGCCCATTAGCGTGAGGTCATCCCTGTCTAGATGTCCCTTTTTATTTTGGCTACGTGGTGCGGTTGCTGATCCCAACCGCGGGGTGGTCTTACTCGGGATTATTCGGTAAGGGGTAGTCCCGGTCTGGTGTTGCAGGGGATTTAGGGTGGATCCTCGGTACGCTAATCTAAATCAGGTACTGTGACAGGTGGTACCCCAGTGCCTAGTCATTCGTTGGAAATCCATTCTTCCTACGTGCCCTTGTATGGTTTTGATTGTAGAACCCACTTTGTGGCTAGTATGCTGGAATTTAACCATGTAACAATTTCAGCTATTTTGAATAAGTATTTGTATATAGACACTATTATAATATCAGGGGATTTTAATAAAAATGTTTTGGCTATCGTAAGGTAAAAACCGGACATGTTTATTTGTGGCGCGGTCTTACGAGATGCTTTTGATTTTCAAAGGATTTTTGAAACTTTAATAATCAATTTGAGTGTATTGTCATCGCGTTGGTATTCCAGATTGACTTGGGTGTTATTTCATTATAATGCTCAGGTCAGATCGAGTATTATAGAATACATGATAGGATGCTTGGGAGCTCAGGAGAGGAGTTGGATTCCGAGACGTATTGCCCGTACTTGTTTATTTCTGCTGCTGTGGTTGTTTGAAATTGCCAGCAAGCTGTGAGGCAGGTTATTATAACTGCCAGGCTGGTAATTGTTGTTTGTTTGAGATACTCTGATGATGTAATATATAACAGATATAGTTTTCATTTTTGTGTAAAGATCTGTTGTTAACTAATATATTTTGTTCCGCTGCGATTGTGAGATTCTGTTATTGTTTAGTTCCTTCTTTCTTCTATCTTCTTTCTTTTCCCTCAATTATTTATCTTTTCCGGCACGATCGTTGGCATATTATACTATGGCGTATTTTGTGTTGCTTTTCGAGGGTCGAGAAGAACGGGTCGTGACAGTGGTATCGGAGCTTAGGTTGGCGATAACCTTGGCTTTGGTGGGGAAATTACTCATTAAACAGAGTCAATAGTACTCTATAATGAGTTGAGTGTATTAGTAGCTATGAGCGCGTACTTGTTAGTGAATGTAAAAACTATTTTAATTATACTGTGTTGACTTATCGGTTGAGTGTTTGATTATGAATTATGGTCGATACTGGAAGTACAACCGTATCGATAGGGGTTTCTAAACTCTTAAACAAGATAAACTGACATAGTATTTTTTTAAAGTGGGTAAATGAAATAATTTTACCTAAAATTATATTTTGATATGAAGGAAATAATTTTTTGAAATTATATATATATATATATATATATATATATATATATATAAGTGGATGTTTGGGTGTTAATACTATAATCAAATTAGAATCTAAAAATTTAAAATGGTTCATAACCAAATAGAATTCTATAAGTATAACTAAAATTTGATTTAAACCAGAATTTAAATCACGAAAATTTTGAAAAGTGTTTAAAATAAATTTAAACAAAGAGTTTGGGAATTTAAAATCTTGGGAATGCTTGAAATGTTTTCCAAAGTGTTTGAAGACAATGCTGGAGTATTATTTTGGGAAATATTTTTGAATGGAAATTGTTTTGAAAGGAATTTTTGGTAGTAAGGAAGCACTGAACTCACTTAAGTCGCTGGAAAATAATCCTGATGATGATGGCCACATCATCAGTACTCATTTTCGAGTTTCTAAAGTGATGGATTGCTACCGTGGAAATTGGTTATGATATTTGTTTGGACTTGTTGGGCATACAAGTTGTTTTAGAAATTTCAAAAGGGAAATTTGTTTTGGTAAAAACATGATGTTTTGAAATGCAGAGATTTGATTTGATATACCAAGTGGGTATGTGTTGATTTATTATCTCAAAATGGTTTTGAAATAAAACCGCGCAATTGAATTTTGGAAAATTCTATTTAAATAATGTGTAAAGTTAAAATGAATCAACTATTGAACTTATTAAGTAAAGTTGATATAAATAAGAAAGGAAATTTGAAATTTTAATCCTGGAATCAAAACTTAACGTGAGTGTATGGAAGTGAATAAAACATATTTGAATTTAACTCAGGATAAGTTAATAAATTTGGAATTGGATCAAATTGAATATAAAGATGAAATGAAAAAAAATGATTATAATTATGGGTTATAATTGTGTAATGAAATTTATACACTTAAGCTATTAAGTGTTACATACATAATCTAGAATTGTGATTATAAGATGTAAATGGACTAGAATGAGCAATATAAGCTTTTAAGTAAATAAGTTAGGGAACTTGTGAATAGAGAAATGAATTGTTAAACCAAAATAAAATGGTTGGCATTTTATGGGAAATTCAAAATATAAATCTTAAATGAAATGTAAACTGAGGTAAGGCAAAGTGAGATATAAAAGGTAAATGGACTTAGGTTAGTAAATAAGTTTTTGAACTTATATTTTAGAAAGTAAAAATTTTAATTGAATGGAGATATAAAATTAGATCGAATTGGATTTAACTTAAATTAAAAAGGAATGGAGTTGAATTTGGATTGAAGTAAAAATCAAAATTCAGTTGTGTTATAAATTATATTGAATGGAATTAAATTCTTATTTAAATTAGTAAAGGAAATGATATGAATTTAAGTTGGCTAAATAAAATTTATTTGAACTTGAATTAAATTGGTAAAGAATTGAATAAAATTTGGTAGCTTGTTAAAAATTTGGAAAGTAAAATAAAACCCAATTCTGGTTTAGAATAATCGGGATGGTCGTGTTATAAATAAAATCAGATTGAATTTAGAAGGTGAATTAAATTTTTAAATGGATTGAGTAGGTAAACTAGTTGAATTAAAATTTGTAATGATTGGAATTTGATTGGATGAGAATCAAATTAAAATGAAATAGAATTGATGTAAGAAGGAATAGAGTTATTTTGGGGTTGAAATAACTTAAGAAATTATAGAAGGGTTGTTGTCGGGCTTATGAAATGGTCTTGAATGAACCTGTATGGATAATAAAATTGAAATGTAAGGATAGGGGTTTAATTTAATAATTGAAATAGAAATAAGAATGTAAAGGTTGTGAATAATTTGGTATGGATTGATATTAATATAGATTGTGTTGGAATTAATTTATAATGGGTATAAAACTTAAGTAATGGTTATTTGCTTGAATAACATCAAACTTGCATTGAAATTAGTCGTTTTGTCGTAAATGGGAGTAAACTGATTTAAAGAAGTAAATAAAGTTGGTTTTTGGACATACTGGAAGGGGTTGGAATTTAATTAAGTGAATTTTATATAAATGAAAGTGAATTATGAATATGATGCAAATTAATCAATTTGGAATTGGAAAGGGTGAAATTTATGTAATTAAGGCTTATAAACCAAATTGTTGTGAATATGAGATTAATTGGTACAAATATGAATTTAATGTAGTAAACTTGAATGTACATCATTCGAGCGAAATAAAGTGAAGTTTGGATTTGTAAAGAGGATTAAAATGGTGTTGAAACTTGTGGATTGCTTATAAAGAAGATTAACATGTAGCATTATGCAAATGTGTTGTTTGGGCCTTGATATAGATGTGTTTGGCTACGATTAATGAATGGATTGTTGTTAAAATCTCATATTATCGATACTTATGTGCTTCTTTGAGTAAGTACAGGTATGAGAGGCAATCGATAGAGTTAGAGCGCGTAAATGCAATATTAATTAGCTGCTTGCTTTTAAAATGCTAATCAAAAGGTACGCCTACGAAATAAAATTGAAAAATGATAATAGATTATGGTATATTTTGTTTTCCGACCGTGTGCGTCGATGTATATAGATTTATGTCTATTGTGATATTGTGAAACGCTCTCCGTACATAGGAGACGCTGTCAAAATTTTCCAAAAATTTTGGGAGACAGAAATTTTTTGGGGATTTTGAAAATTTTGGTTAACTAAGAAAGTTGTTTTTGAAATGATGTTGAAAACAAAGCTTTTGAGTTGGAAATAAATGCAAATAGTTTTGGCTTAAGCTAAAAAGTACTAGGAAGTGAATATGAGTTTTAATTAAGTGGATTTTGGGAGTTAATGGATTGTGGAAGCATTTTCCTACCTTAATAAATTTCAGGGATGAAATTTTTATAAGGGGGAGAAATGTAACGACCCAAAATTTTGATTGTTAGATTTTGAACATTTAATTCATTTTAAATGTTGAATGTGAATTATAATTTGATTTGAAATAAGGAAATTTTGGTTAAATTAATAAAATTAGTTAAAATTTCAAATATGGTAATTCAATTGAATTTGAATAATAATAGTAATAATTTATTTTTTTGAAATTGAGATAGTTTGTAAATCTAGTATAATTAGATATGTAAATGGTTTCTAAAATTTATTCAAAATATATAGTTGGGTTAGAATTATTAGAATTGGACTTTTGGATGGAATCAAAAGTCAATAAGTTAAAATTGGATTTTTATATTATGGAATTTAATATAATAATGCAAATAATCTGATTTGGGTTCGAAATGAATCAGAATGATTTCTAATGTGATTATAAATTCTATATGATTTATAATAGAGTTAGTAAAATTTTAAAAGTGAAATTTTAAGTGATTTCGACAATTTTGGAAATCGCTCGAATTAATATACGAGTTAAAGTAGCCTTCCAGGGCACAGTCTCGAAATTCGACGAAACCAGTTCCATTGGATCCGTAATAGTTAATTATTATCGGATTTCAAATTTCGTAGCGTTGGAATTACCGTTTGTTCATACGGGTAGGAACATGTTTAAATTAAAATCGATTCAAATGGCTATCTTCCACATAATGATTGAATTAGCCTCCGAAACATGTTCCATTATGTTCGGAATACGGGTAAAACCTTATAATCAACTAGCGGCATGTCTGATTCGGAGTTCGTTTGAAAATATTGTTTAAAAGTGGATTTAATATTAAAATAACATTAATAAATGTTTATATATTCACGTTTTTCAAAGAAACCCTAGTCTATATTTTGGCCGCCACAAGAGGCATTTTCAATGGCCGAAAGGCATCAAAGTTCATCTCTAATTTGCGATCAATCCATCGCGTAATAGAAACATCTTCCAACATGAAAAGGGAAGAGCTCAGTGAGCTCGTGAGATCCAACGGTTAGGATCTAGTATGGCGGCGAGGATCGGCGACAAATTAAAAGGGAAAGTCACGCGTTCGTGCTCAAACCGTGGAGCCATGGGTGAACCGAGCTTCACCTCGCTCTGGCCATAGGTGGAGTTTTCGAGGGGCTTCAACGTCGAGGCATTGGATCGTCACCGATTGCAACGAAGAAGGGAGCATCATCGGTCAACTTTGGGCGAGATGGGTTTCTGGTTCCTAGAGTAAACGAAGAAGATAGTTAGTTGCGGCCAGGATTGAGTAGCCTTTTTCGATGACCTGATTTCATTTTGGTATAATATAATTAAAAAAAAAGAATTTTTTTATAGAAATTATATTCAAAGGTTTAAAATACCATAATTTTTGCATGCATGGTCAGATTCTGACGGAACAGGAAGCGTTGGAATCGCAGCGACGAGCAGTTCGCTGTGGTACAGATCTGGAGCCTTTTTGAGCAAGTGAAATTTTTTCATTAAATCGAACATGCTCGATTTAATGTAAAATATGAACGCTCGGTGTTTCGAAATTCAAGGTGAGTTAATCCCACTCACATCTGGATGCCATTTAATTTAAATAGTTATTTTTTAAATGATTGATTGATTGGTTGAATGTGGAAATTATCATCAGATTGGATCGATATTTGTTCAAACATCTGTGGATGCAAGGAAACAGGTTGGAGGGATCCAACTGGATTCCTCACGATATAGAAATTATCGTCTATAACGACCCAATTTACGACGCCCGAAAGTCGACATCGATACGTCCACTATATCTAATGCCGCACAGTCGAATGCCGAAAAAACGAACCGTTAGGGTTTAAAGAAGAAAAGAAAGAGGAAACAGAAAACAATAACAGAATCTCAGATTTCGCAACGGAACAATATATAATAGATAAATGAATAATCTTTAAAACAAAAAAAATCATCTCTATTATTACAATACAACATCAGAGTTTACAACGACACCATTCAACGCTAGGCATTTACAACAACTAATCCATATTAAACTAAACTCATAGCAATCCCAACGCAGCGGATAATGCATAGTATAATGATACTTCCCGCCATCCAGCTTGAACTCCAGATCTCCATAGCATATCTTTTCTTACTTCGCTCCAGAACAACTTCTAACCAGACTCTAGGCTGCCTGTGTGGAAATTTATGGGCACCCAGAGTTTAGAAAGGTAACAATAAACTCCAGGTCAGTCGTGGGACATGTGTGAGATCTTAAAAACAGTTATTTTCACAAAGAAAATAAAAAGAAATCCACTATGATTTTGGAAAATGAAACTACCATAAGGCCTCCCGGCACACACACAATGCAATCGCAAACTTGGGGGAGGAGATTTCTCCTTATGATATTCAAACATGCTTGATACGCAAAATCCTTTTTAATATTATCATTAGTGCATAGTGTGGAAAACATTTGAAAAGTATAATATTAATCTTAGCCAGCATAGGTACCATTATACTATGCCTACTATAGCTGCCATGTTAAATGGCAGGTTCTACAACTAAAACCGTATTGGGTTCGTATTGGGAATTGGATTTCCAACAAATGGTTAGGCTAAGGAACTTCCTACTGCCACATGGGTACGCCTCTGGAGGGACGCCCTGAGAACTTAACCAGCTCTCTGCCAACACAAGGCCGGATTACCTCTATAACTAGGTAACTACTACAGAGTATGCCATCCCCCGGTCCTTTGGGACCTTTATCCGAGGATCCTCTTCGCCAACAACCACAAAGAAAAGTATTTGCAGTAACCACTAAGTTTAAATATCCGGGCTCCATACCTGACACCACCCTTTTCCAGAAGGAAATGACATACCCTAAAGGGCGCGACCCTTATAACCTTGCCGCATCTTTCCTGTTTTGACCATTTCCAGGGTGTCGGGTCCGACAAAGTCTCGTCCACAAAGCTACACTTTTGACAAAGTCATGCTTTGATCAACAAATGATCATCAACACTTCGTATGCCACATTACCAAATTGGGAATGTATCACTAGTAACCATCAACTACATAGCCTCTGAGCTTGTACGTCTCAGAGAAGGGTGTTAAGCTAAGAGAATAAATTCTCCGCCACCAACAGAAATGTATTTGATAAAAACTAGCTTTACGTCTCAAAGTTTAATGTCCGACACACATCCATACAAGTCCGTTCCGGGATCGAACGAAACCGAAGGCACTTCAAAAGAAGCCCTTGCAATCCGGATATTCACTAATCACGTCCGGAATCCCCATCACAAAGGGTGATAAAATCTCTATACCGAAGCAACCCGGTGAGAGACATTCAACAGGTAATCCTTTCGCTTTCGAAAATACCTGGTCTTCAACACCATCTTCAAATGCAATCTCATTTCGTCGTATCGTTATTCGGAATCTGTTTTATGACACAGAGTCCTCTCCCGACTAATCCGAATAACGAGCGCTTATTTTTAAAAATAAGTGTTATATTCAGATTTCAAACAAATCACAACAATTTTCACTTTGATCTTTTAAACAAAAGATCCATCACAATCACAAAGGTTCGATGTGGTTTTCGGATATCCACTTGGAATCCGACCCCCGGTCGCATCGTAATTCGAATGCCATTTAAAGGCCAATATTGATAGTCGATTATTTAACTATCAATAAATATTCACAACAATCACCAAGATTTAAATAATTATTCCAATTATTTATTTTCAAAATATCTTCACAAGATATATATTTTTAACACTTCAACCATTTGGAAACAGATTTCAAATTCACTTTTCACTCGTGGAATAAGATTCCCGATATTATTTATTTCCACTGAAAATCTAACGAGTTCAAATGCCTTAAAATATTTTAAATTACTTATCCAAAATATATACTTGAAAACATTTAGATAAATTATTTTAAAACATTTATTTAAATATTAGTTATGAAAATATTATACCAATATCTCATATAAAACTTCAAGTCTAAACTAACTTAAAAATAAAATTAGTAGATAGGGTATAACTATTTTAAATAACCATTTTCTAAACAAATATCAATTAAATCTTTAAGTAACCACTTCTATATTTAAAATAAATCTTTACTTCAAAAATTTTCAAAATAACCTAAGTCAAAATTTTCTCCAAAATAATCTTTCCGTAAAACTATCTTCACAACTTCAATTTTCATATTTATAGACTATATTGAAAACATACTCGGCTTTCCAGACAAAGTACACCTTCCATTCTAAAATGATTCATTCAAATCAATTTATAAATCCTTCTTGATTTATTTTAAATTTGCATTCCAAATCCGTAAATTCCTTTCACACTTTTTTTAAAAATATCCAAATTTTGATTCTTTAAAACAAATTTTCTTTTCCTTTATAAATTCCCATTGTGAATTTAAACTTCTAAATATCCATTGATATACGATTTTCAAATCGATTTCCAAATATTCATTTTCAGCACCGAATTAAATTCTAAATTGATTTCCTAATTTATTTTCAAATACCAAATCAATTACCAAAATTGATTGCTAAATTAATTTCAACACCAAATTTATTATCTTTTGAAACAAATTCCATTTTTTTGAATTTAATTAATTTCTAAAATTAATTTACTATAAATTTCCTACTAAATTTCAAAAATCCAATATTATTTATTTCTGATATCCTACGATATCAAAAATATATTCGGCTAAATTTTAGCCTTCAACGATTTCTGACACCAATATAATCATACACAGATTATTAATAATTAACACACAACATAAGAAACAAATTCACACAATTTTTAGGAATCCAGTTGGATCCCTCCAACATGTTTCCCTGCATCCACAGACGTTAGCACAACAATTAAATACCAATCTCACTTCGAGGTGACATATCACGGTATTTGGGATTTATAAAATATCGTCCGCTATTATGCAGCGCATAGGGTCTCATCCGCTATATAATGCGGGAAATCAACAATTAAATTTAACTACCACAATTCAACAATCAATCAATAACTGAAATTTTCAATTATTATAATTTTGAGTGAGAAGATCTCACCTTTAATAATGCATGCAATCCATTTTTCATTTTCAACTTGTTTCACCATTTTAGACCTTGTATAAACATTTATACAATTTATTAATATTCGATATAATCGAAAAATCAATTTTCGTTTGGTAATTTTAATCATCCGATGATTTTATTTTAAACTAACACCATTAATTTTATTTAATTTTTTTGAACCAATTACTTTTATTCTTACTAAAAATAAAATTTAAAACTAAATTTCTTTTTAACTAATTATCCTTAGTAGTTAAAGATAATTCAATTTTAACTAATTTTCCTTTACATAAATAACCTATATATTTTTATAAAAACAAACCTGCTGCTCATTTTACCTCTGCATACATATAAAATTGAAAACTGCATATATTTTTTTAGTTTCCACATAATTTAACCTATATATGTTTCTGTATGGATAATTCATATATATATAATTTAACTCGTTTTCTCTATATGTTTTTATTACTTAAAAATCGAGACTGAAGAATAAAATAAACTATGTAATTTCTCAAAACCTTATGCTATCAGACATCGCCTCGAGATGCTCGTCGCTATCGCGACTCTGCTCCAAATCGATGACCCAATACCACGCGTGTCGCCGCCCATCCATCTCGCGAGCACATGCACGCATACATCTCCACGACATTGTCCCCTCGCCTAGCCGTGCCGCCGCTTCGACTGAGTGTTGTCGCCCTGCTGTCACACCTACGCGCATGCGCGATACTGCTATTGCAACCTCTCCAAAGCCAATCGCCAAACTCCTCGCGCGTGCGATTTCCTTAGCTCGGCCGCCATCGCGATCGAGCGAACTCGCGATGTGTTCCGGTCATATCGCGCTCTCGAGCCGTAGCTCGATGGAGATCCAATTCAATTTGAAAACGAACGAATATGATTTGCTATTGAATCGAAGAAGATGAGGCCATTGATTTTTTTTTCCTCTTTTGAAGTTCTATTAATAAAAAGGAAGACGCGAATTACTTTGATCGGCTGGATGATTTAAAAGAATAAAAGAAACACAATGATGTTGGCTTGTACGTAGCGATTTGAAGGCAAAAGTTTTTTTTGAAAGAAATCCAGCTGAATGTTGGCCTGTAGGTGCATGAATATATATATATATATATATATATAATTTTAATTCAAAACGTCTTGATTATGTGGCTTAAAATTGCGAACTCCTATCGAGGCGTGCCGCTAGGCATTTATAATGTTATACCCCTATTCCGAACGTATTGGAAAAGGTTTCGAGTCCTAATTCGATCATATGGAGAAGATAGCTTTTTGAACCCAGCTATTAAATTAAATTTCGATATAATTTTCAGCGCGTTTGCTTATCGTACGGCCAAATGATAACTCCAAACATTACAAAAATTGAAATACGTTAATAATACAATATTACGGATCCAACGGAACTGGTTTCGTCGAATCCGAGACTGTGCCTCGGAAAGCTATTTTAAAGGTCGATTTAAATGATAAAAAAAATTCAAAAATGAATAAATCATTTTCAAATTCAATTATGAAGCTTCCATTACCTTTAGTAGCATCAATATAAATTTTCTAAGCCTTGGAAATATTTTTAATCGCCTTAAACTAAAGATTCAAATTTTTATCCAACTTCAATAAATTAAATTCAATAATTAAATTGCCAAATTCATAGTTATATTTGAAATTCAAGTTAAACCATCGTTTAAATATCTAAAATCAATTAAATTTTCAAATTTCAATTGTCCAAAATTCAGGGTCATCACATCCTTCCCCCTTAAAAGAATTTCGTCCTGAAATTACAAGTTAAGAAGAATGATCCTCAACCCGTTTAATATTTTCCCAAACCAAATAGTTTTATCACCTTGCCCAAAACAAATCTTTTTATCAAAGATCCATTATTATTTCAACTAGCTTTGCAGCCTCAACCATAAACTCCAAACAATATTGCTTTCTTAACCAATTCAAATTTAAATTTAAATTTTAAATTTTCAAAAAATTTCTAACTCCCTAAATTTTCGAAAAATTTCGGCAACGTCTCTTTTGCGTGGCTCGCTCGGTACGACTACAAAATGGCACCACATGCCCCCAGATTCAAAAAGAAAACAAAACGCCAAGTGGTTAGACAAGAAAATCACCAAAGTTCATACTGAAATTTAAATACATACCTTTTTGTCGAGCAATTCATATTTATCTTCAAAATCAAAATCCCAATTCCATTTCCTTTAATACATCTGTATATCCTGCTAGCCATAATATCCAATTTCAACATTCAAATATCATTTTTGCACATTCCTGTAACGACCCGGAATTTTGACGATATATTTTAATAAATATTTAATCTAATTTAAATCAAATATAAGCTTGTCAATGTTTAAATTGATGAGATATTAAATATTTAACAGTTATGTATGTTTATAAAAGGAAATTTTGATTTGAAATTTAAAATTAAATACTTCAAAACCCTTTAAAACAAAATCGGTTCTATTCATTAGAATCAAATCAAAGTCTTTATATTTTTGATATGTGATAAAACACATATGAATACAATTTTATTTTTTTAAAATGATAAGTTTTAAAATAAACAAACATGAGATTATTAAACATAAACATGGAAGTGCAAAATTAGTATAAAACACAATCACATATTGTACATGTAATTAAAGTAACATGAAGATACAAAATATAAATTATAATTTGAAATATATAAATACAAGTAGTTTTAGACAAACAATGATCTACAACATCCACATTTGTACAACACAACATCCTTAAATCAAATGTAAAAAAAAGAAAAAGAAAAAACCATATAATAACAATAAACTAAAAATAAAGGTAAAACAGTAAGAAACATATAGACAAAACCTGTACACACACATATACAACAACCAAAGATCTTGGTCAGAGCAGTAAAACAAACATAAAACTTATATGTTGCTGAAGCTTACATGCATAAGGAAAATAAGTTTTACTTCAAATAGAATACAAACAAAACCTGTAGCTTACGAAACAGGTTTGGCTGAAAATGATAAGTATTTTGTACAACACAAAGTAAGAGAACATAAATATCTTTGTACATATAGCAATTATCTGTAAACAGTAAATACTTGCCATCATAATTAAGAACCAAAGCATTAATTAGCATAACTTATTGCTCAAAAAGTACATGCAGCCGAAATCCATATATCATTTCATACTGTAGATTTTTACTTGGCCAATAAGAAGAAAATGGAAATACAAACACATACAACTGTCCAGTTAAAGCCTACTGCATAATAGCTCTATATATATATCCAACATATCATCAGTTCATTTAATAAAAAAACACTAAAACTAAGCCTAAAATCAAACCTGGAAAGAAAATAAAAGGGGAAAACAGAGAAAAGAAACAAAGGAAGGTTTCAGGGAAAAATTCAACTGCAAGTTTTTTTGTTCAACATCTCATTTCCGTTCAATTGCTTTAAGGTGAGTAAACTTACCTATTTTGAATCTAAATTTGTATCTTTAGTTGATGAATGGAAGTGCTTGATATTGTTTATATGAATAGTCTTGGTATTCTTTGTTGCTTGGGTGGTACAGGAAGTTGTTCATCCAGATTTTTGAGACTCTTAACAAGAAAGTCAAAATATTTACAAATACTTATTCATATAATTGTTTGAACTTTAGTTTTGTTGCTGATACATGTGGTTTATCTTAGACATAGGCATGTAAATTTGTTTTAGGAGTTTGATAGTATGTTATAAACACTGTAACTTTAAATTACAGCAAGAAGTGAATCAATGTTAAAATTTAAATATTTTAATTTGTAAATTTGAATCTATATTTTGATTAAACACTCAAAGTTATGATTTCTAACATAAAAATCTTGATTTTTAGGCAAAGGTTTTAAGAGCAGTTCAAAATAAGACTAAAATGTGATTTTTGCCAATTATGGATGTTAGAGTTAATTTTAATTCCTGTAAATTGATAGGAGGCAAGTTTGGAATCTATGTGATTCCAGAAAAATGTCAAAACAATTTTCGAAAACATAGATTTGGAGATTTTGATTAAAGTAGGGTTTACTGCCTTCTTTTTTTCAATGCTCTGTAACTTATTAATTCCGGCATCATAAGTCGATCGAGTTGATCGCGATTGTTGGTGCAGTTAGAGGGGGATGTGAGTGACCTACTGGTGGAGTTTCATCACCTACGGTGATGGGTGGTGGCCGCACGAAGGGTTTTGACAGTGGGGTTTTGTTGTCAGGTTTGAGCATTCAGGTCAATTTTTTTGTTTCGGCCTGAAAATTTAAAATTCGGGTTCGATTTCGTTTGAATAGATGTTTTGTGGTTTGTGGGGACGGTGGTGAGTCGCCACAGAGGAGGCGAGCCACCGTGCACGTGCACGGTGGCGTTGGAGGTGATCTGGGCTGTCAGGGTGTATCGCTTCGGGTCACGCGCGTGAGAATGGCGCTAGTGCTTCGAGTTGTTCGCGCGTCTATTTAGAAACTGTTGTTCAAATTGTGTTTTAATTTTTAACTTACTGTAAGAAAATTTTTAAAGAAGAAGAAGAAGAGATTCAAGGGGAAACACGGGAAGTTTGGGTGTGAACTCAGAGTAGTTCTCGTGTTAGTATAGGGAAGTCCTGGGTTTTAGTGGGGAGGTCTCGGGTATGTTAATTTGCTGTTTTTAAAATATAAATAGGTGGAAGTGTTTAACAAAGTTAAGGTAGGATTTAATACAGTTTAATTATAAAATTAATGTTTTACCATGTTTCAAATTTCTTAGCTGCCATTTTAATTATGGGAATTATTTAAATTAAGTATGAAGTTAACTAATAATTGGAGTTGTAGTTAATTCGATAATTGATTATCAAGGTATAAAGAAAGACTTTCACATGTTTAATTATGTTGAACTTATAATATAAATAAATTATTATAGAAAGACATTAAAAACAATTACTTTTAAATCGTAATTAGCGATAGATCGATAAATGTTGAGTAGCGATTGGGAGTAATCACTTTATATCGGGGAATCGAATAAATAATTATGGAAAGGGGGGTAAAATTTGAAATTAATTACTTAAAGTCAATGTCTGAATGATAAATAGTTAATTAATCGAGTAATTTAGTTAAAAATCAATAAATGGTTAATTAAGTAATTAGCAAAAATGAAATGGTTAATTAAGTTTGATTAATAAGACCATTTATTAATTAAAGTAATTAATTACAAATAATTATGTGATAAATGTTGTGTGATAGTGTGAAAATAAAGTAATTATGTGATTGAGATTTAAGGATTAATAAAGAAATTAAGTAATATTTTGAAATAAAATTAAGACTTAATAATAAATTAAGAAGTCTTCAATTACATGTTTTGAAATGAAATAGGTAATTAATTGTTAGTTAATGATTAATTAAATAGAGTTAAGTGGTTAACTCTCGGGTAATTAATTCTAAATTGAATTAATTACAAATAAGATTTAAGGGTGATTGTTTATGGATGGTTGAGTAGAATATCTGCTTGTGATATTTATGTGACGATATTCTATGTTACTCTGTGATATGCTGTGTTGCATCTATGATGCTTGTATATGTTTTATCGGTGATAAATGCTATGTAAATTCAATTGTTGAATTTAAATTTTTTTTTAAACTGTGTAAGTTAAATAGACAACTTGGCCCTTAAAATGGCGTTTGGATCCGATGAGACCGGGATCGGAAGAATCAATTTTGATTCTCCGAAAACCACATCGATCCAAATTAAACGATAGGTCGTGACTTATCATTGGTGATCGAGATGGTGTTTTCAGAATGCAAGGGTTATCGTCGTTGACTCTGAGGGTGATTCCAAAATGAGTGCAACGAGATAATGCCTTCGGTTTCGTTCGAACCCGGAACGAACTTGTATGGATTGAATGCTTTCACCACATTGTCAGGCGGACGATGAGCATTCTAAGAATAATGTTCAATAAAGGTAATCGTAACCTCAAGCCTCATCAACCGGGAATGGCTAAAACAGGGGAGATGCAGCAAGGTTAGGTGGGTCATGCCCAAGCAGGACAAGATATTTCCCCTGTCTAGATGTCCCTTTTTATATTTCGGCTTAGTGGGCGGTTTGCTAGCTAGAACCGCGGGGTTCATCTTGTTCGGGACTGTTCAGTAAGGAATGGTTCCGGCCTTGTGTTGCAGGGGATGAAGGGAGTAATCCTCGGTACGGTGATCTAGGCCCCGTACTATGACGGGCGGTACCCCAGTAGCCCTGCCATTGTTGGAAATCCATTTTCCCTACGAGACCCTACGGTTTTGATTTGTATTACCCACTTTTGTGGCTAGTAGCTGGAATTTAATAGATGTAACAATTTCGGCTATTTTCTATTTACTTGAAAACCCTAGACACTATTATAATATCACTGGATTTCCTATGAAATGTTTTGGTTAGCGTAAGGTAAAAACTTACCCGTATTTATTTGTGGGAAGTCTTACGTGATACCTTTATTTTCAAATGTTTTCCAAGTTAAACAACTTTAAACCGTTTACTCATACCAGACCCATGTCTGAGCCGGAGTTTATTTTTGTTTTTCATAAACTCTCGGGTACCCAAATTTTTACGAGTAGACAAGGGATTCAGGTTAGCTTTGACGAATTCTGGAGGAGCAATGGAGCAGGAGGCTTCAGCGTTATATGTATATATATATAGTTCCGCTGTGTAGGTATCTCTGAGTCATATCGTTTGAGTTGTATTGTATCGGGTTGTATTAACTAGACAGGTGTTTATAACTGTCTAGTATTGATGTATCATCTGTATATCTCTGATATATGTAAAACTTTTAAATAATTAAGTGATATATAATATTTTGTTCCATTCCGCTGTGAGATTCTGATATTGTTGTTCTTTCTTCTCTATCTTTTCTATTTTCTCATCCCTTTCTTTCTTAATGATGATACGTCTTTCTGGTAATAGAAGGACGGGTCGTCACAGTTGGTATCAGAGCATAGGTTGGTGATAACCTTGGCTCTGGTAGTAATTACTCATAAACAGAGTCAATAGAACTCTAAAATGAGTTTGAGTGTATTAATAGATATGAGCGCGTATTTGTTAGTGGATATAAAATGGTGTTGATTGATTTATTGAGTGGTATATGAACTTCCGTCGGCACAGCCTCGAAAACTGTATCGAAGGGGTTTCTAAACACTTAAATAGAGCAATTCGACACAATATTGTTTTTAAAAGTAGGGTGAATAAAATAATTTTACCCAAAAGTTATATTTTGATATAAAAGAAGTATTTTTCTGAAATGATTATATATTTGGATGTTTGATTGTTAATACTACAACCAAATAAAAATTTAAATTTGAATGGTCTATAAACCAATAAAATTATCTAAGTACAAAAGAAATATAACTGAAATCTGATTAAACTATAATTTACGTCCCGGAAATTTGGAAGATGTTTAAATGAAATTTCAACAAAGGATTTGGAAATTTAAAATCTTGGAAAAGTTTGAAATGTTTTTTTCAAAAGATTTGAAGGAAATAATGTAATCTTGTTTTGGAAAAAAATATTGTTGATTATGGTATTGTTTGTTGGGCATGCAAGTTGTTTCAAATTTTTCAAAAGAGGAAATTTGTTTTGGTAAAAACAAGTGTTCGGAATTTGGAAATTTGACTGGATAGACCTGATGGATATGTATAGTCATCATTTCAAAATGGTTTTGGAAATGAAAACCGGGAAAATTGAATTCTAAGAAATTCTATTTACATAATGTGAAAGGTTTGAATGAATTAACTATTGACCTTATAAAGTAAAGTTGATAATTATAAGATGAAATTGGGAATTTTAATCCAGGAGATTAAAATTTAACTTAAGTAAATGAAATAAGAGATATATTAGAGGTTAACCTGAGACACGTTAAATGGAATTGGAATTCAAAATGAACTTAGTTGGCTATAAAATGTGAAGGAAAAATGATTGTGGTTGTAAGGTGAAAATTTATACCTTAAGACAGTAAGTGATATATATATATATATATATATATATATATATATATAACCTAAAGTGTGGTTATAAGGTGAAATGGTTCAAATGAGTAATATGAGCTGTTAAGTAGAACAAATAAGTTTTGAGCTTACATATTGAGAAATAAATTTAAGGAAGGGTAACTGGCTAGATTTAACTAAAGTTGAAACAGAATAAAACTGAATTTAAATGAATTCAATCGAGTTACTGATAAAATTGAATAAAATAAAATTCTTAAATAAATAAGTAAATGTAAAACCAAAGTAAGTAGTGAATTGGATTTAAATAGAAATGGTGTGAGTTATAAACAAATCTAATTCAAGCATAAATTGAATGACTTTATTTTAAATTCAAAAATGAATTGTTAATGTAAATTAAAATTTAAGGATAGATAAAAGAATAAATTAATCAGTAAGTAGTTGGGATTTGACTAAAAGAAAATCAAATCAAAGATTTGAATGGGAATTGGTGGAATAGAATGAACTTAAGTTACTAAGTGAAACAGTTGATGACTTAAATAAATTGTGAGATGATTAATTTAAAATATGGATTGTCAAATTTAATAAAATGGTTTGGAATCAAACTTTTGAAATAAAAGAAAATGCAATGAAAGGATTGTGGATAAGTTAATTGAGATGGACTCAAGTATAAATTGAGTTGAAATCAATTTAATATTTGTTATTAAGCTTGATTGATTATTTATTCACAATGATATTATTAAATTACCTAAGGAAATGGGTTGTTTGAAGTAAATGAGAATTAGATAAATTCTATGAATTATTGGAAGCAAAATAGGATGATTTTGAATATGAGTTTGTTTTGCTCAAATGGATTATACGTCTAAGCAAGTAAGTGAAAATCACTTTAACTAAAGGGAATGATTTGAAAATTTGATGGAAGTAATTGTACTAAGTGTTGAAACTGTACATAAGTGCTTATGGAAATATGTAATGCTAGGCAAATGGATACTCTGTCAAAAAATTTCAGAATTTGAAAACTATATAATAAAAAATTTAGCAATAAAATAATTTCAGGTCGAAAATTTAAAATAAATTAGTGAATGAAATTAATTTAAAATAATAATAGGAATCAGTTATAAATGAAAGATAGTCAATAAAATTTAATATTCAGAGTTGGAGAAAATTTGAATTCACATGGAAGTAGAAATTCAAATTGAAAATAAGTGAATATAAGAGGATATAAAGGTTATAGTGATAGAGTAATAATATAAGGGAATATATAATGCTTATATCAAAACTTAAGAAATGGATGGTGAAACTCTTAAGTAAAATTTGATATTGGGAAAAATTTATTCCAAATGGATAGAATCAGAATAATGTGAATAAAAGAAAATTGATATGGTTGATAATCAATGGATATAAATACATAGGATGTACGTATATTATTTTATTCGCATAACGAACTGATCCAGATTCGAGCACAGAATTTCGAGATAGTTATATCGATCCGAGTTAGGATTTTTCACTCGATTTTCGACGACGAACCATGGATTTTGATTTTGATTGATGCTGGAAATTCTCTATCATAGTTGTGAATATGCAAGGAGAATGACAGTTTCTGATCAAGAAACCAGTTCTGAGTCCGCACTAGGAAATCGGGTGGACGATACTAGTTCGGAAATGAAATTGTGTGATCGAGCGATCGGATTTGATATTGCGTACAAATGGTATATGTACATCGTACGGGCTTGATTGAATAGATATAGAAATTCTGTAAAGAGTCAATTAAATTTGGAAAGAGTTAATACTGTAACTTTTAGAATTAAATTGCTAGAATGGATGTCTGGAACTTATTGTGTATTCCATATATCTCAGGAAATTTGTTCATGATTTATCATTAGTTGTTAAACCAGTAATTCAGGAAATTTGAAGTTGAGTCGAATTTAATTGTGGTCAGGAATCCAGTTTGGATTATTGATCATCGAGAGATAAACTCTCGATAGTTTTAGGGAAACTTATCCGAACTTGTGTTCGGATAGCTAGTGTTGTTTGTTAGAATAGACTGTTTATTTGTTGTTAATATATAAGTGATATGTATGTTTGGATGATTAATATAAAAGCTGTTGAATTTACTGTTGTTTAAATTTCGGGGATGAAATTCTTTTAAGGGGGGAGGAATGTAACGACCCGGAATTTTGACGATATATTTTAATAAATATTTAATCTAATTTAAATCAAATATAAGCCTGTCAATGTTTAAATTGATGAGATATTAAATATTTAACAGTTATGTATGTTTATAAAAGGAAATTTTGATTTGAAATTTAAAATTAAATACTTCAAAACCCTTTAAAACAAAATCGGTTCTATTCATTAGAACCAAATCAAAGTCTTTATATTTTTGATATGTGATAAAATACATATGAATACAATTTTATTTTTTTAAAATGATAAGTTTTAAAATAAACAAACATGAAATTATTAAACATAAACATGGAAGTGCAAAATTAGTATAAAACACAATCACATATTGTACATGTAATTAAAGTAACATGAAGATACAAAATATAAATTATAATTTGAAATATATAAATACAAGTAGTTTTAGACAAACAATGATCTTCAACATCCACATTTGTACAACACAACATCCTTAAATCAAATGTAAAAAAAAACATATAATAACAATAAACTAAAAATAAAGGTAAAACAGTAAGAAACATATAGACAAAACCTGTACACACACATATACAACAACCAATGATCTTGGTCAGAGCAGTAAAACAAACATAAAACTTATATGTTGCTGAAGCTTACATGCATAAGGAAAATAAGTTTTACTTCAAATAGAATATAAACAAAACCTGTAGCTTACTAAATAGGTTTGGCTGAAAATGATAAGTATTTTGTACAACACAAAGTAAGAGAACATAAATATCTTTGTACATATAGCAATTATCTGTAAACATTAAATACTTGCCATCATAATTAAGAACCAAAGCATTAATTAGCATAACTTATTGCTCAACAAGTACATGCAGCCGAAATCCATATATCATTTCATACTGCAGATTTTTACTTGGCCAATAAGAAGAAAATGGAAATACAAACACATACAACTGTCCAGTTAAAGCCTACTGCATAATAGCTCTGTATATATATATATCCAACATATCATCAGTTCATTAAAAAAAACACTAAAACTAAGCCTAAAATCAAACCTGGAAAGAAAATAAAAGGGGAAAACATAGAAAAGAAACAAAGGAAGGTTTCAGGGAAAATTTCAACTGCAAGTTTTTTAGTTCAACATCTCATTTCCGTTCAATTGCTTTAAGGTGAGTAAACTTACCTATTTTGAATCTAAATTTGTATCTTTAGTTGATGAATGGAAGTGCTTTGATATTGTTTATATGAATAGTCTTGGTATTCTCCGTTGCTTGGGTGGTACAGGAAGCTGTTCATCCAGATTTTTGAGACTCTTAACAAGAAAGTCAAAATATTTACAAATACTTATTCATATAATTGTTTGAACTTTAGTTTTGTTGCTGATACAGGTGGTTTATCTTAGACATAGGCATGTAAATTTGTTTTAGGAGTTTGATAGTATGTTATAAACACTGTAACTTTAAATTACAGCAAGAAGTGAATCAATGTTAAAATTTAAATATTTTAATTTGTAAATTTGAATCTATATTTTGATTAAACACTCAAAGTTATGATTTTTAACATAAAAATCTTGATTTTTAGGCAAAGGTTTTAAGAGCAGTTCAAAATAAGACTAAAATGTGATTTTTGCCAATTATGGATGTTAGAGTTAATTTTAATTCCTGTAAATTGATAGGAGGCAAGTTTGGAATCTATGTGATTCCAGAAAAATGTCAAAACAATTTTCGAAAACATAGATTTGGAGATTTTGATTAAAGTAGGGTTTACTGCCTTCTTTTTTTTCAATGCTCTGTAACTTATTAATTCCGGCATCATAAGTCGATCGAGTTGATCGCGATTGTTGGTGGAGTTAGAGGGGGATGTGAGTGACCTACTGGTGGAGTTTCATAACCTACGATGATGGGTGGTGGCCGCACGAAGGGTTTTGACAGTGGGGTTTTGTTGTCAGGTTTGAGCATTCAGGTCAATTTTTTGTTTCGGCCTGAAAATTTAAAATTCGGGTTCGATTTCGTTTGAATAGATGTTTTGTGGTTTGTGGGGACGGTGGTGAGTTGCCGCAGAGGTGGCGAGCCGCCGTGCACGTGCACGGTGGCGTTGGAGGTGATCTGTGCTGTCAGGGTGTATCGCTTCGGGTCACGCGCGTGAGAATGGCGCTAGTGCTTCGAGTTGTTCGCGCGTCTATTTAGAAACTGTTGTTCAAATCGTGTTTTAATTTTTAACTTACTGTAAGAAAATTTTTAAAGAAGAAGAAGAAGAGATTCAAGGGGAAACACGGGAAGTTTGGGTGTGAACTCGGAGTAGTTCTCGTGTTAGTATAGGGAAGTCCTGGGTTTTAGTGGGGAGGTCTCGGGTATGTTAATTTGCTGTTTTTAAAATATAAATAGGTGGAAGTGTTTAACAAAGTTAAGGTAGGATTTAATACAGTTTAATTATAAAATTAATGTTTTACCATGTTTCAAATTTCTTAGCTGCCATTTTAATTATGGGAATTATTTTAATTAAGTATGAAGTTAACTAATAATTGGAGTTGTAGTTAATTCGATAATTGATTATCAAGGTCTAAAGAAAGACTTTCACATGTTTAATTATGTTGAACTTATAATAAAAATAAATTATTATAGAAAGAAATTAAAAACAATTACTTTTAAATCGTAATTAGCGATAGATCGATAAATGTTGAGTAGCGATTGGGAGTAATCACTTTATATCCGGGAATCGAATAAATAATTATGGAAAGGGGGGTAAAATTTGAAATTAATTACTTAAAGTCAATGTCTGAATGATAAATAGTTAATTAATCGAGTAATTTAATTAAAAATCAATAAATGGTTAATTAAGTAATTAGCAAAAATGAAATGGTTATTAAGTTTGATTAATAAGACCATTCATTAATTAAAGTAATTAATTACAAATAATTATGTGATAAATGCTGTGTGATAGTGTGAAAATAAAGTAATTATGTGATTGAGATTTAAGGATTAATAAAGAAATTAAGTAATATTTTGAAATAAAATTAAGACTTAATAATAAATTAAGAAGTCTTCAATTACATGTTTTGAAATGAAATAGGTAACTAATTGTTAGTTAATGATTAATTAAATAGAGTTAAGTGGTTAACTCTCGGGTAATTAATTCTAAATTGAATTAATTACAAATAAGATTTAAGGGTGATTGTTTATGGATGGTTGAGTAGAATATCTGCTTGTGATATTTATGTGACGATATTCTATGTTACTCTGTGATATGCTGTGTTGTATCTATGATGCTTGTATATGTTTTATCGGTGATAAATGCTATGTAAATTCAATTGTTGAATTTAAATTTTTTTTAGACTGTGTAAGTTAAATAGACAACTTGGCCCTTAAAATGGCGTTTGGATCCGATGAGACCGGGATCGGAAGAATCAATTTTGATTCTCCGAAAACCACATCGATCCAAATTAAACGATAGGTTGTGACTTATCATTGGTGATCGAGATGGTGTTTTCAGAATGCAAGGATTATCGTCGTTGACTCTGAGGGTGATTCCAAAATGAGTGCTACGAGATAATACCTTCGGTTTCGTTCGAACCCGGAACGAACTTGTATGGATTGAATGCTTTCAACACATCGTCAGGCGGACGATGAGCATTCTAAGAATAATGTTCAATAAAGGTAATCGTAACCTCAAGCCTCATCAACCGGGAATGGCTAAAACAGGGGACATGCAGCAAGGTTAGGTAGGTCATGCCCAAGCAGGACAAGATATTTCCCCTGTCTAGATGTCCCTTTTTATATTTCGGCTTAGTGGGCGGTTTGCTAGCTAGAACCGCGGGGTTTATCTTGTTTGGGACTATTCAGTAAGGAATGGTTCCGGCCTTGTGTTGCAGGGGATGAAGGGAGTAATCCTCGGTACGGTGATCTAGGCCCCGTACTGTGACGGGCGGTACCCCAGTAGCGCTGCCATTGTTGGAAATCCATTTTCCCTACGAGTCCCTACGGTTTTGATTTGTATTACCCACTTTTGTGGCTAGTAGCTGGAATTTAATAGATGTAACAATTTCGGCTATTTTCTATTTACTTGAAAACCCTAGACACTATTATAATATCACTGGATTTCCTATGAAATGTTTTGGTTAGCGTAAGGTAAAAACTTATCCGTATTTATTTGTGGGAAGTCTTACGTGATACCTTTATTTTCAAATGTTTTCCAAGTTAAACAACTTTAAACCGTTTACTCATACCAGACCCATGTCTGACCCGGAGTTTATTTTTATTTTTCATAAACTCTCGGGTACCCAAATTTTTACGGGTGGCCAAGGGATTCAGGTTAGCTTTGACGAATTCTGGAGGAGCAATGGAGCAGGAGGCTTCAGCGTTGTATGTATATATATAGTTCCGCTGTGTAGGTATCTCTGAGTCATATCGTTTGAGTTGTATTGTATCGGGTTATATTAACTAGACAGGTGTTTATAACTATCTAGTATTGATGTATCATCTGTATATCTCTGATATATGTAAAACTTTTAAATAATTAAGTGATATATTATATTTTGTTCCATTCCGCTGTGAGATTCTGATATTGTTGTTCTTTCTTCTCTATCTTTTCTATTTTCTCATCCCTTTCTTTCTTAATGATGATACGTCTTTCTGGTAATAGAAGGACGGGTCGTCACAATTCCTTTACGGAATTTTAATATATTTTTCTTATACCAATTTTACTTTACTATTGGAGTTATACATCCATTTTCATTCAATCTTACATTTCCAATTTTATTTGAATTCAATTTTCAATTTCAATTCCATTTGGATTCAATTTATCTTCTAAATCTGGAATTTTATTGATTACCTTTCATTCACAACGGCACTATTTTAAATTAGTTTCATTTACTAATTCATTATAAATTCCAATTTATTTTATCTCGAACCATTCCTTTATTTCACTTTTATTATCTTTAGTTCACTTCGAACTAATTTTACAACTTCATTTTATTTCACGCAATTCAAATTGGTTTTCGATAATTTGTTTTCTATTCCAGTTTCATACTTTTGTTCATCCCTAAACACAATTCAATTTCAATTCACCATTTAGTTTACAACCACTTATATTTAAACTAGATTTCAATTTCCATATGAATTTTAATTTTTATAATTATTGAATTTCGATTCATTTCAAATCATATTCAATTTCATCATTCCTTTAATTAGTTTTATTTACTAATTTTATTTCAATATTTCACTTTGTTTAATACAAACCAAATTCAATTCCAATTCCATTTCTATTTACTTATAAATTCGAAATGAATTTCAACATTTAATCTCCCACTCATTTATTTGCAATTGCAAATTTATTCATTCATTCACAATTTATTTTCCATCTTAATAGATTTTATTCCAATCATTTAGTCCATTAAACTTCTAAAATTCACCTTTATTCAAATTAACTAAAGTTAATTTCAGTTTAAATCTGAATTTTCTAAGTTTTCAAACTTGCTTATTATTCCATAACCATTTTAAATAGGATTCCGGAGTTTTAAACAATTTCTTAAATCATGTTGAAGTCAATTTTATATCCAAAACCCTTTGTATTTCCAAAACAAACCCAACTTTGGCAAACAATTTCCAATTTAAAATCATTTGGTAGCAATTCCTCTCCTGGAAACTCGAAAATGAACACCGATGATGCTGCAGTCATCACCGAAGTTATTTTCCAGCGACCAAAAAGAGTTTAGCGCTCTTATCCATTCAAAACGCACTACACCAAACATGCCATTTTATCACACTTTTTTCGATTCATTTTGTCACGGTTATTATTGTTGGAAATTTGTTATTGTTACATTGATTATCACGGTTATTTCCGTGACAAAATTTAGGCTTTTCATAAATAATTAGAAGACATTGGGCAGAGTTGTCATTTATGTTACAATCCTTGCTTCAGATGTTTGTCACGCTTCTGGCTTCTATCTTTCTTCCTTAAATCTAATTAGGTTAAAGCCGTCGTAGGAGTCGCCCGCCTATCGCCGTGTATATTTTGGTTTTTAATCAGCTTCTATCTTTCGTTGCGAGTCGCCCGCCGATCGTCAGGTAATAATTTTCATTTTTAATTTGGTTTTGTATGTTTTAAGATTGTTTATTTAGGGTTTTGTACGTTTTAAGGGTTTTGTCTTATTAAAGCTTTTGCATATATTTGGTTTGTATGACGGACAGTGAGGAAGAAATACAACGATCAATATTGTATTTTAGAGGGTTTTGTTTCATAATAATGGAAAATTAGGAAAAAGCTAAGCTGTGTAAACCCTGGTTAGATTCTGTTAACCTGTAATGGCAAAGAAAGTAAGCAATACATTAGGCTGGGAATGAATCAAATGGGTCAGAGTCAGCCTTATGTCTCTTTTGTGGTTTGCTTTTTTAGTTTCCTAGATATGTCGTTTCAATTAGTTGTAGCCAAATGAAAGGCTGAGATACAAGTGCAGTCTTATGTTCACACTCGAATAATGATAGTGGAAACCAATCATCCTAATCTGACCATATGGAATAGATACGATCCATAATGATATTTTACAAAGTAATACCCTGATCCCATTGTTGAAGAAGACAAACTTGTCCAAGTACCGAATAACACTTTGATGATGTCGATTAAGAAATAATTATTGATGCCGATTAGTCCATTTTTATGAGTTTGTTTGTAAATGGGTGGTGGTATTATGTTTACACTGCATTCTGATAAAGAGGTAAGTGAGATTGTTTTGTCTCCACCCACTTTTCCAATGGAAAGCAAGTTTGGGTAAGGAATAACAATGTATTGTCTCTGTTCAAGTCATAGATAAGAAATTATTAATGTCTCGAATAAAGTTAAATATGAGACATTTTAAATTGTATGTATGTTTATTTATTGGTGCGAATTGTTTGTTTGTATGTGTCAAATTGTACATATGTTTATTTTTCGATACTTTTTTGAATATTTATGCATATATTATTTGTAAATTATATTTTAATGATCCTTTTTTTGTGTTAGGATGAGCTAGTATTTTTTGTGCTAAGTTTGTTAGTATTAGATAGTGGGTGAGACGAAAGATGATGTTAAGCTTAATTTTTTAACTTGCAATCCATGTGTTGGATGCTTTTACCAAAGGGTCGGCACTAACATGAATACTTTAGTATGTTTTGTCACAAATGTTGTTTAAAACGCAACCGATATTGCTTTTTCTTAGAAACCTCTTAACTTACTTGAATTTGATTTTTATCATTTGTTCCAACGGTCATCGAATCAAAGTAGTGAAGCTGAAACATCACGAATTACAATGAGAAACTCGAAGACATATTACAAAAGCATAAAAAAATGAACAAGAGTATTTTATGATTTTGTAAGTTTATATGTGACATATGGCTTAGGGCAAGTCAGGCGTATGATATGGATTATGTACTATAACAGATAGGTATTACATGACACGACTTTAATTGATTGCTTGAATTAAGTAACGTGGTTCAAACTGAACCAGATGTACGTTGTAAATGAAATATATAGCTGTATTACATTGTGAAGATAAGGTTACAAACTTTGTTTTCATGTTAGAAGCATCGTAATAAAGTCATAATTGTTTCAAAGTAAAGATGCCTATCTTGATGTATAGCAGAGCTGCATGTAGGAAGGATAGGATATAGATGAGCTGAATCTTGTAGTAAAAAAACATGTGAAATTGACTTTGTGATAGAGTTTGTTTGGTTTACAAGACATCCATAAGGTTGTCATTTATTATTTTGGTACTTTATGGTGATATGTATATCTTTATATTATATTGTTATTGGACCATATATTTACACAAATTTAATATAGACAAAGTAAACGCCATTGCATATTTTTTAACTGCCGTATGGGTTCATTTGTTCTAAACTAAGTTTCTATTGATGAAATTATGGCAAATACTGACTCATGCTCTTCATCTAAACCATTCATTATCATGAGAATTAGCTCTATTTCAGACTTTATGACCTACAATCACTCAGTATGTTTTAATTTTGGTGAGATATTCCTTCATGGACATTTTTTCTTTTCTAAGATTTTGCAGTGACCTCTTATAGTGCATTATTTTTGCAGGTCAGTGTGAGTTAAAAATTCTCTCAACAATATTCTGTATTTCAAATGATGAATTACACCCAACAATTTGAGATAAAAGATTTACACTAATAGATGATAGAAGTCGAGAGGATAATAAGCTTTCTTGCCTCAAATACATTATGTATTCTGGGTTGTTTATTAATCCTCCTTGTTTGTTTGTATTCATTTTAGGTGGAATGGCAACGGTTCCATTGATAAAGCGTTCAAGCCCATATCCCCCAATGGCAATCTCAACTTGATATTTCCACAACAGAAAGTTATTTTCATCAAGCTGTATGGAGATGATTTGATTCTTGGGTGTTATAAGAGAGGTGGTGGTGGTTTCAATAGGGGATGTGGTAGACGAAGCCTCATCATCATTTGACATGATGAATCTTTGAGTTGCTGAGTTATGATTCTTGAAAGGACAAGTTGAAATACAGTATTGTATGAATTTCAGTTTGTAGCCGGATCGGTGGTGAAATTTTATGGAAAAATGATGAGTAAAGAACCAAGAACTCTTCTCTGATAAATTGTAGTGAGCAGCCAGGTTTCAGGATAATGAAAATTGACTAACTAAAACTTTGGCGAGGCACACTCAACAAGAATTGATCAAAAATGTGATTGCTTGAACAATCAGTAATGAAAATTGAAGGTAACAACGTTCTCCACTAATGAGATAAATTTTAAGGAGAAAACACTGCCCAGAACTCCAAGTGATGAAGCTTTTCTGATGGACTTATGGTGGTGATGGTAGTTTCAGCTAATGATGCTTCTTGGCTAAGGCTCTGATACCATGAAAGAGTTTGTAAAGATTTTTGATGAAATGTTGATTGTTTGATTGCTAAAGAATGAATAATAATCATGTTACATAGCTTCGGTCTCTATATGTACAGTGCCTTTTGCATTTACAACTGTTATAGGATTATAAAAATAAAAATAAGATACTGGGCCTGATGGGCTTTTGATTCTTGTACCTAAACCACTTTATAATGAGATGCTATTACATGATCTGATGTCGTTCATTCTCTATAGAAGATGTATTTGTTGGTTGTGGGATTGGGGTTTGGCAGTGCATTTTTTTATTCCTATAGAAGATGTATTTAAAGTTATGTTGATAAATGTTCCGAATCAAATAACTCATAAAGTAATATTTAGTGCGAACAAATAATGCTCTGATATTCATATTTGTTCTTCTTGTAGAAAAGTTGTATTAACATTTTGCATTGTAATATAATTGATTCAGATGTTGGAATTAGAGTAGTAATCATTCATGAGGTACCATTCTCAAATATCAATAAACGTAGAGTAGTAATCTTCTTGTAGAAAATTTTTATTAACATTTTGCATTGTATTAACATTTTTCTCTGATATTCATATTAGCATGTTATTTAATGCTTTATTTATGTATTAATGTTGTATTTACATAAAATTATAGGAACAAATAAATTTTCTTGCTAATGTTGAAGTCTACATCGAGAGAGTGGATTGGAATTCGGCATAGGAATACCAATGAATATATACAAGGAGTTCGATATTTTATGGAATTCGCGAAGAGTCATTCACCACCGGACTTTGGACTATGCAGTTGTCCTTGTATAAAGTGTAGGAATTCAAAAATGTTGGATTTTAAATTAGTAGAAAAACACTTGATCATTCATGGTATGGATCCAACATACGACGAATGGTATTTCCATGGCGAGAGAAGCGACAACGATGTGGTGGTCAATACTACGCGACATAATATCTATGAGGCTTACAACTCTAATCAATTTCAAGAACAGAACCATGTAGGAGATGCGCTTGAAGACCTTGTTGATGATGCATATAGAGTATATGGTAGCGTTGAAGGCGTCGGTGATGGTAACCATAGGAAATAGTATGAACGTGTTGTTGATACGATTGAAGCGGTGGCTTCCAAAGGAAAATACAATACCGGAGAAGTACTCGACAATGAAACAAATGTTAAAGGATTTGGGAATGAAAGTAGAGTGTATACATGCTTGTGAAAATGATTGTATATTGTTTTGGAAGGAATACAATGCTGCGTTGGAATGTCCATGTTGTCATAGGTTGAGGTTTAAAGTTAAAAATCAAGGGGAAGTGGTAAAAATGACAAAACAACCTCGAAAAGTTTTGAAATATTTTCCAATAACTCCAAGATTAACAAGGTTGTATACTATACCATGGATAGCTCGAAAGATGTTATGGCATAGTGAGCAAAACCTTGCTGGAATTCCATGCGTCATCCAATTGACTCAGCCGAATGGAGATCGTTGAAGAACAAGTGGCCAGAGTTTGGTAAAAATGGGCGAAATGTTTGGCTTGGTATTACTACTGACGGGTTTAACCCTAGTGCAACACAATCAAGTAATTATAGTTGATGGCCTGTGTATACGGTTCCTTATAACTTACCCCCTTCATTATGTATGAAGAAATAGTTTCAAATGTTATGCTTGTTAATTCTTGGACCAAGAGCACCTGGTAAAGATATTGATGTGTATTTGGAACCCCTTGTCGATGAATTGAATCAGCTATGGACAGAGGGAGTGCCTGCATTTGACATGGATAAGAAAGAGCATTTCACTTTGAGAGCAATGCTATTATGGGGAATTCATGATCTACCTGCATTTGGAAATTTATCTGGTTGTGTAACACATGTTTACAAAGCATGTGCTGTTTGTGCTGTGGAGACTAAATCAGAACGCATTGGAAATAAGATTGTTTATACGAAGTATAGAAGATTTTTAAAGAATGGTCTTCCATATAGGGTATTGAAACATGGATGGTATAAGAATATAGAGGATAAGGAACCTCCAACATGATTGACGGGATCAACTCTTTTAGAAAAGCTTGCTCATATCAAATATGTACCCGGTAAAATAACAAAAAACAAAAACGCATAGTAGATGATATCAACCTTGACGATGAACATTTTGTAAACGAAAATGGCGATGATGAAAGACCAGCATGGTATAACAAGTCGATTCTTTTTGGCTTAGAGTATTGGAGTAGTCATAGAGTGCGACATACTATTGACGTTATGCACACTGAGAAGAATGTATCGGAGCATTTCATTAACTTGTTGTTTGATAGATACAAACAATCTTCCAAATTTGCATTTGATAAAACATACGGGTGCAATGTTGTCAAGTTCTAAAAGATGCAAAACTTCCATCATGCTTTGGGACTAAGTTAAGCAACTTAGTAAATATTCAACCACACAGTTTGAATATTAGAAAGTCATATGACTATCAAGTTATTATCCAGTATTTTTTGCCTATCATGGTTCAACATGCTTATCCAAAGTGTCGTGACTTATGACGTGCGATATTACAAGTGGTTATACTTCAATATTATTTGTTCGAAGGTTTTAATTCCAGAGCATGTCAAATCTGCCAAAGATATGATTGTCGAGGCATTATGCGTGTTGGTGCATTATTTTCCCTCTCAATTTTTTAACATAAGAATACATCTAATGGTGCATTTAGCTGATCAGGCACTACCATGCGGACCAATTAGTTATACATGGATGTATCCATTTGAAAGGTGCGGCATTTTTTAAAATATAATTATCACATGATTCTTTTTCAATAGTAACGTAAATGATGTATTTTTATATTAGAGCTATGAAGGAATGCAAAGGCATACCAAGCAATAAACGCTACGTGGAGGGATCAATTTCCAAAGCATATCTTGTTTCAGAATCTGTTAAATATGCCATGGAATATATGCCAAATCCACGTACTAGTAATCATAGCTTTAAACAAGCACCATTTTTAGATGAGAACGGAGATGACATTTATGAACGTTCCATCATTAAGGGTAAAACTATCAAGTTATCCGGCATACAACGTACTCAAATTCGAAGGTGGGTACTTTTTAGGATGGAAATTCCAGACCGAGATGATTATTATATGTTTGCATTTTTTTCTGCATGCTATAAGATGTAGCTTTAATATTTACTTACGCCACCATATATTGGTTTGTAGCGAATACCGATCGTCGTTAGAAGATGCTCAACGAAGTAGAAAGAAGCTCTATGTAAGGATGGAAGTAGTAGTGCAAACTGAATTCATTGAGTGGTTGTAGAAAAAGGTTTGTTAAATTCCATAAAGTTCATAATTCGATAATCAAATTAACATTATTTAACTTAATTAAATTATTTTAATAGTTAATGGAAGAAAAATGCATGGATTCATTGTTATGGTGTTACGTTAGTGGACCAGCATGGGAAGCCAAAACTCATCTTAAGTATAGAATAAATGGTTATGTATTTTCTCCGTAGTGCTATGATGACACCCTTTCAACGAAAGATAGCGGTGTTTGTATGGATGCAATAACAACATTGTTGCAAGTGCGAAAGATTTGAATCCTACAGATGATGACACCACTTGGTATGGTATTATCAAGGAAATCATTGAAGTTGATTATTATGAATTTTCACATGTAGTATTCTATTGTGAGTGGGTCAATATTGCTGATAAAATGCATGGTTGTAAGATTTGTCCGGACTCTAATTTGTTGATGGTGAATCTAAAAAAACTTAAACGCAGCGACGGAGAGTATGATGAGTGTGCAATTCTTACATCAGAAGCAAGTCAAGTTTTTTTTACATACCAGACGTACAAAATCCCGATTGGTCCATTGTACGACGTTCATCTAAACGCTTGACTGATAGCGTGGATGATTACGAGATGCCAACAAACTTCCAGTCAGTTTTAAAGGAGCAATCTAACTTAACAACGTTGTTGAAATGTATTGAATCCAAATAGATGAGCTTGATTGAAGTAGTAGTTGCTTGTTTTGTAACTTTATTAGTATTCTCAGTCATTATTTGACATTTATCATGTTGCCATAGGTTAGAAATTTCAACAAATTTAAAATATAAAGGAATTTCTTTCTTTCCTGTACACTCATTTGTTATCATTCATTAAATCTTCACATGGCATATGAAACCATCTTTCTAAATGCAGCAGAGATGGTATATTTCAATGCAAATGCAGGTGACATGCAAGTATGCAAGTATGTGTGAGCTTTTAAAATGTGTGAAGCTTTCCATTCATATGAATTGAGATGTAAAAATTCAAAATTAATGAATACGAGCAGAAAGCATGGCAGACTTTTGGAAATATGTGAGTTTTAAGTGGCAGTTTTAAAATGCATATAGTTCTTTATATAATTTTATGGCATTACATTTTGTAGATAGGTTGTTATATCTCTTGCATTATATTTTGGCAGTACGTCGGCTAATTGTAGTAGACATACAGAAAATAGAGAAGAAGAAGTTCCTCCTCCCCCACCAAATAAAAAGTACTCGATAATTGTTGAGATGGATGGTGCTAAAGGCGACGATGCAACAAAGTGGAGTTCCCGTTGTGGCACTCTAATTCGAAGGCATATTCCCATTAGCTATGATGATTGGAGGAAAGTTGATGGGTTTTTCAGGGATAATTTACGAAAATCACTCATAGTATTTGAATTTACATTTTTTACAAAAATGATTTTTTTTGTGCATATTTGAAGTACAAAATCATAATTGAAACATTTATTTTACCTTTCTGTAGAAGGAGCTTGATTTGAATATAAACCCCGATTTTGCTCGACCTATTTTAGAGAAGGCATTTTCACAGTATTTCAGAACAACAAAAGCGAAATTGAGAAAGCTATATCTTAAAACAAAAGAAGGAGAGTTATTGCCTAGGCATCTTGGATTGATAACCGACCCGAAGACATTGATAAAGTTCAGTGGAAGGGGTTCATAGACATTAAGTATGCTGATAAGAAGAAAAAACAATGCAAGATGAATGCTGATAATAAAAGAAAGAACATCATAAATCATACATTGGGAAGAAAATCTCATAGTAGACTATATGAAAAATTGGTACGTGGTAAGTCTTTCACAACTAATCGCGATAATATTGTATAATTGTTTAATATATTTACATTTATTCATGTAGGAAACTGATAATCCCGAATGTAAAATTACACGAACAAAGGCATGGAAAGTGGCGCACACAAGTAAAAAAACCGGAGAGGTGCTTCCATGCGCCGCTGAAAAATATGTAAATCTTTGATTTATAGCTTTGATTTCCAACAAACACTAGTCGTTATGATTTAGCCTGCCATTGGAATTTGTCTTAAACATTGATGGCATCAATTGTTAGGTTGAATCCTTCGATGTTAGAATCATACTCTATTTTAGGTCATGTTCTCATTGTAGTGGTTTTATTAGAACTTATTACCCAGCAAGGTTGTGTGTACAGAGACGTTTTGTCTGTAGTTACAAAATATTTAGTTTGTTGTTATGACATCTATTTAGTGAATGTTGTAGGTTTCAATTTGGTAAACGGACCATCATGGTAAGCTATATTTTATAGCTGTTTTATGCAATATCCAGTGGGTATCTTACTTGTGAGTTTACCTTACCATAACTTGAGTTAACTTTAGTAACAATGTATAATTCTTGAATATTATCCATTCATGGATATATAAATTTACTTTACAAATTGGGTACGGTTAAAAGTGGGATTGTTTATCATTATATTTAGATTTAGATGTCATTTTGTTTATGAACTGCCATGATACTTTAAACAGCTCAGTTACTGGAGGTTGGATGTAAATCTAAAGTTTCACTCAGCTGAACACAACCGACCAATTTATTGTTTCATTCAGTTGAATGAACCTGGGTGAATTTGAGGATTTTGGAAATTAATTTGATTAAATTAAATGAGGTTTATGCGCAGCGTGAAAACTGGACGTCCTTATTTCATATCCCATGTGCCATTTAAATCCAAGCCATTCAATTTTAATTTATGTAGTATTTATAATTCAATTAAGTTTGTTCGATTCAGGTTGTAGAGAGCGCATTGGTACATTCAATTAAGGGATGATGGAGGAGGTCTGGGTGTATGTAAGCAGTACTCTTGTCAAACATATAAGGTTAATCAGTAAGCAACACCCAAAATGATATTGGTCCAATAATATAGTGTTATGTTAGTAAAATTATATTTCAGCTAACCAGCTGATTAGTACTAATTGATATTTGGAGCCATTATAACTTAGATTGTTGTGCTTATCAGCTTAGCATCTAAAATATTCAGTTTTTTGCAGTACCAGCAATGAGGTTTTAAACCTTACTCAGATTGGTTTCCCTTATGTATTCTAAAACTGATCCTTTTATGGGCATATAATTCGACATCACTTGAAAAATCATGTTTTATCTACAACTTAGAATCACTGTCAGTGTGAAATTAGAAGCAGTGAAACATAAGAATTGAAGGATAAATTGAGATAGCTTTATCTCAGTTTTGGGGATGTTACACGGTTAAGTTAGCAAAAGAAAGATGAGGACTCTACGGCTGCTTTTAAGGTCGCAAAAAGAATAATATATAGAATTAGGATTATTTTGTAGGAGATTTAAAGTTTGAAGCGATATAATCAAGTTATTCATTGATGTTTAGCACAAGACAATTACAAATTACGTGAACACAAATGGAAAAATAATAATAGAAAGAAAGCTAGATACACACAAACTACTGCATCTAATCCTTCGTCAGTATCATTAACAAATGAGTAAATCAAAAGTGAATAAATGTTGAAAACTTTTATTTTGGTTCAACCATGGGCACAAATGGTTTTGATCCACTATATTCAAATGCACTGCTGCCATCATTATTTGACAACACAGTTGCATTGTATGGATCAGGAACTCCCTTTCTAATCACGAAGTCTGTGGCTGAAGTAGTTGTTGAGCTAAAATTTGAAATATAGTTTGAAAACAATCCTTCATTTTGTAACATGACTTCTATTTTCCCTTCTCAATTAGTTGCTGAACTACTTTATATTATAAACTCCAAACTTCTCAATTGCTCCTGCTCGTGTATATAGTTTCCACCAGAGTCCAACAATGCTTGTAATTTATTTCTGTGTTTTCTCATGGTCATTTTAGCATAAAAAATTTAGAATTTGTGTCTTCACAATGTAGGCACGAGATTTTTCTTTGTTTTTCCGTACAATAAATTTATGAACGAAAACATCCGAGCTGTAGAAAAAACTTAAGATTGAATTATTCTGCACACAAAACCGATCCATGACAATTCCAACCGTTAGAAACATAGAATATGGAAAGAGCTTTGTTTTGATAGGTTGTGGCACCCGTAACTGCAAACGAGTCAAAAGTTATGGCCGTTTGAAGAAACAGAAGAAAGCGACGGACAGCTCGCCGATCCGATTCGACGGTATTGGTGAAAGTCTTCGATCTCCGCGAAACGCAGGAGCATGTTCACACTATAGCACTCGATATTTAAGATATTTGGGATCACTGAGGGAATAAATGGGGACATGGGTCAAAAACTTGTCTACTGAAGCTATAGCGCAATAAATGAAACGACCCTGACTCAACCTTCGAAAATCGGCACCGAATACGTCACCTATATTGAAATGCCGTAGATTCAAACGTCGAATCTGGTTCTTTGGAGCTTATAACACATTAAGTATAACAACACAATGGAAGAAAGAACGAAAATATCATAAAACTCCAATGATAAAATATCCAATGATATACAACAATGATCACAAATACATATTAGAGATCTACAACAGCACAGCGGAAGCACAAAGGCACCAGCAGCGGAAATAACTTGAACTCCAAATAGAACTCCAATATCTGCAACTCTATATCAAATGCTCCAATCCAATGCTAGCTCGAACCCCCATCAAGCTGAATTAATCAAATGCGATCCCAAACGCGATTGCCAAACCAAAGACTCCAAAGATTGAAGCCTATCGATTCTATATATCCTATTTGATTATCTGAAAAAACCCAACTCTAGATTACCCGTGTGGAAAATTGTGGGCACCCAGAGTTTAGGAAGGGAACATTAAACTCTGGTTCAGTCATGGGACTGATATGAGCCAAAAAAACAGTTTATCTTTAAAACAAACAACAAAAGACTTTAAAATTGAAATCCGTAATGATTTTTTGAAAAATGAAACTACCGTAAGGCCTTCCACCGTCCACACAATGCAAACGCAGAATTGGAGGATATTTCTCCTTATGATAGTCAAACATGCTTGATACGCAAAAACCCTTTGATATTATTATTAGTGCACAGTGGAAAACATTTGCAAGTATAATATTAATCTTAGCCAGAATAGACATTTCGAACTATGCCTACTATAACTACCATCTAAACAATGGTGAACACCATAAGTAAATGGCAGGTTCTACAACTAAAACCGTACAAGGTGCATATTGGTGATTGGATTTCCAACAAATGATCAGGCTAAGGAACTTCCTACTGCCACATGGGTACGTCTCTGGAGGGACGTCCTGAGAACCTACCCAGCTCTCTGCCAACACAAGGCCGGGTTACCTCTATAACTAGGTAACTACTACTCGAGCATGCCATCCTTCGGTCGTTCGCGGCCTTTATCCAAGGTACCTCTACACCAACAACCATAAAGCAATCACAAAGTCATAGATTTGCAGTGAACACATGAGTTAAGTATCTGGGCTCCATACCATGATAGCACCCTTTTCCAAAAGGGAATGACACGCCCTAAAGGGCGCGACCCTCATAACCTTTCCGCATCTTTCCTGTTTCGACCATTTCCGGGGTGTGAGGTCCTGATGTAGTCTCGTCCACAAAGCTACACTTTTCACAAAGTCATGCTTTGATCAACAAATGATAACAACACACAGCAGCACCTAACATGCCACACTACCAAATTGGGAGTATTTCACTGATAACCTTTAACTACATAACCTCTGAGCTCGTACGTCTCAGAGAAGGGTGTTAAGCTAAGAGAACAAATTCTTCGCCACCAACAGAAATGTATTTGATAGAGATCAGTTTTATATCTCAAAGTGTAATGTTAGACATACAACCATACAAGTCCGTTCCGGGTTCGAACGGAACCGAAGGCACTTCGTCCAACAAAGGAAGAAGCCCTTGCAATCCGGGTATCCACAATCCCGATCGGACTCCCCATCACATATGGAGAACTCTATACCAGAGCCACTCAGTGCAGAGTCATTCGACAGGTTATCCTATCATTCTCGAAGACACCCGATCTTCACCCCGGGTCTTTAAATGCTATCCATTTACGTCGTATCACTATTCGAAATGGGTTATATGACACAAAGTCCACTCCCGGCTAAACCGAATAGTGAGCACAATATTTTAAAACATATGGACAATGGGATTTCAATTAAGTCACAACCTAAAACTCAAAACTTTTCTTTCAAATGGTTAAACAAATTACCATTTTTAAATCTTTAAATAAAAAGATCCACTTCACAAAGTTCACTAATCTTTCACAAAGATTCATTTACAATATTTAACAAAAGATTTATCTTTGAGATCCTCTTTTGTTTGAAAACAAAGTTTCACAAATATTTCACAAAGATTGTTTTATAGGTTTCAAAACAATTTCATTTCAAATCCTTTATACGAAGCATATACCTTTAAGATCCTCTTAAATTTCAAACAAGGTTCAACAAATTTTCACAAAGATTAATTCATAGCTTTCAAAACTATTTTAATTTCATTTCAAACTTGAAATCTTTCAACACAATTTAGAAAATCCTTTCTTTATATGAAAGCTATTTAATTTGAAAACAAATAGTTTTCGTTTCGGAGAAATCCAATTACATTTGCACGAGTTAAAGTCTTTTAAGTATAAACTTGGGTTGAATTTAAATTACCAAAACAATATTTTTTTTAAATGGTTTAAAACCCATATAAACACTTTTATAACTCGTATATCCTTTTTAAACCATGATTTCCAAACAAAGAATTCAATTTCAAATTTTGAATTCAAATTCAAATCAAATTATTTAAATTTCAAAGCTTAATCAAGTTATTCAAATAACTTTTATCTTTAAAATTCCTTTTCAAAAGCTTTTCATATTTAACCCAATTCCATTTCCCAAAACCATTTGAATTCAAAATTCAATTTTAAAACCATTTCAAAAATCCGAGACTTAACCAATTTCATCATGCAATCCATATTTGTGTGTGTATAAGTGTGGTCCAGGGGTTTTACGCAATAAAAGTGCAACATCATCAATCAGCACAGATTCAATTACATTAACTATAGATAAACGGTATATCTCTATAACGCTTATCTACCATACACAGGTTCACAGATAAATAAATAATATACATTCATCATAGATAAAATAAATTACATTCGTCACAACTTGAATTAAAACAATTTATATCACAGAGCGCCGCACAGTAGAGATATCAAATAATTCATAGCATTCAATAGAATACAGTCATCCATAAGGAAGATTAATTGATCATCTGATTAACTGAAACCAGATTAATCACTAATCCAAGTTAATTAACATTAATAACAAATTATTTTAATTAATTAACCTTAAATAATTAATTAACTTTAAATTATTAATTAATTAAACTTAATTAATGAATGAATAAGTCTCTAATCATTAAATAATTAACCCTTAATTATTCTTTAATTAATTATCCCTAATTAATTACATTAATTAATTAGCCCTTAATTAATTATCCTTTAATTAATTATCCTTAATTAAACTTAATTAATCTTATTAATTAATTAACTCTTAATTAGTTATCTTTTAATTAATTACCCATAACTAATTAATCTTTGATTAATTACATTAATTAATTATCATTACAAATTAATTACCCTTCAATTAAAATTTAATTAACCTTTAAATCCTTACTTAATTAACCTTTAATTATCCATCTTAACTGATTACATTAATTAGTTAACCTTAAATTAATCACATCAACAAATTATTCTTTAAGTAATTAAGTAAGTAAACCTTTAACTAATTACTTTAATTAATCAATCAATTAATTATACCTTTAATTATCTACCTGAATTAATTATCATTCCTTAATCACCTTCATCTATCAATTAGCATTTAATTAATAAATCATTCCTTAATCACCTTCATTTATCAATTAGCCTTTAATTAATTAATTATTCTCAAATAAATAACCTTAATTGGTTAATCACCTTAATTAATTATTCTTTAAATTAATTAACCTTTAAATACTTGATTAATCAATCTTTAATCATTAATTATCCATTCTTAATTACATTCACTAAGTAATTATTTTTAATTAATTATTCATTAATTACTTGATTAATTAAACTTGGATTATTAATTAATTTTACCTTAATCATTATTAAGTAATTAACTTCAAGTAACTAATTTCCTTTAACAAATAAATTTAACTTAACCTTTAAAAGTTAATTAACCATTAAAACGTTCTTTATATACTAATTAACTAACATTTAATATTATGAAGAAAATAAACTTTCAAAATAAAGTTTATGTTTATTTTTAAACCATTTTAAAACTAGGTTAATTAAAACAATTTTATTTGAAAGAACTTCTGAAACAATTTAAAAAATGGGATAATTATCTAATATTTAAAAGAAATTTGGTTTAACAAAATTTATTTTCGATAAAACTTGATTTTCTTAAAATTTTAAAACTATTTCCTGAACCACATCAAAAACCCGAGCAAAATCACGTTCTACCCGAGCAAATCCTTGTTCTACTCGAGCGTAAACCCAGGCCAATGCGCACTTTCATATTCTTTGAGAAAATTGACCAATATCACATGCTTGGACCCGAGTTTTCTCTCTTCTTCCCCAAACACTCAAAACACCAATACACGAACGTATGCACGTATACATGCACAAGCTCATCGACCACTTCCGATCGATGACGAAGTCACCAAAACACCCACGATGATCTCCAGCCTTGATTCAAACACCCAAAAACACGAAATTGCTATAAAATCAAAATCAAGCCAACCTTCGAACTTCCTGGAACTACATGCTCGTCTGAAAAACCTTCCGCCTCACCGCTACACACCATCAGAACCCACGCCATTCTAGCCGAAGGTGCTTCGACCCACCACGAACTCAACCCCCCGGTGCGATCGAGTGAATCACAGTGATGACGACGCAAATGCCACATGACTTCGACCAACTAAACACAGGGCTTAAACCCTAATTCATTTCAAATCTCCAACCACAATGAATTTAAAAATTATCTTGCATTTTTCCTATGATCGACGATACTCCAACTACCACCATGCCAAGTTTCAATCTTTGAAAGTTAGCCGATCACCAGAAACTCACGAAAACCCATTTTTCATTCAACTCTAGAATACTACCCTAATTCAAAGCTAAAAATTCAAATTTTTGTTTTAAAAATCCTTGATTTCGAAATAGATTAGGATGGTGTAACACAATCTCAAATTCATGCAGGTTGAAAAGTGGACAAATTTTGAATTTATACTGGAATATACAAATTTCGAGATATTAAATCAATATTTCAACTTGTATTTATTTTTAAAAATGATGTTATACTCATATGAACATCTTTCATTCAGTAATTATAATCTAAAATTGTTTGGGTAGGATGGTTTGAAATTTTGAACTAAATTTTCAAACTTGTTAATATGACAGAGTAAATATCTGTACACAGATATATCAGCATACATACAATCACACAGGCATGCAAGCAAATTTACCAAACATTTCCATTATACTTTAAGCATTAATCATATTATCAAAGAATATAGGTAAGTTTGCTCACCATTCGGGAAGAAGGCAGATTTAAATCTGGAACTGGAAATTGATTTCCTGGAGTTTGATCTTGGAACTGAGGTTGATACTTGCTTCAAGCTTTACAGGTTGAAGATTGTTAGAGATTTGTTTTTAGCTTGAAACTGGATTGGCTTTGCTTTAATTCCAGATTGAAGATTGAAATCTGGTTTTCCAGATTTGTTTCCAGGCTTTGAGAGAATTTGTGAGGACATGCTTAACAGAGATGATCAGATCATTGATCCGAGATTGTTGAATTTGCATCTAACACTTGATGTTTATAAGTTAAATCTGATCTGGTTTTGATTTCTTTTGAATTTTCTTTATAAAGTTTTTCCAGATTGAAATTTTAGCTTCAGATTTTGATTTTATTTATTTATTGTGAGGATCCGTTGAACTTGAAATCTTTGTTTTAGGCTTTAGTTTTGAATTGTTTCATTTGTTTCCAGGTTTGTTTTGAGAAGATCTGAGAAAATATAAGGATTTTCACCTATACATATTTTATAAAATTAAAAGTAAATTTTTTTGCCACTTGTTAGAATATGTTAACACTTGTCTATACACATTTTGATTTTTCTTACAAATGTCTTTTGTAACCTAAATTGTGTTTAAGTCCTTACTTTAATTAACTTTGAAATTAGGGTTTAAACCCTTGTTAATTTTATATTTACATATGTATATTTTCAAATTATACTTACTATGGTTTAAATGTTAGACACTTTTAAAATCTTATTTATAAATTTACAAACCAATTTTACATATATATGTTTTCTTATTAATTTCTAAAAGATATGTATATTTAAATTTTTATTTATTCTTATCTACATTTGTATTCATACATTTTATTTTGTACTTATACAATTTTAAAACAAATGATTTGAAATCAAATTATTCATTACTACTAAATAATTATATATATATATATATATATTAGATTTTTGGACATATAAAGTTAATAAATCCAATTTTATTTCTAAAATATTTTTCTTTTGAATTACAAAACCAAGATTCTATTTGAAACCTCTTTATATACATTTAAACAAACAACCAAATATCTTATTTTATTTGGAAAAATTCAAATAAATCCACAATTTAATTCAAAAATTAAATTAATTTCCAATTTAATTTTGATTTAAAAATGGGAATGTTACAATAAACGTTCTTTTTTTACGACCATTCATCTTTCACTTTTTCCGTACCTCATTGTTTTGCTCATATTCATCAACACGCGCGGTCTTTTTACCAATATTACAACATAACAACAAAGTGACTTCAAGGAGAATGTTAAACGCATTTGATACCATAGAATTTCGAATGGCTGAGGGTGTTTTATATGATTACTTAGCATGTAAGTAACTTACTTTTTCTATCTGTGAATATCTTTTGGTTTCCTGTTTTATCCAATTTTATATCCAATTTCATTCCTTTTAGCGGATATTATCGTGGCCTTTTTTGATCTTTGTATATTTTTTTTATTTTTGTCGTTCTTCTATGTTTACATCGATTAGTCCAACTATATATACCAAAAACTCCGCGGAATTAATTTATGAACGAAAACATCCGAGCTGTAGAAAAAACTTAAGATGGAACTATTCTACATACAAAACCGATCAATGGCAATTCCAACCGTTAGAAACGTAGAACATGGAAAGAGCTCTATTTTGAAAGGTTGTGGCTCCCGTATCCCCAATGAGTCAAAAGTTATGGCCGTTTGAAGAAACGGTGGAAAGCGACGGACCGCTCGCTGATCCGATTCGATGGTATTGGCGAAAGTCTTCGATCTCCGCGAAACGCTTGAGCATGCTCACACTGTAGCACTCGATATTTAAGATATTATGGATCACCGAGGGAATAAATGAGGATATGGGTCAAAAGCTTGTCTAATGAAGCTATAGCGCAATAAACGTTCTTTTTGTAAGACCATTCCGTCTTCCTCGTTTTTCGTACCTCATTATTTCGCTCATGTTCATCAACATGCGCGATCTTTTTACCAATATTACAACATCACGACAAAGTGACTTCAAGAAGAATTTTAAATGAATTTGATACCATAGAATTTCGAACGGCTAAGGGTGTTTTGTATGATTGCTTAGCCTGTACGTAACCTACTTTTTCAGTCTGCGAATATCTTTCGGTTTCCTGTTTTATCCAATTTTAAAACCAATTTCAATCTTTTTAGTGAAATATTATCATGGCATTTTTCGATCTTCGTATATTTTTGTTTTTTTTGTCGTTCTTCTAGGTTTACATCGATTTATTCCGACTATTTATACCACAGACTCCACGGAATAAATTTATGAACGAAAACATGCGAGCTGTAGAAAAACTTAAGGCGGAATTATTCTGCGCACAAAACCGATCCATGACAATTCCAACAGGCAGAAACGTGAACATAGAAAGAGCTTCGTTTTGATAGGTTGTGGCTCCCGTAATTCCAAATGAGTCAAAAGTTATGGCCATTTGAAGAAACGGAAGAAAGCGACGGACCACTCGCTGATCCATTAGACGGTATTGGCGAAAGTCTTCGATCTTCGCGAAAGCTCGAGCATGCTCACACCGTAGCACTCAATATTTAAGATATTATGGATCACTGAGGGATTAAATAGGGATATGGGTCAAAAACATGTCTGCTGAAGCTATAGCACAATAAACGTTCTTTTTTTACGATCGCTCTGTCTTCCTTGTTTTCCATACCACATTATTTTGCTCATATTCATCAACACGCGTGGTCTTTTTACCAAAATTACAACACCACGACAAAGTGACTTCAAGGTAAATGTTAACCGCATTTGATACCTCAGAATTTCGAACCGCTGAGGGTGTTTTATATGATTATTTAGCCTGTAAGTTGCCTACTTTTTCAGTTTACGAATATCTTTCGGTTTTCTATTTATACAATTTTAAATTCATTTTCAATCTTTTTAGTGGAATATTATCGTGGTCTTTTTTAATCTTCGTATATTTTTGTTTTTTTGTCGTTCTTCTAGGTTTACATCAATTTAGTCCGACTATTTATACCACAAACTGCGCTGAATAAATTTATGAACGAAAACATACGAGTTGTACAAAAAACTTAAGATGGAATTATTCTGCACACAATACCGATCCATGGCAATTCCAATCGTTAGAAACGTAGAACATGGAAAGGGATTAATTTTGAGAGGTTGTGGCTCCAGTAACTCCAAACGAGTAAAAAGTTATGGCCGTTTGATGAAATGGATGAAAGCGATGGACCGCTCGTTGATCTGATTCGACGGTATTGGCAAAAGTCTTCGTTCTCCGCTAAACGCTCGCGCATGCTTACATTATAGCACTCGATATTTAAGATATTATGGATCGTCGAGGGAATAAATGGGGGTATGGATCAAAAACCAGTCAACTGAAGCTATAACACAATAAACGTTCTTTTTTTGCGACCGTTCCGTCTTTCTCGTTTTCCGTATCTTACTGTTTTGCTCATATACACCAACATGCGTGGTCTTTTTACCAATATTACAACACCATCACAAAGCGATTTCACGGAGAATGTTAAAACGCATTTGATGCTTTAGAATTTCGAACTGCTGAGGTTGTTTTATATGATTACGTAGCCTGTAAGTAACCTACCTTTTCAGTTTGCAAATACCTTTCGGTTTTCTTTTTTATCCAACTTTATGTTCAATTGCAATCTTTTTAGCAGAATATTATCGTGGCCTTTTTTGATCTTCGTTTTTTTTTCATTCTCCTAGGTTTACATCAATTTAGGCCAACTATTTATACCACAAACTCCATGAAATAAATTTATGAACAAAAACATCCGAGCTATAGAAAACATAAATGGAATTATTCTGCACACAAAACCGATGCATGAAAATTCAAACCGTTATAAATGTAGAACATGGAAAGAGCTTCGTTTTGATAGGTTGTGGCTCCCGTAACTCCAAACGAGTCAAAAGTTATGCCCGTTTGAAGAAATGGAAGAAAGTGACGGACCCTCTTTGATCCGATTCGACGGTATTGGCGAAAGTCTTCGATCTCCGCGTAACGCTCGAGCATGCTCACACTGTAACACTCGATGTTTAAGATATTATGGATCACCGAGAGAATAAATGAGGATATGGGTCAAAATCTTGTCTTCTAAAGCTATAGCACAATAAACGTTTTTTTTACGACCGTTCCGTCTTTCTCGTTTTTCGCTTCTCATTGTTTTCTCATATTCGTCAACACGCGCGGTCTTTTCACCAAAATTACAATAAGTGACTTCAAGGATATGTTAAACGCATTTGATACCTCAGAATTTCGAACGGCTGAGGGTGTTTTATATGATTACTTAGCCCGTATGTGACCTACTTTTTCAGTCTGCCAATATCTTTCGGTTTTCTGTTTTATCCAATTTTAAATCCAATTTCAATCTTTTTAGCGGAATATTATCGTGGCCTTTTTTTATTTTCATATATTTTTGTTTTTTTGTTATTCTTCTAGGTTTACATCGATTTAGTCCGACTGTTTATACGACAAACTCCGTGGAAAAAATTTATGAACGAAAACATCCGAGCTGTACAATAAACTTAAGATGGAATTATTCTACACACAAAACAGATCTAAGGAAATTCCAACCGTTAGAAATGTAGAACATGGAAAGGGCTTCGTTTTGATAGGTTGTGGTCCAGTAACTCCAAATGAGTCAGAAGTTATGGCCGTTTGATGAAACGGAAGAAAGCGACGGGCCGCTCGCTTATCCAGTTCGACAGTATTGGCAAAAGTCTTCGATATCCGCTAAACGCTCGAGCATGCCCACACTGTAGCACTCGATATTTAAGATATTATGGATTATCAAGGGAATAAATGGGGATATGGGTCAAAAATTAGTCTACTGAAGATATAGCGCAATAAACGTTCTTTTTTTTACGACCGTGCCGTCTCTCATTTTCCGTATCTTATTGTTTTGCTCATATTCATCAACACACGTGGTCTTTTTACCAATATTACAACATCACGACAAAGTGACTTCAAGGAGAATGTTAAACGCATTTGATACTTTAGAATTTCGAATGGTTAAGGGTGTTTTATATGATTACGTTGCCTGTAAGTAACTTACCTTTTCAGTCTGTGATTATCTTTCGGTTTTCTGTTTTATCCAATTTTAAATCCAATTTCAATCTTTTTAGCGGAATATTATGGTGGTCTTTTCTGATCTTCGTATTTTTTTGCCGTTCTTCTAGGTTTACATCGATTTAGGCCAACTATTTATACCACAAACTCCATGAAATAAATGTATGAACGAAAACATCCGAGCTGTAGAAAAAACATAAGATAGAATTATTCTGCACAGAAAACCAATCCATTACAATTCCAACCGTTAGAAATGTAAAACATGGAAAGAGATTTGTTTTTATAGGTTGTGGCTCCCGTAACTCCAAACGAGTCGAATGTCATGGCTTTTTGAAGAAACGGAAGAAAGCAACGGACCTCTTGCTGATCCGATTCGACGGTATTGGCGAAAGTCTTCGATCTCCACGAATAGCTCCAGCAAGCTCACACTATAGCACTCGATATTTAAGATATTATGGATCAATGAGGGAATAAATAGGAATATGGGACGAAAGCTTGTCTACTGAAGCTATAGGACAGTAAACGTTCTTTTTTACGACCGTTCAATCTTTCCTATTTTCCGTACCTTATTGTTTTGCTTATATTCATCAAAACACACTGATGCAGCTAAGGCCACAGAAGAAGTTGTGCAAACTTTAATTCCTGAAAACATGGATCTGTGGTGTAGTGTGATGAGTCGTCCACGACTCATTAGGGACTTGAGTCGTTCGTGCTTGATGAGTCGTACACGACTCAACGACTCATCCATAAGTCGTTTACGACTTAAGATGAAGAAGGGGAAAGCTAGCTGCATGACTATGAGTCGTCCACGACTCATCAGGAGACAAAGAGGGGTTCCAGTAATGGAAAGCCATAAGGCGGGGACGGGTTACGACCTAGATGAGTCGTTCGGTGTTGACTCGGTTGAAGGGATATGCCGCAAGTAAGCTTGGGAGCTTGAGTCGTTGGAAGATGTTGAGTCGCATGAAGTGATGAGTCGTGAGTCGCATTTTCTTGGGTCGGAGGTGTTGTAATGAGGCTTTGTATGATGAGTCGTCTGAACCATTGAGTCGTGTACTCTTTTGAGTCTGTGCATATCTTGAGTCGTTTGTTCTTGAGTCGTGTAACCCGTGTGTATATATGAGTCGTTGTATTGTTGCTGAGTCGTGAGTCGTGTGTTCTTAGTCATGAGTCGCTTGAGTCTGTATTGTGGATGAGTCGTATATCTGTGAGTCGTGTAAGCTGTGCTGAGTTGTTGAGTCGGTAACGACTTATGATGTGTTGGAGTTCATGAGTCGGCAACGACTTAGGGACTGGGTCGAAAACTCTATAAATAGGGGCGTGTGTTGTACATTTGAGGTGGTTGATTTTTGAATAAAATTCTCTTTTGTTAGCTTTGTGCTTTCATACCAATTGGTAGTTGAGTGTAATCTCCTATCTCCTCTTTCGGTTAATCGAGTGCACTCGATTCAACGATCGTAGAAGCCGATTCACGGAATCTAGTGCGCTAGATCAACGTGCGAAGAATCGTAGATCGTTGAACACGGTATAGTGCGCTATCAACGTGTTTGAGATAGCTAGAGTTCGGTATCTTTGGATCAACGAACTTGGGCATTTTTGGTATCTTCAACTCACCGATTGCTACATTCCATCGATTGAAGTTTTCTTTCGATTTAATCCGCTGCGTCATTATTGGTATCAGAGCCATACTTAGCCAATCATAGCTAAGTTGATTCTTGGAGCCAAGTTTTTGAAGTTTTTGAAGTTTGAAGGAGTTCATTGTGTTCTTGTTGAATTTGTAACAACATTAGAGTGTTTGATTCATTTCATTTTGGATCGAGGAGTTGGAAATTGTTGGGATCTATCTTGGGTTTTTGCGCGCCAAGGTTTGAAGTGCTTGAATTTGTAACCGAGACAAGTTGGACCGAGGCAAGTCATAGCCGAGTCAAGGTTGAGCCGTGTTGAACCATTGCCGAGCTAAAGCCTTGCCGAGTTAAGTTTTGAACCGTAACTTGTTGAAATTTTGGAGTTTTGTGTTTGAATTGTAGAAGTTTGTGAAGTTTTCAATCATGCCACCAAGGAGAGCTAATCGTCATCAAAACGTTGAAGCTTTGTATCGTAGAGAAGAAGCCGAGCTTATGGAACAACGTATTAATGAGAAGTTTGATGAAGACATTGGTAAATTGGAGAAATTGATGAATGATTTGAATCAAAGGAGGAGATCACCAAACTCGAACCATGGAGGAAACCGAGTTTCGCCATCGGTTACGGAAGCGAGGAGGGTATCACCACATTCTTGTAGAGATAGAAGAGAAACATCAATTTCATCACGAAGAGATCATCATGACTATGCACATGAAGAGAGGAGAAGTCAACGTGAATTTGACAATGAAGCATATAGAGATGAAGAGAGACATAGTCAAAGAAGCATGCATGAACGAAGGGATGATAATGGTCGAGATCGATGTCGGCGTACTTTTGATTTTGTTGAAGAAGGTGATAGAGCTAGTATTCATTATCGAGATCGAGATCAAGTTCGAAATTCTTATCGGGATGTTGAAGATGATCGTCGATGGGAATCGGGTATGAAAATGGAGATTCCGGAGTTTAAAGGCGGGATGGTTGCTGAAGAGTTCCTAGATTGGGTTTCAAATGTTGAAGAGATCTTTGATTTCAAGGAGGTCCCGGAGAATCAAAGGGTGAAGTTGGTTGCTACTAGGTTGAGGGGGAGAGCTTTGGCATGGTGGCAGCAAACTAAACTTACAAGGGAGAGAATGGGGAAGTCAAAGATAGAATCGTGGGATAAGATGAAGAAGTTGATGAGATCTACTTTCTTACCTTATAATTACCAATCACTTATGTACCAAAGGTTGCAGAATCTGAGGCAAGGGACGAAGTCGGTTAGTGATTATGCTGATGAATTTTACCAACTCATTGCCAGGAATGATATTATGGAAACGGAAGAACAGCTAACTGCTAGATTCATTGGGGGATTGAGAATGCAGATCCAGGATATGGTTAATATGTTTGATCCTAGATCAGTTGCAGAGGCACATCAGAAAGCGTTGGCTTGGGAGAAACAAGGAAGGCGTGGAGGTGGTGTGTTTACTAATTCCAATAATCAAGCAAGGGGTGTTGGTGGAAGTTCTAATGTTCCTAAACCTGTTTCAAAGCCAGTGGTGAAGGAGGCTGAGAAGGCAAAGGCTAGCAGTGTTTTCAAATGTTATAATTGTCAGGAGTTGGGTCACAAAAGCAACGAATGTCCGAAGCCGAAGAAGAGAACCATGGTTGCAGAAGTTGAGGAGGATGATGGTGAAGAGGCAGAATGTTCAAATACACCTTATGTTGAGGAGGAAGAAGAATTGTTTGGAGATGAAGGTTGTAATCTTATGATGAGGAGAAGTTGTTTGACACCAAGGCAAGAAGAGGATTGCAGTTGGTTGAGAAGCAATATTTTTCAGTCGACGTGCACTATTCTGGGAAAGGTTTGCAAGTTCGTTATTGATGCGGGGAGCTGTGATAATATTATTTCTACAGAAGCAGTAAGGAAGTTGAACTTGAAAACTGAGAAGCATCCTAAACCGTACAAGCTAGCATGGTTAAGGAAGGGTGGTGAAGTGAAGGTGTGTCGAAGGGCTTGTGTTAATTTTTCTATTGGGAAGAAATACAAAGATGAAATTTGGTGTGATGTAGTGGACATGGATGTTTGTCATTTATTGTTGGGTAGACCATGGCAGTTCGATAGAGCAGTTCAACATGACGGTCGTGCCAATAGTTACAGTTTCATGTTCGAGGGTACGAAAATCACTTTGGTTCCTAAGAAGCAACAGCAGAAGGAGAGCAAGCTGGAGGAAATTGAGGAATTGAAAACTTTATTATCTTTGAAGGAGTTTGTGAAAGAAGTAGAAGATGAACCCGAGATGTTTTTGTTGATTGGGAGAGAATGCAGTGAAGAAGTTGAGATTCCAGAAGAAGCAAAGCCAATTTTGAAAGAATTTGAAGATGTCTTTCCAGAGGAGTTGCCTAAGGAGTTACCACCACTTAGAGACATTCAACATCAAATTGATCTTGTTCCGGGAGCAGTGTTACCACATCGACCACATTATCGAATGAGTCCGAAGGAACATGAGGAATTACGAAGGCAGGTGGAAGAGTTGTTGGAACAGGGACGTGTTCAGGAAAGCTTGAGTCCTTGTGCCGTGCCAGCATTGTTGGTGCCGAAGAAGGATGGAACATGGAGAATGTGTACAGATAGTAGAGCTTTGAACAAGATTACTGTTCGTTATAGATTTCCTATGCCAAGGTTGGATGACTTACTGGATCAGTTGAGTGGGGCAACTATATTTTCGAAGATTGATTTGAAGAGTGGTTATCATCAAATTCGAATCAGACCTGGAGACGAATGGAAGACAGCTTTCAAGACGAGAGAGGGGTTATACGATTGGTTGGTTATGCCATTTGGTTTGTCAAATGCACCTAGTACATTCATGCGGGTGATGAATCAAATCTTTAGACCATTCATTGGGAAGTTCGTCGTGGTTTATTTCGATGATATTCTGATATATAGCAGGAGTATGGAGGAGCATGTTCTACATTTGAGGGAAGTGTTGATTATTCTTCGTGAGGAACAATTTTATGCAGCCACGAAGAAATGTGTGTTCATGACGAGAAGTGTTTTATTTCTGGGTTATGTTGTTTCAAGAGAAGGTATTCAAGTTGACCAGAGTAAAGTTGAAGCTATTAGAAATTGGCCACAGCCGAGAACTATCACTGAAGTTAGAAGTTTTCATGGATTGGCATCATTCTACCGAAGGTTCATTCCACACTTCAGTAGCGTGATGGCTCCAGTGACTGATTGCATGAAAGTGAAACAATTTGTATGGTCAGAAGAAGCGGGAGTTGCTTTTGAGAGGATCAAGGAATTGTTGACGTCTGCACCAATTCTTGTTCTACCTAATTTTCAGTTATTGTTTGAATTGCATACTGATGCTTCGAAGGTTGGTATTGGAGGAGTTCTGAGTCAGAATGGGAAGCCAGTTGCTTATTTCAGCGAAAAGTTGTCAGGGGCAAAGATGAGATACAGTACATATGACGTTGAGTTTTATGCTGTTGTACAAGCTGTTAAGCATTGGAGACATTATCTATTTCAGAAAGAATTTGTTCTGTACACTGATCATGAGGCATTGAAGCATTTACAGGGGCAGGATAAAATCTCAGCGAGACATGCATCATGGATTGCTTATTTACAGCAGTTTACTTTTGTCGTTAAGCACAAATCAGGGGTGACAAATCGGGTAGCTGATGCTTTGAGTAGGAGGAGTCATTTATTAACGACAATGAAAGTTGAAGTGACGGGGTTTGAATTACTGCCAGAGATGATTGAAGAAGATCCTTACTTTGTGAAATATGTTGAGAAAGTGAAGGATGGGAGTACCGATGAATTTATGTTGGTTGATGGTTTCCTGTTTAAGGGAAATCAGTTATGTATTCCAGACTGTAGCTTGAGGTTGAAAATTGTCAAAGAGTTACACGAGGAAGGGCATGTGGGCCGCGATCGTACTTTGCAATTGATTTCACAGTCTTACTTTTGGTCGTCGATGAGAAAAGAGGTTGAAAGATTCGTGGAAAGATGCTATATTTGCCAGGTGTCAAAGGGAACAGCGACGAATGCAGGGTTGTATATGCCGTTGCCTGTACCGTCTAAGCCATGGGTTGATATTAGCATGGATTTCGTTTTGGGTTTGCCTCGAACTCAAAGGGGAAATGATTCGATATTTGTTGTAGTGGACAGGTTTTCGAAGATGGCACATTTTATTGCCTGCAAGAAGACAGCGGATGCAGTTCGAGTGGCACAATTATTCTTTAAGGAGGTATATCGATTGCATGGTTTACCAGAATCTATTGTTTCTGATCGAGATACTCGTTTTCTGAGTCATTTTTGGTTGAGTTTGTGGAAGATGGTGGGAACGAAGCTGAAATTTAGTAGTGCTTATCATCCACAAACTGATGGACAGACAGAAGTTGTTAACAGGTCATTGGGAAATTTGTTGCGATGCCTTGTACAGGATAATTTGAGAAGTTGGGACATGAAGTTATGCCAAGCCGAATTTTCACATAATCATGCAGTGAATCGAAGCACAGGATTCAGTCCATTTCAGATTGTTTATTCAAATTTACCCAGGGGACCGTTGGATTTGGCAGTAGTACCACAGGCGAAGGGAACAGTTAAACGAGCTGTCGATTTTGTTGATGAGCTGACTGAATGTCATAAAATCGTTCAGGAACGATTGGAGAAATCGAATGAGAAGTATAAGAAGTTTGCAGATTTGAAACGACGAAATGTTGAATTTAAGGAAGGTGATTTAGTTTATGCTGTATTAACGAAGGATCGTTTTCCGGTGGGTGCTTATAACAAGTTGAAAGCCAGGAAAATTGGTCCTGTCGAAATTGTGAAACGAATTAATGACAATGCTTATAAGTTGAAGCTGCCGGAGGATATTTACACTTCTGACGTATTCAATATTAAGCATCTTGTGCCATATTATAGAGATGAACATTTTGATGAGAAAGAATTTGCAAATTCGAGGACGAATTTTTCTCAACCAGGGGAGGATGATGCAGCTAAGGCCACAGAAGAAGTTGTGCAAACTTTAATTCCTGAAAACATGGATCTGTGGTGTAGTGTGATGAGTCGTCCACGACTCATTAGAGACTTGAGTCGTTCGTGCTTGATGAGTCGTACACGACTCAACGACTCATCCATAAGTCGTTTACGACTTAAGATGAAGAAGGGGAAAGCTAGCTGCATGACTATGAGTCGTCCACGACTCATCAGGAGACAAAGAGGGGTTCCAGTAATGGAAAGCCATAAGGCGGGGACGGGTTACGACCTAGATGAGTCGTTCGGTGTTGACTCGGTTGAAGGGATATGCCGCAAGTAAGCTTGGGAGCTTGAGTCGTTGGAAGATGTTGAGTCGCATGAAGTGATGAGTCATGAGTCGCATTTTCTTGGGTCGGAGGTGTTGTAATGAGGCTTTGTATGATGAGTCGTCTGAACCATTGAGTCGTGTACTGTTTTGAGTCTGTGCATATCTTGAGTCGTTTGTTCTTGAGTCGTGTAACCCGTGTGTATATATGAGTCGTTGTATTGTTGCTGAGTCGTGAGTCGTGTGTTCTTAGTCATGAGTCGCTTGAGTCTGTATTGTGGATGAGTCGTATATCTGTGAGTCGTGTAAGCTGTGCTGAGTTGTTGAGTCGGTAACGACTTATGATGTGTCGGAGTTCATGAGTCGGCAACGACTTAGGGACTGGGTCGAAAACTCTATAAATAGGGGCGTGTGTTGTACATTTGAGGTGGTTGATTTTTGAATAAAATTCTCTTTTGTTAGCTTTGTGCTTTCATACCAATTGGTAGTTGAGTGTAATCTCCTATCTCCTCTTTCGGTTAATCGAGTGCACTCGATTCAACGATCGTAGAAGCCGATTCACGGAATCTAGTGCGCTAGATCAACGTGCGAAGAATCGTAGATCTTTGAACACGGTATAGTGCGCTATCAACGTGTTTGAGATAGCTAGAGTTCGGTATCTTTGGATCAACGAACTTGGGCATTTTTGGTATCTTCAACTCACCGATTGCTACATTCCATCGATTGAAGTTTTCTTTCGATTTAATCCGCTGCGTCACACACAGTCTTTCTACCAATATTACGACATCACGACATGACTTCAAGGAGACTGTTAAACAGATTTGATATCTTAGAATTACGAACGGCTGAGGGTGTTTTATATGATTACATAGCATGTAAGTAACCTACTTTTTCAGTCTGCGAATGTCTTTCGGTTTTCTGTTTTATCCAATTTTAAATCCAATTTCAATCTTTTTAGCGGAATATTATCGTGGCCTTATTTGATCTTCGTATATATTTGTTATTTTTGTCGTTCTTCAAGGTTTACGCCGATTTAGTCTGACTATATATACTACAAACTCCACGGAATAAATTTATGAACAAAAACATCCGAATTGTAGAAAAAACTTAAGATGGAATGATTCGGCACACAAAACCGACCTATGGAAATTCCAACCATTTGAAACGTACAACGTTGAAAGAGCTTCGATTTGATAGGTTGTGGCTTCCGTAACTCCAAATGTGTCAAAAGTTATGGCCATTTGGAGAAACGAAAGAAAGTGACGGACCGCTCGCCGATCCGATTTGACCGTATTGGCGAAAGTCTTCGATCTCCGTGAAACGCTCGAGCATGCTCACACCTTAGCACTCGATATTTAAGATATTATGGATCACCGAGGGAATAAAAGAGGATATGGGCCAAAAGCTTGTCCACTGAAGCTATAGCGCAATAAACGTTCTATTTCTACGATCGTTCCTCTTCCTCGTTTTTCGTACCTCATTGTTTTGCTCATATTCATCTACACGTGCGGTCTTTTTACCAATACTACAACACCGCGACAAAGTAACTTCAAGGAGAATGTTAAATGCATTTGATACCTTAGAATTTCGAATGGCTGAGGTGTTTTATATGATTACTTAACCTGTAAGTAACGTACTTTTTCAGTCTGCGAATATCTTTCGGTTTCCTGTTTTATCAAATTTTAAATCCAATTTCAATCTTTTTATCTGAATATTATAGCGGCATTTTTTGATCTTCATATATTTTTGTTTTTTTGTCGTCCTTCTAGATTTACATCGATTTAGTCTGACTATTTATACCACAAACTCCACGGAATAAATTTATGAACGAAAACGTCCAAGCTGTAGAAAATATTTAAGATGAAATTATTCTGCGCACAAAACCGATCTATGACAATTCCAACCGTTAGAAACGTAAAACATGGAAAGAGCTTCGTTTTGATAGGTTGTGGCTCCCGTAACTCTAAATGAATCGAAAGTTATGGCCGTTCGAAGAAACGGAAGAAAGCAATGGACCGCTCGTTGATCCGATTCGACCGTATTGGCAAATGTCTTCGATCTCTGTGAAATGCTCGAGCATGCTCACACTGTAGCACTCGATATTTAAGATATTATGGATCATCGAGGGAATAAAAGAGGATATGGGCCAAAATCTTGTCGACTGAAGTTATAGCGCAATAAACGTTCTTTTTTACAACCATTCCGTCTTCCTCATTTTTCGTACCTTATTGTTTTGCTCATGTTCATCTACACGCGTGGTCTTTTTACCAATATTACTACACCACGCCAAAGTGACATCAAGGAGAATGTTAAACGCATTTGATACCTTAGAATTTCAAATGGCTGAGGGTGTTTTATACGGTTACTTAGCCTGTAAGTAACCTACATTTTCAGTTGTGAATATCTTTCTGTTTTCTGTTTTATCCAATTTTAAATCCAATTTCAATCTTTTTATCGGAATATTATCGCGGCATTTTTTGATCTTCATTTAAATTTTTTTTTTGTCGTTCTTCTAGGTTTACATCGATTTTTTAAGACTATTTATACCACAAACTCCACGATATAAATTTATGAACGAAAACATCCGAGCTGTAGAAAAAACTTAAAATGGAATTATTTGGCACACAGAACCGAATCGTGACAATTTCGACCATTAGAAACGTAGAACGTGGAAAGAGCTTAGTTTGGATAGGTTGTGGCTCCTGTAACTCCAAACGAGTCAAAAGTTATGGCCGTTTGAAGAAATGGAAGAAAGCGATGGACCGCTCGCTGATCTAATTCGATGGTATTGACGAAAGTCTTCGAACTCCGCGAAACGCTCGAGCATGCTCACACTGTAGCACACGATATTTAAGATATTATTGATCACCAAGGGATTAAAATGGGATATGAGTCAAAAACTTTTCTGCTAAAGCTATAACGCAATAAACGTTCCTTTTTTATGACCTTTCCGTCTTCTTCCTTTCTGTACCTCATTGTTTTGCTCATATTCATCAACAAGCGCGGTCTTTTTACCAAAATTACAGCACCATGACAAAGTGACTTTAAGAAGAATGTTAAACGCATTTGATACTTTAGAATTTCGAATGGTGAAGAGTGTTTTATATGATTACTTAGTCTGTAAGTAACCTATTATTCAGTCTACGAATTTCTTTCGGTTTCCTATTTTATCCAATTTCAATCTTCTTAGCGAAATATTATCGTCGACTTTTTTGATCTTTGTATATTTTTGTTTTTTTGTCGGTCTTCTAAGTTTACATCGATTTAGTTCGACTATTTATACCACAAACTCCGTGGAATAAATTTATGAACGAAAACATCCGAGCTAAAGAAAAAACTTAAGATGGAATTATTCTGCATACAAAACCGATCCATGACAATTCCAATCGTTAGAAACGTAGAACATGGAAAGAGATTTGTTTTGGTAGGTTGTGGCACCAGTAACTCCAAACGAGTCAAAAGTTATGGCCATTTGAAGAAACAGAAGAAAGCGACGGACCGCTTGTTGATCCGATCGACGGTATTGGCGAAAATCTTCGATCTCCGCGAAACGCTCGAGCATACTCGCACTGTAGCACTCCATATTTAAGATATTATGGATCACCGAGGGAATAAATAGGGATATGGGTCAAAAACTTGTCTGCTAAAGCTATAGCGCAATAAACGTTCTTTTTTTACGACCATTCCGTCTTCCTCGTTTTCCATACCTCCTTGTTTTGCTCATATTCATCAACACGCGCGCTCTTTTAACCAATATTGAACACAACGACAAAATAACTTCAAGGAGAACGTTAAACTCATTTGATACCTCAGTATCTCGAATGGCCGAGGGTGTTTTATATGATTACTTAGCCTGTAAGTAACCTACTTTTTCAGTATGCGAATATCTTTCGGTTTCCTATTTTATCCAATTTTAAATCCAATTTCAATTTTTTTAGCGGATTATTTTCTTGGCCTTTTTTGATCATCGAATAATTTTTCTTGTCGTTCTTCTAGGTTTACATCGATTTAGTCCGACTATTTATACCACAAACTCACTGAATAAATTTATGATCGAAAACATCCGAGGTGTAGATAAAACTTAAGATTGAATTATTCTGCATACCAAACCAATCCATGACAATTCCAACCATTAGAAACGTAGAACATGGAAATAGCTTCGTTTCGATAGGTTGTGGCTCCCGTAACTCCAAACAAATCAAAAGTTATGGCCTTTTAAAGAAATAGAAGAAAGCGACGGACCGGTTGATTCGATTCGAAGGTATTAGCGAATGTCTTCGATCACCGTGAAACGCTCGAGCATGCTCACACTCTAACACTCGATGTTTCAGATATTATAGATCACCAAGGATATAAATAGGGATATTGGTCAAAAACTTGTCTGCTGAAGCTATAGCGCAATAAACCTTATTTTTTTTACGACGTTCCGTCTTCCTCATTTTTCGCGCATTGTTCTGCTCATATTCATCAACACGCACGGTCTTTTTACCAAAATTACAACACCACAACAAAGTGACTTCAAGGAGAATGTTAAACGCATTTGATACCTTAGAATTTCGAACAGGTGAGGTTGTTTTATATGATTACTTATCCTGCAAGTAACTTACTTTTTCAGTCTGCGAATATATTTTGGTTTTCTGTTTTATCCAATTTTAAATCCATTTTCAATCTTTTTTGAGAAATATTATCATGGTCCTTTTTATCTTCGTATATTTTTTTTATCGTTCTTCTAGGTTTACATCGATTTAGTCCGATTGTTTATACCACAAACTCCGCGGAATAAATTTATGAACGAAAACATCTAAGCTGTACAAAAAACTTAAGATGAAATTATCCTGCACACAAAACCGATCCATGGCAATTCCAACCGTTATAAACGTAAAACATGGAAAGGATTTCGTTTTGATAGGTTGTGGCTCCCGTAACTCCAAACGAGTCAAAAGATATGGACGTTTGATGAAACAGAAGAAAGCGACGGATCGCTCGCTGATCCAATTCGACGGTATTGGTGAAAGTCTTCGATCTCCGCGAAACGCTCTGTAACGACCCGCAAATCCGTACCCCTTAAATCAACACTATTCTACCTAAATCAACTCAAGTTGTACAGAAATACGAACCATTTGGGTTAAAGAAGAAGAGGTAGAAGAAGAAAATAGAAAACAACAACAGAATCTAACCATCGCAGCGGAGTAAAATATAATAGATAATAAATAATCTTTACTCAAAATCAAATATTTCTGATATTACATCATCAGAGTACATCAATCACAGCTCAACATCAATATCATACAAATGGATACACAACAACTCAACACAACGGAATATATGTATATAAACAAGTACGCGAGTACGTATCATCATCTTGCTCGTCTCCTGGGCTCCACAGCATCATATCTTGTATGCTATAATACTCGGTCTGACCCGAGCATTATAGATAAATAACACCCGAGTCAGTCTGGAATACCAGCGTGAGAAAATCACACCCAATTGATTATTAAAGTTTCAAAAATCCTTTGAAAACAAAAGCATCTCGTAAGACCACGCCACAAATAAACATGTCGGGTTTTTACCTTACGATAGCTAAAACAATTTTTATACAAATCCTCTGATAATATAATAGGGTCTATATACAAATATTTATAAAATAGCTGAAATTGTTACATCTATTAAATTCCAGCTACTAGCCACAAAAGTGGGTAATACAAACAAAACTCGTACAAGGCTCGTAGGGAGAATGGATTCCAACTAATGACTAGGCACTGGGGTACTACCTGTCACAGTACGGGGCCTAGATCACCGTACCGAGGAGTACGCCCGATCCCCTGCAACACAAAGCCGGGGCTACCTGTGACGCCCCACCCCGAGACCCACGTTAGTAAAGGGAATTAACGAGTAATTCTGTCTACTAACGCAGAGAATAAGGCTGGATAGGAGCGACCAACATAGCATACAATTGCTATGAACTAAACATGTCACGTATGTGTCAATTTTTTTTCACTACCTCATGTGTGGTTGACACGTCTAGTGCATAACTATTGCACACTACGGTGGCTATATAACATTTCAGAAATAATGTAATATAATATGCGGAATAATCAAAGTCACAGAAAAGCAAACCCAGATCAGTCATATACATACATAACCGTCACCATACATATCCATATAATACATCATACAAGGGTAACTACTAGGTAGCTAAGTGTCAAAATATACATCCCAAAAATATACAAGTGATCATACAGGAGTAGTCTCAAAAGACGAAGACTAGCTAGCCAAAATATACATTTATGTGTCCCACAAAAGTATCAAGCTGAACTGGAGGCAAAAGAAATCCGGGCTAACCTGCAACTCGGTCTGACCCGAGTGAAAAAAAAACACACGGGTCAGCCAACTAAACTCATCAGTAGATAAGGAACTCTAGGATAATAAGTAAAGGGAAACATTCATTCTGTTGTACCCAACAGAATAAATGAAAGGTTTAATGATAATCAAGGAAGGTGTCAAGCTAATATTCTAATGTCATGCGTAAGGGGAAATGTGATTAAGTAAAGTAAATTATTAACAAACACCCATGAAATCATGAAATCTCATAAATCTCCAACAAGTCATGAAACGATCCAAATAATCATGGACCACAAAATAATATCGCCTTATTCATATATAAGGCTATAGAAATCATCAAATTCTGATAAATCATAAAGCATCAAAAGATAATTTTGCACGTGCTTTTAAATCTCCACTAGTACTATACTTTGGTACCAACAATCGTGATGATAGGGATCATGTCATCTAGATAAATCTTGACAATCTTGACGACTACGTAGCCTATAATTTAATCAATCCCAATCGGTGACGTCAAAGACCCGAGTAATAGTAAATTCATGATTTGGGGTATAAATTTCAAATCTTGATTCCCCAATAGACTCGTGGTCTCATAGTATTAGTCCAATCTTGAATGTGTATCAACATCGAGACTAGGAACCCATAAGGGTATAACCCACGTCCCATACCATGAGTTATCACCTAATGGTTTACTAATCACTTGTTGTTCCACATTAGGAGAAATCATAAATCAATATAATCACAATGCCTCATTTCATCGGCGAATGTAAATAATCAATTCGTAGCAATTCCGCCACGATAAACCAAAAATAAATTCAAACTTGTCTCATTTCATCGACAAGTAAAACACAATTTAAATCAACAAATCGTAATAGTCCAACATCGTCTATATATTTCCATTCGGGAATTATTGGACTACATTCCATACAAGCTCATCATGCTAATATGAAAAAGTATGCTCTAAGTTCATCTTGAGATACCACAGAGTGGTCCCTAATCATGGAGGAGATCAAAAGATTCCTCAAAATATTGCGATCATACAAGTTCATACTTAAGCGATAAAGTAAATGCGCACGAGTCCCATACCCCGTGGTTTTTACTAAATCGTTTAATGTACTTTCTCGTATGTCCGAATACTCTACAAAATGATAAAATATTTTTATATAGGACTAAAATATTTCTATAGCGAAAGTAGGATTTAGAAAACTATTTATAATAAATCCCCGGATTTTTAATAGAGAGAATACTATTTTTAAGGCCATAAAACAATTTATAAAAACTTTTTAAATATAATAATAATTGCTTAAAATCCTTTAAATATGCATAAAAAAAATAACAATTTGAATTTAAATAAATTTAAATCCAAAAACTCATGTAAACTTGGCTAATCCATTGCTGGATATCATGGCCAAATATTAGCATCAAATTTCATGTAAAATTTTTGCAAAAGAATGCTAATGGAATTGTCAAAACCGAACAAACACATGAATATCATTGCTGTCAATGACAGACCAGCAGTAAAAATAATAGTTTTTCTCCATTTAAACATCAAAATCATACAAAACTTAAAACACAAAAGTTGTAGCTTATTCTCTGAAGATTTCAGAACATCGAAAATTTCAATATTCTGATCAGTAACGTGAAAGTTATGGTCGAAATACTATCCTATGAATTTTATGTGCATTAGCTAACAACTACAGGCCAGAGACAAACATTCACGATTTCAGCATAGGAAACATCAAAATTTGGCAAATTGATTCAAAGAAAAGTTATAGCATATTCTCTGAGGATTTCAGAACATCCAAAATTTCAATATTCCGATCAGTAACGTGAAAGTTATGGTCGAAATACTATCCTATGAATTTTATGTGCAGTAGCTAACAACTACAGGCCAGAGACAAACATTCACGATTTTAGCATAGGGAACATTAAAATTTGGCAAATTGATTCAAAGAAAAGTTATAGAATATTCTCTGCGGATTTCATAACATCCAAAATTTCAATATTCCGATTTGTGGTTCAAAAGATATGCTCAAAATACCACTTCAGCAAAAGAGTATTTCTGTGCCAAAAGCCATTCGACACAGCAACTTCTAACTCAGTTTTCAGGCATCAAATGAAATTCAAATGCCATATAAATTGGCGTGAATATACTACAGTCAATAAGCTTCGAAACAAGACCAAAATCACCTCAATCCGATAAGGGGTGAGGGAGATACAAGCAAATGAAATTAGGGTATTTTCAGGATTCAATATGAACAAACCGAAGTAAATTGACATACAGAAATTAGATTTTTCCACAACTTCAGATGATTTAGCTTGCTGTAAGATAATCTTACCTTGCTTACCACTTGATTTAGCAATGGTTTCAGCAACAATATGATGGATTTTGAAAGGAAATGGCCTTCAAGAGCCTGTAGATTGCAAAATAGGAGCATGCAGAAAGAAAATCAATCAAAATAAAATTACAGTAAATAGATTTCCAAACTTTGGATGGATTAGAGGATCTAAAAGGTTGGAGATTACCTGTAGGATAGCTTAGAATCCAATTTAACCCTAGATTCTAACAATTTTAGGTGGATTTTGGATTTCAGAAGGAAGCCATTATTGATTTCCCTATTTGTTTTAAAGCTCTCTGTATATTTTTTTTTCCTTCTGATATGAGAAAGAAGAAAGATTGGAACGATGGTTGCTAGAAGCACCTTATGGATAATGGGTAGGCTAATCTTTGAACCCAAACCCAATAAGAATACTTAGCATAATTTGTTGTGTTTTTATATGTATTAACACTAATTCCTTCATAACTTTTTGATAAAAGCTCCAAATCTCATGAAACAAATTGCAGTGTTCATGTTTTGGATAAAAGAACATGTTAAAAGGTTATAAACTTAATTTTTTTAACTAAAAATGTTATTTACACAATTTAATACCAATTTTTTTACCAATATTCACATTAATAGTGAAAAAAAATTCAATATTTTCATCATTTTCCACCAATAATTTTTTTACTCAATTCATTAACGTGTATAAAAATGCTTTTAACATTTTTATAGCTTTAAAACATTATTTCAAATTTAATTATACTACAAAAGTTTATTTTCTTCGTATTTATCCTTTTGTTTCAGGTAAAAGACTAATATTGGAATAAAACTCCAATATTATAAATTTTGACCCAATAATTTATTTCTACCATTTATTCTCATTCCATACCACTAATAAAGTATTTTAAACTTTATTTCCCATTTGTTTACACTAAAAACCCAACTCTTAATCAACAAACATTGTTTTATTTGAAATACGCAACATAAATCAAATTTATTTCTTCATTACATTCTATTTACCATATTAAATTATGACTATCATTATAATTTAATATCATCAGTAATCTCCAATACCAGAGTTGTTACACTACCCCTTACTGGATAATCCCGAGTGAGATCACCCCGCGGTTGGGATCAGCAACCGCCCACTAAGCCGAAATAAAAAGGGACATCTAGACTGGAATGACCTCACCCTGCTTGGGTGCTACCCACCTAGCCTTGCTGCATAACCCCTGATTTTCAGTCATTTCCATTTGATGAGGCTTGAGGCTAAACGTTACCTTTTTAGAAAATATCCCTTAGAATGCCCATCGTCCACCTGACGATGTTTCGCAAGCATTCATCCATACAAGTCTGTCCCGGGTTCGAACGGAACCGAAGGCACTATTCCTACTACATCCATTTTGGAAATATCCTCAGGATTAGTAGCGATTACCCTTGCACTCCACTACTCCATCTTCGAATCCAAAATCGTTTTCACGAAACGTACAAACCGGATCGAAGTGGTTTTCGAGAAATAAATCTCGATCCCGGTCTCTTCGAAACGATCAGCGTATTTGTATCCAATATTGATAGTCGGTTATTTAACTATCAATTTATATTCACAAACATCCATCAAACAATAAACAATTTCCCAAATTATTTATTTATCTTAAAAATATCTTCCCAAGATATGTGTTTACTTTTCAAATTCCTTTGAAAACAGTTTTCAAGGCTATCTGCCTTCTCAGAATAAAATTCAAATATTTTTATTTCTTCTGGAATCACCAAACACAAAACCAGATTTTTCTAAATTAATTTAAAACACTTTACTTTTAAAAATATATTTTAAAACATTCAAGTTAAAATTACTTCAATAATTTATTAAAAATATCATACTATATGAATATTTGAAAATAAGGTTACTTAATAAATATAAAACTAGATGTATACTTTTAAAAACATAATATCAAGTCATTCTTTAAATAATTACTAATATAATAAATTAGGTGAAAATACTTACTTTAGGATTTAAATATTAGAAATAAGAAATTTTCCAAAACTTGCTTTTAAAAACAACTTTAAAACCTTTAATTTAAATTAAAAGTTTAGTTTGAAGACGTACTTGGTTACCCAGGGAGAAATTTCCAATCTCACTCACTTAAATCAATTTTCCAAATTGATTCCTAATTTATTTCCTTTGAAATAAATTTCTTTACTTATTCAATTCATTCCAAAATTCATTTATTATGGACTTTATTGTTATTATTAGTTTCTGTTTGATTTTTAAATCTTTTAACTGAAATATACAAATTTCAGGTTATTCCCAATTTCTTCTTTATTCTTTTCAATAAATTAAATCTTAAATATTAAATAAATGTTTTGTTCTTTTAAATGTTAATATTGAAGTTTAAAATTCATTAACTTTCTGTTTATTCAAAAATTTCCTTTCCAATTCATTCTTAAATATATTCAACTTTTCTATAATTATTTTATTTTCAAATTCACTCCTTTTATTTCCTTTCCAAAATCCAATTTATATATTTTTGGTAATTCATTATACCCAATTATATTCAATTGAACCATAGCATTCAATATTTCAATATAATCCATCATGGAATATCAAATAATCACAACAGCAGAAGGTATTAAATAATTTAAATAAATGTTGAGGGATCCAGTTGGATCCCTCCAACCTGTTCCCTGCATCCACAGATGTTAGCACAATATAATACACCAATTCAAAAATATACCATACTATAGCACATCAATCACTTCAACCATTCAAACAATCACTTAAATTTAATCATTTAAATTTAAATTTAAATTTAACTGAGTGAGATTAACTCACCTTTGATTTTGACTTGCAAATCCGTGTCAAACCAGTTGTTTTCCTTTACGATTCCAAACCTTGAATAAATATTATGTGATTCCATTAATATTCAAACTAATCGAAAATCAACTGTCATTTATTAATTTAATCTAAACCTAAAATTTTGTTTTAACTAATAATTAAATTTAACTAATGATTTAAATCACCTTGCATTATTTTAAAATTAAATGGTAAGTTTAAAGCATGTATATTTATTTTTCTGAAACCACATATATTCTTAAAATAATCTATACAGATTTAAAAATCGAATTTTTATATAAACCCCACAACATTAAAAATCCCTATTTTCCTTCAAAATCTCATATATACACATAATAAATTTTAAATAAATAAAATTCCCCTCTTGAAAATCTTTTAGTAACTAAAATAATCTAAATAAGTTAGTTAAGCATTTTTTTAATGATATCTAGTAAGTTAAAATATGTGTGTGTATATTTTATCCTCAAGATAAACTATATAGGGTTTAAAAATCTAACTTTACATATCTATATATATACACTGTATATATTCATAAAAATCTTCTATATATTAATGTTATCCGTTTACTGTCAACTATTTAAATAAAAATCTTAACCCAAAAAAAATAAATTTTCTATTGAGTTGTACTGTTTCAATATCCATTATTTAAACTAAAATAAAAATCGAAATACCTCACTGTAAATTCTCCTTAATTTAAATTAATTTAAATTAAGCTATAAAAAATTTACCTTACTGCCGAACTCCAATCGAAACGAGCCCTCATCACAACTTGCCTGCATCGCTGACGTCGGCCACCAGTCACGCGTCCTCTAGCTTCTACGCCTGCACCTCAACGTCATGGCGAAATCACACTTACGTCAATGCCCTAGCCTCCCCTACTGTCGAACGTGATCTCACGAAGATCCTAAAACCCAGAAGATGTACGAACCATCGCGGCTACAAGTTGAAGTCGCCTCCCAATCTCGATTTCCTCGATTCATGCGAGTGCGTCCTCAGTCACATGCGGCGAAACCCTAGCAATCTGAACCAATTCGTTTCCTCCTCTCTTACCCCTCTCGCACGAGCTTCCAGGAATCCCCCAAATCGCGACGTCACTCACTCGAACGACACTGGACCCCAAAACGCAGCCCCTACGCGAGATCTTCCTTCTTCGCGACTTCGACTCGAACTCGAGATCGAGTTCACAACAAACGATTCGATTCTGAGATCTATAGGGAGGCGCGACTAATAACTAGAGAGCAGTCGCCATTATTATTGAGAACGAACACGATTTTGATTTTTTTTCTGATAATAGTTTTGAATCAATGGAAGGAAAAAGGGTGTGAGATATTTTTAGAATGATCGGCTTGTAAATAAAAGAGAAAGGAGGCGTATCCAAGAAGCTTAACCAATTAAATTAAATTTCACTAGATTATTATCGATTAAATTTTCAGCACGTTTATATGCTGTATCCTCACACAACAACTCTGAATGCTACAAAACTTGAAATTCGATAATAATTCAATATTACGGACCCAATGGAACTGGTTTCGTCAAATTTCGAGACTGTGCCTTGGAAATTTATTTTTAAATTCAATTTAAACTATAAAATTTTAAAACTGAACGAACCCCTATTAATTTCAATTTTAACACTTCTATTTTCTTCAGTATTATAAATATAAATTTTATAAGCCTTCAAATTATATTTTTAATAGGCTTAGAATTCCAGATTCAACATTTAGCTCAACATCAAATTGTTTAATTACATGAATTCAATCGTCAAATTCAAACTGATATTTGAAGTCCAAGTTAAACCATCTTGGAAATATTTAAAATTAATTAAATATTTCAATTTCAAATGCCTACAAATTCCGGGTCGTCACATTCCTCCCCCCTTAAAAGAATTTCGTCCCCGAAATTACTAATTAGGAAAAATGGTCCAATTCCTGTTTATTATTTCCTAAAACCAAACAGTTTCTAACAATTCAACATCTTTACCAATTATCTTTTTACAAAAGACCCATTATTATTCTTATTAACTTTCCAAACTTTTTCCCTAGTTTGCAAACAAATCCTATTTGCCCAACCATTCAAGTTTTAATCATAAAACCAAATTTGAATTAGAAAAATTTTCTCAAAATTTTTCTAACTCCCTAATTTTCCGGAATTTTTTGCCAGCTTCTCCTTTGCGCGGCTAGCTCGGTACAACTACAAAATGGCTCTACGGCCTTCCAAATCCAAAAAGAAAACAAAAGGCAAAGTGGCTCAATCCAAATCCCAGTCAAATTTCATACCAAATTTAAATACATACCTTTTTGTCGAGCATTTCAACTTTTATCTTTTTGAAATCAAATCCTATTCTCATTTCTCTTTATAACACCTGCATATCTTACTTAGCAATAATATCCAATCACAATACTCAAAAACATCATATCAACTTTCTTACAAAATGTCAGTATTTAGTCATTTCAATACTATTTTAGATTATATTTGTAGTATAAATTTCCTATCAAGAATTCACCATTCCTTTCTTAAGTTAGTATAAGTATTTTACATGTTTCTTATATTTATTTTCATCTTCCACTTTAGTTTATACCTATTTCTATTCACATTGATTCTTTCATTTTCATACGAATTCAATTGATCTTTAACTCTAAATATTGAATTTTATTTTCCATTTATAACTAATTTATATCATTATTTTAAATTAGTTTCATTTACTAACTTATTTCAATTTCCAATTTTAAACCGTTATGTCGTTAACAAAATTTTCCAAAATTTTCAAAAATTTTCTAACACCCAAAATTTCTGGAAAATTTTGGCAGAGTCTCCTTTGTACGGAGGAGCTTTTGCAATTTGACAAAAGTGATAAATATATATACATCGACCCACACGGTCGGAAAAACCACAAACAGTTCATATTTCCTATTTTTATTGCGTAAGCGTACCTTATTTAGCATTTTAAGCAAGCGGCTTATTATTTTTAGCAAATAACACAACCAAATCCAGCCACACGGCTTCCAGGTACCTGCACTTACTCAATTTAAACATGTAAGTGCCAAATATATGCAGTTTAACTATATTTCACTTAGTTGCAATGGTTAAAACATATGAATTCTAAAGAAATGCACATCCAACATTTTCCGTAAGCAATTTTTTACAACTTTCATACTGATTCAACTGTTTCAATTAATTTATAAACCATTTTCATTCAATTTGAATGGTTTAAAACTCAATCGCTTACATTTAATTTATTCTTAAGCAAACTGAACTAATATTTAATTAAATTGCTTTCAAAATCAATTTATTTTACTCCTATCCATTCATGGCATTTTAATAACTTTCATTTACATTCAATAACAATTTATTCCTTGCAAATTGACGAGATCTATGTGAATAAATAAGCACTTGAGTTTTATAATCAATTTAAATGGATTTCAACTCAATTTATACTTAATTCTATTCCATTTTTAAATTTATTCACAATCCATATATTCTCATTCTCATTACATTTTAAATTTGAATACCATTCACTTTGCATCTCATTTTATTGACCAAAACAGTTCACTCAAAACCATTTACAATTTAGGTTCATCTTCATTACCAATTAAAATTTTATTCACGGTCCACTCATTTATACTTCATTTCTTATCTATATTTATTTAAATCCATTTTATTAAACTTGAAACATTCCATTTCCTTATTGTCTCTAATTATTTCAATTCCGTAACAATTTAAATGGTTTACAATTATTTATTTAAGAATTTTCTTTCAATTAAATATTATCGGTAACTCACCGAATTTTTATTTCGATTAAAAATTTATTTTCACTTTATTTAAAACCAATCCAATATTATTAAACTTTGTTTAAGTTGAATTCAATTCAACTCTCCTTCATTCATTTAGCTTAAGTAAATTTTCTTCAATTTATTCAAATTTTACACTTAAGCTCATTCTCATTTTGCAAACAAAGCTTTCTTTTCAATTTAACTTGATTCTATTTTAATCCAATGCCATTTCAAACTACAAATTTATTTGATCAATTATTATACATTTTAACTTTCTAGATTCAGCTCATTCAATTTATTACCTGGCTATTTTCCAAGTTATCTTCACTTATTTGGATTTTATTTGCACATTCAAACCATTGCTATTTTAATCCATTTACATTTTTATTTGATACATTCCCAATTATATTTAATTTGTTAACACTTCAAGTTAAATTTTAAATTTATAACTCAAGTTTTGAATCCACTATTCATTTTCAATTTACCACCCAATTTATTAACCACAATTTCATTACAGTTCCTTCACTATCGATCCAAGTCGAATTTGATTTATAACTTGAGTTTTATTTCCAAACTTCATTATTATCTCACAATTCAGCTTTTATTTAACTGCATTGGGTTCTCATTACATATTTCATTATCTAATTATTATCTAAATAGTCTTTCCCCAACTTATAATCCAAAACATGATTTTTAATTCCAAATATCACTTCATTTAATCTTTCTTAGTTCAATTTATTTTAATTTATATATATATATATATATATATATATATTCTCAAGTTTGGATTTTCCTTCGTTTTATTATCCAAAACATCAAACAATATTTATTTTGGATTTTCTATCCCACCTTTCAAATTTAATAAGTCACAACTTATTATTTTCACAATTCCATTTATTATAGGCTTGAATATATTCTTCCTTTATTTTTAACTCAAGTCTTATGCTTTTTAATAACCCAAGCATATTTTACTTCATGCATTATAATTCTTTTACACGTTATTCTTATTTATTCATTTCAATTCCAATCCTTATTCAATTTATTTTCCATTTGCTTAGGTAAGAATTTAATTCCATTCATTAATTCAATTGAATTCTCATCCCAATTCAATTTTACTTTAACTCAAATTTATTTAACTCAATTCGATTTCAACTAAATTCGAAAACAACTGGATATTATTTTTTTTCCAACCTATTTAATTGATTTCAATCCAGTTAAATTTATTTCCCGATCCAAGTTAATTTCATTTTTTTTATTTTCACTTTAAATTAAATTCCCAACATTCAAAGCTTATATTTCCTTCCTAATTTAAAAATCATCTCAATTTATAAGCTTACAACTATCTCATCAGGATTTTTAAACACCCGGTTTTTTTGTTTAAAATTATTTTGAAATCTCCAACATTCCCAAATCACACTTCTCAAAAATCAAATCCATGCTGATTTTATTCCCAACAAACTTCCTTTGAAATTTCAAAACAAACAGGTTTTCCTGAACAAATCAATTTGGCAGCAATTCATCACTTAGAAACTCGAAAATGAACATCGATGATGCTGCAGTCACCACCGAAGTTATTTTCCAGCTCCTGAAGTGAATTCAATGCTATATCTCTTCCCAAAATTTATTTGAAACAATTTTCCTTTCAGTAATACCCCAAAACAACAATAATACTATTTACCTCCAAAATACTTCCAAAATCTCCGGGGTTTTAAAGTTTCAAATTCTATTTTAATTCAAATTTGAACTACAATGCATTTGTATAGTTTATGCTTATACAAATTTCCATTTGATTTTATTTCAAATTATAAATTACATTTATAATTCACATTTATAAATTTCATTTTATAATGAATTTATTCCCCTAAATTTTAGTTGTATTTCAATTCTAGTTAAATTTTCACTTAACAATGATAATACTTTAAATATCATCATTCCTAACAACCAATTAACATACAAGCAACCATATATTAGCTAAATAGTTTTCAAAAACTATTCTTTATATTAAAATATGTTTTTGGGTAAAATTATTTCATTTAACCATACTTAAAACAATACCGTGTCGATTGTTCTATTCAAGTGTTTAGAAACCCCTTAAATACAGTTGCGCAGACTGTGTCGACGAAGGTTCATATGCCGCTCAATAAACCAATCAACACGATACTAAAACAATTTATATTCACTAACAAATACGCGCTCATATCTATTAGTACGCTCAAACTCATTCTAGAGTACTACGGACTCTATTTTATGAGTAATTCCCACCAGAGCCAAGGTTATCACCAACCTATGCTCTGATACCAACTGTAACGATCCGCAAATCTGTACCCCTTGAATCAACACTATTCTACCTAAATCAACTCAAGTTGTACAGAAATACGAACCATTTGGGTTAAAGAAGAAGAGGTAGAAGAAGAAAATAGAAAACAACAACAGAATCTAACCATCGCAGCGGAGTAAAATATAATAGATAATAAATAATCTTTACTCAAAATCAAATATTTCTGATATTACATCATCAGAGTACATCAATCACAGCTCAACATCAATATCATACAAATGGATACACAACAACTCAACACAACGGAATATATGTATATAAACAAGTACGCGAGTACGTATCATCATCTTGCTCGTCTCCTGGGCTCCACAGCATCATATCTTGTATGCTATAATACTCGGTCTGACCCGAGCATTATAGATAAATAACACCCGAGTCAGTCTGGAATACCAGCGTGAGAAAATCACACCCAATTGATTATTAAAGTTTCAAAAATCCTTTGAAAACAAAAGCATCTCGTAAGACCACGCCACAAATAAACATGTCGGGTTTTTACCTTACGATAGCTAAAACAATTTTTATACAAATCCTCTGATAATATAATAGGGTCTATATACAAATATTTATAAAATAGATGAAATTGTTACATCTATTAAATTCCAGCTACTAGCCACAAAAGTGGGTAATACAAACAAAACTCGTACAAGGCTCGTAGGGAGAATGGATTCCAACTAATGACTAGGCACTGGGGTACTACCTGTCACAGTACGGGGCCTAGATCACCGTACCGAGGAGTACGCCCGATCCCCTGCAACACAAAGCCGGGGCTACCTGTGACGCCCCACCCCGAGACCCACGTTAGTAAAGGGAATTAACGAGTAATTCTGTCTACTAACGCAGAGAATAAGGCTGGATAGGAGCGACCAACATAGCATACAATTGCTATGAACTAAACATGTCACGTATGTGTCAATTTTTTTTCATTACCTCATGTGTGGTTGACACGTCTAGTGCATAACTATTGCACACTACGGTGGCTATATAACATTTCAGAAATAATGTAATATAATATGCGGAATAATCAAAGTCACAGAAAAGCAAACCCAGATCAGTCATATACATACATAACCGTCACCATACATATCCATATAATACATCATACAAGGGTAACTACTAGGTAGCTAAGTGTCAAAATATACATCCCAAAAATATACAAGTGATCATACAGGAGTAGTCCCAAAAGACGAAGACTAGCTAGCCAAAATATACATTTATGTGTCCCACAAAAGTATCAAGCTGAACTGGAGGCAAAAGAAATCCGGGCTAACCTGCAACTCGGTCTGACCCGAGTGAAAAAAAAACACACGGGTCAGCCAACTAAACTCATCAGTAGATAAGGAACTCTAGGATAATAAGTAAAGGGAAACATTCATTCTGTTGTACCCAACAGAATAAATGAAAGGTTTAATGATAATCAAGGAAGGTGTCAAGCTAATATTCTAATGTCATGCGTAAGGGGAAATGTGATTAAGTAAAGTAAATTATTAACAAACACCCATGAAATCATGAAATCTCATAAATCTCCAACAAGTCATGAAACGATCCAAATAATCATGGACCACAAAATAATATCGCCTTATTCATATATAAGGCTATAGAAATCATCAAATTCTGATAAATCATAAAGCATCAAAAGATAATTTTGCACGTGCTTTTAAATCTCCACTAGTACTATACTTTGGTACCAACAATCGTGATGATAGGGATCATGTCATCTAGATAAATCTTGACGACTACGTAGCCTATAATTTAATCAATCCCAATCGGTGACGTCAAAGACCCGAGTAATAGTAAATTCATGATTTGGGGTATAAATTTCAAATCTTGATTCCCCAATAGACTCGTGGTCTCATAGTATTAGTCCAATCTTGAATGTGTATCAACATCGAAACTAGGAACCCATAAGGGTATAACCCACGTCCCATACCATGAGTTATCACCTAATGGTTTACTAATCACTTGTTGTTCCACATTAGGAGAAATCATAAATCAATATAATCACAATGCCTCATTTCATCGGCGAATGTAAATAATCAATTCGTAGCAATTCCGCCACGATAAACCAAAAATAAATTCAAACTTGTCTCATTTCATCGACAAGTAAAACACAATTTAAATCAACAAATCGTAATAGTCCAACATCGTCTATATATTTCCATTCGGGAATTATTGGACTACATTCCATACAAGCTCATCATGCTAATATGAAAAAGTATGCTCTAAGTTCATCTTGAGATACCACAGAGTGGTCCCTAATCATGGAGGAGATCAAAAGATTCCTCAAAATATTGCGATCATACAAGTTCATACTTAAGCGATAAAGTAAATGCGCACGAGTCCCATACCCCGTGGTTTTTACTAAATCGTTTAATGTACTTTCTCGTATGTCCGAATACTCTACAAAATGATAAAATATTTTTATATAGGACTAAAATATTTCTATAGCGAAAGTAGGATTTAGAAAACTATTTATAATAAATCCCCGGATTTTTAATAGAGAGAATACTATTTTTAAGGCCATAAAACAATTTATAAAAACTTTTTAAATATAATAATAATTGCTTAAAATCCTTTAAATATGCATAAAAAAAATAACAATTTGAATTTAAATAAATTTAAATCCAAAAACTCATGTAAACTTGGCTAATCCATTGCTGGATATCATGGCCAAATATTAGCATCAAATTTCATGTAAAATTTTTGCAAAAGAATGCTAATGGAATTGTCAAAACCGAACAAACACATGAATATCATTGCTGTCAATGACAGACCAGCAGTAAAAATAATAGTTTTTCTCCATTTAAACATCAAAATCATACAAAACTTAAAACACAAAAGTTGTAGCTTATTCTCTGAAGATTTCAGAACATCGAAAATTTCAATATTCTGATCAGTAACGTGAAAGTTATGGTCGAAATACTATCCTATGAATTTTATGTGCATTAGCTAACAACTACAGGCCAGAGACAAACATTCACGATTTCAGCATAGGAAACATCAAAATTTGGCAAATTGATTCAAAGAAAAGTTATAGCATATTCTCTGAGGATTTCAGAACATCCAAAATTTCAATATTCCGATCAGTAACGTGAAAGTTATGGTCGAAATACTATCCTATGAATTTTATGTGCAGTAGCTAACAACTACAGGCCAGAGACAAACATTCACGATTTTAGCATAGGGAACATTAAAATTTGGCAAATTGATTCAAAGAAAAGTTATAGAATATTCTCTGCGGATTTCATAACATCCAAAATTTCAATATTCCGATTTGTGGTTCAAAAGATATGCTCAAAATACCACTTCAGCAAAAGAGTATTTCTGTGCCAAAAGCCATTCGACACAGCAACTTCTAACTCAGTTTTCAGGCATCAAATGAAATTCAAATGCCATATAAATTGGCGTGAATATACTACAGTCAATAAGCTTCGAAACAAGACCAAAATCACCTCAATCCGATAAGGGGTGAGGGAGATACAAGCAAATGAAATTAGGGTATTTTCAGGATTCAATATGAACAAACCGAAGTAAATTGACATACAGAAATTAGATTTTTCCACAACTTCAGATGATTTAGCTTGCTGTAAGATAATCTTACCTTGCTTACCACTTGATTTAGCAATGGTTTCAGCAACAATATGATGGATTTTGAAAGGAAATGGCCTTCAAGAGCCTGTAGATTGCAAAATAGGAGCATGCAGAAAGAAAATCAATCAAAATAAAATTACAGTAAATAGATTTCCAAACTTTGGATGGATTAGAGGATCTAAAAGGTTGGAGATTTCCAAACTTTTTATCTTCGTATATTTTTTTTATCGTTCTTCTAGGTTTACATCGATTTAGTCCGATTGTTTATACCACAAACTCCGCGGAATAAATTTATGAACGAAAACATCTAAGCTGTACAAAAAACTTAAGATGAAATTATCCTGCACACAAAACCGATCCATGGCAATTCCAACCGTTATAAACGTAAAACATGGAAAGGATTTCGTTTTGATAGGTTGTGGCTCCCGTAACTCCAAACGAGTCAAAAGATATGGACGTTTGATGAAACAGAAGAAAGCGACGGATCGCTCGCTGATCCAATTCGACGGTATTGGTGAAAGTCTTCGATCTCCGCGAAACGCTCTGTAACGACCCGCAAATCCGTACCCCTTAAATCAACACTATTCTACCTAAATCAACTCAAGTTGTACAGAAATACGAACCATTTGGGTTAAAGAAGAAGAGGTAGAAGAAGAAAATAGAAAACAACAACAGAATCTAACCATCGCAGCGGAGTAAAATATAATAGATAATAAATAATCTTTACTCAAAATCAAATATATCTGTTTACATATATTACATCATCAGAGTACATCAATCACAACTCAACATCAATATCATACAAATGGATATACAATAACTCAACACAACGGAATATATGTATATAAACAAGTACGCGAGTACGTATCGTCATCTTGCTCGTCTCCTGAGCTCCACAACATCATATCCTGTATGCTATAATACTCGGTCTGACCCGAGCATTATAGTTAAATAACACCCGAGTCAGTCTGGAATACCAGCGTGAGAAAATCACACCCAATTGATTATTAAAGTTTCAAAAATCCTTTGAAAACAAAAGCATCTCGTAAGACCACGCCACAAATAAACATGTCGGGTTTTTACCTTACGATAGCTAAAACAATTTTTATAGAAATCCTCTAATATTATAATAGGGTCTATATACAAATACTTATAAAATAGCCGAAATTTTTACATCTATTAAATTCCAGCTACTAGCCACAAAAGTGGGTAATACAAAAAAAACTCGTACAAGGCTCGTAGGGAGAATGGATTCCAACTAATGACTAGGCACTGGGGTACCACCTGTCACAGTACGTGGCCTAGATCACCGTACCGAGGAGTACGCCCGCTCCCCTGCAACACAAGGTCGGGACTACCCCTTACTGGATAATCCCGAGTGAGATCACCCCGCGGTTGGGATCAGCAACCGCCCACTAAGCCGAAATAAAAAGGGACATCTAGACTGGAATGACCTCACCCTGCTTGGGTGCTACCCACCTAGCCTTGCTGCATAACCCCTTATTTTCAGTCATTCCCATTTGATGAGGCTTGAGGCTAAACGTTACCTTTTTAGAAAATATCCCTTAGAATGCCCATCGTCCACCTGACGATGTTTCGCAAGCATTCATTCATACAAGTCCGTCCCGGGTTCGAACGGAACCGAAGGCACTATTCCTACTACATCCATTTTGGAAATATCCTCAGGATTAGTAGCGATTAGCCCTTGCACTCCACTACTCCATCTTCGAATCCAAAACCGTTTTCACGAAACGTACAAACCGGATCGAAGTGGTTTTCGAGAAATAAATCTCGATCCCAGTCTCTTCGAAACGATCAATGTATTTGTGTCCAATATTGATAGTCGGTTATTTAACTATCAATTTATATTCACAAACATCCATCAAACAATAAATAATTTCACAAATTATTTATTTATCTCAAAAATATCTTCCCAAGATATGTGTTTATTTTTCAAATTCCTTTGAAAACAGTTTTCAAGGCTATCTGCCTTCTCAGAATAAAATTCAAATATTTTTATTCCTTCTGGAATCACCAAGCACAAAACCAGATTTTTCTAAATCAATTTAAAACACTTTACTTTTAAAAATATATTTTAAAACATTCAAGTTAAAATTACTTCAATAATTTATTAAAAATATCATACTATATGAATATTTGAAAATAAGGTTACTTAATAAATATAAAACTAGATTTATACTTTTAAAAACATAATATTAAGTCATTCTTTAAATAATTACTAATATAATAAATTAGGAGAAAATACTTTCTTTAGGATTTAAATATTAGAAATAAGAAATTTTCCAAAACTTGCTTTTAAAAACAACTTTAAAATCTTTAATTTAAATTAAAAGTTTAGTTTGAAGACGTACTTGGTTACCCAGGGAGAAATTTCCAATCTCACTCGCTTAAATCAATTTTCCAAATTGATTCCCAATTTATTTCCTTTGAAATAAATTTCTTTACTTACTCAATTCATTTCAAAATTCATTTATTATGGAATTTATTGTTATTATTAGTTTATGTTTGATTTTTAAATCTTTTAACTGAAATATACAAATTTCAGGTTATTCCCAATTTCTTCTTTATTCTTTTCAATAAATTAAATCTTAAATATTAAATAAATGTTTTGTTCTTTTAAATGTTAATATTGAAGTTTAAAATTCATTAACTTTCTGTTTATTCAAAAATTTCCTTTCCAATTCATTCTTAAATATATTCAACTTTTCTATAATTATTTTACTTTCAAATTCCCTCCTTTTATTTCCTTTCCAAAATCCAATTTATATATTTTTGGTAATTCATTATACCCAATTATATTCAATTGAACCATAGCATTCAATATTTCAATATAATCCATCATGGAATATCAAATAATCACAACAACAGAAGGTATTAAATAATTTAAATAAATGTTGAGGGATCCAGTTGGATCCCTCCAACCTGTTTTCCCTGCATCCACAGATGTTAGCACAATATAATACACTAATTCCAAAATATACCATACTATAGCACATCAATCAATTCAACCATTCAAACAATCACTTAAATTTAATCATTTAAATTTAAATTTAAATTTAACTGAGTGAGATTAACTCACCATTGATTTTGACTTGCAAATCCGTGTCAAACCAGTTGTTTTCCTTCACGATTCCAAACCTTGAATAAATATTATGTGATTTCATTAATATTCAAACTAATCGAAAATCAATTGTCATTTATTAATTTAATCTAAACCTAAAATTTTGTTTTAACTAATAATTAAATTTAACTAATGATTTAAATCACCTTGCATTATTTTAAAATTAAATGGTAAGTTTAAAGCATGTATATTTATTTTTCTGAAACAAATATATTCTTAAAATAATCTATATAGATTTAAAAATCAAATTTTTATATAAACCCCACAACATTAAAAATTCCTATTTTCCTTCAAAAACTCATATATATACACATAATAAATTTTAAAGAAATAAAATTCCCCTCCTGAAAATCTTTTAGTAACTAAAATAATCTAAATAAGTTTGTTAAGTATTTTTATTTTTTATTTTTTTAATGATATCTAGTAAGTTAAAATATGTGTGTATATATTTTATCTTCAAAATAAACTATATAGGGTTTAAAAATCTAACTTTACATATATATATATATATATATATATATATATATACTGTATATATTCATAAAAATCTTCTATATATTATGTTATCCGTTTACTATCAACTATTTAAATAAAAATCTTAACCCAAAAAAAATAAATTTTCTATTAAGTTGTACTGTTTCAATATCCATTATTTAAGCTAAAATAAAAATCGAAATACCTCACTGTAAATTCTCCTTAATTTAAATTAATTTAAATTAAGCGATAAACACTTTACCTTACTGCCGAACTCCAATCGAATCGAGCCCGCATCACGACTTGCCTGCATCGCCGACGTCGGCCACCAGTCACGCGTCCTCTAGCTTCTACGCCTGCACCTCAACATCACGGCGAAACCACACTTACGTCAATGCCCTAGCCTCCCCTACTGTCGAACGTGATCTGCGAAGATCCTAAAACCCAGAAGACGTACAAACCATCGCGGCTACAAGTTGAAGTCGCCTCCCAATCTCGATTTCCTCGATTCATGCGAGTGCGTCCTCAGTCACATGCGGCGAAACACTAGTAATCTGAACCAATTCGTTTCCTCCTCTCTTACCCCTCTCACACGAGCTTCTAGGAATCCCCCAAATCGCGACGTCACTCACTCGAACGACACTGGACCCCAAAACGCTGCCCCTACGCGAGAGCTTCCTTCTTCACGACTTCGACTCGAACTCAAGATCGAGTTCACAGCAAACGATTCGATTCTGAGATCTACAGGGAGGCGCGACTAATAACTAGAGAGCAGTCGCCATTATTATTGAGAACGAACACGATTTTGATTTTTTTTTCTGATAATAGTTTTGAATCAATGGAAGGAAAAAGGGTGTGAGATATTTTTAGAATGATCGGCTTGTAAATAAAAGAGAAAGGAGGCGTATCCAAGAAGCTTAACCAATTAAATTAAATTTCACTAGATTATTATCGATTAAATTTTCAGCGCGTTTATATGCCGTATCCTCACACAACAACTCTGAATGCCACGAAACTTTAAATCCGATAATAATTCAATATTATGGACCCAATGGAACTGGTTTCGTCAAATTTCGAGACTGTGCCTCGGAAATCTATTTTTAAATTCAATTTAAACTATAAAATTTTAAAACTGAACGAACCACTATTAATTTCAATTTTAACACTTCTATTTTCTTCAGTATTATCAATATAAATTTTATAAGCCTTCAAATTATATTTTTAATATGCTTAGAATTCCAGATTCAACATTTAGCTCAACTTCAAATTGTTTAATTACATGAATTCAATCGTCAAATTCAAACTGATAATTGAAGTCCAAGTTAAACTATCTTGGAAATATTTAAAATTAATTAAATATTTCAATTTCAAATGCCTACAAATTCCGGGTCGTCACATGCTCGAGCATGCTCACACTATAACACTCGATATTTAAGATATCATGGATCACCGAGGGATTAAATGGGGACATGGATCAAAACCTTGTCTACTAAATCTATAGCGCAATAAACGTTCTTTTTTTACGACCGTTCCGTCTTCCTCGTTTTCCGTACCTTATTGTTTTGCTCATATTCATTAACACGTGCGGTCTTTTTACCAATATTACAACACCATGAAAAAGTGGCTTCAAGGAGAATGTTAAATGCATTTGATACCATAGAATTTCGAACGGCTGAGGGGGTTTTATATGATTACGTAACCTATAAGTAACCTACTTTTTCAGTCTACGAATATCTTTCGGTTTTCTGTTTTATCCAATTTTAAATCCAAATTTAATCTTTTTAGTGGAATATTATCGTGGCCTTTTTTGATCTTCACATATTTTTGGTTTCTAGGTGTACATCGATTTAGTCCGACTATTTATACCACAAACTCCACAGAATAAGTTTATGAACGAAAACATCCGAGCTATAGAAAAAACATAAGATGGAATTATTCTGCACACAAAACCTATCCATGATAATTCCAACAGTTAGATAAGTAGAACATGGAAATATCTTCGTTTTGATAGATTGTGGCTCCCGTAGCTCTAAACGAGTCAAAAGTTATGGCTGTTCGAAGAAACGGAAGAAAGCGACTAACCGCTCGATGATCCGATTCGATTGTATTGGCGAAAGTCTTCGATCTCCGTGAAACGCTCGAGCATGCTCATACTGTAGCACTCGATATTTAAGATATTTCGGATCACTGAGGGAATAAAAGGGGATATAGGTCAAAAACTTGTCTGTCGAAGCTATAGCGTAATAAACGTTCTTTTTTTACGACCGTTCCGTCTTCCTCGTTTTACGTACCTCAATGTTTTGCTCATATTCACCAACACGCGCAGTCTTTTTACCAAAATTACAATACCATGACAAAGTGACTTCAAGAAGAATGCTAAACGCATTTGATACCTTAGAATTTCGAACGACTGAGATTGTTTTATAAGATTACTTAGCCTGTAAGTAACCTATTTTTTCAGTCTGTGGGTATCTTTGGTTTTCCCGATTTATCCAATTTCAATCATTTTAATGGAATATTATCGTGGCCTTTTTTGATCTTCGTATATATTTTTTTGTCGTTCTTCTACGTTTACATCGATTTAGTCCGACTATTTATACCACAAACTAAGGAGAATAAATTTATGAATGAAAACATCCGAGCTGTGGAAAAAATTATGATGGAATTATTATGCACACAAAATCAATCCATGGTAATTCCAACAGTTAGAAACGTAGAACATGGAAAGAGTTTCGTTTTGATAGGTTGTGGCACCCGTAACTCCAAACGAGTCAAAAGTCAAGGCCATTTGAAGGAACGGAAGAAAGCGACGGACCGCTCCCTGATCCGATCGATGGTATTGGCGAAAGTCTTTGATCTCCGCGAAACGCTCGAGCAGTATCGCACTGTAGCACTCCATATTTAAGATATTATGGATCACCGAGAGAATAAATAGGGATATGTGTAAAAAACTTGTCTACTGAAGCTATAGCGCAATAAACGTTCTTTTTTGAACGACCGTTCTGTCTTTCTCGTTTTCCGTACCTCCTTGTCTTGCTCATATTCATCAATACACGTGGTCTTTTTATCAAAAATACAACATAACGACTAAGGGACTTCCAGGAGAATGTTAAACTCATTTGATACCTTAGAATTTCGAACGGCTGAGGGTGTTTTATATGATTACTTTGCCCGTAAGTAACATACTTTTCCAGTCTGCGAATATCTTTCGGTTTCCTATTTTATCCAAATTTAAATCCAATTTCAATCTTTTTAGCGGAATATTAATGTGACCATTTTTGATCTTCGTATATATTTTTTTCGTTCTTCCATGTTTACATCGATTTAGTCCAACTATTTATACCACAAACTCCATGGAATAAATTTATGATCGAAAACATCTTAAGTGTAGAAAAAACTTAAGACGGAATTATTCTGCACACAAAACCGATCCATGGCAATTCCAACCGTTAGAAACGTAGAACACGGAAAGATCTTCGTTTTGATTGGTTGTGGCTGCCGTAACTCCAAACGAGTCAAAAGTTATAGACGTTTGAAAAAACAGAAGAAAACGACGGACCGCTCGCTGATCCGATTCGACGGTATTGGCGAAAGTTTTCGATCTCTGCGAAACGCTCGAGCATGCTCACGCTGTAACACTCGATGTTCAAGATATTATAGATCAGCAAGGGAATAAATGGGGATATGGGTCAAAAACCTGTCTACTAAAGCTATAGCGTAATAAACGTTCTTTTTTTCGACCATTCTGTCTTCCTCGTTTTCCGCTCCTCATTATTATGCTCATATTCATCAACATATGCGGTCTTTTTACCAAAATTAGGACACCACGACAAAGTGACTTCAAGGAGAATGCTAAACGCATTTGATACCTTAAAATTTTGAATGGCTGAGGGTGTTTTATATGATTACTTAGCCTGTAAGTAACCTACTTTTTCAGTCTACGAATATCTTTCGGTTCTCTGTTTTATCCAATTTTAAATCCAATTTCAATCTTTTTAGTGGAATATTATGGTGGACTTTTTTGATCTTCGTATATTTTTGTTTTTTGTCGTTCTTCTAGGTTTACATCGATTTAGTTCGACTATTTATACCACAAACTCCGTGGAATAAATTTATAAACAAAAACATCCAAGCTATACAAAAAACTTAAGATGGAATTATTCAGCACATGATACCGATTCATGGCAATTCCAACCGTTTGAAACGTAAACATGGAAAGGGCTTCGTTTTGATAGGTTGTGGCTCCCGTAACTCCAAACGAGTCAAAAGCTATGGCCGTTTGATGAAGCTGAAGAAAGCGACGGACCGTTCGCTGATCTGATTCGACGTTATTGGCGAATGTCTTCGATCTCCGCGAAATACTCAAGCATGCTCACACTATAGCACTCGATATTTAAGATATTATAGATCACCGAGGGAATAAATAGGGATATGGGTCAAAAAAGTGTCTACAGAAGCTATAGGGAAATAAACGTTCTTTTTTACGACCATTTCGTCTTACTCGTTTTCCGTATCTTATTATTTTGCTCATATTCTTCAAACTGTGCACCTTTTTACCAATATTACAACACCACAACAAAGTGATTTCAAGGAGAATGTTAAACGCGTCAGATACTTTAGAATTTCGAATGGCGGAGGGTGTTTTATATGATTACGTAGCCCGTAAGGAATCGACTTTTTCAGTCTACGAATATCTTTCGGTTTTCTGTTTTATCCTATTTTAAATCCAATTTCAATCTTTTTAGCGAAATATTATCGTGGCCTTTTTTGATCTTCGTATATTTTTTTTGTTTTTTTGTCGTTCTTCTAGATTTACATCGATTTAGTCCAACTATTTATACCACAAACTCCATGGAACAAATTTATGAACGAAAACATGCGAGCTGTAGAAAAAACTAAAGATGGAATTATTCTGCACACATAACTGATCCATGACAATTCCAAACGTTAGAAATGCAGAACATGGAAAGAGATTTGTTTTAATAGGTTGTGGCTCCCGTAACTCCAAACGAGTCAAAAGTTGGTCGTTTGAAGATACGGAAGAGAGCGATGGACCTCTCGCTGATCTGATTCGACTGTATTGGCAAAAGTCTTCGATCTCCACGAATCGCTCGAGCATGCTCACACTGTAGCACTTGACATTTAAGATATTACAGATCACAGTTGGAATAATTAGGGATATGGGTCAAAAGCTTGTTTACTGAAGCTATAGCGCAATAAACGTCCTTTTTTTACGGTCGTTCCATCTTCCTCGTTTTACGTACCTCATTGTTTTGCTCATATTCATCAACATGCGCGGTCTTTTTACTAATATTACAATATCACGACAAAGTGACTTCAAGGAGAATGTTAAATGCATTTGATACCATAGAATTTCAAATGGTTGAGGGTGTTTTATATGATTACTTAGCCGTAAGTAACCTACTTTTTAGTCTGCGAATATTTTTCGGTTTCTATTTTATCCAATTTTAAATCCAATTTCAATCTTTTTAGCGGAATTGTAACAACCCTTATTTTTTTATTTTTTTAATTGTATATTTTAATTATTTTAATTGAGTTTTTGATTTAAGTTTATTTTATTTATTTAATTTAGTTAATTTTGTTTTTTCAAATATAAACTTTGATTTTGATATGAATTATCATTCCAAAATATGATTAAAAATAATATTTTCCAAAAAGTGAATTTTGGTCAAATTAGTCAAACCTTGACTTTTAACGTAGAAATTTAAAAGTTTGAAAATTTGAATTTTATCTTTTATTATGAAAGTAAATAAAATTTTAAGAACACTGCCTTTTGTTTCGTAGAAATCTGATTTATAATGTGAAAGTTATGCCTTTTTAACTATTGTGTGTAATTTACTGTATTTAACAAAATTGTTTATTTTGAATTATATAAATAATCTTATTTGGCCACGTAATGTTATAATTTATGTTTATATGGGTAAATAACATGTATTGTATATATTTTGGTTTTAAAACATTTTTAAAAGTGTAATTGACATTTTCCAGTGTCAGTTGCATTTTTGTTTACAAATTCAAATTTCCAGTTCCATTTAATTAAAGAAATTCTTTGTTTATTTTTCTAGTTTCCTAAGATTTTATTTTATTCTCAATCCCACTTTAATTTGTTCCTCATTTATTTTATTTACTTGACTTTTATTTGTTTTAAAGTGAAATAGGAATTCTCTAAGGCTAAGTGGTATTTTATTTGTAATTTTCATGTCCTATTTCCAATTTTTAAACAATTTATTTAGTTCTTTTTCTATTTTTCTCCAATTTAATTATTTATTTTATTTTACAAATGATAAATAAATTATTTTATTTCAAAATTTTACCTCATAATATTTTTAAAATGAAGTGGATAGTTTTCCAAAGTCAATGGTGATTTAATTGTAATTTCTGGACATTGTTTTGGATTTTTAAGCAATTTCTTTTATTCTTTTCTATTTTCTTTAAATTTTATTATTTATTTTCATATTATTTCACTTTGTTTCGTTTTTTAAATGTATTTACTGAAATCATTTTGTTATATTTGATTTAAGGGAAAAGGTAAATTGAAGAGACAAGTCACTTACTTTTCCTATGACTTTTCAAGTGCTTGACTCCTCATTTTCTTTTACCATTTCCTCATTTACTTTTGGCCGTACATTTTTTTATGATAGCCGTGAGTTCTCATTCCTTATTCACGTGAAAAACATTCTCATCTCATTACATTTCACGGCTAAGAGAAAGATGGTAATGGCCTCCTTATCCACGGCCACCACTCTCTACACCTCTTCCCTGCTATCACCACCATCTATACTCCAGACCATGACCATGGACGAGTCCTTCGTGATGACCAAACCCCTCAAAAATGCAACCAAAGGCCTAAAACCATGCTTGTCTGACCACTACTTGCTCATCCACTTCAACTGCCACCCTAATCACCACCATAGGCCGCTGCCACTCCTCTGACCTGACCACCACACACCCCTCCAGTCATGATGCACCCACAGGTCGAGGCCACTCCCCATGGACAAACCACTTTGACGACCAAAAATGACTTTATTGCCTAAAACTCTTCACATCCCATGTTGTAACTCCTCTCCATCATTCTAGCCTTTATGTCGTGCATTCGCATGACCAAACCCAAGCCATACTATCCGAACGAGAGCCAAATGTATCCCTAGGCCGTACATAGCCTATGAGAAAGAAAGGCAAAAGACTTGACATTCAAATATCTTTTCATTTAAAGTTACATCAATTCAAAGTATTGTATTTATGGTTTGTTTTGATTTTAGTTTCGGTCGTAACACAAGATCTATAGCATTGGATTGGCTCTCCACTCAAGTTCGTAATCTTTTCATCGTTCTTTGATTTCTGTTGTGTCATTGGTTTTGTTATCTCCAGCATTTTGAGGTGAGTAAAGCTCACACGACATTTATACGTATGCAGTTGTGAAACAACAACAAATAAATGTGTAGAGAAAATATATGATGTTATAACTGCCTATGATTATTTATATATGATGTTAAACCTATTAAATTTCATGTCATATCATATGTTATTTATATATGTTGTTAACTGTTCATTTATGTCTGTTTATCACACTGCAAGTTCCCTGTAGATTAGATTCACTATGGGTTGAAATGATCATACCCGAATGGACTTTAGAATAGGGAAAAATCGTTATGGCTGAAATGATAGGCCTGAACAGTTTTTATTTATTTTATTTTAACTTGGGATTGCGGGTTTGAAATGATAGAACCCGGATTTTTCTTTTTAAACTGCGGATTGAAATGATATATATCTGTATCACTTGACCTAGGTTAGAAAACTACATACAGGCCCGTGGTTATATTTTATAATAAATTTTGAATATTTTAAGTATTTTAAAAGTGAAAAATTATGAAATTTTATTTAAATTGGATTTTTAATGTGTAAATAAAGAAATTTTGGATTTTTCTAGAAGTCAAAAATGTAATTCAAATGAATGGTAAAAAAGTGAATTTTTGAAATATAACTTAAATTTGGAAATTTGGACCTTGGCTTTTAAAATGACATTTAAGTTATATAAATAAATTTTTAAGTATTCTAAATTTAAATTTATGATAATATGATTTACGTAGATTTTAAAGTGTTTTAAATGAAGGATTTATGATTTTTGTATAAGTGGAAAAGGTTAAATAAATAAATGGTTAAGTTGAATTATTGAAATATAACTCAAAGTCTGGAAATTTAGGTTTTGGTTTAAAAAGGGAATTTTAAGTTATATAAATAAAATGGAAATTTAATTATATTTGTAAAATGGTAAATATATGATTTGATTAAATTTGAGCTTAAATGAATTAATAAAGTATTATTGATTTTTCTATGTATTAAAATATTTAAATGAATGAATGCTTAAAAGTGTTATTTTAAAATGAACTTGACCTGGAAATGTTAATTTGTTTTTAATTAAGGGTTTAAGTTAATTAAATAAATTGGAAATTTAGTTTAATTTGTGAATGATAATTTGAAAATGTAAATGTTAATAAAGTGTTAAATGTAAACATGGGAAAGTTTACACTTGATCTATTAAGTGGATTTGTGAAATTTGATTTAATTATAAAATGTTGCTTTATAAAAATCATTAACTAAAAGAGTATTTCAATGAACATCTTTGAATATGAAAATATGATTTTTATAATGTTTAAATGGTTTAAACTGAAATGTTTTCTAGTATAACTTATAGCAGCTTCTTCTCAATGCTGAAAAAGGTTGAAATTTTAAATATTTATGGTTTTAACTTAGTAAATGAACTTAGAATGGTTTAAAACTTTGGAAATTTAATACTTTATTTGAAAGTATATGAACTTCATTTTTAAATGGTTTAAATGAATTATTTTGATTGGAATATAAATCATTTTAAAATGGATGATTTGAAATGATAATAAATGAATGATATCTTGAAATTTAAAAAGGCATTTTAAATTTGATATTTGGATTTGAACTTATAAAATGATATGGAAATGAAGTTTTGAAAGATATGATATTTTTATATAAATGATTTGGAAATGAAGTTTTGAAAGATATGATATTTTTATATAAATGATTTGGAAATGAAGTTTTGAAAGATATGATATTTTGATATAAATGATTTGGAAATGAAGTTTTGAAAGATATGATATTTTTATATAAATGATTTGGAAATGAAGCTTGAAAGATATGATATTTTGATATAAAATGATTTAAAATGAAGCTTTGAAGGATATGATATTTTAATGTATTAAAATGATTCGAAAGGAAGTTTGAAAGGATATGTTAAGTTAATATATTGAAATGATTAGAAATGACTTGATATTTATTTTGATAGATATTTGAATTTGAAAGATATTGTATGTTGATATTTTAATGTATTAAAATGGTTTAGAAATGATTAAATCTTTATTTTGATAAAAATTTTGATTGAAATGGATATTTTATTTTGAAGTATAAAATATTATTTTAAAGTTATAACCATGGGTTATAATAATGATTGGTTGGCAAAGAGACCGGGATGGGATATGGGCATACTCTCTGTCGATACCGAAAACCACTTTGACTAACCGTGTACGCGGTGGAGATTCCAGAATGAAGTAGGATGGTGGCGACGTTCTTGTGGTATGTTACGTAGACCCAACTCCCGTGAGTTGGCATAAGGTGGCTAAAACAGGAGCGATCTCGGGCCAAAAGGGGTAGCTCCTCTGGTCGGTCACATTTCTTCGATACCATTCTATTGCTTTTGTGATTGTTTGGACGCCCCTCCGATTTTTGGGAATGTGTTCCGAGGTGGGCGTATGTGGCTGCTGCGTTACCACCAGCTCGTGTGCATAATTAGTATATCTACCCTGGCATTGCCTTGTGTGCCGTGTCACCTACCATATCGAGCCTTTACTACGAGTTTCTATTTGTGTCGTACCTATGCAGTATCTTCTCATAATCCTCCGATCAGGAGATATGCAGGTACTGTATAGACATTGGCATTATTTGTGTTAAGGTGGAAAATGTAAAGCCTTAACGCTATTTAAAAGTATGTTTATTTTACTTTTAGACATTATTATAATTGCGCAATATACTATATAGTAAATAGTTTAACAGATCCTTAGAGGATGGACTGTCCCAAGCATCCTTTAAGTTACTTGTACTTAACTACATTTCACTTGAGTTGGTTTACATTGTATAAGTATGTATGTCCTGACTCGAGTGTTTGTATTTTATTTACGCTCGGTTCAGCCTGAGTATTCACAGATTTGGATTTTCACTTTCTAGAGATTGGAATCGTTGGAGATTATCTGCTTGTCCAATTTTATCTGTTTCACTTCCAGTTATCCTGTTGATCCCAGTGCTGTATTCATTTTGAACTTGGTTATTATCTTGAGCCTTCTTTTGTACTTTATTTCTTTTGTTGTATCTTATGTAATTCTGATATATTTACATAGTTGCTTCATGAACTACTATTTCTTTTACTTCCGCTGCACTATTATTACTCTGTGTCTGTGATCTGTGATTATTATTTACTGTATATTCTGATATTTGCCAAATTTTATTTACAACATGGTATTTTGAGCAATTCAAGTCCGACATGTGCGAATGCGAATGGTTGAAAATACCAGGTTGTTACACTTGGTATCAGAGCTTTGGCTTTGAGGCAAAACTTAGAATATAAGGTAAATTATTTACAGAATCACTTTCTTCCAAGTTTGAATCTTTCCTTTTTGATTCGAATTTCCTTTGAATTTTTGGAACATTCCCTACAATTCCAAAATCCATTCGGGTCTCTCACTATTCATCTTTTTTGATTCTGGAGTATCCCATAACTTTGCTTCGAATGATCTTTTAGTGAGTCGGCGGTCTCGCCAATTTCAAATTGAATTGTAAAAAGGGGAAAGCTCCTTTACAATTAGCATCGATTCACAAGAGATTTATATCTATCCTTGGTTTAGATGCTATTATCTTTTGTTATTCCAAACTGTATCTCTGGAGATCGAATGTAGATTTACCCCAGAAAAATTCACATTGATCTTGTTCTTTAAGTCACGGTTGACCCGGTTAAGGTTGCCCGCGATTTACTTAACTTACGCATCTCCCTACTATGTTAATTAATCATCTTGTCTTTTGTTTCCAATCTATTCTTCCAAACATTTTGAATTGTACTTGTATATCTATGTTTTGTTTTATATATTGTGTTGTTTGAGTTGTTGATGTTGATTTGGGTTTCCGATCGATTTGTCTGATCAACACTATCGATAGGATTTCTAAAACACTTTGATAGAACAAACTGACACAATATTATTTTAAAATTTGGTTAATGAAATAAATTTTGACATATAAGTAAATTTATGGAACTTAATAAACTGATTTAAATTGATTATTTGAAATGATAATACTTGATTTATCATTTATTGTTCTATAAATGAATTTATAAATAGTTGTTTATAAATTGATTTGGGAACTGAAATGAATTTAGAACAAGAAATTTGAGAATTTAATTTCTGATGGTTTCAAACCTTGTGTTTAAGTTTTAAAGTATATTAATTAAAGCATTTTCGAATAAGAATATGTTTCCAAAGAATTTTAAAGTTTAAAGATCAGTGTTCTTCTCTTTGTCGTTGGGAAATAATTTCGGTGATGATTGCAGCATCAACGACATTCATTTTCGAGTTTCGAAGTGAAGAGACTGCTCTGTAGTCTTGCTACAGCTTTGTTTTGGGAAATCAAATTGATTTGAATTTCTAAAATATGACTTGATTTATAATATATATAGATATATGATTTAAATTTGATTTGATAAATTATGTACATACATTTATTTATCTCTAAATGGTTTGAAGAAATCGAAAAATTTAATTCTTAAATTTTATTTTAAAGAATAATTTCAATTATAAAAAAAAATGTTTTCAATTTAACTTGAAATTTCCATGATTTCAAATTTATTTCCTTATTTTGTTTTTCAAACTATCTTTTGGTTGTCATTATTATCCTTATCTTGCTACAGACTGGTATAGGAATTTTTCTATAATCTTTCTGTTAGAAATCTTTCTATAATCTTAGATAATCTTTGTTACTCAATTTGGAATTTGAACACTGTTTTCCATCCATAGTCCGTTGGTCAAGTGAAAAGGGTGATTCAGACTCTAGAGGATCTTTTTCGTGCTTGTGTTCCTGATTTTGGAGAATCTTGGGAAGTTCATCTCCACCTTGTTAAACTTACCTATAACAACAGTTATCAGGTATAATCTCAATCTTCTTGTTACCTTGTCTTAATCTTATTTCATTTCTATCTTTTCTGTGCTTTTCCGTACCGCATTCCTTTTCGGGGACGAAAAGTTTTTAGTGGGGGAGAGTGTAACAACCCTGTATTTTTTGATTTTTTTAATTGTATATTTTAGTTATTTTAATTGAATTTTTAAGTTAACTTTATTTTATTTAGTTAATTTTGTTATTTCAAATATAAACTTTGATTTTGATATGAATTATCATTCCAAAATATGATTAAAAAGAATATTTTCCAAAAAGTGAATTTTGGTCAAATTAGTCAAACTTTGACTTTCAACTTAAAATTTTAAAAGTTTAAAATTTTTAATTTTACCTTTTATTATGAAAGTAAATAAAATTTTAAGAATACTGCTTTTCGTTTCGTTGAAATCTGATTTATAATGTGAAAGTTATGCCTTTTTAACTATTGTGTGTAATTTGCTGTATCTAACAAAATTATTTATTTTAAATTATTTAAATAATATCTTATTTGGTCATGTAATGTTCTAATTTATGTTTATATGGGTAAATAACATGAATTGTATATATTTTGGTTTTAAAACATTTTTAAAAGTGTAATTGACATTTTCCAGTGTCAGTTGTATTTTTGTTTACAAATTCTAATTTCCAGTTCCATTTAATTAAAGAAATTCTTTGTTTATTTTCCTATTTTCTTAATATTTTATTTTATCCTCATTCCCGCTTTAATTTGTTCCTCGTTTATTTTATTTTTTTGACTTTTATTTTTTTTAAAGTGAAATAGGAATTCTCTAAGGCTAAGTGGTATTTTATTTGTAATTTTCATGTCCTATTTCCAATTTTTAAACAATTTCTTTAGTTCTTTTTCTATTTTTCTCCAATTTAATTATTTATTTTATTTTAGAAATGATAAATAAATTATTTAATTTCAAAATTTTACTTCATAATATTTTTAAAATAAAGTGGATAATTTTCCAAAGTCAATGGTGATTTAATTGTAATTTCTGGACACTATTTTGGATTTTTAAGCAATTTCTTTTATTCTTTTCTATTTTCTTTAAATTTTATTATTTATTTTCATATTATTTCACTTGGTTTCGGTTTTTAATGTATTTACTGAAATTATTTTGTTATATTTGATTTAAGAGAAAAGGTAAATTGAAGAGACAAGTCTCTTCCTTTTCCTATGACTTTTCAAGTGTTGACTCCTCATTTTCTTTTACCGTTTCCTCATTTTATTTTACCGTTTCCTCATTTTATTTTACCGTTTCCTCATTTTTTTATGATAGCCGTAAGTTTTCATTCTTATTCACGTGAAATACATTTTCATTTCATTAAATTTCACGTCTAAAAGAAAGATGGTAATGGTCTCCTTAGTTTTCTCCTTCTATTTCTTCTTATTTTCTTAGTATTTTGCCTTGTTTTCTCATGTATTTGGATTGGCCTCTCCCTCATATCCATGGCAACCACTCTCTAAACCTCTTTCCTGCCATCACCACCATCTATACTCCAGACCATGACCATTGCCGAGCCCTTCATGATGACCAAACCCCTCAAAAATGCAACCAAAGGCCTAAAACCATGCTTGTTTGACCACTACTTGCTCGTCCACTTCAACTACCACCCTAACCACCACCATAGGCCGCCACCACTCCTCTGAACTAACCACCACACACCCCTCCAACCACTGTCCAGTCATGGTGCACCCACAGGCCGAGCCCACTCCCCATGGCCGAACCACTTTGATGACCAAAAACCACTATATTGCCTAAAACTCTTCACATCCCATGTTGTAACTCCTCTCCATCATTCTAGCCTTTATGCCGTGTGTAACAACCCTAGATTTTGCTTATATTTTTAAATTGACTTTATTTTTTTTATGTTATTTTAATTTTTTTTCAAACATCTCATTTTTTAATATAAATGATGATTATTAAGTGATTTATAGTTCAAACTAGTATAATTTGAATATTTTACTATAAAGTGAATTTTTGGTCAAAATAGTCAAACTTTGACTTTTAATTTAAATTTTTAAAAGTTTTAAAATTTAAATTTTATCTTTTATTATGAAAGTACATAAAATTTTAAGAACACCACTTTTCGTTTCGTTGAAATCGGATGTAAATTGTGAAAGTTATACCCTTTACAATATTGTGCGTATACAGGGTTATTTAACAATGACTACTTTAAATTGTATAAATTACTTCTTCTTTGTTATATTTTATTTTAATATGTGATAATATGTTATATTATGTATATTTTTACTTTTAAGTATTTTTGAAATGATAATATAATTTTTCTAAAGTTTATTTGAATTTATTTCAATTTATAAAGCTTAGTTTGGTATTTACTACATTTTTCTTTATTTAAAATTCTATTTAATTAAAATTTAATTATTTATTTCACCTTGAAAATGCTTTAAATAAATTAATTTAATTCAACTTTCCACTTCATAATAATTTTATAATGAAATGTATAATTTTCCAAGATTAACAGTGATTTATGCACAATTTTAGAACACTGTTTGGTATTTTTAAGGCATTTTCTTCATTATTTTATATTTTTTTTCAAATTATACTATTTGTTACCTCATATTTCTAATTGATTTCGGTTTGTAAAGTATTTTCTCCTGAAATTTTGTTTATGTAAAGTTTAAAAGGAAAAGAATATGGAAGATTGTAAATCACTTTGAAGCGTAAGCCCTTTTATTTGCCCAAACCCTTCATTTCCTTAAACTCCTCAATTAATTGCCTTAGCCATGTAAAACCCTAATGTAGCCGTCATCTCATTAGGTTTTCACGTGAAAAAAAAAGATCATTTTCATTTGTTTCTCACGGCTTCAAAGATCTGGTAATGGCTTCCCTTTCTTTTTCTTACTTTTCTACTTGTTTTCTCTAAATTTTGCCTTGTTTCTCTTCTAGTTTGGATCGGCCTCTTCTCCATAGCCCCAGCAACAAACTCCTACATCTCTTCCATGCCTCCAACACCATCTACTCCACCAACCATGATCATGGCCGAGCCATCTATGGTGGCCAAACCCTTCAAATTGCAACCTACATGCCTAAAAACAATGTTTTTGACCATTGTTGCCTTATTCCCTTCATTCACCACCCAAATCACCACCATAGCCGCCGCCGCCACCACTGGCCTGACCACCACGCACCACTCCAGCATTGTCTGACCTGTAGCATGAATAGCCAAGCCCACATCAGTCAAGGTCGAACCCATATGTGCACCAAAAACCCACTTGTTTGCCTTAACCCTTTGTATTATCATGCCTTGTAACCTCCACCTTGCTCTTGCCATGTAGCCGTACCTTCTAGGTCCAAACCAGATCCAAACCATATCAAAACCTTACCTATATGTGCCATACCTGGGCCAAAGCATCATCATAGCCGAGCATAAGTGTCCCTTAGGCCAAGCGTTGAAGTGATTGAGGCATGGTAAAATCATCTTGTCCATTGTTGTTTTATTTCAATCAGTTTCAATGTTGTTTTGTATTGTACGCATATATTTGTATGGTCTTGCTTATTTGTTGTATACAAGATCATTATCAAGGCTTTCCATTCATTCAATTCAAATCGTGCTTGTCGTGCTTTTGGAATCGCTCTTGTGCTTGTTGTTTTGGTCTTCAGCATGAAAGGTGAGTCTTTCTCACTCTGACATTTATACTTATGAAAAAGTGAATTGATGATAAGTGTTTAGTAATATAAAATGTTTATGCAAGTTAATGATGATCATATGATAGGCTATGCCATGTTATTATCATGTTAAAACTGTTAATTTTCACCTGACACCTGATATATGACTGTATATTGTGATATTGACATTGTTCATATTATTTCTGTTTATGATCACACTACATGTTCCCTGTTAGAATAGAATCATTATGGGCTGAAATGATAGGCCTGAGTTATTGTTATTTATCTAATTTTAACTTGGTATTGCGGGTTTGAAATGATAGAACCCGGAATTTTACTTTTTAAACTGCGGATTTAAATGATACATATCTGTATCACTTGACCTAGGTTAGAAAACTATATACAGACCCGTGGTTATTCTATAAAGTGTTTTGAATATTTTAAGTATTTTAAAAATTATAAATTTATGAAATTTGGTTTAAATAGTTTTTGAAAGGTTTTAAAATAAATAAAATATGATTTTTCTATGTGTTTAAAATGTAATTTATGAATTGTTTAACTGGATTTCTGAAATATAACTTATGTTTGAAATTTGGAATTTTGACTAAAAATGATATTTAAGTTATATGAATAAAATGGAATTTAATTATATTTGAAAAATGGTAAATATGATAAATTGATTTATATTTGAATTTAAGTGATTTATTAAAGAATTTTTGATTTTTCTATAAATTTAAGTGGTTGAATAAATGACTATTGAAAAATGAAATTTTAAAAGATAACTTGACTTGCAAATGTGAAATTTGAGTTTTAACTAAAGATGTTAAATTAATTAAATAAATTGGAAGTCTAGTTAAATTTGTGAAATGGTAATATAAATCTGAAATGTTAAGTTTATTTGTTGAAAAGTGAAGAAACGTATAAGTTTTAATTTGTGAAAGAAACGTATAGGTTTTAATTTGTGAAAGAAACGTATAGGTTTTAATTTGTGAAAGAAACGTATAGGTTTTAATTTGTGAAAGAAACGTATAGGTTTTAATTTGTGAAAGAAACGTATAGGTTTTAATTTGTGAAAGAAATGTATAGGTTTTAATTTGTGAAAGAAATGTATAGGTTTTAATTTATGAAAGAAACGTATAGGTTTTAATTTATGAAAGAAACATATAGGTTTTAATTAATGAAAGAAACGTGTAAAGTCCTAATTAATGAGAGAACATGAAAGTTTTAATTAGTGCAAGAACATGTAAAGTTTTAATTAAGAAAGAAACATGTAAAGTTTTAAGTAGTGTAGTATTGATTTAATTAATAAATGTTCATTATTGTAATAGGAATATAAAATTTAAAACGTACATTTGACACGTAGATTTTAATCAATGTAATGGTGTATTTTAAATTGATTAAAATGATAAATGTTACTTACTGTAATAATAAAATGTAAGTTGATAACGTACATTTGATAAGCAGGTTTTAATTTATGAGAATGGCATACTTTAAATGATTAAAATACTAAAGTTTCTTTATTGTAATAATAATGTAAGTTAATAAGGTGCTTTTAACTTAACATAAGAATTTCGGTTTAAATTGGATATTACAGTAAGAAAGTTTATCTAACTATAAGGCTATGATAAATTGACATGTTAAAATTTCAAGCTTATCAATACTTTGATAATATACAATGTAAAGTGGAAAGTAGTACATTCCAGAAATGCTATGATTCCTTAAGGTAACATTTCCAAAATGCTACGATAATTTAAAGAAATATTTCAAGTTTAATAAAATGAAAGAAATATTCAATGATTTGGAAATTTGGGTTTTATTTGAATGATATATTTATTGAATTATTTTTTTGAAATGGAAATGATACTATTGTGATATTGTTTTTAAATGAGTATGATATTTTGGTCTTGGAGGTATAATTTTTTTGAAATAAATATCCATGGGTTATAATAACGATTGGTTGTTAAAGAGACCGGGATCGGATATTGTCTTATAGCCAGCCAATACCGAAAACCACTTTAACAACTGTGTACGCGGTGGAGATTCCAGAATGAAGTAGGATGGTGGCGACATTCTCGAGGTATATTACGTGGACCCAACTCCCGTGAGTTGGCATATATGACTTAAACAGGAGCTATACCGGGCTACACAAAGGGTCGCACCCTTTCATCGAGCATGCTCCATCGTAAACCATTCTATTACTTTTGTGATTCGATTCGGTGGCGCCACTTTTGATTCGGGGGTATTGTTCGAGGTGGGCGGAGGATGCTAGCTTGCCGTCACCACTGGTCCGGGAGTGCAAACGGTGTATCCACCCTGGCATTTCCTTGTGTGCCGTGTCATATCCTTAAATCGAGCCCATTACGATTTTGGTTTTAAAGATCCGATCGCGTTAAGGTTCACCATCCCCTTAACGCTATTTTCTATATGATTACACTTTACTGATTAGACACTACCGTATATAGCGTATATTACTACATAGTAAATAGTTTAACGGATCCTTAGAGGATGGGCGGTCACAAGCATCCTTTAAGTTACTGATGCATTTTGTTACTGTTCACTTGAGTTGATTTATAGTTTATAAGTATTTATGTCCTGACTCGAGTGTTTTGTGTTTTGCTTTACGCTCGAGTCAAATTGAGTGAGTTAGCATTCCAGATTCACCTTCGGCGTTAGAGCTTTCCTTGAAGATCCAGCCATCTATTTTGTTTCAGTATCCAGTAGTTCAGTGATGTATCTAATTTGTACCTGATGTATCCTGTTACTCTTCTGTTGTATCTTATTTAACTCTGATGTATCTCATATTTATATAGTAGCTTCATGAACTACTATCTCTTTTTCTTCCGCTGCATTTTTATATACTTTGTGTCTGTGATCTGTGATTTTTATTTACTGTATATTCTGAGGTTTGCCAAAATTTTATTTACAACGCGATATTTTGAGCAATTCAATCCCGGCATGAGTGTCTACCTATGCACTTATAATGGATGCGAATGGTTGAAAATATCAGGTCGTTACAGTTGGTATCAGAGCTTTGGTAGCTCTAGGCAAAACTCAGCATATGGAGTGAATGTATTTACAGAATCACTTTCATTCGAGTTTGAATCTCTCCCTTTTGACTCGATTCCTTTGAATTTTGGAATGTTCCCTACAGTTCCGAAATCCATTCGTATCCCTCACTATTCATCTTCTTTTGACTCTGGAGCATTCCATAACTCTGCTTCGAATGATCTTTCTAGTGAGTCGGCGATCACACCAATTTCAAATTTAATTGAAAAAGCGGGAAAACTCCTTTGCAGTTAGCATCGATTCACCAGAGATTCTTATCTATCCTTGGTTTAGATGCTAATATCTTTTGTTATTTCAAACTCTAACTCTTGGGATCGAATGTAGATTTTCCCTAGAAAAATCAACATTGATCTTATTCTTTAAGTCACGGTTGACCCGGTTAAGGTTGCCCGTGATTTATATAAGCTTATCCATCTTCCTATTCTGTTATTTAATCATGTCATCCTTGTTTTCAACTTATTTTTAAATCATAATCTCCTTTGATTTGTGTTAATCAAAAATTTGAATCTCTATCCTTCTTTGAAAATCTATTCATGTATAGTGTATTTGTAAACTAGTATTTAAAATTAAAATGTTTTATATATTGTGTTGTTTGAGTTGTTGATGTTGAGTTGGGTTTCTGATCGATACGTCTGATCAGCGCTATCGATAAGATTTCCAAAACACTTCGACAGAACAAACGGACACAATATATTTAAAAAAAAAATTAGTTAATGAAATAAATTTTGATATAAGTTTATGGAACTTAATGAAATGATTTAAATTGATAATTTGAAATGATAATATTTGATTTTTCATTTATTGTTCTACAAATAGATCTATAAATATTTGTTTATAAATTTATTTGGGAACTGAAATGAATTTAAAACAAGAATTTGAGGTTTTAAATTCCGATTATTTCGAACTTTGGTTTAAAGTTTTAAAAGGTTATATTATTTAAAGTATTTTGAATAGATTTTGTTTTCAAAGAATTTTAAAGGTTTAAAATTAGTGCTCTTCTCTTTGTCGCTGGAAAATAACTTCGGTGATGATCGCGACATCATCGACGTTCATTTTCGAGTTTCGAAGTTAAGAGACTGTTCTGTAGTCTTGCTACAGCTTTGTTTTGGGAAATTAAATTTATTTGAATTTCTAAAATATGACTTGATTTATAATATATATATATATATATATATATGATTGAAATTTGATTTGACATATTATATATGTATATATATTATTACTTATCTCTAAATGGTTTGAAGAAATCGAAAATTTAATTCTTAAATTTTATTTTCAAGAATAATTCCAAAAAAAAAAAAAAATCAAAATTTTGGATGAATATCAAGCATGAAATGATTTAGTTGGAAATTTTATTTGTATAATACAATTGCATTCAAATATAACTTACCAAAATTTCAGAAGTTAAAAATGTAATTGGATAATATACGATATAAAAAGATTTTATAAATAAAATTTGAATGGTTATAATAAATGTTATACACTTAAATTTTAATTATAAAATGATTAACAGAGGTAAATATAATAAAGAGTAATTGAATAACTTACAATAAAATAATGTTAAAAGAACTAAGAATAAAAGAAAGCAGTTATAATAAGTGTAAGTATGTTTAACATAAGTGATAAATATAGTGAGAGGAATAATTTTAATTTTAATTAGGAATAAAGAAGAATTAAATTTATTAAATACATTGTGAGCGTAATAAATGATTATTTTTCAAACCCATGGTTTTAAAAATTGTTAATTTAAGATGATTGGATAATAAAACAATGAAATTTGAGATAGTTAACGATTTATTTAACTTATAAAAAAAATTAAGTTGAAATTTCCATGCTTTCAAATTTATTTCCTTATTTTGTTTTTCAAATTATCATTTTGTTGTCCTTATTATTCTTATCTTACTACAGACTGGTATGGGCATCTTTCTATAATCTTTCTGTTTAGAAATCTTTGTATAATCTTTGATAAATCTGCACCTTGTTAAACTTACCTATAACAATAGTTATCAGGTATAATTTCAATCTCCTTGTTATCTTGTCTCAATCTTATTTCACTTTATCTTTTTCTGTGCTTTCCCGTACCTCATTCCTTTTCGGGGACGAAAAGTTTTTGAGTGGGGGAGAGTGTAACAACCCTAGATTTTGCTTATATTTTTAAATTGACTTTTTTTTTAATGTTATTTTGAATTTTTTCTTTTCAAACATCTCAATTTTTAATATAAATGATGATTATTAAGTGATTTATAGTTCAAACTAGTATAATTTGAATATTTTACTATAAAGTGAATTTTTGGTCAAAATAGTCAAACTTTGACTTTTAATTTAAATTTTTAAAAGTTTGAAAATTTAAATTTTATCATTTATTATGAAGTACATAAAATTTTAAGAACACCACTTTTCGTTTCGTTGAAATCGGATGTAAATTGTGAAAGTTATACCCTTTACAATATTGTGCGTATATAGGGTTATTTAACAATGACTATTTTAAATTGTATAAATTACTTCTTCTTTGTTATATTTTATTTTAATATGTGATAATATGTTATATTATGTATATTTTGACTTTTAAGTATTTTTGAAATGATAATATAATTTTTCTAAAGTTTATTTGAATTTATTTCAATTTATAAAGCCTAGTTTGGTATTTACTGCATTTTTCTTTATTTAAAATTCTATTTAATTAAAATTTAATTATTTATTTCACCTTGAAAATGCTTTAAATAAATTAATTTAATTCAACTTTCCACTTCATAATAATTTTACAATGAAATGTATAATTTTCCAAGACTAACAGTGATTTATGCACAATTTTAGAACACTGTTTGGTATTTTTAAGGCATTTTCTTCATTATTTTATATTTTTTTCAAATTATACTATTTGTTACCTCATATTTCTAATTGATTTCGGTTTGTAAAGTATTTTCTCCTGAAATTTTGTTTATGTAAAGTTTTAAAAGGAAAAGAATATGGAAGATTGTAAATCACTTTGAAACGTAAGCCCTTTTATTTGCCCAAACACTTCATTTCCTTAAACTCCTCAATTAATTGCCTTAGCCATGTAAAACCCTAATGTAGCCGTCATCTCATTAGGTTTTCATGTGAAAAAAAAGATCATTTTCATTTGTTTCTCACGGCTTCAAAGATCTGGTAATGGCTTCCCTTTCTTTTTCTTACTTTTCTACTTGTTTTCTCTAAATTTTGCCTTGTTTCTCTTCTAGTTTGGATCGGCCTCTTCTCCATAGCTGCAGCCACAAACTCCTACATCTCTTCCATGCCTCCAACACCATCTACTCCACCAACCATGATCATGGCCGAGCCATCTATGGTGGCCAAACCCTTCAAATTGCAACCTACATGCCTAAAAACCATGTTTTTGACCATTGTTGCCTCATTCCCTTCATCCACCACCCAAATCACCACCATAGCCGCCACCACCACCACTGGCCTGACCACCACGCACCACTCCAGCATTGATCCGACCTGTAGCATGAATAGCCAAGCCCACATCAGTCAAGGCCGAACCCATATGTGCACCAAAAACCCACTTATTTGCCTTAACCCTTTGTATTCTCATGCCTTGTAACCTCCACCTTGCTCTTGCCATGTAGCCGTACCTTCTAGGTCCAAACCAGATCCAAACAATATCAAAACCTGACCTATTTGATGCCATACCTGGGCCAAATCATCATCATAGCTGAGCATAAGTGTCTCTTAGGCCAAGCGTTGAAGTGATTGAGGCATGGTAAAATCATCTTGTCCATTGTTGTTTTATTTCAATCAGTTTCAATGCTGTTTTGTATTGTACGCATATGTTTGTATGGTCTTGCTTATTTGTTGTATACAAGATCATTATCAAGGCTTTCCATTCATTCAATTCAAATCGTGCTTGTCGTGCTTTTGGAATCGCTCTTGTGCTTGTTGTTTTGGTCTTCAGCTTGAAAGGTGAGTCTTTCTCACTCTGACATTTATACTTATGAAAAAGTGAATTGATGACAAGTGTTTAGTAATATAAAATGTTTATGCAAGTTAATGATGATCATATGATAGGCTATGCCATGTTATTATCATGTTAAAACTGTTAATTTTCACCTGACACCTGATATATGACTGTATATTGTGATATTGACATTGTTCATATTATTTCTGTTTATGATCACACTACATGTTCCCTGTTAGAATAGAATCATTATGGGCTGAAATGATAGGCCTGAGTTATTGTTATTTATCTAATTTTAACTTGGGATTGCGGGTTTGAAATGATAGAACCCGGAATTTTACTTTTTAAACTGCGGATTTAAATGATGCATATCCGTATCACTTGACCTAGGTTAGAAAACTATATACAGACCCGTGGTTATTCTATAAAGTGTTTTGAATATTTTAAGTATTTTAAAAATTATAAATTTATGAAATTTGGTTTAAATAGTTTTTGAAAGGTTTTAAAATAAATAAAATATGATTTTTCTATGTGTTTAATATGTAATTTATGAATTGTTTAACTGGATTTCTGAAATATAACTTATGTTTGAAATTTGGAATTTTGACTAAAAATGATATTTAAGTTATATGAATAAAACGGACTTTAATTAAATTTGAAAAATGGTAAATATGATAAATTGATTTATATTTGAATTTAAGTGATTTATTAAAGAATTTTTGATTTTTCTATAAATTTAAGTGGTTGAATAAATGACTGTTGAAAAATGAAATTTTAAAAGATAACTTGACTTGAAAATGTGAAATTTGAGTTTTAACTAAAGATGTTAAATTAATTAAATAAATTGGAAGTCTAGTTAAATTTGTGAAATGGTAATATAAATCTGAAATGTTAAGTTTATTTGTTGAAAAGTGAAGAAACGTATAAGTTTTAATTTATGAAAGAAACGTATAAGTTTTAATTTATGAAAGAAACGTATAAGTTTTAATTTGTGAAAGAAACGTATATGTTTTAATTTGTGAAAGAAACGTATAGGTTTTAATTTGTGAAAGAAACGTATAGGTTTTAATTTGTGAAAGAAACGTATAGGTTTTAATTTGTGAAAGAAACGTATAGGTTTTAATTTTTGAAAGAAACGTATAGGTTATAATTTATGAAAGAAACGTGTAAAGTCCTAATTAATGAGAGAACATGAAAGTTTTAATTAATGCAAGAACATGTAAAGTTTTAATTAGGAAAGAAACATGTAAAGTTTTAAGTAGTGTAGTATTGATTTAATTAATAAATGTTCATTATTGTAATAGGAATATAAAATTTAAAACGTACATTTGACACGTAGATTTTAATCAATGTAATGGTGTATTTTAAATTGATTAAAATGATAAATGTTACTTACTGTAATAATAAAATGTAAGTTGATAACGTACATTTGATAAGCAAGTTTTAATTTATGAGAATGGCATACTTTAAATGATTAAAATAATAAAGTTTCTTTATTGTAATAATAATGTAAGTTAATAAGGTGCTTTTAACTTAACATAAGAATTTCGGTTTAAATTGGATATTACAGTAAGAAAGTTTATCTAACTATAAGGCTATGATAAATTGACATGTTAAAATTTCAAGCTTATCAATACTTTGATTATATACAATGTAAAGTGGAAAGTAATACATTCCAGAAATGTTATGATTCCTTAAGGTAACATTTCCAAAATGCTATGATGATTTAAAGGAATATTTCAAGTTTAATAAATTGAAAGAAATATTCAATGATTTGGATATTTGAGTTTTATTTGAATGATATATTTATTGAATTATTTTTTTGAAATGGAAATGATACTATTGTGATATTGTTTTGAAATGAGTATGATATTTTGGTCTTGGAAGTATAAATTTTTTGAAATAAACATCCATGGGTTATAATAATGATTGGTTGTTAAAGAGACTGGGATCGGATATTGTCTTATAGCCGGCCAATACCGAAAACCACTTTAACAACTGTGTATGCGGTGGAGATTCCAGAATGAAGTAGGATGGTGGCGACGTTCTCGAGGTATATTATGTGGACCCAACTCCCGTGAGTTAGCATATATGACTTAAACAGGAGCTATACCGGGCTACACAAAGTGTCGCACCCTTTCGTCGAGCATGCTCCATCGTAAACCATTCTATTACTTTTGTGATTCGATTCGGTGGCGCCACTTTTGATTCGGGGGTATTGTTCGAGGTGGGCGGAGGCTGCTGGCTTGCCGTCACCACCGGTCCGGGAGTGCAAACGGTGTATCCACCCTGGCATTTCCTTGCGTGTCGTGTCATATCCTTATATCGAGCCCACTACGATTTTGGTTTTAAAGATCCGTCCGCGTTAAGGTTCACCATCCCCTTAACGCTATCTTCTATATGATTATACTTTACTGATTAGACACTACCGTATATAGCGTATATTACTACATAGTAAATAGTTTAACGGATCCTTAGAGGATGGGCGGTCCCAAGCATCCTTTAAGTTACTGATGCATTTTGTTACTGTTCACTTGAGTTGATTTACAGTTTATAAGTATTTATGTCCTGGCTCGAGTGTTTTGTGTTTTGCTTCACGCTCGAGTCAGATTGAGTGAGTTAGCATTCCAGATTCACCTTCGGCGTTGGAGCTTTCCTTGAAGATCCAGCCATCTATTTTGTTTCAGTATCCAGTGGTTCAGTGATGTATCTGATTTGTACCTGATGTATCATGTTACTCTTCTGTTGTATCTTATTTAACTCTGATGTATCTCATATTTATATAGTAGCTTCACGAACTACTATCTCTTTTTCTTCCGCTGCATTTTTATATACTTTGTGTCTGTGATCTGTGATTTTTATTTACTGTATATTCTGAGGTTTGCCAAAATTTTATTTACAACGCGATATTTTGAGCAATTCAATCCCGGCATGAGTGTCTACCTATGCACTTATAATGGATGCGAATGGTTGAAAATATCGGGTTGTTACACCGTGCATTAGCATGACCAAACCCAAGCCATGTACTGTCCAAACCTGAGCCAAATGTACCCCTAGGTTGTGCACATCCTATGAGAAAGCAAGGCAAAAGACTTAACATTCAAATCTCTTTTTATTTAAAAGTTACATCAATTCAAAGTATTGTATTTATGGTTTGTTTTGATTTTTATTTGGGTTGTAACACATGATCATAGCATTGGATTGGCTCTCCACTCAAGTTCATAATCTTTTCATCGTGCTTTGATTTCTGTTGTGTCATTGATTTTGTTATCTCCAGCATTTTGAGGTGAGTAAAGCTCACACGAAATTTATACTTATGCAGTTGTGAAACTACAACAACTGAATGTGTAGAGAAAATATATGATGTTATAACTGCCGATGATTATTAATATATATGATGTTAAACCTGTTAAATTTCATGTCATATCATCTGTTATTTATATATGTTGTTAACTGTTCATTTATATCTGTTTATCACACTGCAAGTTCCCTGTAGATTAGATTCACTATGGGTTGAAATGATACATACCCGAATGGACTTTAGAATAAGGAAAAATCGTTATGGGCTGAAATGACAGGCCTGAACGGTTTTTATTTATTTCATTTTAACTTGGGATTGCGGGTTTGAAGTGATAGAACCCGGATTTTTCTTTTTAAACTGCGGATTGAAATGATATATATTTGTATCACTTAACCTAGGTTAGAAAACTATATACAAGCCCGTGGTTATATTTTATAAAGAATTTTGAATATTTTAAGTATTTTAAAAGTGAAAAATTAAGAAATTTGATTTAAATTGGATTTTAAATGTTTAAATAAAGAAATTTTGGATTTTTCTAGAAGTCAAAAATGTAATTCAAATGAATGGTAAAATAGTGAATTTTTGAAATATAACTTAAATTTGAAAATTTGGACATTGGCTTTTAAAATGACATTTAAGTTATATAAATAAAATTTTAAGTGGTTTAAATGTAAATTTATGATAATATGATTTAAATATATTTTAAAGTGTTTTAAATAAAGGATTTATGATTTTTGTATAAGTGGAAAAGGTTAATAAATAAATGGTTAAGTTGAATTATTGAAATATAACTTAAAGTCTAGAAATTTAGGTTTTGGTTTAAAAAAGGAATTTTAAGTTATATAAACAAATGGAAATTTAATTATTTTTGGAAAATGGTAAATATGATGATTTGATTAAATTTGAGTTTAAATGAATTAATAAAGTATTATTGATTTTTCTATGTATTAAAATGGTTAAATGAATGAATGCTTGAAAGTGTAATTTTAAAATGAACTTGACCTGGAAATGTGAATTTGTTTTTAATTAAGGGTTTAGGTTAATTAAATAAATTGGAAATATAGTTTAATTTGTGAATGATACTTTGAAGATGTAAATGTTAATAAAGTGTTAAATGTAAAAATGGTAAAGTTTACACTTGAATTTATTGAGTGGATTTGTGAATTTTGATTTAATTATAAAATGTTGTTTTATAAAAATCATTAATTAAAAGAGTATTTCAATGAACATCTTTGAATATTAAAATATGATTTTTATAATGTTTAAATGGGTTAAATTGAAATGTTTTCTAGTATAACTTATAGCAGCTTTTTCTGAATGCTGAAAAAGGTTGAAATTTTCAATATTTATGGTTTTAACTTAGTAAATGAACTCAGAATGGTTTAAAACTTTGAAAATTGAATACTTGATTTGAAAGTATATGAACTTCATTTTTAAATGGTTTAAATGAATTATTTTGATTGGAATATAAATCGTTTTAAAAAGGGTGATTTGAAATGATAATAAATGAATGATATCTTGAAATTTAAAAAGGCATTTTAAATTTGATATTTGGATTTGAACTCATATGATTTGGAAATGAAGTTTTGAAAGATATGATATTTTGATATAAGTGATTTGGAAATGAAGTTCGAAAGATACGATATTTTGATATAAAATGATTTAAAAATAAGTTTTGAAGGATATGATATTTTAATGTATTAAAATGAATCAAAAGGAAGTTTGAAAGGATATGTTAAGTTAATATATTGAAATGATTAGAAATGACTTGATATTTATTTTGATAAATATTTGAATTTGAAAGATATGGTATGTTGATATTTTAATGTATTAAAATGGTTTAGAAATGATTAAATCTTTATTTTGATATAGATTTGAATTGAAAAGGATATTTTATTTTGAAGTATAAAATATTATTTGAAAATTATAACCACGGGTTATAATAACGATTGGTTGGCAAAGAGACCGGGATCGGATATGGGCATACTCTCTGTCGATACCGAAAACCACTTTGACTAACCGTGTACGCGGTGGAGATTCCAGAATGAAGTAGGATGGTGGCGACGTTCTTGTGGTATGTTACGTGGACCCAACTTCCGTGAGTTGGCATAAGGTGGCTAAAACAGGAGCGATCTCGGGCCAAAAGGGGTAGCTCCCCTGGTCGGACACATTTCTTCGATACCATTCTATTGCTTTTGTGATTGTTTGGGCGCCCCTCCGATTTTTGGGAATGTGTTCCGAGGTGGGCATATGTGGCTGCTGCGTTACCACCATCCCGTGTGCGTAATTGGTATATCTACCCTGGCATTGCCTTGTGTGTCATGTCACCTACCATATCGAGCCTTTACTACGAGTTTCTATTTGTGTCGTACCTATGCAGTATCTTCTCATAGTCCCCCGATCAGGAGATATGAAGGTACTATATAGACTATTGGCATTATTTGTGTTATGGTGGAAAATGTAAAGCATTAACGCTACTTAAAAGTATGTTTATTTTACTATTATACATTATTATAATAGCGCAATATACTATATAGTAAATAGTTTAACGGATCCTTAGAGGATGGGCGGTCCCAAGCATCCTTTAAGTTACTTGTACTTTACTACATTTCACTTGAGTTGGTTTACATTGTATAAGTATGTATGTCCTAACTCGAGTGTTTGTATTTTATTTACGCTCGAGTCAGCCTGAGTGTTCACAGATTTGGATTTCCACTTTCTGAAGATTGGAATCGCTGGAGATTATCTACTTGTCCAATTTCATCTGTTTCACTTCCAATTATCCTGTTGATCCCCGTGTTGTATTCATTTTGTACTTGGTTATTATCTTGAGACTTCTTTGTACTTTATTTCTTCTGTTGTATTTTATGTAACTCTGATATATTTACATAGTAGCTTCATGAACTACTATTTCTTTTACTTTCGCTGCACTATTCTTACTTTGTGTCTGTGATCTGTGATTATTATTTACTGTATATTCTGAGATTTGCCAAATTTTATTTACAACGCTGTATTTTGAGCAATTCAAGTCCGACATGTGCGGATGCGAATGGTTGAAAATACCAGGTTGTTACAGGAATATTATTGTGGTTTTTTTATCTTCGTATATTTTTGTTATTTTTGTCATTCTACTAGGTTTACATCAATTTTGTCTAACTATATATACCACAAACTCCGTGAAATATATTTATGAACGAAACATCCGAGCTATATAAAAAACTTAAGATGGAATTATTCTGCACACAAAAAAGATATATGGCAATTCCAACCGTTAGAAACTTAGAATATGGAAAGAGTTTCGTTTTGATAGGTTGTTGCTCTCGTAACACCAAATGAATCAAATGTTATGACCGTTTGAAGAAACGGAAGAAAGCGACGGACAGCTCGCTGATCCGATTCGAGGATATTAGCTAAAGTCTTCGATCTCCGCGAGACGCTCGAGCGTGCTCACACTATAGCACTCAATATTTAAGATATTATGGATCACCGAGGGAATAAATGAGGATATGTGTCAAAATCTTGTCTACTGAAGCTGTAGCGCAATAAACGTTCTTTTTATACGACCGTTCTGTCTTCCTCGTTTTCCGCACCTCATTGTTTTGGACATATTCATCAACACGCACGGTCTTTTTACCTATATTACAACACCATGACATAATGACTTCAAGGAGAATATTAAGCGCATTCGATACCTTAAAATTTCGAAAGGCTGAGGGAGTTTCATATGATTACTTAACCTGTAAGTAACCTACTTCTTCAGTCTACGAATATCTTTCGGTTTTCTATTTTATCCAATTTCAATTCCAGTTTCAATATTTTTAGCGGAATATTATCGTGGCCTTTTTTGATCTTCGTATATTTTTTTTTATCGTTCTTTAGGTTTACATCGATTTAGACCGACTATTTATACCACGAACTCCACGGAATAAATTTATAAACGAAAACATCCGAGCTGTAAAAAAAATTAAGATGGAATTATTCTATATAAAAAACCGATCCATGACAATTTCAACCGTAAGAATCGTAGAACATGGAAAGATCTTCATTTTGATAGGCTGTGGCATCCGTAACTCTAAACGAATCAAAAGTTATGACCATTTAAAGAAACGGAAGAAAGCGACGGACCGCTCGCTGATCCGATCGACGGTATTGGCGAAAGTCATCGATCTCTGTGAAACGCTTGAGCATGCTCACACTTTAGAACTTTATATTTTAGATATTATGGATCACCGAGGGAATAAATAGGGATATGGGTCAAAAACTTGTCTATTAAAGCTACAGCCCAATAACGTTCTTTTTTTACGACCACTCCGTCTTCTTCATTTTCTGTCCCTCTATGTTTTCCTCATATTCATCGACACGCGATCGTTTTACCAATATTAAAACATAGTGACAAAGTGACTTCAAGAAGAATGTTAAACGCATTTGATACCATAGAATTTCGAATTGCTGAGGGTGTTTTACATGATTATTTAGCCTGTAAGTAACCTACTTTTTCAGTCTACGAATATCTTTCGGTTTTCTGTTTTATCCAATTTTAAATCCAACTTCAATCTTTATAGCGGAATATTATCGTGGCCTTTTTCGATCTTCGTATATTTTTGTTTTTTCTCTCATTCTTCTAGGTTTACATCAATTTAGTCCGACTATTTATACCACGAACTCCACGGAATAAATTTATGAACGAAAACATCCAAGCTGTAGAAAAAACTTAAGATGGAATTATTCTGCACACAAAAATGATCCATGACAATTCCAACCATTAGAAACGTAGAACATGGAAAGAGATTCGTTTTGATAGGTTGTGGCTCTCGTAACTCCAAACGAGTCAAATGTTATGGCCGTTTGAATAAACGGAAGAAAGCGACAGACCGCTCGCTGATTCGATTCGATGATATTGGCAAAAGTCTTCGATCTCCGCGAAACACTCTAGCATGCTCACACTATAGCACTCGATATTCAATATATTATTGTAATATCTCGGAATTTTCAGAAATTTAAAATATGATAATCTCTTAATTTAAATTATTTGTACTGATAAAATTGTTATTTTCAAAAATAAATAACCAAGTAATAATAATATAATGTCTAAATTATGGTTATAAATTGGTTTTAAAATAAGAATAATTATTTTGTATTGTATAAATAAATTCTAAATTGACTTATTGTTTTCATAGTTAATAAGTATGTTTAAAAATATATTTATATCTGTGTATTTAAATGGATTTTAAAATAGGATATATTATTTATAAATAATAAAGTGATTATTTAAAATTTGATTTTTATTTGTATTTAAATTGATTTTAGATTTGGATTTTTAAAATTTGACTTTGAATTGAATATAAATTTGAATTTAAGGGGATATACATACATATTAAAATAAAATAATAATATAGTTTGGTTTTAAAATATATAAATAATGTTTTTAGTTAAAAATAAGATTTGCTTTATATTTTTTTTATAGAAATTTATCTATAGAAATTTGGATTTGTATTTATTTAATAATAATGAATACTAGGACTTTTGAAATAGCACTTTAAATTGAGTTTGCAATATTATATATAATTTTATTTAAATTATAATTGGTTTTATTTTATTTTCTTTTAAAAATTGTATTTATATAAATTTAGAAAAGTGTTTATAAATTATTGAATGTATTTGTTAATTAGGAATTTAATTAGAAAAGCATTTTTTTAAATTAAGAAAACATATTAGTTAATTAGGAAATTAATTTGAAAAGGCTTTTAAATTTCTTTTAGAATAAATATACATAAAAATTGACATGTGTTAAGTTCTAAATCATTTAGACAACAAGTGTTAAAACATTAATGTAAATTAAAGACATGTGACATTTTTGAATTTTCTTTTAATTTAATAAAACTGAAAATTGCCTATATAAACACCATCTCTCTTCACTCTCCTTTTCTTTAAACTTTATATTCATGCCTAAAAGAAACTAGAATTATCAATGCAACTTTTACTCTTCAAGAAAATCAGAAATCCTCAAAATCAAACCTGAAATCTCCTCTAATCAAATCTGCAAATTTGTTTTTCTGTAAAAAAATTCCCAAACCTGCAATCTTCTCCTTAAAATCAAACACAATCCAGAAATCAATTTGAAGCCTACAAAACACTCCTCAAAAACATCACTCTTTGTTTACAAAATCAAGTGCAAACAAAATCTACAATATGTTTCAAAAGCTCAATGAAAATTTCAATCCAGATCTGCAATTTCCCATGTCTGCATCAACTTTCATATGCATGCAAGAACTCCAGTTTTTTTCTTTTTATACCTCAGTCATTTCAAAATTTCAAGTGTTTGCAAGTAAAAATGGGTCAAGGCAACCTGAAGCAATTCAGTTAAAACAAACCAAAGGGATGAAGCTTTTCTGTTTCATAAAGGCTTCAGCGTCAAGACCAAAGTATTTTGCAATTTCCAGTTTCATTATCAAACCTCTGCGCTGCATTTAAATAAAAGGTGAGTAAACATTTTACAAAAATTTAAGTAGTATATTTTAGGTTGCATATAAGTTTGTGATGATCTTTATTTTTTTATAAGTTTGCCTTTGTTCTCTGTGTATATAAATATGCAATGTGTTTTATGGCTTTGAATCTATGCGTGCTTGATCTTCTCTGTTTATCTTTTTTCCTTATTGCAAAATTTAGGAAATAGTTAGAACTACAAGCTATTTCTATTTAAACAACAGTTAGGATTTTGATTCAAGCAAAATAAGTTAGATTAAGTATAAACTAAGAACTAAAAATAAAACTAAGTTCTGGTATTTGAAATTCATCTAGAAACAAATTATGCAGTAACAAATTAACATCAATGTGTGAAATCAAATGTTGAATTTGGTTAAAATAATTATACAAACTAAAGTACCACTGGAAAATATGAATTTTAAAATGAAAATCTCAAGTTTTAATAATGTATTGAATGTGAATTTGGGATTCATCTGGAATTTGGGTTTTGGTATAATTCTGTTGATCGTTGCATTTGGGGTGTTTGGGATTCTTGATGGAGCTAGAAGCATGTTTGGGTAGTGTGGCAAAAATGGTGGCAGCACTGGATGATTGCCGTGGTGACGGCGGTGAAGTAATTTGGGTTTTAACCTAAATTCTGTTGGCCTGGGGAAAAGGGGTCATTGCCACTTATCTAGGTGATCGAGCTTGAAGAAATTTTGGGAGAAGGAGGCGCGGTGGGTCGGCAAACCCTAGCCGGAATCGAGGCGGTTATCATGATCGGAGATGTGAGTTCTGGGAATTTTTCTGATGATTGGTTTGGGTTTCAGTTCACCGTGGGTACTCGATTTTGAATCGAGGCAGGAAGCGATGTTTGGTTGATCGTAGGAGCTCGTAAGGTGCTTGGGTGACTTGGCAATGAAGTCGGCGTTGGCCGGAGGCGATTCCGGCACCGGTGCACTTGCACAGGCAGATGAGCGTGTCAGTGGGTTGTGAGTATTTGGGAATTGGGTTGTTGGGTATTTGCTCGGGTAGAATAGCGTGTTTTTGAGTTGATAACTCGAGTATCAACCCGGGTAGAGATTGAGATGGATCTTGTTAACAGTTTAATAGTTACAAGATTTATAATTTGAATTTTTTTTTAACTAAAACTTAAATTAAGTTTGAAATGGAATAAAGGGGAAAGAGGAACATGGGTGTTTCTCGGGTTCTGATCGGGTTAGACCCGGAGTTATATTAAAGGAATTTTCAAAAATATTTTAAGGGTTTATTTTAAAACGGGTTTAAACTTTAAATAAAGTATCTTTTGAATTTTTGGATATGAATCTTGTTTTAAATTTATTTTGATAAAATAAATGTTTCTTTAACGTTGTTTATGAAGATGAACTTTATTTAATTTAAAATCTGTTAAATCAAGTTAAAATATTTTAAAACTTTAATATAAATGGAATTATAAAGATTTATAGAAAGCAAGTACATTGATTTAAATTTAAAACTTGATTTAAACCATTACTTCATGATATTTGAAGTATTTAAAGGGAGTTGATGATGTGTAAACTTTGAATTATTATGTTGGATAAGTATTTTAAACTTAATTACTAATTTAATTAAGTAAAGTTAATTTTTAAAGTAAACCATTTTAATAAGCATAATTAAGATAAGGTTTTATCTTAAGATAATTATGGTTAAATAATTTGAAATTAATTAAGTTAGTTAAGAAATTTTGGTGTAATTAATTAACTTAATTAATTAAATATAAAATGGGTTAATTAAGTAATTAAGGATAATTATTAACTTAATCAACTAATAATTATGATGATTTAATTAATGACTAATGATTAATTAAATTATAATTATTAATTAAGTAATTAAACTAGTAATTAAGTTTTAATTGGGTTTTCTTAATTAATAATTAAAAGGTTATTAATCTATAATGCAAGTTAATTAAGAATTAATTAACTATTATTAAAGGTTAATTAATTGTAATTAAGGATTGATAATTATAATTATGAATTAATTAATGTGTAATTAAGGTTGTTAATTAATAATTAAGTTTTATTAATTAAAGATTAAGAAATGATTAATTGGTTAATTAAGGTTAATTTTATAATTATAAAAGTAATTAGTGATTGATTACTTTGTATTAAAGGATTGATTAATAATTAAGGTTTATTAATTAATAGTTGAAGATAATTAATCTTTAATTAATGATTAATTTGGTTAAAGAGTAATTAATGGATAAATTACTCGATTATGATTTATGGAGTGTTTGTGATCAAGCTGAATTAATTAATTTGTTAATTAATTAAAGATAGTCACTTGATAAATGATTAAGTTTGTTTACTTAATAAGTTTTGATAAGAGTGATTACTTAAGATAAGTAGTTGATGAATAAATTACAGGGGATAATTGAGATAAGTGAAATTATTTATTGGGAAATAATTTTTAAATGGATAATAACTTGGTAAAGTAATTAAGGGTTTATTACTTGGTGTAATAAATCAAAGAATTTATAAAAGTAATTAAAAGTAATTAAGAAGTAATTAAGAATAATTAATGACTGTTTATATTTATTAAAGTTGATTAATGGAAAGCAATTAATTTAAGCATGATTAATTAATGTAATTAATTAAGAATAATGTAATTAATTATAGTTAATTAATTAATGGAAGTAATTAATTAAGGTTCATCAATTAATATGATTAATGAGAATAATTAAGGATTAATTACTTGATTAGAGTTAATTAATCAAGGTTGATTAATTAAGATAATGATTAATTAATTGGTTTAATTAATGGATAAGTAAGCAAGATTTATTGAGATGAAGATAATTAATTTAAATTAATTAAGAAATGAAGTAATTAATTTAATTCACTTTAAATTAATTAGAGATAGAGACAGTTAATTAATTCATTTTAAATTAATTATGTTGTGATTAAGTAAATCATTGCTTATGTATGAATGGGTGACATTGATTGTCTTGAATGGATGTAATCTCAGAAATGAGATAAGTAATGTTGTGTGGTTTGAATGCTTGGTTGCATTGTGATGGTAATATAGATTATCTATTGTGATGATGATGATATGGATTACCTATTTTGTTATGGATCATCTGTTTATTATGATAATGTGATTATCGATTGTGACTTGTGAATTATCTATCTGTGTGTATATAAATAGTTGAATTGAATTGTTTAACTTTAAACAACTTGGACCTAAAAGATACGTTTTGGATTTCGATGAGACCGGGATCGGGTTTCCATATTTGGATATCCGAAAACGACATCGATCCAAATTAACGATAGGTCATGAATCTCAAGTGAAGATGAAGATTCAGAGTGCAAGGGTTATTGTCGTTAACTCTGAGGGTGATTCCAAAATGAGTGTAATGAGATAATGCCTTCGGTTTCGGAACGAACTTGTATGAATTGAATGCTTTCAGAACATCGTCAGGTGGACGATGAGCATTCTAAGTGATGTGTTCACTAAAGGTAATCGTAACCTCAAGCCTCATCAACTGGAAATGGCTAAAACAGGGTAGGTGCGGCAAGGCTAAGTGGGTCATGCCCAAGTAGGATGAGATTAATCCCTGTCTAAAGTCCCTTTTATTTTGACTGTGTGGGCGGTTGAATAGCTACATCCGTCGGGGTTGTCTTATTCGAAACTGTTCAGTAAGGAATGGTTCCGTCTTTGTGTTGCAGGGGAGCAGGCGTACTTCTCGGTACGTTGATATAGGCCACGTACTGTGACGGACGGTACCCCAGTAGCACTGCCATTGTATGGAATCCAAAATCCAATAAGTGCCATCGGATTTGATTGTATTACCCACTTTTGTGGCTAGTAGCTGAAATTTAATGAATGTAACAATTTCGGCTATTTCATATTTATTTGAAAACCCTAGACACTTTTTAATATCTCTGAATTTCCTATCAAATGTTTTAGTTAGCGTAAAGTAAAAACTTTTCCATGTTTATGTGTGGGAAGTCTTACGTGATTCCTTTTATTTCAAAAGGGCTTTTAAAGTTAAGCAACTTTAACCGTTTACTCACACCAGACCCACGTCTGACCCGGAGTTTATTCTGTTTTTCTTAAACTCTTGGGTACTCAAATTTTTACGAGTAGCCAGGGGATTCGGGTTGGCTTGATGAATTCAGGAGGAGCAATGGAGCAGGAGGTTTCTACGTATAGCTATATAGTATTCCATTGTGTGTTCGCTGAGTCGGTTGTCATTGTGTTGTGTTGAGTTGTATAATTAGACAGGTGTTTATAACTGTCTAGTATGTGTTGTTTAGCTGTGTATCTCTGATGTATATGATACTATGTAATCTATTATATGATTAATATAAATTATTCATTCCGTTGTTTAGATTCTGATATTGTTTCTTTCTTCTTCTATGTCTTTTCTCTTTTCTATCCCTTTCTTTCTTAAAAATGATGCGATTTTCTGTGGTAAGGAAGTCGGGTCGTTTCGGTTGGTATCAGAGCGTTAGGTTGAGTGAATACCTAGGCTTTGTAGTGGTGTCTTTCTTGAGAGAGCGTACTTGTAATTTTTATATATAATTATATATATATATATATATATATTTCTACCTATCTGTTGGGTTACCTGTTCGGGTTTTCCAACATGAGTTATAAAGGTAGATGAGGTAGTGGTGTGTGTAACACGACTACCATTGGTTGGAGTTGGAATATTTGAGATTGGAAGTGTATTTGTCGAGACTGTAGACCTGATACCGTCTCGAGAAATCTTTGCAGTTTGGTGTAAGGATTTCATCGATCTCTGAAGGAAACCTGTTAAGGTTCGGAGTTCATCTTCGAAGTGTAGGTTTGTTTGTGCTCGTTTGAGCGGATTTTTGAGAATTTGGATCTGTCGGTTAGGCAGTAGTAAGTGATGGTATCTTGGCAACCTCAGGAAGTAGTAGCTGCGTGATGAGATGCAATGACTATGGATGTCTTCGAAGATGTTTTCTTTCGGAGCAAGTTTAAGGAAGTGTGTCTGCTTCGGAGTTGTAGCTGAGTTCAACCGGATGTATGTGTTTAGTTGGAGGTCCGAGTTTCTCAAAGAGCTCTGGATAAGAAGTCTTTGGCATCTGTGTTAGCGGTGCAGCTCGGGAGTATTCTGTGTTCCAGCAGGAAGATCTTTTTGGCTTAGCAGTTCCTACAGGTGGAATTCAGAAGCAGCAGAGAGGACCATTTCTTCAATGGATTAGTTGGTCGAGGATAAACTGTTTTGATTAGTGGAAAGAGAACAGTATCTTGGATATTGGATTGGTTGATCGCAAAAGCGACTTGCGATAGTTTGGTGATTATCTTAGATAGTCTTTTGCTTGGGTTTGTGGCATCTCTACAAGATGTAGGAGTTATGGAATTGTCGAAGATTTTCTGGATATATCTTCAGGGAAGTTAGAGATTTGCCCGCATTGGAGATTGAGTTCTGAATCGACTAGATGCAGGAGTGATACCGGTGATTCAGCTGGGTAGAAGGATGTCTCATAGGTTGATTGTTTGGTGAAGCAACTCTGTATTTCTTGGAACTTCTGTTGAACGTTATTTCCTAGATGTGATGTTTAGTCTGTGCCTGTGTTCATTCGGCGGCATTTTCATCTTCTCTAGATCAGATTTGTACAGCGGAAGCAAGGTGGCTGTTGTTCTTGAGTAGAAGCAACCGAAAGTTGCAGTATTTTGGAATAGAGAGTTTCTATCGAACTTTTTCAGAATCTGAGGCAAGTTGGCGAGTAATTTTGTTCTGTCTTTTTTGGATGGGAGGAGTGGTTTTCTACTGTTGATGGTAAAGTTGATTTAGATTTTGGGTTGATCTTGTGAGGATCAGTTTGTTGAGTTGTTTTGATCCAGTTTGTTTGTAGGAGCATCAGCGAAGGTTGAGCTGATCAGGATGGATCTATAGGCATCCCGGATCATCCGAAAAGTTTTGAGATTAAGAACGGAAGAATTTGGAATTCGAAGTTGGGAGCTTCGATGTTGTTAAGGTTTTCTCTGGTATATGGAGAAATAAGATTTGGTGAAATTTTAAGGTGAGCTCCAAGGTATATTGGATTCTTTTGAGTTTTTGTAAAGATCAGTGCTTTGGTTTGAAGAGTTGAATTGCCAGTTTGGAAGACCAGAATTCAAAATATTTCACGTGTCTCTGAGGAAGTACGTGTTTGGTCCATCACTGATTTTGAGACCAGTAGTTCTGTGAAGGATTTAGTTGTTGATCAGACTTGTCTGTGGTCTGATATCTTGGGCAGATTATAGACCTAGCTGAGTAGGAACTCAGTAGTTTAGCAGTATAGCTAGTTTAGATTTAGTAGAGCGAGTATCCCCATGTTTGTACTTGGGAAACTCGAGATAATTTTAGGAAGTTTATCCGGATCAGTGTCCGGATAGCTAGTGTTATTTATTTGATTGAATTGGTGATTTGGATGAAATTGTTTGTTTGATTGATAGTGTATGGCTGTTATGAATGTTTGAATTGGTTGAAATAAAATAAAACTTTGGATTACCTTTGTTTTAAATTTCGAGGACGAAATTCTTTTAAGGGGGAAGGAATGTAATATCCTGGAATTTCCAGGAATTTAAAATATGATAATCTCTTAATTTAAATTATTCGACTGATAAAATTGTTATTTTCAAAAATAAATAACCAAGTAATAATAATATAATGTCTTAATTATGGTTATAAATTGGTTTTAAAATAAGAATAATTATTTTGTATTGTACAAATAAATTCTAAATTGACTTATTGTTTTCATAGTTAATAAGTATGTTTAAAAATATATTTATATCTGTGTGTTTAAATGGATTTTAAAATAGGATATATTATTTATAAATAATAATGTGCTTATTTAAAATTTGATTTTTATTTTTATTTAAATTGATTTTAGATTTGGATTTTTAAAATTTGACTTTGAATTGAATATAAATTTGAATTTTAAGGGGATATACATACATATTAAAATAAAATAATAATATAGTTTGGATTTAAAATACATAGATAATGTTTTTATTTAAAAATAAGATTTTCTTTATATACTTTTTTATAGAAATTTATCTGTAGAAATTTGGATTTGTATTTATTTAATAAGAATAAATACAAGGACTTTTGAAATAGCACTTTAAATTGAGTTTGCAATATTATATATAATTTTATTTAAGTTATAATTGGTTTTATTTTATTTTCTTTTAAAAATTGTATTTATATAAATTTAGAAAAGAGTTTATAAATTATTGAATGTATTTGTTGATTAGGAATTTAATTAGAAAAGCTTTTTTTTTAAATTAAGAAAACATATTAGTTAATTAGGAAATTAATTTAAAAAGGCTTTTTAATTTCTTTTAGAATAAATATACATAAAAATTGACATGTGTTAAGTTCTAAATCATTTAGACAACAAGTGTTAAAACATTAATGTAAATTAAAGACATGTGTCATTTTTTAAATTTTCTTTTAAATTAATAAAACTGAAAATTGCCTATATAAACATCATCTCTTTTCACTCTCCTTTTCTTTAAAATTTATATTCACGCCTAAAAGAAACTAGAATTATCAATGCAACTTGTACTCTTCAAGAAAATCAGAAATCCTCAAAATCAAACCTGAAATCTCCTCTAATCAAATCTGCAAATTTGTTTTTCTGTAAAAAATTTCCCAAACCTGCCATCTCCTCCTTAAAATCAAACACAATCCATAAATCAATTTGAAGCCAAAAAAACACTCCTCGGAAACATCACTCTCTGTTTACAAAATCAAGTGCAAACAAAATCTGCAATATGTTTCAAAATCTCAATGAAAATTTCAATCCAGATCTGCAATTTCCCATGTCAGCATCAACTTTCATATGCATGCAAGAACTCCAGTTTTTTTTTTATACCTCGGTAATTTCAAAATTTCAAGTGTTTGCAAGTAAATATGGGTCAAGGCAACCTGAAGCAATTCAGTTAAAACAAACCAAAGGGATGAAGCTTTTCTGTTTCAAAAAGGCTTCAGCTTCAAGACCAAAGTATTTTGCAATTTCCAGTTTTATTATCAAACCACTGCACTGCATTTAAAAAAAAGGTGAGTAAACATTTTACAAAAATTTAATTAGTATATTTTATGTTGCATATGAGTTTGTGATGATCTTTATTTTTTTTATAAGTTTGCCTCTGTTCTCTGTGTATATAAATATGCAATGTGTTGTATGGCTTTAAATCTGTGCATGCTTGATCTTCTTTGTTTATTTTTTTCGTTACTGCAAATTTAGGAAATGGTTAGAACTACAAGATATTTCTATTTAAACAATAGTTAGGATTTTGATTCAAGCAAAATAAGTTAGATTAAGTATAAACTAAAAACTAAAAATAAAACTAAGTTCTGGTGTTCGAAATTCATCTGGAAACAAATAATGCAGTAACAAATTAGCATCAATGTTTGAAATCAAATGTTGAATTTGGTTAAAATAATTATATGAACTAAAGTACCACTAGAAAATATGAATTTAAAAATGATAATCTCAAATTTTAATAATGTATTGAATGTGAATTTGGGATTTATCTGGAATTTAGGTTTTGGTCTAATTCTGTTGATCCTTGCATTTGGGGTGTTCGGGATTCTTGATGGAGCTAGAAGCATGTTTGGGCAGTGTGGCAAAAATGGTGGCAGCACTAAATGATTGCCGTGGTGACGGCGGTGAAGTAATTTGGGTTTTAAGCCTAAATTCTGTTGGCCTGGGGAAAAAGGGTCATTGCCACTTATCTCGGCGATCGATCTTGAAGAAATTTTGGGAGACGGAGGCGCGGTGGGTCGGCAAACCCTAGCCGGAATCAAGGCGGTTATCGTGATCGGAGATGTGAGTTCTGGGAATTTTTCTGATGATTGGTTTGGGTTTCAGTTCACCCTGGGTACTCGATTTTGAATCGAGGCAGGAAGCGATGTTTGGTTGATCGTAGGAGCTCGTAGGGTGCTTGGGTGACTTGGCAATGAAGTCGGCGTTGGTCGGAGGCGATTCCGGCGCCGGTGCACTTGCACAGGGAGATGAGCGTGTCAGTGGGTTGTGAGTATTTGGGAATTGGGTTGCTGGGTATTTGCTCGGGTAGAATAGCGTGTTTTTGAGTTGATAACTCGAGTATCAACTAGGGTAGAGATTGAGATGTATCTTGTTAACAGTTTAATAGTTACAGGGTTTATAATTTGAATTTTTTTAACTAAAACTTAAATTAAGTTTGCAATGGAAGAAGGGGGAAAGAGAAACATGGGTGTTTCTCGGGTTCTGATCGGGTTAGACCCGAAGTTATATTAAAGGAATTTTCAAAAATATTTTAAGGGTTTATTTTAAAACGGGTTTAAACTTTAAATAAAGTATCTTTTGAATTTTTGGATATGAATATTGTTTTAAATTTATTTTGATAAAATAAATGTTTCTTTAACATTGTTTATGAAGATGAACTTTATTTAATTTAAAATCTGTTAAATCAAGTTAAATATTTTAAAACTTTAATATAAATGGAATTATAAAGATTTTATAAAAAGCAAGTATATTGATTTAAATTTAAAACTTGATTAAACCATTACTTAATGATATTTGAAGTATTTAAAGGGAGTTGATGATGTGTAAACTTCGAATTATTATGTTGGATAAGTATTTTAAACTTAATTAATAATTTAATTAAGTAAAGTTAATTTTTAAAGTAAATTGTTTTAATAAGCATAATTAAGATAAGGTTTTATCTTAAGATAATTATGGTTAAATAATTTGAAATTAATTAAGTTAGTTAAGAAATTTTGGTGTAATTAATTAACTTAATTAATTAAATATAAAATGGGTTAATTAAGTAATTAAGGATAATTATTAACTTAATCAACTAATAATTATGATGATTTAATTAATGACTAATGATTAATTAAATTATAATTATTAATTAAGTAATTAAACTAGTAATTAAGTTTTAATTGGGTTTTCTTAATTAATAATTAAAAGGTTATTAATCTATAATGCAAGTTAATTAAGAATTAATTAACTATTATTAAAGGTTAATTAATTGTAACTAAGGATTGATTAATTATAATTATGAATTAATTAATGTGTAATTAAGGTTGTTAATTAATAATTAAGTTTTATTAATTAATGATTAAGAGATGATTAATTGGTTAATTAAGGTTAATTTATTAATTATAAAAGTAATTAGTGATTGATTACTTTGTATTAAAGGATTGATTAATAATTAAGGTTTATTAATTAATAGTTGAAGATAATTAATCTGTAATTAATGATTAATTTGGTTAAAGAGTAACTAATGGATAAATTACTCGATTATGATTTATGCGGTGTTTGTGATCAAGCTGAATTAATTAATTTGTTAATATTAAAGATAGTCACTTGATAAATGATTAAGTATGTTTACTTAATAAGTTTTGATAAGAGTGATTACTTAAGATAAGTAATTGATGAATAAATTACAGGGGGTAAATGAGATAAGTGAAATTACTTATTGGGAAATAATTTTTAAATGGATAATTACCTGGTAAAGTAATTAAGGGTTTATTACTTGGTGTAGTAAATCAAAGAATTTATAAAAGTAATTAAAAGTAATTAAGAAGTAATTAAGAATAATTAATTACTGTTTATATTTATTAAAGTTGATTAATGGAAAGCAATTAATTTACGCATGATTAATAAATATAATTAATTAAGAAATAATGTAATTAATTATAGTTAATTAATTAATGGTTGTAATTAATTAAGGTTCATAAATTAATATGATTAATGAGAATAATCAAGGATTAATTAATTGATTAAGAGTTAATTAATTAAGGTTGATTAATTAAGATAATGATTAATTAATTGGTTTAATTAATGGATAAGTAAGCAAGATTTATTGAGATGAAGATAATTAATTTAATTAATTTTAAATTAATTAAGAAATGAAGTAATTAATTTAATTCACTTTAAATTAATTAGAGATAGAGATAGTTAATTTAATTCATTTTAAATTAATTATGTTATGATTAAGTAAATCATTGCTTATGTATGAATGAGTGACATTGATTGTCTTGAATGGATGTAATCTCAGAAATGAGATAAGTAATGTTGTGTGGTATGAATGCTTGGTTGCATTGTGATGGTAATATAGATTATCTATTGTGATGATGATATGGATTACCTATTTTGTTATGGATCATCTGTTTATTATGATAATGTGATTATCGATTGTGACTTGTGAATTATCTATCTGTGTGCATATAGATAGTTGAATTGAATTGTTTAACTTTAAACAACTTGGACCTAAAAGATACGTTTTGGATTTCGATGAGACCGAGATCGGGTTTCCATATTTGGATATCTGAAAACCACATCAATCCAAATTAACGATAGGTCATGAATCTCAAGTGAAGATGAAGATTCAGAGTGCAAGGGTTATTGTTGTTAACTCTGAGGGCGATTCCAAAATGAGTGTAACGAGATAATGCCTTCGGTTTCGTTCGAACCCGGAACGAACTTGTATGGATTGAATGCTTTCAGAAAATCTTCAGGTGGACGATGAGCATTCTAAGTGATGTGTTCACTAAAGGTAATCTTAGCCCCAAGCCTCATCAACCGGGAATGGCTAAAACAGAGGAGGTGCATGAAGGCTAAGCGGGTCATGCCCAAGTAGGATGAGACAAATCCCTGTCTAGAGTCCCTTTTATTTCGGCTGTGTGGGCGGTTGAATAGCTACATCCGCCAGGGTTTTCTTATTCGGAACTGTTCAGTAAGGAATGGTTCCGGCTTTGTGTTGCAGGAGAGCAGGCGTACTCCTCGATACGTTGATCTAGGCCATGTACTGTGACGGGCGGTACCCCAGTAGCCCTGCCATTGTGTGGAATCCAAAATCCAACAAGTGCCATCGGATTTGATTGTACTGCCCACTTTTGTGGCTAGTAGCTGGAATTTAATGAATTTAACAATTTCAGCTATTTCATATTTATTTGAAAACCCTAGACACTATTTTAATATCACTGAATTTCCTATCAAATGTTTTGGTTAGCGTAAGGTAAAAACTTTTCCATGTTTATGTGTGGGAAGTCTTACGTGATATCTTTTCATTCAAAATGGTTTTTAAAGTTAAGCAACTTTAACCGTTTACTCACACCAGACCCATGTCTGACCCGGAGTTTATTCTGTTTTTCTTAAACTCTTGGGTACTCAAATTTTTACGAGTAGACAATGGATTCAGGTTGGCTTGACGAATTCAGGAGAAGCAATGGAGCAGGACGCTTCTACGTATAGCTATATAGTATTCCGCTGTGTGTTCTTTGAGTCGGTTGTCTTTGTGTTGTGTTGAGTTGTATAACTAGACAGGTGTTTATAACAGTCTAGTATGTGTTGTTTAGCTGTGTATCTCTGATGTATATGATACTATGTAACCTATTATGTGATTAATATAAATTATTCATTCCGTTGTTTGATTCTGATATTGTTTCTTTGTTCTTCTCTGTCTTTTCTCTTTTCTATCCCTTTCTTTCTTAAAAATGATGCGATTTTCTATGGTAAGGAAGTCGGGTCGTTTCAATTATGGATCACTGAGGGAATAAATGGTGATATGGGTCAAAAACTTGTCTTTTGAAGCTATAACGCAATAAACGTTCTTTTTTTTTATGACCGTTCCATCTTCCTCGTTTTCCGTACCTCATTGTTTTGCTCATATTCATCAACATGCGCGACCTTTTTACCAAAATTACAACGCCACGGCAAAGTGACTTCAAGAAGAATGTTAAACGCATTTGATTCCTTAGAATTTCGAACGGCTGAGGGTGTTTTATATGATTACTTAGCCTGTAAGTAACCTATTTTTTAAGTCTGCGAATATCTCTCAGTTTTCTGTTTTATCCAATTTTAATCTTTTTAGTGGAATATTATCGTCGCCTTTTTTGATTTTCGTATATTTTTGCCATTCTTATAGGTTTACGACGATTTAGTCCGACTATTTATACCACAAACTTCGCGGAATAAATTTACGAACGAAAACATCCGAGCTGTAGTAAAAACTTAAGACGGAATTATTTTGCACACAATACCGATTCATGACAATTCCAACCGTTAGAAACGTAGAACGTGGAAAGAGCTTCGTTCTAATAGGTTGTGGCTCATGTAACTCCAAACGAGTCAAAAGTTATGGTTGCTTGAAGAAACGGAGACAGACCTCTCGCCAATCCGATTCGACGGTATTTGTGAATGTCTTCGATCTACGCGAAACGCTCGAGCATGCTCATACTATAGCACTCCATATTTAAGATATTGTGGATCACCGAGGGAATAAATAGGGATATGGATCAAAAACTTGTCTATTGAAGCTATAGCGCAATAAACTTTCTTTTTTTTACGACCATTCCATCTTCCTCGTTTTCCGTACCTCCTTGTTTTGCTCATATTCATCAACACGCGCGGTCTTTTTACCAATATTAAACCACAACGACAAAGTGACTTCAAGGAGAATTTTAAACGCATTTGATACCTTAGAATTTCGAACGGCTGAGGGTATTTTAATGATTACTTAGCCTGTAAGTAACCTACTTTTTCAGTCTGCGAATATCTTTCGGTTTCCTGTTTTATCCAATTTTAAATCAAATTTCAATCTTTTAACGGAATAATATCGTGGCCTTTTTTGATCTTCGTATATTTTTGTCGTTCTTCTAGGTTTACATCGATTTAGTCCGACTATTTATACCACAAACTCCTAGGGTTAAATTTATGATCGAAAACATCTAAGGTGTAGAAAAAACTTAAGATGGAATTATTCCGCACACAAACAGGTCCATGACAATACCAGCCATTAGAAACGTAGAACATGGAAAGAGCTTCGTTTTGATAGTTGTGGCTACCGTAAGTCCGAACGAGTCAAAAGTTAGGGCTGTTTGAAGAAACAGAAGAAAGCGACGGACCTCTCACTGATTCGATTCGATGGCATTGGCGAAAGTTTTCGATCTTCGCGAAATGCTCAAGCATGCTCACACAATAACACCCGATGTTTAAGATATTATAGATCACCAAGTGAATAAATGGGTAAATGGTTCAAAAACTTGTTTGCTGAAGCTATAGCGCAATAAACGTTCTTTTTTACGACCGTTCCATCTTCCTCGTTTTCCGCTCCTCATTGTTTTGCTTATATTCATCAACACGCGCGGTCTTTTTACCAAAATTACAGCACCATGACAAAGTGACTTCAAGGAGAATGTTAAACGCATTTGATACCTAAGAATTTCGAACGGCTGAGGGTATTTTATATGATTACTTAGCCTGTAAGTACCTACTTTTACAGACTACGAATATCTTTCGGTTTTCTGTTTTATCCAATTTTAAATCCAATTTCAATATATTTAGCAGAATATCGTGGTCTTTTTCGATTTTCGAACATTTTTGTTTCTTTTGTTCTTCTAGGTTTACATGGATTTAGTCCGACTATTTATACCACAAACTCCGCGGAAAAAATTTATGAACCAAAACATCCGAGCTGTACAAAAAACTTAAGATGGAATTATTCTGCGCACAATACCGATCCATGGCAATTCCAACCGTTTGAAACGTAGAACATGGAAATGGCTTCGTTTTGATAGGTTGTGGCTCCCGTAACTCCAAACGAGTCAAAAGTTATGGCCGTTTGATGAAACAGAAGAAAGCGACGGACCGCTCGCTGATCCGATTCGACGGTATTGGCGAAAGTCTTCGATCTCCGCGAAACGCTCGAGCATACTCACACTGTAGCACTCGATATTTAAGATATTATGGATCACCAAGGGAATAAATGGGGATATGGGTCAAAAACTTGTCTACTGAAGTTATACCGCAATAAACGTTCGTTTTTTACGACCGTTCTGTCTTCCTCGTTTTCCAAATCTTATTGTTTTGCTCATATTCATCAACACGTGCGGTCTTTTTACTAATATTACAACACCATGAAAAAATGACTTCATGGAGAATGTTAAACGCATTTGATACTTTAGAATTTCGAACGGTTGGGAGTGTTTCATATGATTACGTAGCCTGTAAGTAACCTACGTTTTCAGTCTACGAATATCTTTCCGTTTTCTGTTTTATCCAATTTTAATTCCAATTTCAATCTTTTTAGCGGAATATTATCGTGGCTTTTTTTGATCTTCGTATATCTCTGTTTTTTGTCATCCTTCAAGGTTTACATCGACTTAGTCAAACTATTTATACCGCAAACTCCATGGAATAAATTTATGAACGAAAACATTCGAGCTGTAGAAAAAACTTAAGATGCAATTATTCTGCACACAAAACCGATCCATGACAATTCCAACTGTTAAAATCGTTGGACATGGAAAGAGCTTCGTTTTGATAGGTTGTGCCTCCCGTAACTCCAAACGAGTCAAAAGTTATGGTCGTTTGAAGAAACGGAAGAAAGCGACGGACCTCTCGCTGATTTGATTCGAAGGTATTGGCGAAAGTCTTCGATCTCCGTGAATCGCTTGAGCATGCTCACATTGTAGCACTCGATATTTAAGATATTATGGATCACCGAGGGAATAAATGGGGATATGGGTCAAAAGCTTATCAGTTGAAGTTATAGCGCAATAAACGTTCTTTTTTTTACGACTGTTCCGTCTTCCTTGTTTTCCGTGCCTCATTGTTTTTCTCATATTCATCAGCACACGCGGTCTTTTCACCAATATTACAACACTACGACAAAGTGACTTCAAGGAGAATGTTAAACGCATTTGATACCTAAGAATTTCGAATGGCTGAGGGTGTTTTATATGATTACTTAGCCTGTAAGTAACCTACCTTTTCAGTCTTTGAATATCTTTCGGTTTCCTGTTTTATCCAATTTTAAATCCAATTTCATTCTTTTTAGCGAAATATTATCGTGGCTTTTTTGATCTTCGTATGTTTTTGTTATTTTTGTCAATCTTCAAGATTAACATCGATTTAGTCTGACTATATATACCACAAACTCCACGAAATAAATTTATGAACGAAACATCCGAGCTGTAAAAAAACTTAAGATGGAATTATTCTGCACATAAAACCGATCCATGGCAATTCCAACCGTTAGAAATGTAGAATGTGGCAAGTGCTTCGTTTTGATAAGTTGTGGCTCCCGTAACTCCAAATGAGTCAAAAGTTATGGCCGTTTGAAGAAATGGAAGAAAGCGACGGACCGCTCGTTGATCCGATTCGACAATATTGGCGAAAGTCTTCGATCTCCATGAAACACTCAAGCATGCTCACACTATAGCACTCGATATGTAAGATATTGTGGATCACCTAGGGAATAAATGAGAATATGGGTCAGAAGCTTTTCTACTGAAGCTATAGCGCAATAAACGTGCTTTTTGTACGACCATTCCATCTTCCTCGTTTTCCGTACCTCATTGTTTTGCTCATATTCATCAACACACGTGGTCTTTTTACCAATATTACAACACCATGACAAAGTGACTTCAAGGAGAATGTTAAAGCATTCGATACCTTAGAATTTCGAACAACTGAGAGTGTTTTATATGATTACTTAGCCTGTAAGTAACCTACTTTTTCAATCTGCGAATATCTTTCGGTTTCCTATTTTATCCAATTTTAAATCCAATTTCAATCTTTTTAGCGGAATGTTAGCATGGCCTTTTTTGATCTTCGTATATTTTTATTTTTTTATCGTTCTTCAAGGTTTACATCGATTTAGTCCGACTATCTATACCACAAATTCCACGGAATAAATTTATGAACGAAAACATTCGAGCTGTAGAAAAAATTTAAGATGGAATTGTTCTGTGCACAGAACCGATCCATGACAATTTCAAAAATTAGAAACGTAGAACATGGAAAGAGCTTCGTTTTGATAGGTTGTGGCCCCGTAACTCCAAACGAGTCAAAAGTTATGGCCGTTTGAAGTAACGGAAGAAAGCAACGGACCGCTCGCTGATCCGATTCGACAGTATTGGCGAAAGTCCACAAAACGCTCCAACGTGCTCACACTGTAGCACTCGATATTAAGATATTATGGATCGTCGAGGGAATAAAAGGAGACATGGGTCAAAAACTTGTCTGCTGAAACTATAGCCAATAAACGTTCTTTTTTATGGCCATTCCGTCTTCCTTGTTTTCCATGCCTAATTGTTTTACTCATATTCATCAACACGCGCAGTCTTTTAACCAAGATTACAACATCACGATGAAGTGAATTCAAGAAGAATGTTAAACACATTTGATACCTTAGAATTTCGAACGGCTGAGGGTGTTTTATATGATTACTTAGCCTGTAAGTAACTTATATTTCTGTTTCCTGTTTTATCCAATTTTAAATCAAATTTCAATCTTTTTAGCGGAATATTATCTTGGGCTTTTTTTATGTTCGTATATTTTTTTTGCCGTTCTTCTAGGTTTACATCGATTTAGTCCGACTATTTATACCATAAACTCCACGAAATAAATTTATGAACGAAAACATCCGAGTTGTAAAAATACTAAAGATTGAACTATTCTGCACACAAAATCGATCCATGACAATTTCAACCGTTAAAACGTAGAACATGGAAAGTGGTTTGTTTTGACAGGTTGTGGCTCCCGTAATTCCTAACGAGTCAAAAGTTATGGCCGTTTGAAGAAACGGAAGAAAGCGACGGACCGCTCGCTGATTCGATTCGACGATATTGGCGAAAGTTTTCGATCTCCGTGAAACGCTCGAGCATTCTCACACTGTAGCACTCGATATTTAAGATATTAAGAATCACCGAGGGAATAAATGAGAATATGGGTCAAAATCTTGTCTACTGAAACTATAGCATAATAAACGTTCTTTTTTTACGACCGTTCCGCCTTTCTCGTTTTCCGTACATCATTGTTTTACTCATATTCATCAACCCGCGCGGTCTTTTTACCAATATTACAACATAATGACAAAGTGACTTCAAGGAGAATGCTAAACGCATTTGATACCATTGAATTCGAATGGCTGAGGGTGTTTTGTATGATTACTTAGCTTGTAAGTAACCTACTTTTTCAATCTGCGAATATCATTCGGTTTCCTATTTTATTCAATTTTAAATCCAATTTCAATTTTTTTAGCGGAATATTATTGTGGCTTTTTTTTATCTTCGTATATTTTTGTTTTATTGTCGTTCCTCTAGCTTTACATTGATTTAGTCCGACTATTTATGCTACAAACTCCACGGAATAAATTTATGAACGAAAACATCCGAGTTGTAGAAAAAGCTTAAGATGGAATTATTCTGCACACAAAACTGATCCATGACAATTCCAACCATTAGAAACGTAGAACATGGAAAGATCTTCGTATTGATTGGTTGTGGCTCCCGTAACTCCAAACGGGTCAAAAGTTATTACCGTTTGAAGAAACGGAAGAAAGCAACGGACCGCTTGCTGATCCGATTCGGCCGTATTGGCGAAAGTCTTCGATCTCCGCGAAACGCTCAAGCATGATCACACTGTAACACTCAATATTTAAGATATTATGAATCACTGAGGAAATAAATGAGGATATGAGTCAAAAGCTTGTCTACTGAAGCTATAGCGCAATAAACGTTCTTTTTTTACGACAGTCCGTCTTTCTCGTTTTGTATACCTCATTGTTTTGCTCATATTCATCAACATGCGTGGTCCTTTTACCAATTTTACAATACTACGACAAATTGACTTCAAAGAGAATGTTAAACGCATTTGATACATTAGAATTTCGAACGACTGAGGGTGTTTTATATGATTACTTAGCCTGTAAGTAACCTACTATTTCAGTCTGCGAATATCTTTCGGTTTCCTATTTTATCCAATTTTAAATCCAATCTCAATCTTTTTAGCGGAATATTATCGTTGCCTTTTTTGATCTACGTATATTTTTGTTTTTTGTCGTTCTTCTAGGTTTACATCGATTTAGTCCGACTATTTGTACCATAAACTCTGCTGAATAAATTTATAAATGAAAACATCTGAGCTGTAGAAAAAACTAAAGATGGAACTATTGTGCACACAAAAACCAATCCATGACAAGGTGCTACATTTTCCCATTGAGGCCGAACCTAAACCTGTGCTCAGCCTTCACCATTAATATACTGGCGCTCCCCAACCATTAGAAAAGTAGAACATGGAAGGAGCTTCGTTTTGATAGGTTTTGGCTCCCGTAACTCCAAACGAGACAAAAGTTATGGCCGTTTAAAGAAACGGAAGAAAGCTATGGACTGCTCGCTGATCCGATTCGATGGTATTGACGAAAGTCTTCGATCTCCGCGAAACGCTTGAGCATGCTTGCACTGTAACACTCGATATTAAAGATATTATAGATAACCGAGGAAATAAATGGAAAAATGGGTCAAAAACTTGTCTGCTGAAGCTATAGCGCAATAAACATTCTTTTTTACGACCGTTCCGTCTTCCTCGCATTCCGTACCTCATTGTTTTTCTCATATTCATCAACACGCGCGGTCTTTTTACCAAAATTACAACACCACAACAAAGTGAATTCAAGGATAATGTTAAGTGCATTTGATAACATAGAATTTCGAACAGCTGAGCGTGTTTTATATGATTACTTAGCCTCTAAGTAACGTACTTTTTCATTCTGCGAATATCTTTCGGTTTCCGGTTTTATCTAATTTTAAATCCAATTTCAATCTTTTTAGTGGAATATTATCTTGGCCTTTTTTGATCTTCATTTTATTGTCGTTCTTCTAGGTTTACATCGATTTAGTCCGACTATTTATACCACAAACTCCACGGAATAAATTTATGAATGAAAACATCCGAGCTATAGAAAAAACTTAAGTTGGAATTATTCTGCACACTAAAACCATCCATGACAATTCGAACCGTTAGAAACGTAGAACATGGAAAGAGTTTCGTTTTGATAGGTTGTGGCTCCAGTAAGTCAAAACGAGTCAAAAGTTACGGTCGTTTGAAGAAACGGAAGAAAACGACGGACCGCTCGCTGGTCCGATTCAACGGTATTGGTGAAAGTCTTCGATCTCCGCGAAACGCTCGAGCATGCTCGCACTGTAACAATCCATATTGAAGATGTTATGGACCACCGAGGGAATAAATAAGGATATGAGTCAAAAGCTAGTCCATTGAAGCTATAGCGCAATAAACGTTCTTTTTTTACGACCGTTCCATCTTCCTCGTTTTCCGTACCTTATTGTTTTGCACATATTCATCAAAACGCACGGTCTTTTTTACCAATATTACAACATCATGATAAAGTGACTTCAAGGAGAATGATAAACGCATTTGATACCTTATAAATTCGAACGGTTGGGGGTGTTTTACATGATTACTTAACCTGTAAGTAACCTACTCTTTCAATCTGGGAATATCTTTCGGTTTTCAGTTTTATCTAATTTTAAATCCAATTTCAATCTTTTTAACGAAATATTATAGTGGCCTTTTATATCTTTGTATATTTCTGTTTTTCTGTCATTGTTATAGGTCTACATCGATTTAGTCCGATTATTTATACCACAAACTCCACGGAATAAATGTATGAATGAAAACATCCGAGCTGTAGAAAATACTTTAAATGGTATTATTCTGCACACAAAACCGATCCATGATAATTCCAACCATTTGAAACGTAGAACACGGAAAAGGCTTCGTATTGATTGGTTGTGGCTCCCGTAACCCCAAACGAGTCAAAAGTTATGGCCCTTTGAAGAAACGGAAGAAAGCGACGGACCGCTCGCTGATCAGATTCGACCGCATTGGCGAAAGTCTTCGATCTCCGTGAAACGCTCAAGCATGCTCACACTGTATTACTCGATATTTAAGATATTATGAATCACCGAGGAAATAAATGAGGATATGGGTCAAAAGCTTGTCTACTGAAGCTATAGCGCAATAAACGTTCTTTTTTTTTCGATAGTCTGTCTTCCTCGTTTTGCATACCTCATTGTTTTGCTCATATTCATCAACACGCGCGGTCTTTTTACCAATATTACAACACCACGAAAAAGTGACTTCAAAGAGAATGTTAAACGCATTTGATACCTTAGAATTTCAAACGGATGAGGGTGTTTTATATGATTACATAGCCTGTAAGTATCCTACTTTTTCAGTCTGGGAATATCTTTCGGTTTCCTGTTTTATCCAATTTTAAATCCAATCTCAATCTTTTTAACGGAATATTATCGTTGCAATTTTTATCTTCGTGTATTTTTGTTTTTTGTCGTTCTTCTAGGTTTACATGGATTTAGTCCGACTATTTATACCACAAACTCTGCTGAATAAATTTATGAACGAAAACATCTGAGCTGTAGAAAAAACTAAAGATGGAATTATTCTGCACACAAAAACCGATCCATGACAAGGTGCTCCATTTTCCCATTGAGTCCGAACCTAAACCTGTGCTCAGCCTTCCCAATTAATATACTGGCGCTCCCCAGCCATTAGAAAAGTAGAACATGGAAAGAGCTTCGTTTTGATAGGTTTTTGCTCCCGTAACTTCAAACGAGTCAAAAGTTATGGCCGTTTGAAGAAACGGAAGAAAGCGACGGACTGCTCGCTAATCTGATTCGACGGTATTGACGAAAGTCTTCGATCTCCGCAAAACGCTCGAGCATGCTCACACTGTAACACTCGATATTAAAGATATTATGGATAACGGAGGAAATAAATGGAAAAATGGGTCAACAACTTGTCTGCTGAAGCTATAGCGCAATAAACATTCTTTATTTACGACCGTTCCGTCTTCCTCGCATTCCGTACCTCATTGTTTTTCTCATATTCATCAACACGCGTGGTCTTTTTACCAAAATTACAACACCACAACAAAGTGACTTCAAGGATAAGTTTAAGTGCATTGATACCATAGAATTTCGAACAGTTGAGAGTGTCTTATATGATTACTTAGCCTGTAAGTAACCTACTTTTTCAACCTGCGAATATCTTTCGGTTTTCGGTTTTATCTAATTTTAAATCCAATTTCAATCTTTTTAGTGGAATATTATCTTGGCCTTTTTTGATCTTCCTATTTTTTTTTTTGTCGTTCTTCTAGGTTTACATTGATTTAGTCCGACTATTTATAACACAAACTCCGCGGAATAAATTTATGAATAAAAACATCCGAGCTGTAGAGAAACTTAAGAAGGAATTATTCTACACACAAAACCCATCCATGACAATTCGAACCGTTATAAATGTAGAACATGGAAATAGCTTCGTTTTGATAGGTTGTGGCTCCCGTAACTCAAAACGAGTCAAAAGTTATGGTCGTTTGAAGAAACAGAAGAAAGCGACGGACCGCTCGCTGGTCTGATTCAATGATATTGGTGAAAGTCTTCGATCTCTGCGAAACGCTCGAGCATGCTCACACTGTAACAATCGATATTGAAGATATTATGGATCACCGAGGGAATAAATGAGGATATGAGTCAAAAGCTTGTCCACTAAAGCTATAGCGCAATAAACGTTCTTTTTTTACGACCGTTCCCTCTTCCTCGTTTTCCGTACCTCATTGTTTTGCACATATTCATCAACACGCGCGGTCTTTTTACCAATATTACAACACCACGACAAAGCGACTTCAGGGAGAATAATAAACGCATTTGATACCCTATAATTTCGAACGGTTGGGGGTGTTTTACATGATTACTTTGCCTGTAAGTAACCTACTTTTTCAATCTGCGAATACCTTTCGGTTTTCTGTTTATCCAATTTTAAATCCAATTTCAATCTTTTTGACGGAATATTATAGTGACCTTTTTTATCTTCGTATATTTTTTTTCTGTCGTTCTTCTAGGTTTATATCGATTTAGTCCGACTATTTATACCACAAACTCCGCGGAATAAATTTTTTAACGAAAACATCCGAGCCGTAGAAAAAACATTAGATGGTATTATTCTGCACACAAAACCGATCCATGACAATTCCAACTGCTAAAAACATAGAACATGGAAAGAGCTTCGTTTTGATAGGTTGTGGCTCCCGTAACTCCAAACGAGTCAAAAGTTATGGTCTTTTGAAGAAACGGAAGAAAGCGACGGACCGCTCGCTGATCCGATTCGACGGTATTGGCGAAAGTCTTCAATCTCCGTGAAACGCTCAAGCATGCTCACACTGTAACACTTGATATTTAAGATATTACGGATAACCGAGGGAATAAATGGAGATATGGGTCAAAAATTTGTCTGCTGAAGCTATAGCGCAATAAACGTTCTTTTTTTACGACCGTTCCGTCTTCCTCATTTTCCATACCTCATTGTTTTGCTCATATTCATCAACACGTGCGGTCTATTTAACAAAATTACAACACCACGAGGAAGTGACTTCAAGAAGAATGTTAAACGCATTTGATACCTTAAAATTTCGAACGACTGAGGATGTTTTGTATGATTACTTGGCCTGTAACTATTTTTTCAGTTTGCGAATATCTTTCCGTTCCCTGTTTTATCCAATTCTAAATCCAATTTCAATCTTTTTAGCGTAATATTATCGTGGCCTTTTGATCTTCGTATATTTTTGTTTTTTTATCGTTCTTCTAGGTTTACATCGATTTAGTCCGACTATTTATATCACAAATTCCGTGGAATAAATTTATGCATCAAAACATCCGAGCTGTAAAAAAAATTTAAGGTTGATTTATTCTGCACAGAAAACCGATCCATGACAATTTCAACCGTTAGAAACGTAGGACATGTAAAGATCTTTGTTTTGATAGGTTATGGCTCCCGTAACTCCTAACGAGTCAAAATTTATGGCCGTTTAAAGAAACGGAAGAAAGCGACGGACCGCTCGCTGATCCGATTCGACGATATTGGCGAAAGTTTTCGATCTCTGCGAAACGCTCAAGCATGCTCACATTGTAGTACTCGATATTTAAGATATTATGGATCACCGAGGGAATAAATGGGGATATTGGTCAAAAACTTGTCTATTGCAGCTATAGCGCAATAAATGTTCTTTTTTTACGACCGTTCCGTCTTCCTCGTTTTACGTACTTCATTGTTTTGCTCATATTCATCAACATGCACGGTCTTTTTACCAATATTACAACACCATGACAAATTGAAAACAAGGAGAATGTTAAACACATTTGATATCTTAGAATTTCGAGCGGTTAAGGGTGTTTTATATGATTATTTAGCCCGTAAGTGACTCAATTTTTCAGTCAGCAAATATCTTTCGGTTTCCTATTTTATCCTATTTTTAATCCAATTTCAATCTTTTTAGCAAAATATTATTGTGGCCTTTTTTGTTCTTCGTATATTTTTTTTGTTCTTTTAGGTTTACATCGATTTAGTCTGACTATTTATAACACAAACTCCGCGTAATAAATTTATGATCGAAGACATCCGAGCTGTAGAAAAAACATACGATGGAATTATTCTGCACAAAAAACCGATTTCAATCTTTTTAGCGGAATATTATCATGGCCATTTTTTATCTTCGTATATTTTTTTATTCTTTTGTCATTCTTCTAGGTTTACATCGATTTAGTCCGACTATTTATATCACAAACACTGCTGAATAAATTTATGAACTAAAACATCTGAGCTGTAGAAAAAACATAAGATGGAATTATTCTGCACACAAAACCGATCCATGACAATTCCAACAGTTAGAATCATAGAGCATGGAAAGAGCTCCGTTTTGATGGGTTGTTGCTCCCGTATCTCCAAATGAGGCAAAAGTTATGGCCGTTTGAAGAAAAGAAAGAAAGCGACGGACCGCTCGCTGATCCGATTCTACGGTATTTGCGAAAATCTTCGATCTCCACGAGACGCTCAAGCATGCTCACACTGTAGCACTCGATATTTAAGATATTATGGAACACCGAGGGAATAATTGAGGATATGGGTCATAAGCTTGTCTACTGAAGCCATAGCGCAATAAACGTTCTTTTTTTATGACCGTTCCGTCTTCCTCATTTTCCGTACCTCATTGTTTTGCTCATATTCATCAACACGCGCGGTCGTTTTTCCAATATTACAACATCACGACAAATTGACTTCAAGGGGAATGTTAAACTCATTTGATACCTTAGAATTTCGAACGGTTGAGTGTGTTTTATATGATTACTTAGCCTGTAAGTAACCTACTTTTTCGGTCTGCGAATATCTTTCGGCTTCTTGCTTTATACAATTTTAAATCCAATTTCAATCTTTTTAACGAAATATTATCATGGCCTTTTTTTATCTTCGTATATTTTTGTTTTTTGTCGTTCTTCTAGGTTTACATCGATTTAGTCCGACTATTTGTACCACAAACTCCGTGGAATAAATTTATGAAAGAAAACATCCGTGCGGTAGAAAAATCTTAAAACGGAATTATTCTACAAACAAAACCGATCCATTTTAATTCCAACTGTTAGAAAAGTAGAACAAGGAAAAACCTTTGTTTTGATAGGCTTTGGCTTCCATAACTCCAAACGAGTCAAAAGGTATGCCGTTTGAAGAAACGGAAGAAAGCGACGGACTGCTCACTGATCCGATTCGATGGTATTGGCGAAAGTCTTCGATCTCGCGAAACCGAGGGAATAAATGGAGATATAGGTCAAAAACTTGTCTGCTGAAGCTATAGCGCAATAAACGTTCTTTTTCTATGACCGTTCTATCTTCCTCGTTTTCCGTACCTCACTGTTTTGCTCATATTCATCAAAACGCGCGGTCTTTTAACCAAAATTACAACATCACGAAAAAGTGATGCATTTGATACCTTAGAATTTCGAACGGTTGAGGTTGTTTTATATGATTACTTAGCCTGTTAGTAACCTGCTTTTCCAATCCGCGAATATATTTCATTTCCTTGTTTTATCCAATTTTAATTCAAATTTCAATCTTTTTAGCGGAATATTAACCTAGCCATTTTAGATCTTTGTATTTTTTTTATCATTCTTCTAGGTTTAGGTCGATTTAGTCTGGCTATTTATACCCCAAACTCCGCAGAATATATTTATGAACAAAAACATCCGAGTTGTCGAAAAAACATAAGATGGAATTATTCTGCATAGAAAACCGATCGATGACAATTCCAACAGTTAGAAACATAGAACATGGAAAGAGATTCGTTTTGATAGGTTGTGGCTCCCGTAACTCCAAACGAGTCAAAAGTTATGGCCATTTGAAGAAGTGAAAGAAAGTGACGGACCGCTCGCTGATCCGATTCGACGGTATTGGCGAAAGTCTTCGATCTCCGACGAAACGCTTGACCAAGCTCACACTGTACAACTCGATATTTAAGATATTATGGATCACCGAGGGAATAAATTAGGATATGGGTCAAAAGCTTATCTACTGAAGCTATAGCGCAATAAACGTTATTTTCTTACGACCGTTCCGTCTTTCTCGTCTTTCCTACCTCATGGTTTTGCACATATTCATCAAACGCGCGGTCTTTTTACCAATATGACAACACCACGACAAAGTGACTTCAAGGAGAATGTTAAACACATTTGATACCTTATAATTTCGAACGGTTGAGAGTGTTTAATATGATTACTTAGCCTTTAAGTAACCTACTTTTTCAGTCTGCGAATATCTTTCGGCTTCCTGTTTTCTCCAATTTTAAATCCAATTTCAATCTTTTTAGCGGATTATTATCATGGCCTTTTTTAATCTTCGTATATTTTTGTTTTTTTGTCATTCTTCTGCGTTTACATCGATTTAGTCCGACTATTTAGACCACAAACTTCACGGAATAAATTTATGAATGAAAACATCCGAGCTGTGAAAAAAACTTAAGATGAAATTATTCTACACGCAAAATCGATCCATGACAATTCCAAATCCAACCATTAGAAAAGTTGAACATGGAAAGAGCTTCGTCTTGATAGGTTTAGGCTCCCGTAACTACAAACGAGTCAAAAGTTATGGCCGTTTGAAGAAACAGAAGAAAGCGAATGACAGCTCGTTGATCCGGTTCGACGGTATAGGGTAAAGTCTTCGATCTCGGCAAAATGCTTGAGCATGCTTACACTGTAACACTCGATATTTAAGATATTAAGGATAACCGAGGGAACAAATGGAGATATGGGTCAAAAATTTGTCTTTTAAAGCTATAGCGCAATAAACGTTCTTTTTTACGACCGTTCCGTCTTCCTCTTTTTCCGTACCTCATTGTTTTGCTCATATTCGTCAACACGCACGCTCTTTTTACCAAAATTACAACACCATGACAAAGCGACTCCAAGGAGAATGTTAAATGCATTTTATACCTAAGAATTTCGAATGGCTGAGGATGTTTTATATGATTACTTAGCCTGCAAGTAACCTACCTTTTCAATCTGCAAATATCTTTCGGTTTCCTGTTTTATCCAATTTTAAATCCAATTTCAATCTTTTTAGCGGAATATTATCCTGGCCTTTTTTTATCTTTGTATATTTTTGTTTTTTTGTCGTTCTTCTAGGTTTACATCGATTTAGTCTGACTATTTATGCCACAAACTCCGCGGAATAAATTTATGAACGAAAACATCCGAGTTGTAGAAAAAACTTAAGATGGAATTATTCTGCACACAAAACTGGTCCATGACAACTCCAACCGTTAGAAACGTAGAACATGAAAAGAGCTTCGTTTTGATAGATTGTGGCTCCAGTAACTCCAAACGAGTCAAAATTTATGGTCGTTCGAAGAAATGGAAGAAAGCGACGGACCGCTCGCTGATCAAAAAGGAGGAAAATCAAATTCAACAAACCAAATGTCAATCAAATGCTACGAGTGTGATCAATTTGGACATATGAAGAAAGATTATCCCAAACTCAACAATGATAAAAAGAAGAACAAATTTGAAAAATTCAAAAGTTAAGAAAGCTTTCAAAGTAACATGGGATGACTCAGATTCTTCATCATCATCAGACAGTGATAGCGATAATGACGAAGAACAAGCTAATGTATGCTTTACGGCACAAACTGATGAGGTATGTCCCGAACTTAGCTATGACAAATTATTAAATCTCCATGAAACGCTCGAGCATACTCAAACTGTAACACTCGATGTTTAAGATATTGTGGATCACCGAGGGAATAAATGGGATATGGGTCAAAAGCTTGTCTATTGAAGCTATAGCGCAATAAACGTTCTTTTTTTACGATCGTTCCATCTTCCTCGTTTTCCGTACCTCATTGTTTTGCACATATTCATCAACAAGCGCGGTCTTTTTACCAATATTTCTACACCACAAAAAATTACATCAAGGAGAATGTTAAAAGCCTTTGATACCAAATTATTTCGAACGGCTGAGGTAGCCCGTAACTAACTTACTTTTTCGGTCTGCGAATATCTTTCGGTTTCCTGTTTTATCCAATTTCAAATCCAATTTCAATCTTTTTAGCAGAATAATATGGTGGCCTCTTTTATCTTCGTATATTTTTGGTTTTATCGTTCTTCTAGGTTTACATCGATTTAGTCCGATTATTTATACCACAAACTCCACGGAATAAATTTATGAACGAAAACATCCCAACTGTAGAAAAAACTTAAGATTGAATTATTCTGCACACAAAACTGATCCATGACATTTCCAACTATTAGAAAAGTAGATCATGGAAAGAGCTTCGTTTTGATAGGTTTTGGCTCCCGTAACTCCAAACGAGTCAAGGGTTATGGCTGTTTGAAGAAACGGAAGAAAGCGACGGACCGCTCGCTGATCTGATTCGACGGTATTATCGAAAGTCTTCGATCTCCGCGAAACGCTCAAGCAAGCTCACGCTGTAACACTCGATATTTAAGATATTATGGATAACCAAGGGAATAAATAGAGACATGGGTCAAAAACTTATCTACTGAAGCTATACCACAATAAACATCCTTTTTTTACGGCCGTTCCGTCAACACGCGTGGTCTTTTTACCAATATAACAACACTACGACAATAAGACTTCAAGGAGAATGTTAAACACATTGGATATCCTAGAATTTCGAATTGCTGAGGGTGTTTTATAGGATTACTTAGCCTGTAAGTAACCTACTTTTTCAGCCTGCGAATATCTTTCGGTTTCCTGTTTATCCAATTTTAAATCCAATTTCAATCTTTTTAGCGGAATATTATCGTGGCCTTTTTCTAATCTTCATATATTTTTGTTTTTTTGTCGTTCTATTAGATTTACATCGATTTAGTCCGAATATTGATACCACAAACTCCATGGATTATATTTATGAACGAAAACATCCGAGCTGAAGAAAAAACTTAAGATGGAATTATTCTGCACACAAAACCGATCCATGACAATTCCAACCGTCAGGAAAGTAGAACATGGAAAGAGCTTCGTTTTGATAGGTTTGGCTCCCGTAACTCCAAACGAGTCAAAAGTTATGGTCGTTTGAAGAAACGGACGAAAGCGACGGACCGCTCACTGATCCGATTCGACGGTATTGGCGAAAGTCTATGATCTCCATGAAGCGCTCGAGCACGCCCACACTGTAACACTCGATATTTATGATATTAAGGATAACCGAGGGAATAAATGGAGATATGGGTCGAAAACTTGTCTGCTGAAGCTATAGTGCAATAAACGTTCTTTTTTACAACCGTTCCATTTTCCTCGTTTCCGTACCTCATTGTTTTGCTCATATTCATCAACACGCGCGCTATTTTTGCCAAAATTACAACACCACGACAAAATGATTTTAAGGAGAATGTCAAATGCATTTGATACCTTAGAATTTTGAACGGTTGATGGTGTTTTATATGATTACTTAGCCTATAAGTAACCTACCTTTTCAATCTGCGAATATCTTTCGGTTTCCTGTTTTATCCAATTTTAAACCCAATTTCAATCTTTTTAGCGGAATATTATCCTTGCCTTTTTTGGTCTTTTTATATTTTTGTTTTTTTTCGTTCTTTTAGGTTTACATCGATTTAGTCCGACTGTCTATACCACAAACTCCGTGGAGTAAATTTATGAACGAAAACATCCAAGCTGTAGAAAAAACTTAAGATGGAATTATTTTGGACAAGAAACCGATCCATGACAATTCCAACAGTTAGAAACGTAGAACATGGATAGAGCTTCATTTTGATAAGTTGTGGCTACCGTAACTCCAAATGAGTCAAAAGTTATGGCCGTTTGAAGAAACGGAAGAAAGCGACGGACCGCTCATTGATCTGATACGATGGTATTGACAAAAGTCTTCGATCTCCACGAAATGCTCGAGCGTGCTCACACTGTAACACTCGATATTTAAGATATTATGGATCACCGAGGGAATAAATGAGGATATGGGTCATGTAACATCCCAAAATTTATTAATTTAAATTTGGTAACTTATTTAAACTTTTGTAATTTAATTTGAAAAGTTTCAAAACAAAATAAAATATTATTAATATTAAGTACTACAAAGATATATGGATAGAAATAAAATATTTGGTAGTTTAAGCTTTAAATAAATAATAATAATCAAAATTATAAAAACAAGAAATTGTGTTAAACATTAATATATGGAGTAACTCATATGGATACATAAGACAATTCTATTAAAAATAACGTATGAAATACATACAAATTTGCATGTGAATTATGTAAACAAGGAAATAATAAAACAAAATGTAAGCAAGAAGATGAAATAAAACAAATATGTACTTAAAAAAATCAATAGGATTACATATAAACAAAAATGGGAACATAAGCATTTAATGCTATCTTCTCAAGCACAAATAAAAATCATTTCAGCCTCCAATTGAAAGGAAAATATCTCTGGTCTATGAAAAAAAACTCTGACCACAAGAAAAATCTTGCACCAGAAAACACCTACCTGAACAAACTGTTTCCTTTATATATACAAATCCATATTAGTATAGTTCGTTCAAACAAAAACGTAGCAAAGCCAGGAAAGAAAAGAAGTAAAACATCACTATTCTTATAAACTTAAATTCAAATTCAGTTCAATAACAAAATAGAAAGGTGATTCAGGGAAATCAAATTGCAGGTTTTCACAACAGCAGCTCTCTGTTCATCAATATTTTCAGGTGAATAAATAATTTTTTTTAAAGAGTTAACTTGAATTAAATCTGTATGTATGATTCATTGGTAATAATATGCTCGCATATGTATGATTATAGCTCTGTGTTTATATATATGTGTTGCTCTGATTCTTCTCTGTTTTGCTTTATTATAGAGTTAAGAAGTTATTCAAAAAAATCTAAAATGTTTTATCTAGCTACTGTTTAGCTTTGAGTTTAAAACAAATTATGTTGTTTAAACATAAATCAAGCTTGTAAAATTTGTTTTCAACCTGTTAGTGAAGTATATCAACTGGAATCTTGTTTTACAGTACAACATATAATTATATGTCGAATTCAAGAGTTTTGAAATTCTAATTCAATTTTACAACTTGAATCCTCAATGTAAAACAAGATTTTTAAAACAAAATTGGTAATTTTTAGTGAAATATTTTAAGAGCAGTCTCAAGTTGAACCAAAAATGTTTTTTGGCCATTGTCATCGATCAAGGAATTATTGAGTGTTAAGATTTTGCTTTAAGCTTGCATGGCCATAGATGATTTCAGGAAAAATTTCGAATAATTTTTCTATTGCATGAATTGGTAGGACGAGGTGAATGTAGGGTTTGTATTCGAGTTTTTGATGTGCCTGGAAACCAGGTGATTTCATCACCTCTGATGCACCAAGTTGCACGTATGCCAGGGGGATGTTAGTGTAGGGGGTTGACGTGATGTGGCCGAAGTCGTGGCGTCGCTGGTGGTCTGAGAAACCACGGCGAGGTGTTTTGCTGAGGGGAGTTCGAGTTACAGTGTCGAGCAAAATGCTTATTTTTGATTTCGAGTTTTTGGTGTCGAATCGAGTATCGATTTCGAGTTTGGGTAAGGTTTGCGACTTGCCGAAGGTCATGACGTTCATCGGAGCGGCAGTGCAACGCCGTGCATGTGTACGGCGTAAATTGTGGTGTCAGTGTTGATGGGTGGTGAGCAACTCGAGACATTACTCGAGTAAAATGGTCAGTTGTTTCGAGTTTTAACCCGAACACGTAAGCTTGTTTTCCTGATATATAGTTTAAACTTAAACTCAACTGGGAAAAAAAAGAGAAGAAGAAGTTCGTGAGGAAGGGAGAATGTCTCGGGGAAAAGAGTGAACAACTCGGGTTATAACTCGGGTAACCTGAGTTTTTGCTCGGGTTCTAGTTCAGAAGGGTTAAGCCTTAAAATTTAAAGTTACTGATGTTAAACAATTTTAGTGCTAATTAAGAAATTAATGTTTGACAACTTAAGAATTTATCTCAAGTTTTAATAAATTAAGTAAATACTTAATAATGTTTTAAAAATCTAATTAACATTTTAATTAATTGACTAGTGTAAGACATGTTTTAAACTTAATTAAAGTTTTCAAGTTAGAAATAAATTGATTTTCAAATCTTAAAGAAGATTTTTAAATGTTAATTTAGATAAATAACCAATTGTTTTGGAAAGAAATCAAGAATTATTAAATAATAATTATAATTAACTAAGTAATTAAGGATTTATAATTGTAATCAAAAAAAATTTGTTAATTAATAATTAAGTGTCAAATTTATTTGTAATTAAGAATTGTTAATTAGATCATTTAAGTTGACCAATTTATAATGGGCAGTGAATTAAAATAATTAATTAAGGAACAATTAATTAATAAAGTTGATTAAGATTTAATTAATTTATCATTAAGAAAAATTAATCATTGGTTTAAAATAATCAATGAAAATAGTATGTGGTTAATTCATTTAAATCACATTCACCTTAGTTGAAAATAATTAACTATTGTTGTGCACTAGATTGGTATTTCTGTTGCGGTTGTGGTACTGTGTGACGTGAATTGCTCTATGTTGAACTGTGATTTAATTCTGTATTGATGTAAAAACCCTTTTGCCCGTAAAACGACATTTGAATTTCGATGCGACAGGGAGTTGGATTTCAGTTGGTTATCCGAAACCCACATCGAACCCTGAATGTGAATCTTTGTGATGAATACATCCACGTATTTTTAAATTGAATGCTCACAATCCGGTTTAGCCAAGAGAGGACCTTTGTGTCATATAACCCATTACGAATATGTGATACGACAAAATGGATGGCAATTGAAGACGGTGGTGAAGACCGGGCGTCTTTGAGAATGATAGGATAACTTGTCGAATGACTCTGCACTGAGTTGCTCTGGTATAAAGATCTCCTTATGTGATGGGGAGTCCGATTGGGATTATGGATGCCCGGATTGCAAGGACTTCTTCGAAAGTGCCTTCGGTTCTGTTCGAACCCGGAACAGACTTGTATGGTTGTATGTCTGACACACTACACCTTGAGATATAAAGCTGATTTCTTTCAAATAAATATCTGTTGTTGACGGAGAATTTATTCTCTTAGCTTAACACCCTTCTCTAAGACGTATGATCTCAAAGGTTATGTAGTTGAAGGTTATTAGTGATATACTCTCAATTTGGTAGTGTGCCATGCTGAGTGCTGCTGATCATTTTTTGATCGAACATGGCTTTGTGAAAAAGCGTAGCTTTGTGGATGAGACTTCGTCGAACCTCACAACCCGGTATGGTCGAAACAGGAATCATGGCAGCAAGGTTATTTGAGGGTAGCACCATCTGAGGGTATGTCCATTTCCTTCTGGATTATAAGTGGTATCATGGTATGGAGCCCAGGTACTTACTTTGTGGTTGCTGCAAAACTTATTGCTTTGTGGTTATCGGTTGAGAAGCGCTTCAGATAAAGGTTAGTAACGACCGGGAGGTGGCATACTCGTGTCAGTTGTTACCTAGTCATAGAGGTAACCCGACCTTGTGTAGCAGAGATTCGATTTGGTTCTCGGGGACATCCCTCCAAAGGCGTTCCATTTTATGTGGGAAGTTCCTCTGCCCGACCATTTGTTGGAAATCCAAATAAAACAATACGAGCCCAATATGGTTTTAAATTGTATAACCTGTCACCTTAGGTGGTAGCTATAGTAAGCATAGTATAATGGTATTTATGCTGGCTAAGATTGATATTATACTTTCGAAAATGTTTTCACACTATGCACTAATAATAATATTTAAAAGAGTTTTTCTCGTATCAAACATTCTTGACTGTCATAAGGAGAAATCTGCTCCAAGTTTGCGCTTGCATTGTGTGTGTGGCGGGAGGCCTTATGGCAGTCTCATTTTCAAAAAGCATTGCGGATTTCTTTCAAATTCTTTTGTTTTGCTTTTGATAAAAATGAACTGTTTTATTTCAAACAACTGTTTTTTGTTTACTCATACCAGTCCCATGACTGACCCGGAGTTTATTGTTCCTTTCCTAAACTCTGGGTGCCCATAACTTTCCACACGGGCAGCCTAGAAGCAGGTTATCCGTGTTTTGGAGCTAGCTTGGATTTTTAAGTCTTTTGGAAGCTTTGGAGTTGGAGATCTTTTGAAGTGTTGGAGTTTTGAAGACCTTGTCGAAGTTGAAGTATGTTGGAAACTTGTTGAAGTTTCTGTTTTCGTATTATTTTTGTATCATATTTGTATCACTATGATATTTGGGATCGATGTTGTATTGGATATTGTATCATGTTGTATCTGTGTTGATATATGATATTCATTTTGTTTCCGCTATTTATATTCATCTAATATTGTTATAGGCTCCATCCGAACTGAAATTCGACGCTTGAATCTCCGGTAGTCGAATACAAGTGAGGTATTTGATGTTGATTTTCAATCGCTGGATTTCGGATCGTGACGGGTCAAAAGCTTGTCTACTGAAGCTATAACGCAATAAACGTTCTTTTTTTACGACCGTTCCGTCTTCCTCGTTTTCCGTACCTCATTGTTTTTGCACATATTCATCAACATGCATGGTCTTTTTACCAATATTTCTACACCACGACAAAGTGACTTCAAGGAGAATGTTAAACGCACTTGATACCTTATAATTTCGAATGGCAGAGGGTGTTTTATATGATTACTTAGCATGGAAGTAACCTACTTTTTCAGTCTGCGAATGTATTTCGGTTTCGTGTTTTATCCAATTTTAATCTTTTTAGCGGAATATTATCGTGGCCTTTTTTTATTTTCATATATTTTTGTTTTTTTGTCGATCTTCTATGTTTACATCGATTTAGTCCAACTATCTATACCACAAACCCCGTGGAATAAATTTATGAACGAAAACATCCGAGCTGAAGAAAAAACTTAAGATGGAATTATTCTACAAATAAAATCAATCCACGACAATTCCAATCATATGAAACATTGAACACGGAAAGAGTTTTGTTTTGATAGGTTGTGGCTGCCGTAACTCCGAACGAGTCAAAAGTTATGGCCGTTTGAAGAAACAAAAGAAAGCGACAGACCGCTCGCTACTCCGATTCGACGGTATTGGTGAAAGTCTTCGATCTCTGCGAAACGCTCGAGCAAGCACACACTGTAACACTCAATATTTAAGATATTATGAATAGCCGAGGGAATAAACGGAGACATGGGTTAAAAACTTGTATGTTGAAGCTATAGCGCAATAAATATTCTTTTTTTACGACCGTTCCGTCTTCCTCGTTTTCAGTACCTCGTTGTTTTGCTCATATTCATCAACACGTGCGGTCTTTTTACCAAAATTACAACATCACGACAAAATGACTTCAAGGAGAATGTTAAATGCATTTGATACCTTATAATTTCGAACGGTTGAGGGTGTTTTGTATGATTACTTAGCCTGTAAGTAACCTACTTTTTCAATTTACTAATATCTTTCGGTTTCATGTTTTGTCAATTTTAAATCCAATTTCAATCTTTTTAGCAGATATTATCCTGGCCTTTTTTGATCTTTGTATTTTTTTGTTTTTTGTTGTTCTTCTAGGTTTACATCTATTTAGTCCAACTATTTATAGCACAAACTCCACGAAATATATATATGAACGAAAGCATCCAGGCTGTAGAAAAAACTTAAGATGGAATTATTCTGCACACAAAACCGATCCATGAGAATTCCAACAGTTAGAAACGTAGAACATGGTAAGAGCTTGGTTTTGATAGGTTCTGGCTCCTGTAAGTCCAAATGCGTCAAAAGATATCGCCGTATGAAGAAATGGAAGAAAGAGACGGACCGCTCGCTGATCCGATTCGACGGTATTGGCGGAAGTCTTCGATCTCTGCGAAACGCTCGAGCATGCTCACACTGTAACCATCGTTATTTAAGCTATTATGGATCACCGTGGAAATAAATGAGGATATGGGTCAAAAGCTTGTCTACAGAAGCTATAGCGCAATAAATGTTTTTTTTACCACCGTTCCATCTTCCTCGTTTTCCTTACCTCGTTGTTTTGCACATATTCATCAACATGCGCAGTCTTTTTACCAATATTACAACACCACGACAAAGTGACTTCAAGAAAAATGTTAAACGCATTTGATACCTTATAATTTCGAACGGTTGAGAGTGTTTTATATGATTACTTAGCCTGTAAGTAACCTACTTTTTCAGTCTGCGTATATCTTTCGGTTTCCTGTTTTATCCAATTTTAAATCCAATTTCAACCTTTTTAGCGGAATATTATCGTGGCATTTTTTTAATCTTCGTATATTTTTGGTTTTTTGTCGTTCTTCTAGGTTTGCATCGATTTGGTCTGACTATTTATACCACAAACTCCGTGGAATAAATTTATGAACGAAAATATCCGAGCTGTAGAAAAAAATTAAGATGGAATTATTCTGCATACAAAACCGATCCATGATAATTCCAACCGTTAGAAAAGTAGAACATGGAAAGATCGTTTTTATAGGTTTTGGCTCCCGTAACTCCAAACGAGTCAAAAGTTATGGCCGTTTGAAGAAACGGAAGAAAGCAACGAACCGATCACTGATCCGATTCGAAGGTATTGGTGAAAGTCATTGATCTTCATGAAACGATTGAGCATGCTCACACTGTAACACTCGATATTTAAGATATTATGGATAACCGAGGGAATAAACAGAGATATGGGTCAAAAATTTGTGTGTTGCAGCTATAGCGTAATAAATGTTCTTTTTTTATGACCGTTCTGTCTTTCTCGTTTTCCGTACCTCATTGTTTTGCTCATATTCATCAACACGCGCGCTAGTTTTACCAAAATTACGACACCACAACAAAATGATTTTAAGGAGAATGTTAAATACATTTGATACCTTAGAATTTCGAACGACTGATGGTGTTTTATATGATTACTTAGCCTGTAAGTAACCTACCTTTTCAATCCACGAATAACTTTCGATTTCCCGTGTTATCCATTTCAAATCCAATTTCAATCTTTTTAGCGGAATATTTTCCTGGCCTTTTTTATCTTTGCATATATATTTTTTTGTCATTTTTCTAGGTTTACATTGATTTAGTCCGACTATCTATATCACAAACTCCGAGGAATAAATTTATGAACGAAAACATCCAAGCTGTAGAAAAAACTTAAAATGGAATTATTCTGCACAAAAAACAGATCCATGACAATTCTAACCATTAGAAACGTAGAACATGGAAAGAGCTTTGTTTTGATAGGTTGTGGCTCCCGTAACTCCAAACGAGTCAAAAGTTATGGTCGTTTGAAGAAATGGAAGAAAGCGACGGACCGCTCGCTGATCAGATTCGACGATATTGGCAAAAGTTTTCGACCTCCACGAAACGCTCAAGCTTGCTCACACTGTAACATTCGATGTGTAAGATATTATGGATCACCACGGGAATAAATGAGGAATGGGTCAAAAGCTTGTCTACTAAAGCTATAGGGCAATAAACGTTCTTTTTTTACGATCGTTATGTCTTCCTCGTTTTCCGTACCCCATTGTTCTGCACATATTCATCAACATGCGCGGTCTTTTTACCAATATTACAATACCATGACAAAGTGACTTTAAGGAGAATGTTAAACGCATTTGATATCTTATAATTTCGAACGGCTGAGGGTGTTTTATATGATTACTTACGCTGTAAGTAACCTACTTTTTCAGTCTGCGAATATCTTTCGGTTTCCTGTTTTATCCAATTTTAAATTCAATTTCAATCTTTTTAGCGAAATATTATCCTGGCCTATTTTTATCTTCGTATATTTTTTTATCGTTCTTCTAGGTTTACATCGATTTAGTCCGACCATTTATACCACAAACTCCGCCGAATAAATTTATGAACGAAAACAACCGAGCTGAAGAAAAAACTTAAGATGGAATAATTCTGGATAAAAAACCGATCCATGGCAATTCCAACTGTTAGAAACATAGAATGTGGAAAGAGCTCCATTTTGATAGGTTGTGGCTCCTGTTACTCTAAATGAGTCAAAAGTTATGGCCGTTTGAAGAAACAAAATAAAGCGACGGACCGCTCGCTGATCCGATTCGACGGTATTGGTGAACGTCTTCGATCTTCGCGAAACGCTCGAGCATGATCACACCATCACACTCGATATTTAAGATATTATGGATAGCCGAGGGAATAAATGGAGACATGGGTCAAAAACTTGTCTGCTGAAGCTGTAGCGCAATAAAAATTCTTTTTTTACGGCTGTTCCGTCTTCCTCGTTTTCTATACCTAATTGTATTGCTCATATTCAACAACACGCATGGTCTTTTTATCAAAATGACAACTCCATGTAACGACCCGGAAATTTCGATCCCGAAAATCCCAAATAGTTATGAAAAAGAAAACGAAAGAGATAGAAGCAAAAGAAGAAAATAGAACACCAATACACAGATTATCACATTCGCAGCGGATAAAAATATAATATCACATAAACAATAGTTATACAAAGGAAAACTGTACTTATCAAATTACACTTTAATATATATCAGAGTTACAACATATTTACAAACACAGGACAGATAAGTCAATCTGTTTCAGATACTATAATATATCACAGCAGTAACTCTCCATACGTTCCTGCCCTCCAGCTTACCTCCTGAGCTCCAGAACGTCCTTGCCTGAAAATCTTTCATACTCGGTCTGACCCGAGCACTACATCAAAGTAACACTTGGGTCAGGCTGGAAACCAGCGTGAGTAAACACATCTAACATGGAGTACAAAAGCATACAACTTATATAAACCCGGGTAACTTAAATCAATTTACAACTTCACAAGTGGTTATAGACATTACTAATTTCACACCTTAATTTCTAAGTACCAAACTTAGATTAAATGACCAAATTCACTTTAATCATTCCATTTCCTTCTATTGATTCCACACATCAAATTATAAATAATCGAAGTGGTTTCGGGTATTTACTAATACCCGACTCCGCTCTCTTCGAATCCAATGTCATCTTAACTTAGATCATACAATTGAAATTCAAACTTAATTCCAGGATGTCACTTTTACCCAACAATTCTTACTGATTGATAACCACGTTATTATTGTCCACCCAAACAAACATATCATAACACAAAACAATTCATATCAGAGAAATCAACCAGTTCATGGCATTTAATCTTATTCAATCATTCATAAGAAAGATTGATCACTTCCAAAATTAATTTAATTTATCTCTAATTAAATTAATTACTAATCTTTAATTATTTGGATTTCCTATACTTAACATTAATTAATGACAAATCAATTAATTAATGATCCTTTAATTATCCATCTTAATTAATCATCCTTGATGAATTATACTATAATTACAATAAGTAATTAACTCCTAATTAATTACTCAAATTAATTGACCTTTACTCATCTGTATTAATTTCATTGGTTCATAATATATTACTCAATTAAATTATCTTATAATCACTTACATTGATTAATTAACCCTTAATTAATCACACCCATTAATTAACTAGCCTTTAATTAATTTCTTTAATTAATCAATCCTTTAATTAATTATACTGAGTAATAAATCTTTAGTTACTTTCACTAAGTAATTATTCCTTTAATTACTTTTCTTAAATAATTAACCTTTAATTACCTTCATCAAGTTATTATACCATTGGTTAATTAATTATATTGATTAATTACATTGATTAATTAATCCCTCGTCAATAATTAATCACAATAATTAATTATTCCTTTACTAATAATAATCACTCTAGTGGTCCAGTGGTTTCGACATAGTGGATGTGGCTACATTGTGTTGTAGTGGCACCGGATCGATTCCCAGCGGCCACAATAATGAGACATAGTGCACGGCCACTTTAAAACCGGCTTAACCAAAGGTCAGGGCAACATAGTCTCCCTGTCCCCAAAGTTTTCGTCTCCCTGTCCCCAAAGTTTTGAAAGTTTTAAAATTCTTTTTTTTTTCTCCTTTTTCATGGCAGACCCTCCCTTCCATTGTGTCCTCTCCCTGTCCTCTCCCATCCCACCTCAGATCCCTCCCATACCACCTCTGTCTCCCAACTCAAACCACACGTCTTCTCCAACCTGTCCTCTCCGTCCTTCCCCTGACCCCCCACCACCACCTCTAACGTCCACTTCTAACATTCCCACTGTCATCGTTCCCCCCTCTTCCCTAGTCTCTGACCTCTCAGATGTGCCCCCTTCTTCAAATCCTCCTCTGTCTCCTCAACTGCAATGGACTTCCCTTTTCAAGCGTAAACCTAGCAACGCAGGGAAGTACATTCCAGTTGAGATGTCCCCTGAGTTTGATAATGAGATAATGATTCCACCAACAAGCGTAATAGATGCTGGAATTGAAGTTTGGTGTAGTAATCTGGTTGGATTCTTCCTCGACAAGCCATTGCCGTACTCGCTGGTCATAAATTTTCTGAAGAAGTACTGGAAATTGAAAGGTTCAATCAAAGTTCATTCAAATGGGTTTCTGTTCTTATTTCACTTTTCTTGTGATGAAGACAGAATCAGAATTCTGCAAGGAGATCCGATAGTTATGTGAAACAAGCTGTTCATTGTTAAGCAGTGGGAACCATCAGTTGGTAACGCTTGTGCTTCAATATCATCTGTGCAAGTGTGGGTCAAACTCTTTAATATTCCTTTGTTTGCTTGGTCCCATATTGGCATCAATTGGCTGGCTAGTAGATTAGGTAGGCTAATTTGTTTGGATGAATCTACTGAGAAACTGGAGAGACTGTCGTATGCAAAGTGTTTGGTTGCAATAAAACCTGATCAGTGTCTTACTGATTCTTTCCCTGTCCAACTTCCTGATGGTGGTACACAGTATATCCAAATTGAGTATCAATGGAAACCTGATATATGTGTTAGTTGTCATATATTCGGTCACACGGAAATAAATTGTGAAAAATTGTTATCGTCTGTCAGTCATGATAAGAATGGAAAGCAAATTAATAATGCAGCAATCTTAGAAAAAGGTCATAAGGAAGTTAATAAAGAGAAAGGTGTCTTGATGAGACGTAAGAAACAAAAATGGCAATTAGTCAACAGAACTAAAAGTCAAAAGGCTACCTCGTCTGGTAAGCAAGCCCACTTTAAGGATAACCCTGACATAAGTTACTCTGCAATAAATAAGAACCCACAAGGTGAAAAAAATGAAGTTGGTTTGACTGGAAATATAACGACTTTCACACGTGAGGGGACCAGGGAGACTTCTGGAATTGAAAACTCAAATATTCTTAAAGATAATTGTTATCACGTGCTTGCTGAGTTGTGTGAGAGTGAAGATGTAGTGGAAACAAGCAAGAACCTTATCAATGAGAAGAAAACAAGTAATGTTACTCAGAATTCTGAAGGTTCGCATGCAGTAATATCCCATGTTGCAAGTAACATTCCTGAATCAACCTCCATCCCAGTTTCTCCATGCAAACTCAAGTGCGCTGATTATCTTCCATCACTAACCCCAATTATGCCGTTTAATCAATCTAACAACGCCCAAGCTGGTGATAAGGGAATCAACCAAAATCCAAATCCCTCTCAAGAAATAGCTGTTCAAAGTTTATCTGTGCACGTCACGCTTTTGCACGTGCACAACTCAATACACAAAGACAGTTGCTCAATTTCCTCTAAATCTCCAATCCCAGAATCCTCTGATAAACAACAGAACAATGACCAACCTTACCGACACATTCCAGCTCCCCTCGCTTGGAAACCACCACCACCTACCCCGAACCTTTCCACTTCAACCACTCCCCATATTCCCCACAACCAGCTTGTACTGTTACAAGTTAGCAACTCCCCAGCACGTAACTGTAAGTCCTCAAATACTAATATACGCACTGCCATTGACCTAAAGCCAGGTGATGGTTCAACCTCATCAGCCCCTGTTCTTGAACCGAACATTCAATCTACTCCTCTTACCAGGGGTACCAAGAAGAACTCCAACAACAACAATTGTTTGATCAATGATGAACAATATTGCTACATGGAACATTAGAGGAGCTTACACTGAAGTTAAACTAAACCAATGCAAAAACTTAATCTATGCTCATTCGTTGAGTCTTCTAGCCATTATGGAAACTCAACTCTACTCTATCATCCAAGGCAGCTACCTTCATTAATCCATCCTGGAAAATGATAAATAATCTCTCTGAGGCACCTTATGGTCGAATTCTGATTCTTTATAACCCCACTATATTTCTACTTTCTCCTATACTTAAAACTTCTCAACTCATTCACCTTCACTGCTCCCATTTTTCAACATCTACTTCTTTTTATCTTACTGTTATTTACGGTCTAAACACTGTTGTTGCTCGACAATCTTTTCTTAATTTACTTCCTTCATTTCGTCAGGAAACGCATCCTTGGATTACATTTGGAGATTTTAACTGTTCATCCGAATTATCTCATAGACATGGAGGAAATCCATTAACGCTTCGACAAATTAGACCCCTTAGCTGCTCTATCTCCCTGTCCAATCTCATTGAGATTAATTCTGTTGGAGCCACTTTCTCCTGGAATAATTCAAGACGTAATTCTCCACGAACCTTCTCCAAAATTGACTTCTCTTTCTCGAATCTCAAAGCTATGTCCAGATGGCCTAATTTGTTTAACCTTCTCCCATTGCCAGGCCTGTCAGACCACTCACCTCAAATCTTATCCTTTGGGTCTGCAATGAGGAAAAGAAATGCAAATTTTAAATTTTTTAATGCTTGGGTTGTTCAACCTGAATTTCTTCAAATTGTCAACAAATCTTGGTCTACTAATTTCTTTGGTAACCCCATGTTTATATTGCAGTGTAAGCTGAAGGAAGTTAAAGCTGATTTGAAAGAATGGGCGTTGAACAAATTTGGTCATGGAAAACTGGCTTCTACCACTCTCTCCCATGAACTCTACCAAATCCAGGAATCTTTGCTGTCTGATCCTTCTAGCAGTGAGTTGGCGGCTAAAGAAGCTGCTGTTTCTTCCCAACTATTTGAAGCCTTAAAGACAGAATGCGATATGGTTAAACAGAAGTCTAGGATGCAATGGTTTAAAGATGGAGATAGAAATTCTGCTTTCTTCCACTCCTCACTCAGAGCCAAACAGTCACGCGAGTCCATTAATTCCCTTACTGATGCTAATGGTGAGTTCATCAGCGACCCTTCAATTATATCTAATATGTTTCTTGATCACTTCAGTAATCTGCTTGGAAAATGTAATCATCCCACTCCATCGCTAGAGCTCCTTGATTCGATTAGTTTACCTAGAATTTCTGCTGAAGACTATGCATTCCTCTCCTTTGCAATATCAGACACTGAAATTAAAGATGCTTTATTCTCTCTAAATGCAAACTCCACAGGCGGTCCTGACGGTTTCAACGCCTTCTTCTTCACTTCTTGTTGGGGAATTGTTGGCAATATCTTCCTCAAGGCTGTTCATAATTTTTTCAATAAATGCAAAATGATTGGTTCTATCAATGCCACAAAGATTGCCCTTATCCCGAAGGTGAAGCATGCCTGCAGTGTTTTTGATTTTCGGCCAATTTCTTGCTGTAACACCATGTACAAAACTATTTCGAAGGTAATTGCTAATAGGCTCAAAGTGGTTTTAACCAGAGTGATCTCTCCCAAACAGGCTGCTTATCTTAAAGGAAGAAGTATCCTCGATAATGTCATGATGTCTCACGAACTGTTGAATGGCTACAACAAATCCAATACTACCCCCCGCGCAATGTTCAAGCTGGATATCTCGAAAGCATTTGACTCTTTGCAATGGGACACAGTGGTTAGAATCATGGGGTTAATGAATTTCCCCAAACACTTTGTTGCTTGGATTCACTCATGTATTTCCACTCCGAGCTACTCCATAATGGTTAACAGCTGTAATGTTGGTTACTTTCATGGTAAACAGGGTGTTCGACAGGGTGACCCAATGTCTGCATATTTATTTATAATAGTGATGGAGGTGCTAACCCAAATTCTTAACCATGGTCATTGATGGAAGCTTCAATCTCCATCCCAGATGTAAAAATCCCCGCGTCACATCTCTTATGTTTGCGGACGACTTGGTTATATTTTTTAAGCCAAACAAGATGACTGTTAATTCTATCATGGGTGGTCTCCACAAATTTTTCAAAATCACTGGTTTGTCCATAAACCTGTCGAAGTCCGACTTATTGATTGCTGGAGTTGATTCTGTCATGATCTCTCAAATAACTAGTTACTCTAAAATCTCTTGTCGTGATGACACCTCTATGTACCTTGGTATACCTTTAGCTACTTCGCGTGTGTCGTATGCTCAATGTATTCCGCTGTATGACAGAATAACTGCAAGGCTCTCTATGTGGACCAATAGATTACTTAGTCAAGCGGGTAGTCTAACTCTGATCAATTCAATAGTGTTCTCTATGACTGTGTACTGGTCACGTTCATTCATTCTTCCAATCAGGTTAATCAAAATGATCAGATCGGCTTTGTGTAACTTCTTTTGGCATGGCTCGATTAACTCTAATAAGCTTTCTCCTTGTGCTTTCTCCTCTCTTGAAAAGCCTCAGTCAAGAGGTGGTCTTGGTATAAAAAAAATGCTCTTACGGAATCGTGCGGCCATGGTTTACCACATTGACAATCTGTTAAACCACAAGGATAGCCTATGGGTTTCTTGGTCCAAACATAACATAATTCGTCACAAAAACTTTTGGACAATGGATATCCCTCAGGAGAGTAGTTGGACTTGGCGATGCATTCTAAAGAATAGGTCCGATATTCTTTAATACGCAAGAAGTCGAATTGGAATAGCTGGTCGTGTTTCCTTCTGGAACGACCCGTGGGTGCACAATGGGATGATACTGGGTCGCCTTCTTTCCTTCAACTGTCAAGCACAAACTGGGATAAGTCCTCACGCGCTGGCAGTTGATTTTATTACTGACGGAGTTGTTCAACTACCTTACTCAACTAATTCGTCTGTTCGACATCTCTGGGGTCTCTTGGGTGGTTGTAAGGTTCTGTTTACGCCTACTGACGGTATAACATGCTCCTGTTGCTATGACAAATTCTCGATAAAAGATATGTATAAACAATTCGTTTGTCATGACAATCCGGTTACTCTGAGTTGGCATAAGCGCATATGGCTGAATCATAACTCTGCTAGTCAAAACTTGATGCTTTGGAAGATTTTTGGACATGCATTGAAAACTAAAGTTAAACTGAGTCAGAGAGGTCTTTTGATTGATACTACTTGTTGCTTGTGCAATGCTGCAGATGAGAATACACTTCACCTGTTCTTCAATTGCCCGTACGTCAATAGGTTGTGGAGCTGTACTATCTCCATAATCTCTGGACGGAATGTTTCAACTGACAGTGAGGAGGAATGGAATATTATATTCAAGGCGACTAGGTGGAAGGGAGAAGCCACATACGTGCTGCTGTTCACCCTAAAAACGTTTATAAAATTAATTTGGGAGGAGAGAAATGCAATAATATTTACTGGTAAAAGGAAAACTTTTTCTCAAATGAAAGATACCATCTTTGGTGGTCTGAAATTTGGAATCGCTGCATCGAGCTATGACTTTGCACCTGGATTCTTGTCTGCTCTATCGTGACTCATGGCGTTGTGTGTTTTTGTGTTCCTTTGTTGTGTTTTGTCTTCGTTGTTCCCTTTGATATGCCTGTTTTCTTTATGTTCTTGTTTCTTACCTTGTTGTACATCGTTCTTGGTATATCAATAAATGGTAGGGGTCCATTTCTAACCCCGCTGGCCTTGCCAAAAAAAATAATCACTCTATATTTCAAATTTATTAACCAATAATTAATTCTTAATTACTAAGTAATAAATTTCTTAATTATCCATAAATATAAATGATAAATCTTTTATCCAAGTTCAATTCCTTAGTATTATTACTCCAAAATCTTTCCGAATAACCTAGAAATCAAAAATGACTTAAAAACTTTAAGTTTAAGTAAAATTTAAAACATTAAATCTTTTGATTTACCATTTAATTATCTGCTTAGTTTAACTTTTAAAACAACATAAATACTTTCGTAACTTAAATTAATAAAAAATTAACTAACCAATTTATCACTTACAATATTCTAAGATAATTAACTTATCTAGATTCTGCAAACACCTAATTTAACACAGAGCAACCCGAGTATTACACCATAAAAACTCGAGTTAAACCCCTGCTTCCCTGCGTCACAATCCCTTCTTCCACTTCCTTCCCTTTCAAAACTCTATTTTAGTTTAACTTTATAAAAACTGTTACAGTTTATAACTCACGAACCCAAGAAGCAAAAAACGCAAGCGAGTCATCTTCTACCCCGAGACTAACCCCGAAGCAACACTTTCCCCCTCTTCGAATACACTGCTGACACACCAGAAAACCACGTTTCTCCTACTCGATCTACTTCGAGTTCGACTCGAAAACAAACCACAACTTTCCCGATCTTCCCCTCATCCCTAAATCTTCCCAATCTCGGTCAATACCAAATGTACAGTTGAAAGCTTGTACACGTGCACGTCATGCCGGAGCTGTGGCGATCGCCTACAACCCCATCGCCAAGTCGTTGTCATCCCTCTCATGAACCCCGACCACCCAGATCGGCGATTATGAACGCCAATCGAATTCGAACCCCTTGACCCAACTATCTGAAACAACCTGATCGGACTTCCATTGTAACGATCGTAAATTTTGAACAATTTAAATTGTGAATATTTAATTAATTTTGAATATTTGAATGATAATTTAAACTGAATTTCCAATATAACAATGAATTTTGCGATCAAATTTGAGAATTTAATCTAGAAAAAGTTGAATAAAATTTATATTTGACTTTGGAGTTGAAATTGAATATTGAATTTGTATTTTTAATTCAAACTAATGACTTAAGAAAATAATTTGGATACAAGAATTTTTATTTATGTAAATTTATAAATGGATGGTTAGTTTTAAATAACATTTTTCTTTTCTTTAAAATAAAAAGGAATAAAATTTTATTCAATACAAAATAGATAAGTAAATATACATAGTTAAAATTTAAAACAACATATTTGTAAACTTCGTAAAATATGAAGTGACTACATTGGAAAAGTTATAACAACATAATTCAACAAAACAAAGCAAAGAAATAACAAAATTTATTGAAATTCAAAATGAAAAAAAATATATAATAAAATTTGGTTAAGTGTTGTTGGGCTTTGAAATTGTGAATCTCGGTCCATTTACCTTTGAATGCCGTTTCCTTTTTACCTCAATTCGACCCGTTTCCTCCATTATCCATTTTCACAAACCCTAAGCAAAATCACGAAAGAAAAAGAAAATAAAAATGATGGCAGCCGTTCCTCTTTGTAAATTAGGGCTAGCAATCTAATCTAGGGTTTTGCTTCTTGCGATTCAAAACAAGGGTTTGCGATCTAATCTGGGCTTCGACCTTCGTTCAAATTGGCTTATTTCCCTTCGGCTGCTTCGACTTTGTTATGGTGAGTTTTCTGCTCACGATTAATTTTTAATTCAGGTGTTTAAATTTGTTTGGATTGAATGTTGGTTGCATGCTATGATTTGGTGATTATTAGCTTTCAGTTGCTCGGTTAAATTTGAATTTTAAACTAATAAGAACAGATAACTCACTGCATGTTGGATTGTTGGTTGCTATTCGTTATCACTTGCTCTGATGTTGTGTTTTTGAACTGTTAAGATCAGATTCTACTCAATTTTTGATTTTAAACTAATAAGAATAAATGCTATTTGATATTTGTTTTAAATTGGTAAGAACAGACACTATTTAAATTTTAATTTAAACTGATAAAAACAAATGCTATGAATAACCTGATGAGAACAGGTGCTTCCAAATGTTTGATTTCAGATTGTTGTTTTGAAAATTTGTTTTTCTTAAAAACTGATTTGAACAGATGCTATAAATTTAAATTTTTTTTTTTTTTTTTTTTACTGTTGAGAACAGATGCTATCATTTTAAGAATCTGATGAGAATAGAGGCTATTAAATCTTGACTTGCTTTGTGTTGCTGCATGTGTTGGATCTTGCTTTGTTAATGAATATTTATATGGAAACCTCTGAACCCAAACCTTCTTCTTTGTTTATCCGTGAATCAATCACTTAAGCCTATAATATGTTGTGATGTTTTGGTACCTGAAATTGTTTTTGTTAAGTGATAATGTGTTTGCATGCTTGTTTATGTTGACTGTCCCTCTGTTTTGAAATGCATGTGAGTTTTCTAAGCTCACGATAATCTTCATGCAAGTTTTTGAATTTGTTTGAAGTGAATTCCTTGGTTGCATGCTATGTTTTTGGGGCGATTTGATTATCTTTGGCTCGGCTAATTTAATTTTTAAAACTGATATGCTCAGATTTGTGACTGCATGTTGAATTTTTGTGCTAGTTGCTGTTATTTGCTCGATTTACTTGGATTTTAAATTGGTAGAAACAGATGCTAGTAATTATTTTAAACTATAAGAACAGATTCTACCCATTTGATTTAGTTTTTGAACTGTTAGGAGCAAATGTTTTTTTTGATTTCTTTTAAAATTTAAATTTGTAAGAACAGATGCTGCCCAGTCTTAATTTTTAAATTGATTAGAACAAATGCTACCTGACTATTTGTGTTTGTTTTAAAATTGATAGGAACATGTGCTATTTGTGTTTGTTTTAAAATTGATAGGAACATGTGCTATTTGTGTTTGTTTTAAAATTGATAGGAACATGTGCTATTGGTGTTTGTTTTAAAAATTGATAAGAACAGATGCTATATTTATTTTGTTATTAAATTGATAAGTACAGATGCTACTAAATATCTTGTTTGAAAACTGTTTGCAAACAATTGCATTATGAATTTAAACTTGCATGTTTGTCCCATGCCTGGTAACCATTAGACCATTTATTATTTTGCACTTGAGTCTTTTGGTACTGTTGTTGTATTGGTGTTGCATTTGGTCTGCATTGTAGTTGTATTCATATATACTTGCTACTGTTGCATTACTTGCTTCACTTGAGTTTTTTTTTGTAACAGTAGTCTACTGTGTTCATGCACTTTGGTTTGTGGCAGTTTGCATGTCAAGTTGCATCCATGCTGTTGCACTTGTAGTTGTACCCCATGCTGTTGCACTTGGGTCTGGTCACTGTTCTCTTGGTTGTTCTAGTCTTCATTTCCATTGTTGTTTGCATCCTGATATATGTTGCATTGCAGTTGATTCATTTGGTCATTTGGTGTCTGCATCCTTATCTGTTGCATACATAAGTTTGGCCACTGTTGTATAATTGCATTTGATCTGCACTTGTGTATATTCTCAGGTGGCACACTGCAACTGCACTTGCATTTGTGACCTTTATTTGCCTGTTGTTTGAATTGTGCATTATTCATGTGTAGCTTGGTCATTTTGATGCACTGCCTTGATTTATTTTGCCTCTATCTTTATAGTTACAGGTTTTAAACTTGATTTAAAAATTCAAACTATCCACCTAAGTGTTTTTTTTTAGTTTTTAATCCTTAAACAAAATATGTTGTATGTGAGTAACATTTTATATTAAATAAACTTAAGTAGAAATTATTTGCCTGTTTTACTCTAGAAACAAGTGTGTTTGCATGAAAACACAATTTCATACTGGTAGATACATGAATATATTTAGTTGAGCAAGCTGCTGTGAGTTTATTTCTTTCAGTGTGAAGATTTAAGGTTTAACAAAATGTGGTTATGAACATTTGTCAAAGTTTAAAGTTCTATTTAATATGAAAGTTCTGTATTGTCTCTGTGAATTTAGAAAATAAACAAAACAAATCTTATGGGTTGTCTCTGTGAACATTGGAACAAATCTTGATCATTTTGCTGTGTCAATTTGTGTATTCCCTGTTGTTAACTCTGTCTGGTTGATGGGCATGTCACTGACTTGCTGTCTTATTCATCTTGGTTTTAGTTGTTGTAAATCCTATGTGATGTTTGCCTAGTTGTGGTCTTGTTTCATGTTTAATGCAGTGCTTGGTCATCGCACTGGTCATTGCTTGTGAAGTTTGGTATTGCATTGTTATGTACGTGATATGTTGACACATTCACCTATGCTTGCACTACTTCATTCCAATGTATACTCTTGTCTGCAATTGTTCATCCTGAAGCTTGATCATTGTTTCACTTGTCTTCACTTCTGTTTTCTCCTAGTTGCTGTGGCATTGTGCCTTTGGTCTGCATATTGACTGTTGCAGTCCAACTTGTTGTTGGTCTTACTTATAATTTGTAGCCAGTTGGTCTTCAGTTTCATCTTCAATTGTAGCTTGTTATATGGAACTGGTAGTTGTTGCTGAGCTTGCATACTTCATGCTTGTTGTTGTATACCTGTCCACTGTAGTTGTGTCTTGCCACTGCTGCCCCTGTGCACTATTGATCTGTGCACTGTCCATACTTGTAGTTGTATGCCCTGTTGCATTTGGGGCTGCTGAAACTGTTGTGCATTTCGGCCTGTACTTGTGCTCGCTGCCTTGACCTGCTGTGTTGTTTCTGTTCGGGCTTGTTATTGTATCTTTGTGGTCTTTGTGATTACACTCGCACACGTGTTGGCGAGGCAGTGCACACGTGTGTTTGTCAGAACTTAAAAATTTGAAATTGTTAATGTGAAAAATCCGTAATAGATTTTAAATTGATTTATCTGTTTTACCATATCTGTAACCATATTATTCAGTTCATTTCAAATTTATTTACTTGAATAAAGATTAATCCTGACTCGAGTGTTTTTGTGTTTTGCAATAAACGCTCGGGTCAGACCGAGTATTTTTACAGCTTGAAGATTTTCAGGCCGCGAAGTTAGAGAGAGGGGGGGAATTAAGGCTTTACTTCAGTTTTCAGCAAATGTTTCTTATACTTTAAAATATAAATTGTTTCCGCTGTATAAATTAAAATGTAATGTATTGTAAACTCTGATATTTGTATGTAAAAGAAAAGTTGTTTATAAAATATGATTACTATTCTGTGATTCTGTAGCTGATTCTGTTTAAATGTTATAAACTAAATAACAATCCGTCATTTTGAACGTTTCTAGTTGGTTTAATTACCGACTAGAGGCGGTCAAGGCGGCGGGTCGTTACAAAGTGGTATCAGAGCTTTGGTTTGCACAAAGCTTAGTTTATGGCGTTTAATATGAATAGTTACTAGAATCACTTTAAATGAAGTGTTTTCAAATCTAAAGAAGTTTAAAATTGTTTTCTTTAAAATAAAAGGTATTTTGAAAATTAGAATTATTTTTGGAAATTCCCCTCTCTAAATTTAGGTTTGCGACTGTTTCTCTTCGGTGAGGTCTCGTTAGACTTGAGTTTCGATCGTTCAGAAACTCATTATCGAATTTTTGAGAGTCATGGAAAATGAAATGTAAGTCAAGTGGATTAATGAATTGGTTTAGATTGACTTAAATCAAATATTTTGAATATCTCCAAAGTAGTAATTGGAAAATAAAATGATATGTCAATTTGATTATAACCAAGCGGATTATTGAACTATAACTTGGAAATTTAATTTTGAATTCTTTTGAAAAATTGATTTCAAATGTTGTGAAGAACGATTTAGTGAATAAATGGATTATAAGTATTTAACTTATAATATGAAATTTTGGGTATATAACTAAGTTATATGAGCTGAATTGAATCAAATTAATAAAGGAGATTATAAAACGAAGTTTTATAAATAGAAATGGAATTTCTAGAGATGTTTGTAAAATCCGCAAACGACTTATTTTGATAAGTAAATTGTTGTAACTTATTAAAGGAATTATATCTATGGTTTTTGAACGGTGAATAAAATATCAAAAGAGATATGAATCTAATGAAAATTCGAAATAGATTTAAATAGATTCAATGATGCATTTGAATTTGAACGGGCATGGAATTAAGTTGAGTGGAAAACTTAGTATTGGAAATTTGAAGTTGATTTAAAACCAATATTTTGAAATGTATGCAGAATTCAAACTATGAATTAAGTTGAAGTTGAAACTTAAATGGGAATGTTTTTGGGAAGCAACACTATGAAATGAAGTAAATCCATTTTAAGTTGTTTTGAAATGTGTTAAGTATCGAAAGCATAGATTTCAACATTCATTGTTGAAATAGACGTTTTCGAGGAAAAGAAAGGAAATGTTTTATATAGTATTGGGATTTATACATCTATATTAAATTCGAATCCCTATACTAATGATTTTTGGGTCGTCGTAACGATGTTTTACGCAACATTCGTTTTGACTCAAATAAATGTGTTTAAAGAATGATTTCTTTTAAGAATGAAATATATACTTGATTTTGGTTTAAGTATATTGAATATTTTCAAAGTGTTGAAAATAAATGGATTTGTGAATTACTTATTATTGAATAAGTATGAAAATATTTTCCAATATGAAATGAAAAGTTTGAAACTTTATCTTTTAAAGATAAAGTGAGAAGTGAATGTTTGAAATTTTATCTTTTGAAGATAAATTGAAAATGAATTTGTGAAATCGATTTGAAAATCGTATATTCATAGATACTTTGGAAATGTAAATTCACTATGGAATTTATAAAAGAAAGGGGAATTTGTTAAAAATAAATATTGATTTATTTTTGAAATGTGGAAATAAATTTACGGATTTGGAACGTAAGTTTAAAATAAATCGGTAAGGATTTATTTGATTAATTTAAGTGAACCATTTGAAGTTTAAAATGGATAAATATTTGGAAATGTTTCCATTTAAGGAAATTGCTTTGAAATTTGTTTTCAAAGATTAAAAGGTGCAAAATGATTTGAATTTGTTTCAAATGGTTAAGTGTGAAAATTTTTATATCTTGTAAAGATATTATTTTTGGGAAATTTGAACAATTAGTTCAATTTGGAAATTTTCAAAGTGATTGAATTTTGAGTTAAATTGAGTTTAACTTTGACGCCCAAAAACAATTTAAGTTGAACATTGAATTTTAAATGGATGATTTGGATTGTATGTCTAACGTCGTGAATTGACGACATATCAATTGATCTCTATTAAATATATATCTATTGGTGGCGGGGAATTTATTCTCTTAGCTTAACACCCTTCTCTGAGACGTACGAGCTCAGAGGTTATATATCGATAGACATCAATTATGTGTTGAGAATTGACGATGTAGCGTGAAATCCAAATCGAGTGTGTGAAGTCGATAATAAATTGGATTGTGAATGTGTATTAGGTTTGATATGACCTTAAAATTCCAAATCGACTTAGAGGAAAATTTTAAATGGATAATGAAATGGAAATTTGTGAAACCTCTATTTGTTATGGGTATGAAATGTTGTGGTTTTCATAACGTATATGTGTGAATACGATTAATTCGAAAACCAATTAGTTTGGAAAAGTAATTGTTGTGGAAAACTTATGTAAGTACATGAGTATGATATGTACTAAATGTGAAGTGAAATATTATATATGTATGTATAATATTATGTTTTCCAAAATTGAGGATATGGAAAGGTACCTTCCATTTATACTGTGTGACTGTGTGATGGTGATGGAACTCGAGATGAGTATCCATTTAAAAAATCGTAGCTACGTAGTATTTCCATTAGTTGGATGACCATTTATATTTCCATTAGTTGGATTGACCATTTGTTTTCCATTAGTTGGATTGGCCCTTTGTCTTCCATTAGTTGGATAGGCCATTTGTTTTCCATTAGTTGGAGTGACTAGCGTAATTTGAGGGGCGAGATGCCTACAGTTACAAGCGATTCCACTGGGATAGTGGCGTAACCGCCGAGTAACTGCAATCTAGAAACCATAGCGAAATTCGAGGGGCGAGATGCCTACGGCCACAAGCGATTCTACTGGGATAGTAGCGTAACCGCCGTGTGGACCGCGATCTATGGCAACAACCATGGCGAAATTCGAGGGGCGAGATGCCTACGGTCACAAGCGATTCTACTGGGATAGTAGCGTAACCGCCGTGTGTACCGCGATCCATGGGGGAATGTGCTTTCCATATCCATTTTTAAAAGAATTTTTAAAAGTATTTTCACTGGGAATTGAAGCAAGTATATTTAGTACTTGGAGATTGTTAGACTTGCGCCTGGCCAGCGTATGCCTAATGTCTTTAAGAACGACAGTAGACTTGTTAAATTTCGAGTTAGCAAGTATTTTCAAACTTTAAATAGCAAATCAATTATCTGAAATTAAAGTGATGTAAATTCCAACCTAATGAATTAAGGAAGAGGATTTTTGAAATGTTTTGAAAAATCCACAGCTTTGGAAAAGTTATAATATGTAAAATTTCTTAAATGTAGTGTTTCAAATTTAAAATTTGGGTTTTGTAAGTTGAAAATTTTAGTAAAGATTTTTTTTTTGTGTCTTGATTGTAGAAAATAATAAACAAAAGAGTTAATTAGCAAAGCTAGCGAGATAAAACAAATAGAATGAATCCTATATTCATTCATCTTTAATAAGTGTTGAACTTGATAAAATTGAGTAAAATATAAATATCGGTGAAATTTTAACAATCATTTTTCCTTACTTGTAATTTCGGGACGAAATTCTTTTAAGGAGGGGAGATTGTAACGATCGTAAATTTTGAACAATTTAAATTGTGAATATTTAATTAATTTTGAATATTTGAATGATAATTTAAACTGAATTTCCAATATAACAATGAATTTTGCGATCAAATTTGAGAATTTAATCTAGAAAAAGTTGAATAAAATTTATATTTGACTTTGGAGTTGAAATTGAATATTGAATTTGTATTTTTAATTCAAACTAATGACTTAAGAAAATAATTTGGATACAAGAATTTTTATTTATGTAAATTTATAAATGGATGGTTAGTTTTAAATAACATTTTTCTTTTCTTTAAAATAAAAAGGAATAAAATTTTATTCAATACAAAATAGATAAGTAAATATACATAGTTAAAATTTAAAACAACATATTTGTAAACTTCGTAAAATATGAAGTGACTACATTGGAAAAGTTATAACAACATAATTCAACAAAACAAAGCAAAGAAATAACAAAATTTATTGAAATTCAAAATGAAAAAAAATATATAATAAAATTTGGTTAAGTGTTGTTGGGCTTTGAAATTGTGAATCTCGGTCCATTTACCTTTGAATGCCGTTTCCTTTTTACCTCAATTCGACCCGTTTCCTCCATTATCCATTTTCACAAACCCTAAGCAAAATCACGAAAGAAAAAGAAAATAAAAATGATGGCAGCCGTTCCTCTTTGTAAATTAGGGCTAGCAATCTAATCTAGGGTTTTGCTTCTTGCGATTCAAAACAAGGGTTTGCGATCTAATCTGGGCTTCGACCTTCGTTCAAATTGGCTTATTTCCCTTCGGCTGCTTCGACTTTGTTATGGTGAGTTTTCTGCTCACGATTAATTTTTAATTCAGGTGTTTAAATTTGTTTGGATTGAATGTTGGTTGCATGCTATGATTTGGTGATTATTAGCTTTCAGTTGCTCGGTTAAATTTGAATTTTAAACTAATAAGAACAGATAACTCACTGCATGTTGGATTGTTGGTTGCTATTCGTTATCACTTGCTCTGATGTTGTGTTTTTGAACTGTTAAGATCAGATTCTACTCAATTTTTGATTTTAAACTAATAAGAATAAATGCTATTTGATATTTGTTTTAAATTGGTAAGAACAGACACTATTTAAATTTTAATTTAAACTGATAAAAACAAATGCTATGAATAACCTGATGAGAACAGGTGCTTCCAAATGTTTGATTTCAGATTGTTGTTTTGAAAATTTGTTTTTCTTAAAAACTGATTTGAACAGATGCTATAAATTTAAATTTTTTTTTTTTTTTTTTTTTACTGTTGAGAACAGATGCTATCATTTTAAGAATCTGATGAGAATAGAGGCTATTAAATCTTGACTTGCTTTGTGTTGCTGCATGTGTTGGATCTTGCTTTGTTAATGAATATTTATATGGAAACCTCTGAACCCAAACCTTCTTCTTTGTTTATCCGTGAATCAATCACTTAAGCCTATAATATGTTGTGATGTTTTGGTACCTGAAATTGTTTTTGTTAAGTGATAATGTGTTTGCATGCTTGTTTATGTTGACTGTCCCTCTGTTTTGAAATGCATGTGAGTTTTCTAAGCTCACGATAATCTTCATGCAAGTTTTTGAATTTGTTTGAAGTGAATTCCTTGGTTGCATGCTATGTTTTTGGGGCGATTTGATTATCTTTGGCTCGGCTAATTTAATTTTTAAAACTGATATGCTCAGATTTGTGACTGCATGTTGAATTTTTGTGCTAGTTGCTGTTATTTGCTCGATTTACTTGGATTTTAAATTGGTAGAAACAGATGCTAGTAATTATTTTAAACTATAAGAACAGATTCTACCCATTTGATTTAGTTTTTGAACTGTTAGGAGCAAATGTTTTTTTTGATTTCTTTTAAAATTTAAATTTGTAAGAACAGATGCTGCCCAGTCTTAATTTTTAAATTGATTAGAACAAATGCTACCTGACTATTTGTGTTTGTTTTAAAATTGATAGGAACATGTGCTATTTGTGTTTGTTTTAAAATTGATAGGAACATGTGCTATTTGTGTTTGTTTTAAAATTGATAGGAACATGTGCTATTGGTGTTTGTTTTAAAAATTGATAAGAACAGATGCTATATTTATTTTGTTATTAAATTGATAAGTACAGATGCTACTAAATATCTTGTTTGAAAACTGTTTGCAAACAATTGCATTATGAATTTAAACTTGCATGTTTGTCCCATGCCTGGTAACCATTAGACCATTTATTATTTTGCACTTGAGTCTTTTGGTACTGTTGTTGTATTGGTGTTGCATTTGGTCTGCATTGTAGTTGTATTCATATATACTTGCTACTGTTGCATTACTTGCTTCACTTGAGTTTTTTTTTGTAACAGTAGTCTACTGTGTTCATGCACTTTGGTTTGTGGCAGTTTGCATGTCAAGTTGCATCCATGCTGTTGCACTTGTAGTTGTACCCCATGCTGTTGCACTTGGGTCTGGTCACTGTTCTCTTGGTTGTTCTAGTCTTCATTTCCATTGTTGTTTGCATCCTGATATATGTTGCATTGCAGTTGATTCATTTGGTCATTTGGTGTCTGCATCCTTATCTGTTGCATACATAAGTTTGGCCACTGTTGTATAATTGCATTTGATCTGCACTTGTGTATATTCTCAGGTGGCACACTGCAACTGCACTTGCATTTGTGACCTTTATTTGCCTGTTGTTTGAATTGTGCATTATTCATGTGTAGCTTGGTCATTTTGATGCACTGCCTTGATTTATTTTGCCTCTATCTTTATAGTTACAGGTTTTAAACTTGATTTAAAAATTCAAACTATCCACCTAAGTGTTTTTTTTTAGTTTTTAATCCTTAAACAAAATATGTTGTATGTGAGTAACATTTTATATTAAATAAACTTAAGTAGAAATTATTTGCCTGTTTTACTCTAGAAACAAGTGTGTTTGCATGAAAACACAATTTCATACTGGTAGATACATGAATATATTTAGTTGAGCAAGCTGCTGTGAGTTTATTTCTTTCAGTGTGAAGATTTAAGGTTTAACAAAATGTGGTTATGAACATTTGTCAAAGTTTAAAGTTCTATTTAATATGAAAGTTCTGTATTGTCTCTGTGAATTTAGAAAATAAACAAAACAAATCTTATGGGTTGTCTCTGTGAACATTGGAACAAATCTTGATCATTTTGCTGTGTCAATTTGTGTATTCCCTGTTGTTAACTCTGTCTGGTTGATGGGCATGTCACTGACTTGCTGTCTTATTCATCTTGGTTTTAGTTGTTGTAAATCCTATGTGATGTTTGCCTAGTTGTGGTCTTGTTTCATGTTTAATGCAGTGCTTGGTCATCGCACTGGTCATTGCTTGTGAAGTTTGGTATTGCATTGTTATGTACGTGATATGTTGACACATTCACCTATGCTTGCACTACTTCATTCCAATGTATACTCTTGTCTGCAATTGTTCATCCTGCAGCTTGATCATTGTTTCACTTGTCTTCACTTCTGTTTTCTCCTAGTTGCTGTGGCATTGTGCCTTTGGTCTGCATATTGACTGTTGCAGTCCAACTTGTTGTTGGTCTTACTTATAATTTGTAGCCAGTTGGTCTTCAGTTTCATCTTCAATTGTAGCTTGTTATATGGAACTGGTAGTTGTTGCTGAGCTTGCATACTTCATGCTTGTTGTTGTATACCTGTCCACTGTAGTTGTGTCTTGCCACTGCTGCCCCTGTGCACTATTGATCTGTGCACTGTCCATACTTGTAGTTGTATGCCCTGTTGCATTTGGGGCTGCTGAAACTGTTGTGCATTTCGGCCTGTACTTGTGCTCGCTGCCTTGACCTGCTGTGTTGTTTCTGTTCGGGCTTGTTATTGTATCTTTGTGGTCTTTGTGATTACACTCGCACACGTGTTGGCGAGGCAGTGCACACGTGTGTTTGTCAGAACTTAAAAATTTGAAATTGTTAATGTGAAAAATCCGTAATAGATTTTAAATTGATTTATCTGTTTTACCATATCTGTAACCATATTATTCAGTTCATTTCAAATTTATTTACTTGAATAAAGATTAATCCTGACTCGAGTGTTTTTGTGTTTTGCAATAAACGCTCGGGTCAGACCGAGTATTTTTACAGCTTGAAGATTTTCAGGCCGCGAAGTTAGAGAGAGGGGGGGAATTAAGGCTTTACTTCAGTTTTCAGCAAATGTTTCTTATACTTTAAAATATAAATTGTTTCCGCTGTATAAATTAAAATGTAATGTATTGTAAACTCTGATATTTGTATGTAAAAGAAAAGTTGTTTATAAAATATGATTACTATTCTGTGATTCTGTAGCTGATTCTGTTTAAATGTTATAAACTAAATAACAATCCGTCATTTTGAACGTTTCTAGTTGGTTTAATTACCGACTAGAGGCGGTCAAGGCGGCGGGTCGTTACATCCATCCCTCACCGTCGATCCGGACCTCAATGAGCCTCGCTGACCTCACTCCAGCTTCATTTCGAACCCATCATCTTTTCCACTTGCCGAGGTCGAACCCGATGCATCACCGTCGCCGAGCAAAACTCAATATGCATTGCGACCAAAACGAATCATCGAACCCTATTTCGTCTCGTACCGCCACCACGACCATCAGTACAACCCCTAGCCATTATTCTACCATCGCTGATTATTGACCTATCTCCTGCCTCCATCCTGACATTTTCGATCATCCAGCCTACCAGGAAATGGTCAAAATACCAATTACGTTCAACACTTAATATCTAAAATCTATTATCCTAAAATTTACGATTATACCTTTTAGAAAATCATCATTTCCAATATCAAGCCAGGTTATATACTTGAATTCCCGATTTATTCAAATTGAGATTTTTTTTTATAAGTTCATTTGACATTTCTCTGTTAATTTTCTTTTTGTTAAAGAATCATCTTTTAATTTTTTTCCTGGAATTAATTTTAGATTAAGTACTTTGTCATTATAATCAAGTTTTATTTAAACTTTTAGGTCTAAAAAGAATCAAAGAAGAAGATGTTGAATTTTATTAAGGTTTAAAATCCCATACAATTATAACAGAGCCGGTAATTAAATTTCAAATCTGCACATCCAATATGTTCAGATAAATATACCTATGATCTATATTAAACCATCATGCAAATCATTTATCACACTATATTTCAAACATTTATTGCATACATCCAAATTTCAAATCAGATATAAACTTTTTAAAAGAAGTTGTTTACTCACATGTTTTGAAAATGAAGAACAGAGCACTCCATTTGAAACAGCTTTTGAAAACATTTGAAACATGAATGCCTTAGCTACTTTGATTTGAAAACTCGAATACCTTAGCTTCAAAAACTGGAATTTCTTGTCTCGGATTTGCATGCAGTAACAAATTCTAGGTTTGAAGAGAAAATGCTCAAGCTTTTTTTTTTTTGAAAATCTCTGGTTAGAATGAGATGCTTACAGACTCTTCTTTTTTTTCATCTCAGATTTGGAAAAAGAAGAAACGGGCTTGATCTTTGAACTTGCTTTTGAAGATGGTTAACAGGTTTCTGGGGTTTATCTTGCAAATGGATGAAAGGGTATCAAATTTATTTTCTGGTTTGGAAAAGGATGTTGGCAGATTTTGTTTTGAGAATTGGATTTGAGTTCTCTTAGTATTTGAGAAGAAAATAAGAAAAAGAATGAATTTTTAAGAAACATATGTTTATATAAGTTAATTTTTGTGATTTATTATTAAAAATAAAAGAATAAAAATTTATGGTGACACTTTTTTCTCATCTCAACATTTGTCATTTATTATAGCTTACCATTTAACACTTTTTTTAAACAAGCTTCCATGTATTTGCACATGTCATTTAAGTAATTCTTACTTATCTTAATGTTAAATAAGAGCTTTTACTTACCATTTAACTTCTTTAAAGAAAATAAAACCAATTATGTATAAATAAAAGCTTATATGTATAACATATTAAATTTTGTAAGTAATAATTCTACTATAAAATCTATGTATATCTAAATTTAAATTATCACATTTATTTGTTCGATCTATAAATCAGTATTTTTAATCATTAAATTCGGTTACCTTATCAATTACAGATATTCTAAAATTACGGGTTATCACATTCCTCCCCCCTTAGAATCTTTTCGTCCTCGAAAAGGAACGAAGCTAGAATTTATTAAAATGCTTATTATTGGAAAAATTATTCTTTGAAGCACTTTTAAAACACTTTTAAAATCTACATAATATTATAAAATGGTTTTATAAAAATACTTTTTATAACTCGATGTTTCAACCAGTCCATCATTGTTCTCACAGAAATTCGGTCATACGTTGATCAGGCGTAAGACTGAAAATCTACAAGTTCTTGGCAGACCCGTTTTCAACATCTAGTGAAAATACTTAGAAAATAATTTTATTGAAAATATAGAATTTTTTTTTGAAAATAGAGGAATATCTTTGGTGAGAATGTTCTGGAAATCATCACCCCCATCCATGGTCGTAGTTACATTCCAGGGTTACGTTGCCGTCACAGCAAAAGTCCATGTAACTACAGGCTCTCCGCGGCCTCTCGATGATGCCATGGAACCCACAACATATCACAGTTACATTCCAGGGTTACGTTGCCATCACAGAAAAAGTCCATGTAACTGCAGGCTCTCGGCGGCCTCTGATTTTCACTGTCCAAATGAAACTTCTCCACTCCTACATAGGTCGCAGTCTACCGATATAAAATCCAACGCAGACTGTTGGCTCTCAGCGGCACACACGACTTTCACTATGCTACCATATGTCGCGGTCTACCGATATAAAACCAAACACAGACTGTTGGCTCTTAGCGGCACAAACGACATTCGCTATGGTATACGCTACTTATAATCCCTAGGAACTAGTTTTGTCCAGACTCCTTACAGGATCAACTTTAGAACCCCCTCTTGGGGCTCAAGGAAGCACCACCCGGTGGCACTCCTGAGAAGTTCATTTCAAGGGAGCGCCTTTTTCCCCAGAGCCATCATCAAAACATTTTATACTATACACATGTAGTATCTTCAAATCATACACCTAGTATGATCTCATACAAAGCTCCTTTACACAGAATCGATTGTTCCAAAATCGATAATTCTCAAACTAGGCTTTCCAAATTCTCATATTGATTTTACCTAAAAATTAAAAGCCTTTCCAAATCCAAAGGTTCCCAAAACCTTTTCTAAAATCCTCATAAGATCCTTTATATATATATATATATATATATATATATATATATATATATAATTTTTAAAACTTTGGATCATTTCAAACTTGTATAAAAATCCTTTTATACTTCAAACATTTTCAAAAACCCTTTTCTTCCGGCAAAAGATTTAACAAGGGGAGTTTCGTTTTATGAAACAAAGATATTTAACTTGTTTACTCAAAATCAAATATTCAAATTTGATTACTCTTTTCAATATCAATTTCATTCAAATCCGTACGATGTTCACATATCATCCGTACGCTATACTAATCTGATCGCTCGCTTGATCACACAATTTCACTTCCGAACTAGCATCGTCCACCCGACTTCCTAGTGCAGATACAGATCTGGTTTCTTGATCAGAAACCGTCATTCTCCTTGCGTAGTCATATCTATGGTAGAGAATATCCAGAACTAATCAACAATCCATATCCAGGTTCGCCGTCGAAAATCGAGTAAAAAATCCCAACTCTGATCCACATACTATCTCGAAATTCTGTGCTCGAATCTGGATCAAATCATTATGCGAATAGAATAACATACGTACACCCTACGTATTTATCTTTATTGATTATTATCTAAATCAGTTCCATTTCTATTCACATTCACTTTGATTTTCATTTACTTTCTCACAATTGCTTCAATCCATTTGGATTATTCCTTCAATCCTTATCTCAGTTGGGTATTTAACCAATAACAGTTTGAACTCCGACCAGTTTATTTAGAAAATAGCTTGAAAATTTTAAAAATAGATAAGTAGTTGGAAAATAATTGCTAGTTTGTAAAATAGGTGTGCAATAGTTAAGTAATTGTAAAAAAGTTAGAAAAGAAATAGTCAAATAGTTATAGAAATTTTAAATAATTGCAAAATAGTTGTAACATAGAAATTAGTTATAAAGTAGTTAAAAAATAGAAATTAGTTCATAAAATAATAGAAAAAAATTGTTAAGTAGTTCCAAAGATAATTGTAAAATAAGTATAAGATAATTTGGACTTTTAAAAAGAAAAGTTGTATAGTAAATAGTTTGAAAAAAAATAGATTTATACTAAAACAATTTATTTTGAAAATAGTCCAGAGTCAAACTGTTCAATTCCAAATCTCCATTCCCCATCAATTCAATTTAAATTCCACCTCCATTTAAATTGACTTAACTCCAATTTAAATTACTTCAATTTCCATTGAAATTGATTCAACCACAATTCAATTTGAATTAACCTCAGTTCCTTTCCAAATTTAACTTTATTCAACCTTGATCTCAAATTCTACTAATTCAAATAAATTTCGATTCATTTCAACTCCAGTTTGAATTAATCCCAATTTCAAACTCCATTTCCAAATCAAGTTTAATTATTCTTGATTTCCTCCCAAATTCAATTCAATTTCCATTTGAATTTAAAACTATTAAACTTTAATTACAATTCCAAATTATTCAAATCAGTCCAATTCAAATTTTCCATTTTAAATTATCTTTACTTAACTCATTACAAGGTTCAAGTAAGAGTTTCAAAAATTTTAATTTACAAATTTATTTCTTAACGTTCAAATCTTAAGTTCAAAGGAATTCCATATCTCAATTTTAAGTTTAAGTTAAATTTTATTTATTCCTATAATGGATATATTACCACACGTCACTTCTCATTCATTTAAACAAATCCAATTCACAATTTAAAGATTATTAATATCAATAGGATGATATCATCCAATTCGTTTTAAAACATCCATCAATTTCCAATTTCTAGATCTCAAACCCATTTTGAGATCACACAAACTCCCAATTAGGATTAACCATTTAACTTCCCAAGTTAAATCCCAATTTCATTTTGAATTTTCCAAATCAGGTTGACCATTCCAACTTATTTAACTTTTACCCAAGTTAAACTCAATTCACTTAATCCAGTCAACCTTACCCAATTTGAACTTCCATTTCAAATTTTAAACTTCTCATAAATAATCTTCCCACTTATTAAGTTCAAAAACTTATCACTTTAGGTATCATATCTCATTCCAGATTTAAAACTCAATATTTAGAGTTTATTTTCAAACCATCTTTGATATTATGTATATCTCTCATATACATATTTATTCCTTAGCCCACCCGGCCAAAATTTTAAAATTTAAACCACCTTTGGTTTTAATTTAAAACAAATTCTTTTAAAGTTTACAAATAACTTCTTCTTCTAGAATAAGATTACATTCAAAATAGTTTGAATAATATTATTTCCTTTAAAATTTTGAAAACAATTTTCAAATGTTTAAATTTAGAATTTAGAACTTCATAGTTTGAAACCCACTTCAATTTACATATCTTGCTTATTTAAAGGTTACCCCCTTAAAACATTTTGTTTTTGCTTACTCATTAATACACATTTTATTATTAAACACAACAATTATTTATGATAATAACCCAAATTATCATACCTGAATTCCAATTTATTATTATCTTATTCTGAAACTCTTTCCCAAATTCAAGATTTCAATTTCCGTTTGAATTTATTTCAAACTTATCTTTATTCAATTTCAATTTGGTTGTATTCTATTACTTCTTAATTTAATTCAATAATTTAACAACCAATTCCCTTAATATTTACTAAAAAGAAATATTGCTTTATATATCAAAATGTATTTTTATATAAAATCATTTAAAATCTTTATATAAGAAAATAACAAGTACACTCTCATATATATATATATATATATATATATATATATATATATATATATATATATATATATAGACACACACACACACACACACACACACTCATCCTAGGGTACCACTTACCCTATCCTTAATGAGTAATCCCACCAGAGCCAAGGTTCTCGCTTAACCTTCAGCTCTAATACCAAATGTAACGATCCGGAAATTTCAATCCCGGAAATTCCAGATAGTTATGAAAAAGAAAAAGAAAGAGATAAAAGGAAAAGAAGAAAACAGAACACCAAAACACACATTCTCACATTCGCAGCAGATCAAAATATAATATCACTTAAACAATAGTTATACAAAGGAAAATTTTACTTGTCAAATTACAATTTAATATATATCAGAGTTACAACATACTTACAAACACAGGACATATAAGTCAATCTGTTTCAGATACTATAATATATCACAGCAGTAACTCTCCATACGTTCCTGCCCTCCAGCTTACCTCCTGAGCTCCAGAACGTCCTTGCCTAAAAATCTGTCATACTCGGTCTGACCCGAGCACTACATCAAAGTAACACCTGGGTCAGGCTGGAAACCAGCGTGAGTAAACACATCTAACATGGAGTACAAAAGCATACAACTTATATAAACCCGGGTAACTTAAATCAATTTGCAACTTCACAAGTGGTTATAGACATTACTAATTTCACACCTCAATTTCTAAGTACCAAACTTAGATTAAATGATCAAATTCACTTTAATCATTCCATTTCCTTCTATTGATTCCATACATAAAATTATAAATAATCGAAGTGGTTTCGGGTATTTATTAATACCCGACTCCGGTCTCTTCGAATCCAATGTCATCTTAACTTAGATTATACAATTGAAATTCAAACTTAATTCCAGGATGTCACTTTTACCCAACAATTCTTACCGATTGATAACCACGTTATTATTGTACACCCAAGCAAACATATCATAACACAAAACAATTCATATCAGAGAAATCAACCAATTCATGGCATTTAATCTTACTCAATCATTCATAAGAAAGATTGATCACTTCCAAAATTAATTTAATTTATCTCTAATTAAATTAATTACTAATCTTTAATTATTTGGATTTCCTATACTTAACATTAATTAATGACAAATCAATTAATTAATGATCCTTTAATTATCCATCTTAATTAATCATCCTTGATGAATTATACTATAATTACAATAAGTAATTAACTCCTAATTAATTACTCAAATTAATTAACCTTTACTCATCTGTATTAATTTCATTGGTTCTTAATATATTACTCAAATAAATTATCTTATAATCACTTACATTGATTAATTAACCCTTAATTAATCACACCCATTAATTAACTAGCCTTTAATTAATTTCTTTAACTAATCAATCCTTTAATTAATTATACTGAGTAATAAATCTTTAATTACTTTCACTAAGTAATTATTCCTTTAATTACTTTTCTTAAATAATTAACCTTTAATTACCTTCATCAAGTGATTATACCATTGGTTAATTAATTATATTGATTGATATCATTGATTAATTCATCCCTCATCAATAATTAATCACAACAATTAATTATTCCTTTACTAATAATAATCACTCTTTATTTCAAATTTATTAACTAATAATTAATTCTTAATTATTAATTAATAAATTTTTTAATTATCCATAAATATAAATGATAAATCTTTTATCCAAGTTCAATTCCTTAGTATTATTATTCCAAAACCTTTCCGAATAACCTAGAAATCAAAAATGACTTAAAAACTTTAAGTTTAAGTAAAATTTAAAACATTAAATCTTTTGATTTACCATTTAATTATCTGCTTAGTTTAATTTTAAAACAACATAAATACTTTCGTAACTTAAATTAATAAAACATTAACTAACCAATTTATCACTTACAATATTCTAAGATAATTAACTTATCTAGATTCTGCAAACACCTAATCTAACACAGAGCAACCCGAGTATTACTCCATAAAAACTCGAGTTAAACCCCTGCTTCCCTACGTCACAATCCCTTCTTCCACTTCCTTCCCTTTCAAAACTCTATTTTGGTTTAACTTTATAAAAACTGTTACAGTTTATAATTCGCGAACCCAAGAAGCAAAAACGCAAGCGAGTCATCTTCTACCCCGAGACCAACCCCGAAGCAACATTTTCCCCCTCTTCGAATATACTGCTGACATACTGGAAAACCAAGTTTCTCCTACTCGATCTTCGTCGAGTTCGGCTCGAAGACAAATCACAACTTTCCCGATCTTCCCCTCATCCATAAATCTTCCCAATCGCGGTCAATACCAAATGTACAGTTGAAAGCTTGTACACGTGCATGCCATGCCGGAGCCGTGGCGATCGCCTACGATCCCATCGTCAAGCCGTTGTCATCCCTCTCATGAATCCCGACCACCCAGATCGACGATTATGAACGCCAATCGAATTCGAACCCTTCGACCTAACTATCTGAAACAACCTAATCGGAGTTCCATCCCTCACCGCCGATCTGGACCTCAATGAGCCTCGGCGACCTCACTCCAGCTTCATTTCGAACCCCATCATCTTTTCCACTTGCCGAGGTCGAACCCGATGCATCACCGTCGCTAAGCAAAACTCAGTATGCATTGCGACCAAAACGAATCGTCGAACCCTATTTCGTCTCGTACCGCCACCACGACCATCAGTACAACCCCTAGCCATTATCCTACCATTGCTGATTATCGACCTATCTCCTGCCTCCATCCTGACATTTCCGATCATCTAGCCCACCAGGAAATGGTCAAAATACCAATTACGTTCAACACTTAATATCTCAAATCTATTATCCTAAAATTTATGATTATACCTTTTAGAAAATCATCATTTCCAATATCAAGCCAGGTTATATACTTGAATTCCCGATTTATTGAAATTGAGATTTTTTTATAAGTTCATTTCACTTTTTCTCTGTAAATTTTCTTTTTGTTGAAGAATCATCTTTTAATTTTTTTTCCTGGAATTAATTTTAGATCAAGTACTTTGTCATTACAATCAAGTTTTATTTAAACTTTTAGGTCCAAAAAGAATCAAAGAAGAAGATGTTGAATTTTATCAAGGTTTAAAATCCTATACAACTATAACATAACCAGTAATTAAATTTCAAATCTGCACATCCAATATGTTCAGATAAATATACCTATGATCTATATTAAACCATCATGAAAATCATTTATCACACTATATTTCAAACATTTATTGCATACATCCAAATTTCAAATCAGATTTAAACTTTTTAAAAGAAGTTGTTTACTCACATGTTTTGAAAATGAAGAACAGAGAACTCCATTTGAAACAGCTTTTGAAAACTTTTGAAACATGAATGCCTTAGCTTCTTTGATTTGAAAACTCGAATACCTTAGCTTCAAAAACTGGAATTTCTTGTCCCAGATTTGCATGCAGTAACAAATTCTAGGTTTGAAGAGAAAATGCTCAAGCTTTTTTTTTTGAAAATCTCTGGTTAGAATGAGATGCTTATAGGCTCTTCTTTTTTTTCATCTCAGATTTGGAAAACGAAGAAACGGGCTTGATCTTTGAACTTGCTTTTGAAGATGGTTAACAGGTTTCTGGGGTTTATCTTGCAAATGGATGAAAGGGTATCGAATTTATTTTCTGGTTTGAAAAGGATGTTGGCAGATTTTGTTTTGAGAATTGGATTTGAGTTCTCTTAGTATTTGAGAAGAAAATAAGAAAAAGAATGAATTTTTATGAAACATATGTTTATATAAGTTAATTTTTGTGATTTTTTATTAAAAATAAAAGAATAAAAATTTATGGTGACACTTGTTTTTCATCTCAACATTTGTCATTTATTATAGCTTACCATTTAACACTTGTTTTAAACAAGCTTCCATGTATTTACACATGTCATTTAAGTAATTCTCACTTATCTTAATGTTAAATAAGAGCTTTTACTTAATTTTATAATTACCTATCTAAATATATATATGTAAACTTCTTTAAAGAAAATAAAACCAATTATGTATAAATAAAAGCTTATATATATATAACATATTAAATTTTGTAAGTAATAATCCTACTTTAAAATCTTTCTATATCTAAATTTAAATTATCGCATTTATTTGTTCGATCTATAAATCAATATTTTTAATCATTAAATTCAGTTACCTTATCAATTACAGATATTCTAAAATTCTGGGTTATCATACTCCACGACAAAATGACTTCAATGAGAATGTTAAATGCATTTGATACCTTAGAATTTCAAAAGCCAGAGGGTGTTTTATATGATTATTTAGCCTGTAAGTAACCTACATTTTCAATCTGCTAATATCTTTCGGTTACCTGTTTTAACCAATTTTAAATCCAAATTCAATCTTTTTAGCGGAATATTATCCTGGCCTTTTTTATCTTTGTATTTTTTAGATTTTTTGTCATTCTTCAAGGTTTACGTCGATTTAGTCCGAATATTTATACCATACTCCACAAAATATATTTATGAACGAAAACATTCGAGTTGTAGAAAAAACTTAGAATGGAATTGTTCTGCACATCCAACTGATCCATGCCAATTCCAACCGTTAAAAATGTAGAACATGGAAAGAGCTTCGTTTTGATAGGTTGTGGCTACTATAACTCCAAATGAGTCAAAAGTTATGGTCGTTTGAAGAAGCGGAAGAAAGCAACGGACCGCCCGCTGATTTGATTCGACGGTATTGGCGAAAGTCTTCGATCACCACGAAACGCTCGAGCATGCTCACACTGTAACACTTGATATTTAAGATATTATGGATCATCGTGGGAATAAATGAGGATATAGGTCAAAAGCTTGTCTGCTGAAACTATAGCGCAATAAACGTTCTTTTTTTACGACCGTTCCGTCTTCCTTGTTTTCCTACCACATTGTTATGCACATATTCATCAACACGCGCGGTCTTTTCACATAAATTATAGCACCACGACAAAGTGACTTTAAGAAGAATGTTAAACGCATTTGATACCTTATAATTTCGAACGGCTGAGGGTGGTTTATATGTTTACTTAGCCTGTAAGTAAGCTACTTTTTCAGTCTGCGAATATCTTTCGGTTTCCTGTTTTATTCAATTTTAAATCCAATTTCAATCATTTTATTGGAATATTATTGTGGCCTTTTTTTAATCTTCGTATATTTTTTTTTTGTCGTTTTTCTAGGTTTACATCAATTTAGTCCGACTATTTATACCACAAACTCCACGGAATAAATTTATGAACGAAAACATCCAAGCTGTAGAAAAAACTTAAGATGAAATTATTCTGCACACAATACCGATCCATGACAATTCCAACCGTTAGAAAGGTAGAATATGTAAAGAGCTTCGTTTTGATAGGTTTGGGCTCCCGTATCTCCAAACGAGTCAAAAGTCATGGCCGTTTGAAGAAAATAAAGAAAACGACGGACCGCTCGCTGATCCGATTCGATGGAATTGGCGAAAGTCTTCCATCTCCACGAAACGCTCGAGCATGCTCACACTGTAACACTCGATACTTAAGATATTATGGATAACCGAGGAAATAAATGGAGATATGGGTCAAAAACTAGTCTGCTGAAGCTATAGCGCAATAAACGTTCTTTTTTACGACCGTTCTATCTTCCGTATTTTCCGTACCTCATTATTTTGCACATATTCATCAGCACACGCGCTCTTTTTACCAAAATTACAACACCACGACAAAGTGATTTTAAGGAGAATGTCAAATGCACTTGATACCTTAGAATTTCGAACGGCTATGGGTGTTTTAAATGATAATTTAGCTTGTAAGTTACCTACTTTTTCAATCTGCGAATATCTTTCGATTTTCTATTTTATCCAATTTTAAATCCAATTTCAATCTTTTTAATGGAATATTATCCTTGCCTTTATTGATCTGTGTATTTTTTTTGTCGTTCTTCTAGGTTTACATCGATTTAGTCCGACTATTTATACCACAAACTCCGGGGAATAAATTTATGAACGAAAACATCTAAGCCGTGGAAAAAACTTAAAATGGAATTATTTTGCGCAAAAGACCGATCCATGAAAATTCCAACCATTAGAAACGTAGAATATGGAAAGAGCTTCGTTTTGATAGGTTGCGGCTCTCGTAACTCCAAACGAGTCAAAAGTTATGGCCGTTTGAAGAAACGGAAGAAAGCGACGGACCGCTCGCTGATCTGATTCGACGGTATTGGCAAAAGTCTTCGATCTCTGCGAAACGCTCAAGCATGCTCACGTAACACTCGATATTTAAGATATTATGGGTCACCATGGGAATAAATGAGGATATGGGTCAAAAGCTTGTCTACTGAAGCTATAGCGCAATAAACATTCTTTTTTTACGACCGTTCCATCTTTCTCGTTGTCCGTACCTCATTGTTTTGCAAATATTCGTCAACATGCACGGTCTTTTTATCAATATTACAACACCACGACAAAGTGACTTCAAGGAGAATGTTAAATGCATTTGATACCTTATAATTTCGAACGGCTGAGGGTGTTTTATATGATTACTTAGCCTGTAAGTAACCTACTTTTTCAGTCTGCAAATATCTTTCGGTTTCCTGGTTTATCCAATTTTAAATCCAATTTCAATCTTTTTATTGGAATATTATCGTGGCCTTTTTTTAATCTTTGTATATTTTTGTTTTTTTGTCGTTCTTCTTGGTCTACATCAATTTAGTCCGACTATTTGTACCACAAACTCTATGGAATAAATTTATAAACGAAAACATCCGAGCTGTAGAAAAAACATAAGATGGAATTATTCTGCACACAATCCCGATTCATGATAATTCCAACTGTTAGAAAAGTAGAACATGTAAAGAGATTCCTTTTGATAGGTTTTGGCTCCTGTAACTCCAAACGAGTCAAAAGTTATGGTCGTTTGAAGAAAGGGAATAAAGCGACGGATCGCTCGCTGATTCGATTCGACGGTATTTGCGAAAGTCTTCGTTCTCCATGAATCGCTCGAGCATGCTCACACTGTAACACTCTATATTTAAGATATTATGGATAACCGAGGGAATAAATGGAGATATGGGTCAAAAACTTGTATGCTGAAGCTATAGCGCAATAAACATTCTTTTTTTCGACTATTCCGTCTTCCTCGTTTTCTGTACCTCATTGTTTTGCTCATATTCATCAACACGCGTGCTCTTTTTACAAAAATTACAACACCACGACAAAGTGATTTTAAGGAGAATGTTAAATGCATTTGATACCTTAGAATTTCGAACGGCTGAGAGCGTATTATATGATTACTTAGCCTGTAAGTAACTTACGTTTTCAATCTGCGAATATCTTTCGATTTCCTGTTTTATCTAATTTTAAATCCAATTTCAATCTTTTTAGCGGAATATTATCCTGGCTTTTTTTGATCTTTGTATATTTTTGTTTTTTTGTCGTTCTTCTAGGTTTACATCGATTTAGTCCGACTATTTATACCACAAACTCCGGAGAATAAATTTATGAACGAAAACATCCGAGCTGTGGAAAAAACTTAAGATGGAATTATTCTGCACAAAAAACTGATCCATGACAATTCCAACCGTTAGAAATGTAGAACATGGAAAGAGCTCTGTTTTGATAGGTTGTGGCTCCCGTAACTCCAAATGAGTTAAAAGTTATGGCCGTGTGAAGAAACGGAAGAAAGCGACGGATCGCCCTGATCTGATTCGACGGTATTGGCAAAAGTCTTCGATCTTTGCAAAACGCTCGAGCATGCTCACACTTTAACACTCAGTATGTGAAGACCCGCAAATCCGTACACTTTGAATCGACAATAATCCACACATGTCCGACCCAAAAAGCACAGACTGATGGAATGTCAAGAGAAAGAAAAGAAGAGAGAAGAAGAGAAGAGAAGAAAGAGAGAAGATAGAACCAAACAGAACAATACATAATCTCACATCGCAGCGGAAAATATATAATATCATATTAATGATTTTTACAAAACAGAAACTGTATATGTATACACATCAATCAGAGTTCAACAATCAATCAATAGTTATCAGTGTGAACAGTTATAATAACCTGTCCTTACAAATGCCGATAATTTAAAACAACTAAGCAATGCAACGGATAATCAAGAAAATACGGTTGTACGAAAATGAAGATCTACAGCTCTTATGCTAAAGCTCCAAAAGCATCAAATGTAGACCTGTAAATATACTCGGTTTGACCCGAGCATTGAAAAGGAAGAACGCCTGGATCAGTCTGGTAAACCAGCGTGGGAAACACACTCAACTGAATTTATTAAATAACCAAACTTATCCTTTATCAAAACAAATGTATCTCGTAAGACAAGTCCACACATAAACACGAACATGTTTTTACCTTACGATAACTAAAATATTTCATATCAAACTCTTGTGATATTATACTAGTGTCTAATATACAAATAATATTCAAAATAGCCGAAATTGTTACCATTATTAAATTACAGCATACTAGGCTCTATAAATAAAATGGCGGGTATTTAGTGGAGTTTGGATTTCCATACAAATGACCAGGTGAAGGGACTACCTTCCGAAGAGGTACACCTCTAGATGGATGTCCCGAGACATAGAACATTTGCCTTCTAACGACACAAGACCGGCCCACCTCTGTAACTAGATGATACCGAATATGTCATCCTTTAGTCGTTACCGACCTTTATTAAGGGCCCTCTAGCATACAAACCACAATAATCAGATACACGACGTCATAGCATGTAAAGATATATCTAGAAGAGGATGATTATACCCTAATGGGAGCGACCCACTTAGCCCTGCTGCATCTAACCTTGTTTTGGTCATTTCTGGTTGATGAGGCGTGACGAGGTAACAATTACCTTTCACAATCACATATCACATCACTTGGAATGCCACACGGCCATTTCCTTTGACTACTGATTGCCTTCTGCAAAAATACAACCCTTATGCTCATACGTCACAAGGAGGGTGTTAAGCTAAGAGAAGTTGCCTTCTCCGCCACCACTGATGTATGTTTGTACCAATGTATGTAATCTATAGAAATGCAATGTCAGACAAACATCCATACACGTTGTCTAGGAACAGGACAAACAGAACGTACTTTCCTATCACATCCTGTTGGGAAATCCCTAGGATTAGTAACGAATAGTCCTTGCATTAGATATTTCATAACGAAGGAACATTTAGGGTCATCTGCTCCACCAAACAGGTATATATATCCAAATACCAATCAATATATCATATATCATCCAAACAATCATCAGTCATTATAAATAATATTTATTTTCACTTATATAAAAATATCAGTGAGTCAGAAAGAGTGAGTTGTACTCACATTGCTTGTAGTCGTCGCGATAGCGATTTATTCCAACTAAAATTAAACAAGCGTTTAATTTCAACCAAAATTTTCACTAGCTTAAATAAATCCCAATCTAGATCCATAATGTAATGCTCGTTGAAATGAACCCAACGCAATTCGTTTCATGTGAAACAGACCTCGTATGACAAAGATATGCAATTTTAAAGATTGTACGAATTTATATAAAATCAATTTACAAATTTATTTTTATTTCTATTTAAGCTCAAATCGTATTAGGGCCGTTGATTTTGAAAGACAAGATCCAGGCCGCATCCCCTTTCTTCTTCCTCATCGCGTTTCCTACGTATATTCGAAACCAAATACGCCATTAAAACCTAGATCGGCGCGACTCGTTCATCCACCTAGGCGATGATCGGGGACCATAGTTCGAAAGCCCATCATGAGCATCACCTTCAGCGGATGATCCACTGAACTCGGCTGCACAAAAAACGAGATAAACACGCCCAAATGCGTGATGAACGCGACCCTATAGCCGGTGATTGGCTCCATCAAAGACGATCTCCACCGTTGAAGTTGTGCGTCTTGTCGCCCTCTTCAATGTTGCAGTTGAAAGTTTTCCAAATTAGTTGATGGACTGGAAGAAATTAAGAGGGAAAGAATCGACAATTCTCAGCCATTGAATTGAAGCCGGCGGCTAGGGTTTGCAACCCTACATTTGTGGAAAAAGTGAAAAAAGATGGCATTTTATAGAAAATTTGACGACACTATTCGTCCGAAAAATTTTCAAACTCGAAATAAAACATGTCGCCTGGCGTTTATAACATTTTACCCCTACTCCAAGTATAATGGAATATATATCGAAAGCCAATTCGATCGTATTTGAAAGACAGGCTTTCGAATCGACTATATAAATTTAAAATTTACATAAACCGATTTTCTACGCGTTTTAGCTGCCCCCGGACAAACCGTAAATCCGATTGAGACAAAATTTGAAATATTACAATAATATAACATTACGGATCCAATGAAACTAGTTTCGTCAAAATCCGAGACTATTTGAAAAATGATCATTTTTACACGTCAATTAAATATTAAAATATTCAATTTCTACAAATTTAACTTTTAATTCGATTTTAAAAGTTCTCTAACATCATTCTTGTTCAAATAGAATTTAAAACAACTTTATAAATCATTTTTATTCATTTTAAATCCAAATTCAATAATTTCCGCAATTTCAAATATTCAGTTAACAATTTAATTATCCAATTAAATTCAGATATTCGAAATAAAATTTATTCAACTTATTAATTTAACTTGTTCATATTTAAAATCAATTAAATATATGAATGTCAAATGACGGAAATTTTGGGTCGTTACACGACATTTAAGATATTATGGATCATCGAGGGAATATATGAGTATATGGGTCAAAAGCTTGTCTACTGAAGCTATAGTGCAATAAACTTTTTTTTACGACCGTTCCATCTTCCTCGTTTTCTGTACCTTATTGTTTTGCACATATTCATAGACATGCATGTCATTTTACCAATATTACAACACCATGAAAAATGACTTCAAGGAGAATGTTAAACGCATTTGCTACCTTATAATTTCGAACGGCTGAGGGTGTTTTATATGATTACTTAGCCAGTAAGTAACCTACTTTTTCAGTCTGCGAATATTTTTCGATTTCCTGTTTTATCCTATTTTAAATCTAATTTCAATCTTTTTAGCGGAATATTATAGTGGTCTATTTTATCTTTGTATATTTTTGTTTTTTTATCGTTCTACTAGGTTTACATCGATTTAGTCCGACCATTTATACCACAAACTCCGTGGAATAAATTTATAAACGAAAACATCCGAGCTGTAGAAAAAACTTAAGATGGAATTATTCTACACACAAAACCGATCCATGACAATTACAACCATTAGAAAAGTAGAAAATGGAAAGAGCTTCGTTTTGATAGGTTTTGGCTCCCGTAACTCCAAACGAGTCAAAAGTTATGGCCGTTTGAAGAAACGGAAGAAAGCGACGGACCGCTCGCTGATCCGCTTCGACGGTACTGGCGAAAGTCTTCGATCTTGGCGAAACGCTCAAGCATGCTCACACTGTAACACTCGATATTTAAGATATTATGGATAACCGAGGGAATAAATGGAGACATGGGTCAAAAACTTGTCTGTTGAAGCTATTGCGCAATAAACATTCTTTTTTACGACCGTTCCGTCTTCCTCGTTTTTCGTACCTCATTGTTTTTCTCATATTCATCAACACGCGCGGTCTTTTTACCAAAATTACAACACCACGAAAAAGTGACTTTAAGGAGAATGTTAAACGTTTTTGATATCTTAGAATTTCGAACGGCTGAGGGTGTTTTATATGATTACTTAGCATGTAAGTAACCTACTTTTTCAGCCTGCGAATATCTTTCGGTTTACTGTTTTATTCAATTTCAAATTCAATTTCAATCTTTTTAGCGGAATGTTATCGTGGCCTTTTTTGATCTTCGTATATATTTTTTATCGTTCTTCTAGGTTTACATCGATTTAGTCCGACTATTTATTCTACAAACTCCACGGTATAAGTTTATGAACGAAAACATCCGAGCTGTGAAAAAACCGAAGATGGAATTATTCTGCACACAAAACCAATCCATGACAATTCCAACCGTTACAAAAGTAGAACATGGAAAGAGCTTCGTTTAGATAGGGTTTGGCTCTTGTAACTCAAAACGAGTCAAAACTTATGACCGTTTGATGAAATGGAGGAAAGCGACGGACCGCTCGCTGATCCGATTCGACGGTATTGGCGAAAGACTTCGATCTCCGTGAAAAGCTCGAGCATGCTCGCACTATAACACTCGATATTTAAGATATTATAGATTACCGAGGGAATAAATGGAGATATGGGTCAAAAACTACTCTATTAAAGCTATAACACAATAAACTTTCTTTTTTTTACGACCGTTTCGTCTTCCTCGTTTTTCGTACCATATTGTTTTGCATATATTCATCAACACGCGCGGTCTTTTTACCAATAATACTACACCATGACATAGTAACTTCAAGGAGAATGTTAAATGCATTTGATACATTAAAATTTCGAACTGCTGAGGGTGTTTTATATGATTACTTAGCCTGTTAGTAACATACTTTTTCAGTCTGTGAACATCTTTCGGTTTCCTGTTTTATCCAATTTCAATCTTTTTAGCGGAATATTATCATGGCCTTTTTTTATCTTTGTATATTTTTTGTTTTTTATGTCGTTCTTCTAAGTTTACATCGATTTAGTCCGACTATATATACCACAAACTCCGTGGAATAAATTTATGAACGAAAACATCCGAGCTGTAGAAGAAACTTAAGATAGTATTATTCTGCACACAAAACCAATCCATGACAATTCCAACCATTAGAATAGTAGAACATGGAAAAAGCTTCGTTTTGATAGGTCTTGGCTCCCGTGACTCCAAACGAGTCAAAGGGTATGGCCATTTGAAGTAATGGAAGAAATCGATGGACCGCTCGCTAATGCGATTCAATGGTATTGGCGAAAGTCTTCGATCTCCGTGAAACGCTCGAGCATAATCACACTGTAACACTTGATATTTAAGATATTATGGATAATCGAGGGCATAAATGGAGATATGGGTCTAAAACTTATCTACATAAATCGAGGGCATAAGATGGAATTATTTTGCACACAAAACCAATCCATGACTATTCCAGCCGTTGGAAAAGTAGAACATGCAAAGATCTTCATTTTGATAGGTTTTGGCTCCCGTAACTCCAAACGAGTTAAAAGTTATGGCTGTTTGAAGAAACGGAAGAAAGCGACGGACCGTTCGCTGATCGGATTCGATGGTATTGGCGAAAGTCTTCGATCCCCACGAAACGCTCGAGCATGTTCACACGGTAACACTCGATATTTAAGATATTATGGATAACCGAGGGAATAAATGGAGATATGGGTCAAAAGCTTGTCTGCTGAAGCTATAGCGCAATAAACGTTCTTTTTCTACGACCGTTCCGTCTTCCACGTTTTTCGTACCTCATTGTTGTGCTCATATTCATCAACACACGCGGTCTTTTTACCGAAATCACAACACCACAACAAAGTGACTTCAAGGAGAATGTTAAATGCATTTAATACCTTAGAATTTCGAACGGCTGAGTGTGTTTTATATGATTACTTAGCCTGTAAGTAACCCACTTTTTCAATCTGCGAGTATCTTTCGGTTCCCTGTTTTATCCAATTTTAAATCCAATTTCAATCTTTTTAGCGGAATATTATCCTAACCTTTTTTGATCATTTTATATTTTGTTTTTTTTGTCGTTCTTCAAGGTTTACATCGATTTAGTCCGACTATTTGTACCACAAACTCCGCGGAATAAATTTATGAACGAAAACATCCGAGCCGTAGAAAAACTTAAGATGGAATTATTTTGCACATAAAACCGATCCATGACAATTTCAACCATTAGAAAAGTAGAACATGGAAAGAGCTTCGTTTTGATAGGTTTTGGCTCCCGTAACTCGAAACGAGTCAAAAGTTATGGCTGTTTGAAGAAACAAAAGAAAGTAACGGACCGCTTGCTGATCTAAGTCGGCGGTACTGGCGAAAGTCTACGATCTCCGCGAAACGCTTGAGCATGCTCACACTGTAACACTCGATATTTAAGATGTTATGGATAACCGAGGGAATAAATGGGGATATCGGTCAAAAACTTGTTTGTTGAAGCTATAGCGCAATAAACGTTCTTTTCTTACGACCGTTTCGACTTCCTCGTTTTCCTTCCTCATTGTTTTGCTCATATTCATCAACACGCGTGCTTTTATTACCAAAATCACAACACTACGACCAAGAGACTTCAAGGAGAATGTTAAATGCATTTGATACCTTAGAATTTCGAATGGCCGAGGGTGTTTTATATGATTAATTAGCCGGTAAGTAATCTACTTTTTGAATCTGTGAATATCTTTCGGTTTCCTGTTTTATCTAATTTTAAATCCAATTTCAATCTTTTTAGCGGAATATTATCCTGGCCTTTTTTGATCTTTGTATATTTTTGTTTTTCATCATTTTTCTAGGTTTACATCGGTTTAGTCCTACTATTTATACCACAAACTCCGTGGAATAATGAACGAAAACATCCGAGCTGTAGAAAAAACATAAGATGGAATTATTCTACACACATAACTGATCCATGACAATTCCAACCATTAGAAACGTAGAATATGGAAAGAGCATCGTTTTGATATGTTGTGGCTCCCGTAACTCCAAACGAGTCAAAAGTTATGGCCATTTGAAGAAACGAAAGAAAGCGACGGACCGCTAGCTTATCCGATTCGACGGTATTGGAGAAAGTCTTCGATCTACACGAAACGCCCGAGCATGCTCACATTGTAACGCTCAATATTAAAGATATTATGGTTCATCGAGGGAATAAATGAGGATATTGATCAAAAGCTTGTCTACTGAAGCTATAGCGCAATAAACATTCTTTTTTACGACCGTTCTATCTTCCTCATTTTTTCGTACCTCGTTATTTTGCATATATTCATCAACACGCGCGGTCTTTTTACCAATATTACAACACCACGATAAAGCGACATCAAGGAGAATGTTAAACGCATTTGATACCTTATAAATCGAAAGGCCGAGGGTGTTTTATATGATTATTTAGCTTGTATGTAACCTACTTTTTTAGTCTGCGAATATCTTTCGGCTTCCTATTTTATCCAATTTTAAATCCAATTTTAGTCTTTTTAGAGGAATATTATCGCGGACTTTTTTAATCCTCGTATATTTTTGTCTTTTTATCGTTCTTCTAGGTTTACATCGATTTAGTCCGAATATTTAGACCACAAACTCCACGGAATAAATTTATGAACGAAAACATCCAAGCTGTAGAAAAAACTTAAGATGGAATTATTCTGCACACAAAACCGATCAATGACAATTCCAACCGTTAGAAAAGTAGAACATGGAAAGAGCTTTGTTTTGATAGGTTTTGCCTCCCGTAACTCAGAATGAGCTAAAATGTATGGCCGTTTGAAGAAATGAAAGAAAGCGATGAACCGCTCGCTGATCCAATTCAACGATATTGCGAAAGTTTTTGATCTCCGTGAAACGCTCGACCGTGCTCACACTGTAACACTCGATATGTAAGATATTATGGATAACCAAGGGAATAAATGGAGATATGGGTCAATAACTTGTCTGCAAAAGCTATAGCGCAATAAATGTTCTTTTTTTCGACCGTTCCATCTTCCTCGTTTTCTGTACCTCATTGTTTTGCTCATTTTCATCAACACGCACGCTCTTTTTACCAATATTACAACACCACGACCAGGTGACTTCAAGAAGAATGTTAAATGCATTTGATACCTTAGAATTTCGAATGGCTGAGAATGTTTTATATGATTACTTAGCCTATAAGCAACCTACCTTTTCAATCTACGAATATCTTTCATTTCCTGTTTTATCCAATTTAAATCCAATTTCAATCTTTTTAGCGGAATATTATCCTGGCCTTTTTTGATCTTTGTATATTTTTGTTTTTTTGTCGTTTTTCTAGGTTTGCATTGATTTAGATCGACTATTTATACCACAAACTCCGCGGAATAAATTTATGAACAAAAACATCGAAGCTGTAGAAAAAACTTAAGATGGAATTATTCTGCACACAAAACCGATCCATAAAAATTCCGACTATTAGAAACGTAGACCATGGAAAGTGCTTCGTTTTGATAGGTTGTGGCTCCCGTAACTCTAAACGAGTCAAAAGTTATGGCCGTTTGAAGAAAGCGACAGACCGCTAACTGATCTGATTCGACGGTATTTGCAAAAGTCATCGATCTCCCAGAAACGCTCGAGCATGCTCACACTGTAACACCCGATATTTAAGATATTATGGATAATCAAAGGAATAAATGGAGACATGGTCAAAAACTTGTATGCTGAAGCTATAGTGCAATAAATATTCTTTTTTTACGACCGTTATGTCTTCCTCTTTTTCCGTACCGCATTTTTTGGCTCATATTCATCAACACGCGTGGTCTTTTTACCAAAATTACAACACCAGGAAAAAGTGACTTCAAGGAGAATGTTAAACGAATTTTATTCCTTAGAATTTCGAACGACTGAGGGTGTTTTGTATGATTACTTAGCCTGTAAGTGACCTACTTTTTTAGTCTGCGAATATCTTTCGGTTTACTGTTTTATCCAATTTCAATCTTTTTAGCGGAATAATATCGTGGTCTTTTTTTATCTTCGATATATTTTTTGTCGTTCTTCTAGGTTTACATTGATTTAGTGCGACAATTTATACCATAAACTCCACGGAGTAAATTTATGAACGAAAACATCCGAGCTGTAAAAAACTTAAGATGGTATTATTCTGCACACAAACCGATCCACGACAATTACAACCATTAGAAAAATAGAACATGGAAAGAGCTTCGTTTTGATAGGTTTTGGCTCCTGTAACTCCAAACGAGTTAAAAGGTATGGCCGTTTGAAAAAATGGAAGAAAGCGACGGACCGCTCGTTGATCCGATTCGAAGGTATTGGCAAAAGTCTTCGATCTCTACGAAACGCTCGAGCATACTCACACTGTAACACTCGATATTTAAGATATTATGGATAACCGAGGGCATAAATGGAGAAATGGGTCAAAAACTTGTCTGTTGAAGCTATAGCACAATAAACATTCTTTTTTTACAACCATTGCATCTTCCTCTTTTTCCGTGCCTCATTGGTTTACTCATATTCATCAACACGGGCGGCCTTTTTACCAAAATCACAACACCACGACAAAGTGACTTAAAGGATAATGTTAAATGCATTTGATGCCCTAGAATTTCGAATGGATGAGGGCAGTTTATATGATTACTTAGCCTGTATGTAACCTACTATTTCAATCTACGAATATCTTTCGGTTTCCTTTTTTATCAAATTTTAAATTCAATTTCAATCTTTTTTACGGAATATTATCCTAGCCTTTTTTGATCTTTGTATATTTTTTCTTTCTTGTCGTTCTTCTAGGTTTACATCGATTTAGCCGATTATTTATACCACAAACTCCTCGGAATAAATTTATGAACGAAAACAACCGAGCTATAGGAAAAACTTAAGATGGATTTATTCTGCACACAGAACCGATCCATGACAATTCCAACCGTTAGAAAAGTAGAACATGGAAAGAGCTTCATTTTGATAGGTTTTGGCTCTCGTAACTCTAAATGAGTCAAAAGTCATGGCTGTTTGAAGAAACGGAAGAAAGAGATGGACCGCTCGCTGATTTGATTCGACGTTATTGGCGAATGTCTTCGTTCTCCGCGAAACGCTCGAGCATGCTCACACTGTAACACTCGATATTTAAGATATTATAGATAACCGAGGTAGTAAATGGAGACATGGGTGAAAAACTTGCCTGCTGAAGCTATAATGCAATAAACGTTCTTTTTTTACGACCGTTCCATCTTCCTCATTTTCCGTACCTCATTGTTTTGCACATATTCATCAACACGCGTGGTCTTTTTACCAATGTTACAACACCACAACAAAGTGACTTCAAGGAGAATGTTAAATGCATTTGATACCTTATAATTTCGAATGGCTGAGGGTGTTTTTTATGATTACCTAGCCTGCAATTAACCTACTTTTTCAATCTGCGAATATCTTTATGTAACGTTTGTGATTTTTCGACGCTCGAAAACCGACATCAGTACATCCACTGTATCAACTGCCGAGCAATCGAATGCCGGAAAATCGAAATGTTATGGTTAAAGAAGAAGAAAAAGATAGAACAGAAAGAAACAACAGAACAATATCAGAATCTCACAATCGTAGCGGAACAACATATAATAGATAAATTAATAATCTTTAAATAAAGAACTATATCAGTTATTACATTACATCATCAGAGTGTACGACAACAAACAACAACAAACAACGGAAAAGAAATACTATATACTAGCGAATACGCCACGCCATCCAGCTTGTCTCCAGCAACTCCTGAATTCCAGAATATCCTGATAACCTAACTCTAGACTGCCCGTGTGGAAATTGGTGGGCACCCAGAGTTTAGGAAGGAAAACAATAAACTCCAGGTCAGTTATGGGACTGGTGTGAGAACTTAAAACAGTTTATCATTTTAAAACAAATAAAGGGATATTTTTTAAAATAGATTTGCAATGCTTTTTAGAAAATGAAACTACCATAAGGCCTCCCGCACACACACACAATGCAAACGTAGAATCGGAGGAAATTTCTCCTTATGATAATCAAAGATGCTTGATACGCATTAAAAAGAAACATTTGATATTATTACTAGTGCATAGTGTAGAAAACATTTCGAAAGTAAAGATATAAATCTTAGCCAGCATAGGCATTTCGCACTTATGCCTACTATAGCTACCATCCAAATAGTGGTGACCACCATAAGTGAATAATAGGTTCTACAACTAAAACCGTACAAGATCATATTGTTTCTTTGAATTTCCAACAAATGGTCAGGCCAAGGAACTTCCCATTGCCACATGGGTAGGCCTCTGGAAAGACGACCCGAGAACCTAACGTTACGGTTAGATCTCTGCCAACACAAGGCCGGGTTACCCTTCAAACTGGGTAACTACTGACACGAATACATCATTCCTCGATCGTAACCGATCTATATCCGAGGATCCTCGATTCCAACAACCACAAAGTAATAAATTTGCAGCAATAACATAGGTTAAATATCTGGGCTCCATACCATGATACCACCTCTATCCAAAAGGAATGACATACACTAAAGGTGCGCTATCCCTTAATAACCTTACTGCATCCTTCCTGTTTTGACCATTTCCGGGGTGTGAGGTCCGACGAAGTCTCGTCCACAAAGCCACGCTTTATACAAAAGCTGTACTTTGATCATCAAATGCTCAACAACACTTCGTATGCCACATTACCGATTTGGGAATGTATCACTAGTAACCATCAACTACATAACCTCTGAGCTCGTACGTCTCAGAGAAGGGTATTAAGCTAAGAGAATAAATTCTTCGCCACCAATAGAAATATATTTGATAGAAACCAACTGTACATCTCAAATTGTAATGTCAGACACACAATCCATACAAGTCCGTTCCGAGATCGAACGGAACCGAAGGCACTTCCAAAGAAGTCCTTGCAATCCGGATATTCACTAATCACGTCCATACTTCCCGTCACTAAGGGTGATAAAACCTCTAAATCGAAGATCAGCCGATGCAGAGTCATTCGACGGTAATCCTTCCATTTTCAAATATCCGGTCTTCAAAACGTGTCATCAAATGCAATCCATAACGACGTATCACATATTCGGAATGGGTTATACGACCCCAAGGTCCTTTCCCGGCTAACCCGAATAGTGAGCGCTTATTTCAAAAATAAGTGTGGCATTCGAATTCAAGCAAATCACAAAAACACCTATTTAAAGGTAAATATTGATAGTCGGTTCTTTAACTATCAATAGGCGTGCACAACATCACCAGATTCCAAATAATTTCCCAAATTATTTATTTTCCAAAAATATCTTTACTAAATATATAATTTCCACACTTCAACCATTTGAAAACAAATTTTCAAATCACTTTTCACCTTTACCCCTTTTGAAAACAAATTTCAACCATTTTCCTTACGCGGAAATACTTTCTTTTCAAAATGGTTCATTTAAACCAATTAAATAAATCCTTACCGATTTACTTTATATTTACGTTCCAAATCCGTAAATTTATTCCCACACTTCAAAAATAAATCAACGTTTATTTTTGAACAAATTTCCCTTTCTTTTATAAATTCCATAGTGAATTTACAATTCTAAAATATCTATGAATATACGATTTCCAAATCGATTTCTAATATTCATTTTCAATTTATCTTTAAAAGATAAAATCTCAAAATATTCACTTCATATTGGAAAATATTTCCATACTTATTTAATAATAAGAAATTCACAAATCCATTTATTTTCAACACTTGAAAAATATTCAATATACTTAAAACACAGTTAAGTATAGATTTCATTCTTTAAGGAAAACATTCTTTCAAACACATTTATTTGGGTCAAAACGAATGTTGCACAAAACATCGTTATGACGACCCAAAATCACTAGTATAGGGGTTCGAAATTAAGATAGATATATAAATCCCAATACTATATAAAACATTTCCTTTTGGAAATCATTTACTATAACAGCAGTGTTATAGTCCACTATTTCCTTCTATTTCTCGAAAACGTCTATTTCAACAATAAATGTTGAAATCTATGGTTTCGACACTTAATGCATTTTAAAACAACTTCACATCGTTTTAATTCTATTTAAAATATCACTTCCCCAAAACACTTTAATATATTATTCACTGTCCCAAAATCGTGAATATTCTTCGTTAACCAAATTCAACATTTTTCTACACATTTTGTTTAAAGGATTATCCACCGTCCAAAATCGTGAATATATCTCCCTTAAAAAAAAAATCTAAAATAATTGACTTATCAAAATAAGTCAGTTTCGGATTTATAAAACAATGTTTATAAATTCCCATTTATATTTTATAAAGACTTCAATTTACAAAATTTAAATATCTTACTACTTATAAAATTCCATTTATAACCTCATTTTCAACATTAACAGAACTCCTTTTATAATTCCATTATTTCGATTTATAAAATAAATATTTTATAAATCTCATCTATAAACCATTTATACTTATTCGAAAATCTCAATTAAAATGCCAAAATCCGATTTATAAGTTAATTGCTTATAAATCTTTTATTTACAAAATCTATTCATTTTATAACTTCCCAATTTATAAATCTATAAATTTTCATTCACTTATTAAATTCATTTTTTTATTTTCTTTTAACACTTAATAAAACTCTTTTATAATTCCTATTTTTTTATTTATAAATATTTATTTTATAAATCTTTTATATAAACCGTTTATAAAAATCCAAAAATCACAATTTAAACTATTTTATAAAATTCATTAACTCCATATTTCAAAAATCACATTTTAACTATATTTCACAAAAATCATCATTTTTATAATATTAAATTTATAACGTTAATTTATTTAAAATGAATCAATTCCAAAATTTAATAAAACGTATATTTTCAAAAATCACTTTAAAATCCTTTTAAAATTCAAAACCATCACTTTAATACTTTTAAAACTTCAAAATATGCCCAATGATGCAACATCGCCAAATAAACAATCACGACAATTAAAACAAAATATATCAATATGATAATCAATAAATATCACAATATCTGTAAATAAATCAATACATTTGAGGAATCCAGTTGGATCCCTCCAACCTGTTTTCCTGCATCCACAGATGTTAGCACAATACCAATTCCGTTCCAATACGGAATATCGCGGTATATGGGGTTTATAAAATATTATCCGCTATTATGCGGTGCAATAGGGTCTCATCCGCTATATAATGCGGGAAATCAACTCCAAGTACATATATAATACCAATTCCATACAAGTTGGAATTATCGCGGTATATGTTTTTAATAAATAACATCCGCTTAATATACGTCGTATAATGTCAATTTAAATCAATAACAGATAATAATTTATCATCCAGACATACAATCAACAATTTTAAATCTAACTATTTAAAATTTAAATCGAAACTATTCGATTGAGTGAGAAGTTCTCACCTCGCTTTCAATTCAGTTTTCGCGTTTTATTTCAAATAAAATTAAATGCGCGTTTAATTTTACCCAAAATTCAAACTAGCTCCAAACGACTCCAATCCAGTTCCATTGCATAGTGTTCGTCCACAAGATTCCAACGCAACTTGTTCCGTGCGTTTTAGACCTCGTAGCAAAAAGATATGAATTTTTAAAGTTTGAACGAATTTAAATATAATTAATTTACAACTTCTTTTCATATTTTTAAACCTTCATTTTATGGGCCGTTAGATTTGCAAATCTAACATTAGGGTCGCACACGAGTTCTTCCCTCCCCCCAATTCTTGTTCATTCCCAGTTAACCAAACCCATAGCCGCCCCCTTCCTTGAATTTTCACGGCTACTACAAGCTATTTGAAGACAATCAACGACATGGGTTTCGAAGTTCATCGCGAGAGCTGTCTTCGGCCACATCGGTGGCGAGCTCGGTCGAGCCCTCGTCTCGATTTTCGCGTGTGAACCGGTGATGAACGCGAGCAGTTTTCTCCCTCGAACGACTTCGATTCGAGATTCCCATCGTTGGATGTATAGTTCTCAAAGTGCTCTACGTTTTTCTAGTTGAAGATTTCGTGTGAAAGTTGATGGATTTGAAGATATTTGAGGAAGAATGGAAATGAATTTCGGCCATTAACATATGAAAGTAGCGTCTGGCTATAGAAATTAGGGTTAGGTTTTTTTTGTTTTGCAAATTAGAATTGTTGTGGCCTTATATAGAAATTTCTACGAAACACTATTCAGCCAAAAATTTTTGAACTCCAAACGAAGCGTGTTGGCTGGCGTTTCTAAGGTTACCCCGCGTTCCGGACACAATGGAATGTGTTTTGGAGGCCAATTCGATCATCTGTGCAAGTTACGAAAATAAACGATCAATTTTAAATTAAATCGATTTAAACCAATTTCTATGCGTTTTGGCTTGCCCCGGACAAGCGGTAAATCCGATTGACACGAAATTTGAAACCTTAAAATAATATCACATTACGAATCCGATGAAACTGGTTTCGTCGAAATCCGAAACTGTTTGAAAAATGCCTATTTTAACTCGTCAATTAAATATTAAAATATTCAATTTTCACAAATCAACTTTTAATTCAATTTTAAAAGTTCCAAAATATAGTTCTAACTCCAATATGATTAAATAAAATTTTACAAATCATTTTTAACCATATTAAACCCAATTTTCAATTATTTTTGGAATTACAAATATTAAATTATCGATTTAATTATCCAATTAAATCTAGATATTCAAAATAAAATTTATTCGACTTACAAATCTTACTTGTTAATATTTAAATTCAATTAAATATACAAATTTTTAATGACAGAAATTCTGGGTCGTTACAAACTTCCCCCCTTAAAAGAATTTCGTCCTCGAAATTACCAAGTAAGAAAAAGTTACAAAATCCATTAACTTTCCAAAACAAATCATTCAATTTAGATTTTTCAAATCTCTTAAGTGTTTAACTTTTCCAAAATTCATAGTTAAACTTCTTTCAACAACTTTACTAAGTTTCCAAATCTAACTTAGTTTTCAAAAATTTCCCAATTTTCTCAAAAATATTCTAACGCCTTAAATTTTCAGAAAAATTCGTCATAGTCTCCTTTGGGCAGCTCGATCCGAAAAAAATGACAGTATATATATTACAAATATACATCTCATCAAGTGATGAGGCATCCCGAAGGGAAAAAGTGTGAAAGTACGATATTTAATCCGAGATATGTACCTTATTTATTAGTAGCGAGCATATACGGCTAATATAGCACGAAAGCGAGCTCCAAATGCGAAGCATAAGCCATCCGCACCTACTATACACTCAATCAAACAAATGAGAACATGTATATATGAAAATAATATCAATATACAACATATAGAAACATAACAACTACATGTGCCAACATAGCAAATGCAACAAAAGCAACAAATGCAACTATCAAACAACTATCATCCAACTAACCAAATAAATATTCATTCATATTCTCATTAATATTCAATGAATTGGTTTTCCAGTTTAAATACATTTGATTCATTAACATTGGATGTTTTTACTAACATTCATTTATTCATATTCAATTAGTTTACATTCACTAATTTATATTCAAGTTAGCTCACTTCCAAATCAAATTCAGTTCTATTCAAGTTCATTTTCTTCCAAGTTGGATTCAATTACTTTAGCTTCCAATTTCGCTAATTCAATTTCATTAACACTTAATGAATTTATATACAATCAACCAACATCCATATGACAACCAAATCATAACCATCATAACCAAATTATTTGATTTACATTTAATTTGGTCCAACACTTTTAATTCCAATTGGTTTATATTAAATTGATTTTCATTCAATTATTCAACTTCCAATAACATTAGCTTTTAATGAATTAACACTTACATTCTTTATTCCACATCAATTTATTTTACATTTAATTGATTAACATTCAATCCATTTGTTAATTCAATTGCTAATTTATTTAACAAATAAGGTTAAATTTATTTTAGATAACTCAAGTCCATATTCATCACTTCTCTTGATTCAACTTCACTTAAGTTATATTCTCTTTCAAACATCATTTGTTTAACTTAACTTAAGTTTCCACTTATAAATTCAATTCAGATTCCAATTCTGAAGAAAATTTTATTTAACCTTTAGCAAGTCAAATTTATTATCTCATATCACTATCAAATTCAGATTTTGTTTTGCTTTACCAAATTGTTTAACCATTTTTAACAATTTGTTTCACTTTCATTTTCTCATTTCATAAGTTATACAACTTATATTCAACAATTACCACTTCGATTTTTATTGATTCACTTATACTTCCTTTAATTTAACTCCATCCTTTAAGTTAAATTTATTCTATCAAAATTCAAATTGTAGAAGTTATCAACTCATTTATCATTCCCGTAAATATTTTAAATAGGATTCCAGAGTCTTTTCAATCTTTCAAAACCATTTTTGAAACCAATTCAAATTATCTTTTGAATTTCCAAAACCAAATCCAAATTTTCCAAACAACTTTCATTTAAAATAATTTGACAGCAATTCCTTTTTTGGAAACCCGAAAATGAACACCGATGATGTTGCAATCATCATCGGAATTATTTTCCAACGACCAAAAAAAGTTTAGAGCTTTAATTTCTTCAAAACAATTTTTCAAAATATCAAATCCTTTCAAAACACTTCTCTGGAATTTTGTTTTTAGATTATAAATCACATTTATAAATCTTTTACTTATATAATTTCATTTCTTATATATAAGATTATTTCACAAGTGTAAATCATTTTAATTATAACTTCATACTTATAATTCATTTGCTTATACAATTCATTCTTTTACAGCTGTTGTTTTTATTTAACTTATTCAACAACCAAATAATCAATTCATATACACTTTAATATTTCTGAAAAATTATTCCTTTATATATAAAATATAATCGAGGTAAAATTATTTCATTTACCCTATTTTAAAACAACATCGTGTCAAATAGTTCTGTACAAGTGTTTAGAGATCGCTATCAACAACGTTAATTACTCGTGTTGACCAGAATCCATATACCACTCATCAAACCAATCATCACAATAGAAAACAATTTTATATTCACTAACAAATACGCGCTCGTATCTATTATCAAACTTACACTCATTCTAGAGTACTACTGACTCTATCACTAACGAGTAATTCCCAACAGAGCCACGGTTGTCGCTTAACCATATGCTTTGATACCAAATGTAACGTTTGCGATTTTTCGACGCTCGAAAACTGACATCAATACGTCCACTGTATCAACTACCAAGCAATCGAATGTCGGAAAACCGAAATGTTATGGTTAAAGAAGAAGAAAAGGATAGAAGAAGAGAGAAAAAGATAGAACGGAACAGAAAGAAACAACAGAACAATATCAGAATCTCATAATCGCAGCGGAACAACATATAGTGGATAAATGAATAATCTTTAAACAAATAACTATATCAGTTATTACATTACATCATATTACATTACATCATCAGAATGTACAACAACAAACAACGGAAAAGAAATACTATATACTAGTGAATACGCCATGCCATCCAACTTGTCTCCAGCAACTCTTGAATTTTAGAATATCCTTATAACCTAACTCTAGACTGCCCGTGTGGAAATTGGTGGGCACCCAGAGTTTAGGAAGGAAAACAATAAACTCCAGGTCAGTCATGGGACTGGTGTGAGAACTTAAAACAGTTTATCTTTTTAAAACAAACAAAGGGATATTTTTTAAAATAGATTCGCAATGCTTTTTAGAAAATGAAACAACCATAAGGCCTCCCGCACACACACACAAAGAAACGCAGAATCGGAGGAGATTTCTCCTTATGATAGTCAAAGATGCTTGATACGCATTAAAAAGAAACATTTGATATTATTACCAGTGCATAGTGTAGAAAACATTTCGAAAGTAAAAATATAAATCTTAGCTAGCATAGGCATTTCGCACTTATGCCTACTATAACTACCATCCAAACAGTGATGACCACCATAAGTGAATGATAGGTTCTACAACTAAAACCGTACAAGATCGTATTGTTTCTTTGGATTTCCAACAAATGGTCAGGCCAAGGAACTTCCCATTGCCACATGGGTACGCCTCTAGAAAGACGACCTGAGAACCTAACGTTATGGTTATATCTCTACCAACACAAGGCCGGGTTACCCTTCGAACTGGGTAACTACTGACACGAATATGTCATTCCCCGATCGTAAACGATCTATCCGAGTATCCTCGATTCCAACAACCACAAAGTAATAAATTTGCAGCAACAACATAGGTTAAATATCTGGGCTTCATGCCATGATACCACCTCTATCCATAAGGAATGACATACACTAAAGGGGCGCTATCCCTTAATAACCTTGCTGCATCCTTCCTGTTTTGACCATTTTCGGGGTGTGAGGTCCGACGAAGTCTCGTCCACAAAGCCACGCTTTATACAAAAGCAGTACTTTGATCATCGAATGCTCAACAGCACTTCGTATGCCACATTACCAATTTGGGAATGTATCACTAGTAACCATCAACTACATAACCTCTGAGCTCGTAGATCTCAGAGAAGGGTGTTAAGCTAAGAGAATAAATTCTCTGCCACCAACAGAAATATATTTGATAGAAACCAGTTGTACATCTCAAATTGTTATGTCAGACACACAATCCATACAAGTCCGTTCCGGGATCGAACGAAACCGAAGGCACTTCCAAAGAAGTCCTTGTAATCCAGATATTCACTAATCACGTCCGAACTTCCCGTCACTAAGGGTGATAAAACCTCTATATCGGAGATCAGCCGATGCAGAGTCATTCGACGGTAATCCTTCCGTTTTCAAAAATATCCGGTCTTCAACACCGGTCATCAAATGCAATCCATAACGATGTATCACATATTCAGAATGGGTTATACGACCCCAAGGTCCTTTCCTGGCTAACCCGAATAGTGAGCGCTTATTTTAAAAATAAGTGTGGCATTCAAATTCAAGCAAATCACAACAAATACCAATTTAAAGGTAAATATTGATAGTCAGTTCTTTAACTATCAATAGGCGTGCACAACATCACCAGATTCCAAATAATTTCCCAAATTATTTATTTCCCAAAAATATCTTTACTAGATATATAATTTCCACACTTCAACTATTTGAAAATACATTTTCAAATCACTTTTCACCTTTACCCCTTTTGAAAACAAATTTCAACCATTTTCCTTACGCGGAAATACTTTCTTTTCAAAATGGTTCATTTAAACTAATTAAATAAATCCTTACCGATTTACTTTATATTTACGTTCCAAATCCATAAATTTATTCCCACACTTCAAAAATAAATCAACGTTTATTTTTGAACAAATTTCCCTTTCTTTTATAAATTCCATAGTGAATTTACAATTCCAAAATATCTATGAATATACGATTTCCAAATCGATTTCTAATATTCATTTTCAATTTATCTTTGAAAGATAAAATCTCAAAATATTCACTTCATATTGGAAAATATTTCCATACGTATTTAATAATAAGAAATTCACAAATCCATTTATTTTCAACACTTGGAAAATATTCAATATACTTAAAACACAGCTAAGTATAGATTTCATTCTTTAAGGAAAACATTCTTTCAACCACATTTATTTGGGTCAAAACGAATGTTGCATAAAACATCGTTACGACGACCCAAAATCACTAGTATAGGGGTTCGAAATTAAGATAGATATATAAATCCCAATACTATATAAAACATTTCCTTTCGGAAATCATTTACTATAACAGCAGTGTTATAGTCCACTATTTTCTTCTATTTCTCGAAAATGTCTATTTCAACAATAAATGTTGAAATCTATGGTTTCGACACTTAATGCATTTTAAAACAACTTCACATCGTTTTAATTCTATTTAAAATATCACTTCCCCAAAACACTTTAATATATTATTCACTATCCCAAAATCGTGAATATTCTTCGTTAACCAAATTCAACATTTTTCTACACATTTTGTTTACAGGATTATCCACCGTCCAAAATCGTGAATATATCTCCTTTAAAAAAATCTAAAATAATTGACTTATCAAAATAAGTCGGTTTCGGATTTATAAAACAATGTTTATAAATTCCCATTTATATTTTATAAAGACTTCAATTTACAAAATTTAAAAATCTTACTACTTATAAAATTCCATTTATAACCTCATTTTCAGCATTAACAAAACTCCTTTTATAATTCCATTATTTCGATTTATAATCTCATCTATAAACCATTTATACTTATTCGAAAATCTCAATTAAAATGCCAAAATCCGATTTATAAGTTAATTACTTATAAATTTTTTATTTACAAAATCTATTCATTTTATAACTTCCCAATTTATAAATCTATAAATTTTCATTCACTTATGAAATTCATTTTTTTTATTTTCTTTTAACACTTAATAAAACTCTTTTATAATTCCTATATTTTTATTTATAAATATTTATTTTATAAATCTTTTATATAAACCATTTATAAAAATCCAAAAATCTCAATTTAAACTATTTTATAAAATTCATTAACTTCATATTTCAAAAATCACATTTTAACTATATTTCACAAAAATCATCATTTTTCTAATATTAAATTTTATAACGTTAATTTATTTAAAATGAATCAATTCCAAAATTTAATAAAACATATATTTTCAAAAATCACTTTAAAATCCTTTTAAAATTCAAAATCATCACTTTAATACTTTTAAAACTTCAAAATATGCCCAATGATGCAACAACACTAAATAAATAATCATGACAATCATAACATCATATATCAATATGATAATCAACAAATATCACAATATCTGTAAATAAATCAATACAGTTGAGGAATCCAATTGGATCCCTCCAAACTGTTTCCCTGCATCCACAGATGTTAGCACAATACCAATTCCGTTCCAATACGGAATATCGCGGTATATGGGGTTTATAAAATATTATCCACTATTATGCGGCGCAATAGGGTCTCATCCGCTATATAATGCGGGAAATCAACTACAAGTATATATATAATACCAATTCCATACAAGTTGGAATTATCGCGGTATATGTTTTTAATCAATAACATCCGCTTAATATACGGCGTATAATATCTATTTAGATCAATAACAGATGATAATTTATCATCCAGACATACAATCAACAATTTTAAATCTAACTATTCAAAATTTAAATCGAAACTATTCGATTGAGTGAGAAGTTCTCACCTCGCTTTCAATTCAGTTTTCGCATTTTATTTTGAATAAAATTAAACACACGTTTAATTTTACCCGAAATTCAAACTAGCTCCAAAGGACTCCAATCTAGTTCCATTGTGTAGTGTTCGTCCACACGATTCTAATGCAATTTATTTCGTGCGTTTTCAACCTCGTAGCAAAACGATATCAATTTTTAAAGGTTGAACGAATTTAAATATAATTAATTTACAACTTCTTTTCATATTTTTAAACCTTCATTTTCTGGGCCGCTAGATTTGCAAATCTAACATCAGGGCCGCACACAAGTTCTTCCCTGCCCCCCAATTCACGTTCTTTCCCAATAAACCAAACCCATAGCCGCCCCCCTTCCTCGAATTTTCACGGCCACTACAAGCTATTTGAAGACAATCAACGACATGGGTTTTGAAGTTCATCGCGAGAGCTATCTTCGGCCACAACCGTGGCGAGCTCGGTCGAGCCCTCGTCTCGATTTTCGCATGCGAACCAGTGATGAACGCGAGCAGTTTTCTCCCTCGAACGACTTCGATTCGAGATTCCCACCGTTGGATGTATAGTTCTCAAAGTGCTCTACATTTTTCTAGTTGAAGATTTCGTGTGAAAGTTGATGGATTTGAAGAAATTTGAGGGGGAATGGAAATGAATTTCGGCCATTGACATATGAAAGTGGCGGCCGGCTATAGAAATTAGGGTTAGGTTTTTTTTTTGTTTTGCAAATTAGAATTGTTGTGGCCTTGTATAGAAAATTCTACGAAACACTGTTCATCCAAAATTTTCCGAACTCCAAACAAAGAGTGCCGGCCGGCGTTTCTAAGGTTTACCACGCGTTCCGGACACAATGGAACGTGTTTCGGAGGTCAATTCGATCATCTGTGCGAGTTACGGAAATAAACGATCAATTTAAATTAAATCGATTTAAACCAATTTCTATGCGTTTTGACTTGCCCCGGACAAACGGTAAATCTGATTGACACGAAATTTGAAACCTTGCAATAATATCACATTATGGATCCGATGAAACTAGTTTCGTCAAAATCCGAAACTGTTTGAAAAATGGCTATTTTAACTCGTCAATTAAATATTAAAATATTCAATTTTCACAAATCAACTTTTAATTCAATTTTAAAAGTTCTAAAATATCGTTCTAACTCCAATATGATTAAATAAAATTTTACAAATCATTTCTAATCATATTAAACACAATTTTCAATTATTTCTGGAATTTCAAATATTAAATTATCGATTTAATTATCTAATTAAATCTAGATATTCAAAATAAAATTTATTCGACTTACAAATCTTACTTGTTAATATTTAAATTCAATTAAATATACAAATTTTAAATGACAGATATTCTGGGTCGTTACACTATCTGTTTCCTGTTATCCAATTTTAAATCCAATTTCAATCTTTTTAGCGGAATATTATCCTGGCCTTTTATACCTTTGTATTTTTTTTGTCGTTCTTCAAGGTTTACATCGATTTAGTCTGACTATTTATACCATAAACTCCGTGGAATAAATTTATGAATGAAAACATCTGAGCTGTAGAAAAAACTTAAGATGGAATTATTCTACACACAAAACCGATGCATGACAATTCGGACAGTTAGAAACATAGAACATGGTAAGAGCTTCGTTTTGATAGGTTGTGGCTCCCGTAACTCCAAACGAGTCAAAAGTTATGGCCGTTTGAAGAAACGAAAGAAAGCGACGGACCGCTCGCTGATTCGATTTGACGTATTGGCGAAAGTCTTCGATCTCCATGAAATGCTCGAGCATGCTCACACTATAACGCTCAATATTGAAGATATTATGGATAACCGAGGGAAAAAATGGATATATGGGTCAAAAACTTGTCTGTTGAAGCTATAGCACAATAAACGTTCTTTTTTTACGACCGTTCCGTCTTCCTCGTTTTCCGTACCTCATTGTTTTGCTCATATTCATCAACACGTGCGCTTTTTTCACTAAAATTACAACACCACGACCAAGTGACTTCAAGGAGAATGTTAAATGCATTTGATACCATAGAATTTCGAACGGCTGAGGGTGTTTTTTATGACTACTTAGCCTGTAAGTAACCTACCTTTTCAATCTGCGAATATCTGTCGGTTTTCTGTTTTATCCAATTTTAAATCCAATTTCAATCTTTTTAGCGGAATATTATCATATCCTTTTTTGACCTTTGTATATTTTTGTTTTTTTGTCGTTCTTCTAGGTATACATTGATTTAGTCCGACTATTTATAGCATAAACTCCGCGGAATAAATTTATGAATAAAAACATTCGAGTTGTGGAAAAAACTCGCGATGGAATTATTCTACACACAAAACCGATCCATGACAATTCCAACCGATAGAAACGTAGAACATGGAAAGAGCTTTTTGATAGGTTGTGGCTCCCGTAACTCCAAACGAATCAAAAGCTATGCCCGTTTGAAGAAACGGAAGAAAGCGACGGACCGCTAGCTGATCCGATTCGACGGTATGGGCGAAAGTCTCCGATCTCCGCGAAACGCTCGAGCATGCTCATATTGTAACACTCGATATTTAAGATATTAATGGATCACCGAGGGAATAAATGAGGATATGAGTCAAAAGCTTGTCTACTGAAGCTATAGCGCAATAAACATTCTTTTTTTACGACCGTTCTGTCTTCCTCGTTTTTTGTACCTCATTGTTTTGCACATATTCATCAACACGTGCGGTCTTTTTACCAATATGACAACACCACGAAAAAGTGACGTCAAAGAGAATGTTAAACGCATTTGATACCTTATAATTTCGAATGGCTGAGGGTATTTCATATGATTATTTAGCGTGTAAGTTACCGACCTTTCAGTCTGCGAATACCTTTCGGCTTCCTGTTTTATCAAATTTTAAATTCAATTTCAATCTTTTTAGTGGAATATTATTGTGGCCTTTTTTAATCTTCGTATATTTTTTTTCTCGTTCTTCTAAGTTTACATCGATTTTGTCCGACTATTTATACCACAAACTCCGTGGAATAAATTTATGTACGAAAACATTAAAGCTGTAGAAAAAACTTAAGATGGAATTATTTTGCACACAAAACCGATCCATGACTATTCCAGCCGTTGGAAAAGTAGAACATGCAAAGATCTTCATTTTGATAGGTTTTGGCTCCCGTAACTCCAAACGAGTTAAAAGTTATGGCTGTTTGAAGAAACGGAAGAAAGCGACGGACCGTTCGCCGATCCGATTCGATGGTATTGACGAAAGTCTTCGATCCCCACGAAACGCTCGAGCATGCTCACACGGTAACACTCGATATTTAAGATATTATGGATAACCGAGGGAATAAATGGAGATATGGGTCAAAAACTTGTCTGCTGAAGCTATAGCGCAACAAACGTTCTTTTTCTACGACTGTTCCGTCTTCCTTGTTTTCCATACCTCATTGTTTTGCTCATATTTGTCAACACGCGCTCTCTTTTTACCAAAATAACAACACCACGACCAAGTGACTTCAAGGAGAATGTTAAATGCAATTAATACCTTAGAATTTCGAACGGGTGAGGGTGTTTTATATGATTACTTAGCCTATAAGTAACCTACGTTTTCAATCTGCGAATATCTTTCTATTTCTTGTTTTATCCAATTTTAAATCCAATTTCATTGTTTTTAGCGGAATATTGTTCTGGCCTTTTTTGATCTATGTGTATTCATGTTTTTTTGTCGTTCTTCTAGGTTTACATTGATTTAATCCGATTATTTGTACCAAAAACTCCGTGGAATAAATTTATGAATGAAAACATCCAAACTAAAGAAAAAACTTAAGATGGAATTATTCTGCACACAACCGATCCATGACAATTCCAACCCTTAGAAACGTAGAACATGGAAAGAGTTTCGTTTTGATAGGTTTTGGCTCCCATTACTCCAAACGATTCAAAAGTTATGGCCGTTTGAAGAAACGTAAGAAAGCGACGGACCGCTCGCTGATCCGATTCGATGGTATTGGCGAAAGTCTTCGATCTCCACGAAACGTTCGAGCATGCTTACACTGTAACACTCGATATTTAAGATATTATGGATAACCGAGGGAATAAATGGAGATATGGGTCAAAAACTTGTCTACTGAAGCTATAGCGCAATAAACGTTCTTTTTCTACGACCGTTCCGTCTTCCTCATTTTTCGTACCTCATTGTTTTTCTCATATTCATCAACACGCGCTCTCTTTTTACCAAAATCACAACACCACGACCAAGTGACTTCAAGGAGAATGTTAAATGTATTTGATACCTTAGAATTTCGAATGGCTGAAGGTGTTTTATATGATTACTTAGCATGTAAGTAACCTACTTTTTCAGTCTGCGAATATCTTTCAGTTTCCTAGTTTATACAATTTTAAATCACATTTCAATCATTTTAGCGGAGAATTATCGTGGTTGTTTTTTATCTTCGTATATTTCTGTTTTTTGTCGTTCTTCTAGATTTACATTGATTTAGTCCGACTATTTGTACCATAAACTCCGCGGAAGAAATTTATGAACGAAAACATCCGAGCTGTGAAAAAACTTAAGATGGAATTGTTCTACACACAAAACCGATCCATGGCCATTCCAACCGTTAGAAAAGTAGAACATGGAAAGAGCTTTGTTTTGATAGGTTTTAGCCGCTTGAAGAAAGAAAGAAAGCGATGGACCGCTCGGTGATCTGATTCGACGGTATTGGCGAATGTCTTCGATCTCTGTGTAATGATCGAGCGTGCTCACATTGTAACACTCGATATTTAAGATATTATGATAACCGAGGGGCTAAATGGCGATATGGATCAAAAAATTATCTGCAGAAGCTATAGCACAATGAATGTCCTTTTTTTACGACTGTTCCGTCTTCCTCGTTTAACTCATTGTTTTGCTCATATTCATCAACATGCGCGGTCTTTTTAACAAAATTACAACTTCAGGACAAAGCGACTTCAAGGAGAATGTTAAATGCATTTGATACGTTAGAATTTCGAACGGTTGAGGGTATTTTGTATGATTACTTAGCCAATAAGTAACCTACTTTTTCAATCTTTCAATTCCTTTTTTTGTCCAATTTCAATCTTTTTAGCGGAATATTATCGTGGCCATATTTGATTTTCATATTTTTTTGTCGTTCTTCTAGGTTTACATCGATTTAGTCCGACTATTTATACCACAAACTCCGCGGAATAAATTTATGAACGAAAACATCCGAGCTGTAGAAAAAACTTAAGATGGAATTAATCTACACACATAACCGATGCATGATAATTCAAACTGTTAGAAACGTAGAACACGGAAAGATCTTCGTTTTGATATGTTGCGGCTTCCTAACTCCAAACGATTAAAAGATATGGCCGTTTGAAGAAACGGAAAAAGCGACGGACCGCTCGCTGATCCGATTCGACGATATTGGCGAAAGTCTTCGATCTCCGCGTAACGCTCGAGCATGCTCACACTGTAGCACTCAATATTTAAGATACTATGGACCATCAAGATAATAAATAGGGATATGGGTCAAAAACCTGTCTACTGAAGCTATAGCGCAATAAACATTCTTTTTTTACGATCGTTCCGTCTTCCTCGTTTTTCCGTACCTCATTGTTTTGCTCATTTTCATCGACACGCGCGGTCTAATTACCATTATTACAACATCAACACAAAGTTTCTTCAAGGAGAATGCTAAACGCATTTGATAACTTCGAATTTCGAATGGCTGAGGGTGTTTTATATGATTACTTAGCATGTAAGTAACATACTTTTTCAGTCTGCGAATATCTTTCTGTTTTCTATTTTATCCAGTTTTTAATCCAATTTCAATCTTTTTAGTGGAATATTACCGTGTCCGTTTTTATCTTCGTATATTTTTGTGGTTCTTCTATGTTTACATCGATTTAGTCCGACTATTTATACCACAAACTCCGTGGAATAATTTTATGAACGAAAACATCCAAGATGTAGAAAAAACTTAAAATGGAATTAATATGCTCATGCTGTAGCACTCGATATTTAAGATATTATGGATCACCGAGGGAATAAATGAGGATATGGGTCAAAAGCTTGTCTATTGAAGCTATAACGCAATAAACGTTCATTTTTACGACCGTTCCGTCTTCCTTGTTTTACGTACCTCATTGTTTTTCTCATATTCATCAACACGCGCGGTCTTTTTACCAATATTACAACACCACGACAAAGTAACTTCAAGGAGAATGTTAAATGCATTTGATACCTTAGAATTTCGAACGGTTGTGGATGTTTTATATGATTACTTAGCTTGTAAGTAACCTACTTTTTCAGTCTCCAAATATCTTTCGGTTTTCTGTTTTATCCAATTTGTAATCCAATTTCAATCTTTTTAGCAGAATATTATCATGGCCTTTTTTTATCTTCGTATATTTTGTTTTTTTGTCGTTCTTCTAGGTTTACATCGATTTAGTCCAACTATTTATGCCACAAACTCCACGTAATAAATTTATGAACGAAAACATCCAAGCTGTAGAAAAAACTTAAGATGGAATTATTATAAAAACAAAACTGATCCATGAAAATTATAACCTTTAGAAACGTAGTACATGGAAAGAGCTTCGTTTTGATAGGTTGTGGCTCCCGTAACTCCAAACGAGTCAAAAGTTATGGCCGTTTGAAGAAACGGAAGAAAGAGACGGACCGCTCGCAGATCCAATTCAATGGTATCGGCGAAAGTTTTCGATCTCCATGAAATGCTCGAGCATGCTCATACTGTAACACTCGATATTTAAGATATTATGAATCATCGAGGGAATAAATGAGGATATGGGTCAAAAGCTTGTCTACTTAAACTATAGCACATTAAACGTTCTTTTTTTACGTCGTTCAGTCTTCCTCGTTTTCCGTACGTTATTGTTTTGCTCATATTCATCAACACGCGCGGCCTTTTTACAATATTACAACACCATGAGAAAGTCACTTCAAGGAGAATGTTAAACGCATTTGATACCTTAGAATTTCGAACGGTTGTGGGTGTTTTATATGATTACTTAGCTTGTAAGTAACCTACTTTTTCAGTTTGCGAATATCTTTCGGTTTTCTGTTTTATCCAATTTTTAATCCAATTTCAATCATTTTAGCAGAATATTATCATGGCCTTTTTTGATCTTCGTATATTTTTATTTTTTTGTCGTTCTTCTAGGTTTACATCGATTTAGTCCGACTATTTATCACAAACTCTATGGAATAAATTTATGAATGAAAACATCCGAGCTATAGAAAAACTAAAGATGGAATTATCATGCACACAAAACCGATCCATGACAATTCCAACCGTTATAAACGTAGAACATGGAAAGAGCTTCGTTTTGATAGAGTTTGGCTCCTGTAACTCTAAAAGAGTCAAAAGTTATGGCCGTTTGAAATAACGGAAGAAAGCGATGGATCGCTGATCGGGTTCGACGGTGTTGGCGAAAGTCTTCGATTTCTGCGAAACGCTCGAGCATTCTCACACTGTAACACTCAATATTTAAGACATTATGGATAACCGAGGGAATAAATGGAGATATGAGTCAAAAACTTGTCTGCTGAAGCTATAGAGCAATAAACGTTCTTTTTTTATGACCGTTCCGTCATCCTCAATTTCCGTACCTCATTGTTTTGCTCATATTCATCAACAGCGCGGTCTTTTTACCAAAATTAGGACACCACGACAAATTGACTTCAAGGGGAATGTTAAATGTATTTGATAAATTATAATTTCGAACAGCTAAGAATGTTTTATATGATTACTTAGCCTGTAAGTAACCTACTTTTTCAATCTGCGAATATCTTTCGGTTTCCTGCTTTATCCAATTTTAAATCCAATTTCAATCTTTCTAGCGGAATATTATCCTTGCTTTTTTTTATCTTTGTATATTTTTGTTTTTTTTGTCGTTCTTCTAGGTTTACATCGATTTAGTCCGACTATTTATACCACAAACTCCGCGGAACAAATTTATGAACGAAAACATCCGAGTTGTAGAAAAAACTTAAGATGGAATTATTCTTCACAAAAAACCGATCAATGACTATTCCAACCGTTAGAAACGTAGAACATGAAAAGTGCTTCGTTTTGATAGGTTGTGGCTCCCGTAGCTCCAAATGAGTCAAAAGTTATGGTCGTTTGAAGTAACGGAAGAAAGCGACGGACCGCTCGCTGATCCGATTCGACGGTATTGGCGAAAGTCTTCGATCTCCGTGAAAATCTCGAGCATGCTCGCACTGTAACACCCGATATTTAACATATTATGGATCACCAAGGGAATAAATGAGGATATGGGTCAAAAGCTTTTCTACTGAAGCTATAATGCAATAAACGTTCTTTTTTACGACCGTTTGGTTTTCCTCGTTTTCCATACCTCATTGTTTTGCACATATTCATTAACACGCGAGGTCTTTTTACCAATATTACAACATCACGACAAAGTGACTTCAAGGAGAATGTTAAATGCATTAGATACCTTATAATTTCGAACGACTGAGGGTGTTTTATATGATTACTTAGCCTGTAAGTAACCTACATTTCTAGTCTGCGAGTATCTTTCGGTTTCTTGTTTTATCCACTTTTAAGTCCAATTTCAAAGTTTTTAGCGGAATATTATCGTGGCCTTTTTTAACTTCGTATATTTTTGTTTTTTTCGTTCTTCTAAGTTTACATCGATTTAGTCCGGCTATTTATACCACAAACTCCACGGAATAAATTTATGAACGAAAACATCCGAGCTGTAGAAAAAATTTAAGATACAATTATTCTGCACAAAAAGCCGATTCATAATAATTCTAACCATTAGAAAAGTAGAACATGGAAAGGGCTTCTTTTTGATAGGTTTTGGCTCCCATAACTCCAAACGAGTCAAAAGTTATGGCCGTTTGAAGAAACGGAAGAAAGCGACAGATCGCTCGCTGATCCGATTCGACGGTATGGCAAAAGTCTTCGATCTCCACGAAACGCTCGAGCATGCTCACACCGTAACACTCGATATTTAAGATATTATGGATAACCGAGGGAATGAATGGAGATATGGGTCAAAAACTTATCTACTGAAGATATAGTGCAATAAACGTTCTTTTATTACGACCGTTCCATCTTTCTCCTTTTCCATGCCTCATTGTTTTGCTCATATTCATCAACACGCGCGATCTTTTTACCAAAATTACAACACCTCGACCAACTGACTTCAAGGAGAATGTTAAATGTATTTGGTACCTTAGAATTTCGAATGGTTGAGGGTGTTTTATATGATTACTTAGCCTGTAAGTAACCTACTTTTTCAGTCTGCGAATATCATTCGGTTTCCTGGTTTATCCAATTTTATATCCAATTTCAATCCTTTTAGCGGAATATTATCGTGGCCTTTTTTTATCTTCGTATATTTTTGGTTTTTTGTCGTTCTTCTAGGTTTACATCGATTTAGTCCAACTATTTACACTATAAGCTCCGCGGAATAAATTTATGAATGATAACATCCGAGCTGTAGAAAAAACGTAAGATGGAATTATTCTGCAGACAAAACCGATACATGACAGCTCCAATAGTTAAAAACGTAGAACATGGAAAGAGCTTCCTTTTTGATAGGTTGTCGCTCCCGTAAGTCCAAACGAGTCAAAAGTTGTGGTCGTTTGAAGAAACGGAAGAAAGAGACGGACTGCTCATTGATCCGATTCGACGGTATTTGGCGAAAGTCTTTGATCTCCGCGAAATGCTCGAGCACGCACACGCTGTAACACTCGGTATTTAAGATATTGTAGGTCACTGAGGGAATAAATGAGTATATGGGTAAAAGCTTGTCTACCGAAGCTATAACACAATAAACATTCTTATTTTACGACCGTTCCATCTTTCTCTTTTTCCGTACCTCATTGTTTTGCTTATATTCACCAACACGCGCGGTCTTTTTACCAATATTACCACATCACGACAAAGTGACTTCAAGGAGAATGTTAAATGCATTTGATACCTTAGAATTTCGAACGTCCGTGGGTGTTTTATATGATTACTGAGCCTGTAAATAACCTACTTTTTCAGCCTGCAAATTTCTTTTGGTTTCCTATTTCATCCAATTTCAATATTTTTAGCAGAATATTATCGTGACTTTTTTTGATCTTCATATGTTTTTATATTTTTTGTCGTTCTTCTAGGTTTACATTGATTTAGTCTTACTATTTATACCACAAACTCTGCGGAATAAATTTATGACTGAAAACATCCGAGCTGTAGAAAAATCTAAAGATGAAATTATTCTGCATACAAAACCGATCCACGACAATTCCAACCATTAGAAAAGTAGAACATGGAAAGAGATCGTTTTGATGGGTTTTGCCTCCCGTAACTCCGAAGGAGTCAAAAGTTATGGCCATTTGAAGAAGCGGAAGAAACCGACGGTTCACTCGCTGATCCGATTCGACGATATTGACGAATGTCTTCGATCTCCGCGAAACGCTCGTACATGCTCCCACTGTAACACTCGATATTTAAGAGATTATGGATCACCGAGGGAATAAATGGGGATATGGGTTAAAAACATGTCTATTGAAGCTATAGTGCAATAAATATTCTTTTTTTACGATCGTTCCATCTTCCTTGTTTTCCGTAGTTCATTGTTTTGCTCATATTCATCAACACTCGCGGTATTTTTACCAAAATTACTGCACCATGACAAAGTGACTTCAAGGAGAATGTTAAACGCATTTGATACCTTAGAATTCCGAACGGTTGAAGGTGTTTTATATGATTACTTAGCCTGTAAGTGACCTACTTTTTTAGTACGTGGATATCATTTGTTTTTCTATTTTATCCAATTTTAAATCCAATTTCAACCTTTTTAGCAGACTATTATCATGGTCTTTTTTGATCTTCGTATATTTTTGGTTTTTTTCGTTCTTCAAGGTGTACATCAATTTAGTCCGACTATTTATACCACAAACTCCGCGGAATAAACTTATGAATGAAAACATCCGAGCTGTAGAAAAACTTAAGATGAAATTATTCTGTACACAAAACCAATACATGATAATTCCAACCGTTAAAAACGTAGAACATGAAAAGAGCTTCATTTTGATTGGTTGTGTCTCTCGTAACTCCAAACGAATCAAAAGTTATGGCCGTTTGAAGAAATGGAAGAAAGCGACGGACCGCTCGCTGATTCGATTCGACGTTATTGGCGAAAGTCTTCGATCTCCACGAAACGCTCGAGCATGCTCACACTGTAACACTATATATTTAATATATTATGGATATCCATGGGAATAAATGAGGATATGGGTCAAATGCTTGTCTACAGAAGCTATAGCCTAATAAACGTTCTTTTTTACGACCATTCCTTCTTCCTCATTTTGCATACCTCATTTTTTGGCTCATATTCATCAACACGCGCGGTCCTTTTACCAATATTACGACATCATGACAAAGTGACTTCAAGGAGTATGTTAAACGCATTAGATACCTTATAATTTAGAATGGTTGAGGGTGTTTTATATGATTACTTAGCTTGTAAGTAACCTACTTTTTCGGATTGCGAATATCTTTCGGTTTCCTGTTTTATCCAATTTTAAATCCAATTTCAATCTTTTTAGCGGAATATTATCGTGGCTTTTTTAATCTTCGTATATTTTGTTTTTTCTGTCGTTCTTTTAGATTTACATCGATTTAGTCCATTTATTTTACCATAAACACCGCGGAATAAATTTATGAACGAAAACATCCGAGCTGTAGAAAAAAATTAAGCTAGAATTATTCTGCATACGAAACTGATCCATGATAATTCCAACCGTTAGAAAAGTAAAACATGGAAAGAGCTTCGTTTTCATAGGTTTTGGCTCCCGTATTTCCGAATGAGTCAAAAGTTATGGTCGTTTGAAGAAACGGAAGAAAGCGACGCACCGCTCGCTGATCCGATTCGACGATATTGGCGAAAGACTTCGATCTCCGCGAAACGCTCGAGCATGAACGTGCTGTAACACTCGATATTTAAGATATTACCGAGGGAATAAATGGGGATATGGGTTAAAAACTTGTCTGCTGAAGATATAGTGCAATAAACATTCCTTTTTTACGACCGTTCTGTCTTCCTTGTTTTCCGTACCTCATTGTTTTGCTCATATTCATCAACACGTGCGGTCTTTTTAGAGAAATTACTACACCACGACAAAGTGACTTCAAGGAGAATGTTAAATGCATTTGATACCTTAGAATTTCGAAAGGTTGAAGGTGTTTTATACGATTCTGCAAGTAACCTACTTTTTCAGCGTGCGAATATCATACGTTTTACTGTTTTATCCAATTTGAAATTCAATTTCCATCTTTTTAGCTGAATATTATTGCGGCCTTATGTTATCTTCGCATATTTTTGGTTTTTTTGTCGTTCTTTTAGGTTTACATCGATTTAGTTCGACTATTTATACCACAAACTCCGCGGAATAAATGTATAAACGATAACATCCGAGTTGTAGAAAAGCTTAAGATGAAATTATTCTGCACATAAAACCGATCAATGAGAATTCCAGCCGTTAGAAATGTAGAACATGGAAAGAGCTTTGTTTTTATAGATTGTGGCTCCCGTAACTCCTAACGAGTCAAAAGTTACGGCCGTTTGAAGAAACGGAAGAAAGCGTAGGACCGCTCGCTGATCCGATTCGACGGTATTGACGAAAGTCTTCGATCTCTTCGAAAAGGTCGAGCATGCTTACAAAGTAACACTCTATTTTTAAGATATTATAGATCACAGAGGGAATAAATGAGGTTATGAGTAAAATGCTTGTCCATAGAAGCTATAGTGCAATAAACATTCTTTTTTTTACGACCATTCCATCTTCCTCGTTTTCCATACCTCATTGTTTTTCTCATATTCATCAACATGCACGGTCTTTTTACCAATATTACAACACCACGACAAAGTGACTTCAAGGAGAATGTTAAACGCATTTGATACCTTATAATTTCGAACGACTGAGGGTGTTTTCTATGATTACTTAGCCTGTAAGTAACCTACTTTTTCAGTCTGCGAATATCTTTCGGTTTCCCGTTTTATCCAATTTTAAATTCAATTTCAATTTTTTTGGCAGAATATTATCGTGGCCTTTTTTTAATCTTCGTATATTTTTGTTTTTTGTCGTTCTTCTAGGTTTACATCGATTTAGTCCGACTATTTATACCACAAACTCCGCGAATAAATTTATTAACGAAAACGAAAACATCCGAGCTGTAGAAAACACTTAAGATGAAATTATTCTGCACACAAAACCGATCAATGACAATACCAACCATTAGGAAAGTAAAACATGGAAAGGGCTTCGTTTTGATAGGTTTTGGCTCCCGTAACTCCAAACGAGTCAAAAGTTACGGCCATTTGAAAAACGGATGAAAGCAACGGACCGCTCGCTGATCCGATTCAACGATATTGGCGAAATTCTTCGATCTCCGTGAAATGCTCGAGCATGCAAACATTGTAAAACTCGATATTTAAAATATTATGGATCATCGAGTGAATAAATGAGGAATGGGTCAAAAACTTGTCTGCTGATGCTATAATGCGATAAACTTTCTTTTTTTACGACCGTTCTATCTTCCTCGTTTTTCGTACCTCATTGTTTTGTTCATATTCATCAACACGCACGGACTTTTTACCAAAATTACAACATCACGACAAACTGACTTCAAGGAGAATGTTAAACGCATTTGATACCTTAGAATTTCGAACGGCTGAGGGTGTTTTATGTGATTACTTAGCCTGTAAGCAACCTACTTTTTCAGTTTGCGAATATCATTCGGTTTCCTATTTTTTCCAATTTTAAATCCAATTTCAATCTTTTTAGCGGAATATTATCGTGGCCTTTTTTTATCTTTGTATATTTTTGTTTTTTTGTCGTTCTGCTAGGTTTACATCGATTTAGTCCGACAATTTATACCACAAACTCCGCGGAATAAATTTATGAACGAAAACATCCGAGCTGTAGAAAAAACTTAGGATGGAATTATTCTACACAATAAACCGATCTATGACAATTCCAACCATTAGAAATGTAGAACATGGAAAGAGCTTCGTTTTGATAGGTTGTGGCTAACTCCAAACAAGTCAAAAGTTATGGCCGTTCGAAGAAACAGAAGAAAGCAACCAACCACTCGCTAATTCGATTCGACGGTATTGACGAAAGTCTTCAATCTTCGCGAAACGCTCGAGCATGCTCACACTGTAGCACTCGATATTTAAGATATTATGGATCAACGAGGGAATAAATGGGGATATGGGTCAAAAGCTTGTCTACTGAAGCTATAACGTAATAAACGTTCTTTTTTTACGACCATTCTGTCTTCCTCGTTTTCCGTACCTCATTGTTTTGATCATATTCATCAACATGCGTGGTCTTTTAACCAATATTACCACACAACGAAAAAGTGACTCCAAGAAGAATGTTAATCGCATTTGATACCTTAGAATTTCGAATGGGCGAGGGTGTTTTATATGATTACTTAGCGTGCAAGTAACCTACTTTTTCGGTCAGCGAATATCTTTCGGTTTTATGTTTTATCCCATTTTAAATCCAATTTCAATCTTTTTAGCGGAATATTATCGTGGCCTTTTTTGATCTTCGTATATTTTTGTTTTTTTGTTGTTCTACTAAGTTTACATCGATTTAGTCCAACTATATACGCCACAAACTCGGCGGAATAAATTTATGAATGAAATCATGCGAGTTGTAAAAAAAACTTTAGATGGAATTTTCTGCACAGAAAACCGATCCATGACAATTCCAACAGTTAGAAATGTAGAACATGGAAAGAGCTTCGTTTTGATAGGTTGTGGCTCACGCAACTTCAAATGATCAAAAGTTATGGCCGTTTGAGGAAACGGAAGAAAGCGAAGGATCGCTCGCTGATCTGATTCGACGGTATTGGCGAAAGTCTTCGATCTTCACGAAACACTCGATATTTAAAATATTATGGATCACCGAGGGAATAAATGGGGATATGGGTCAAAAATTTGTATGCTGAAGCTATAGCGCAATAAACGTTCTATTTTTACAACCGTTCCGTCTTCCTCGTTTTCCGTATCTCATTGTTTTGCTCATATTCATCAACACGCGTGGTCTTTTTACCAATATTACAATAGCACGATAAAGTGACTTAAAGGAAAATGTTAAACGCATTTGATACCTTAGAATTTCGAACGATTGAGGGTGTTTTATCTGAGTACTTAGCCTCTAAGTAACCTACTTTTTTAGTCTGGGAATATCTTTCGGTTTTCTATTATATCCAATTTCAATCTCTTTAGCGGAATATTATCGGGGCCTTTTTTGATCTTCGTATATTTTTGTTTTTTTGTCGTTATTCTAGGTTTACATCGATTTAATCCGACTATTTATACCATAAACTCCGTGGAATAAATTTATCAACGAAAACATCCAAGCTATAGAAAAAACTTAAGATGGAATTATTCTGCACACAATACCAATCCGTTACAATTCCAACCGTTAGAAACGTAGAACATTGAAAGAGCTTCATTTTGATAGGTGATGGCTACCGTAAATCCAAACGAGTCAAAAGTTATGGTCGTTTGAAGAAACGGAAGAAAGAGACGGACCACTCGCTGATCCGATTCGACGGTATTGGTGAAAGTCTTCAATCTCCGCGAAATGCTGGAGTATGCTCACATTGTAGCACTCGATATTAAAGATATCATGGATCACCGAGGGAATAAATGTGGATATGGGTCAATAGCTTGTCTACTGAAGCTATAACGCAATAAATATTCTTTTTATAATGACCATTCCGTCTTCCACATTTTCCGTGCCTCATTGTTTTGTTTATATTCATCAACACGCGCGTTCTTTTTACCAATATTACAACATCACAACAAATTGACTTCAAGGAGAATGTTAAACGCATTTGATACCTTAGAATTTCGAACGGTTGAGGGTGTTTTATATGATTACATAGCCTCTAAGTTACCTACTTCTTTAGTCTGCGAATATCTTTCGGTTTCTTGTTTTATCCAATTTTAAATCCAATTTCAATATTTTTAGTGGAATATTATCGTGGCCTTTTTTGATCTTCATATATTTTTGTCATTTTGTTGTTCTTCTAGGTTTACATCGATTTATTCTGAATATATACACCACAAACTCCACGGAATAAATTTATGAATGAAAACAAGCGATTTGTAAAAAAACTTTTAATGGAATTATTCTGCACGCAAAACCGATCCATGACAATTCCAACGGTTAGAAACGTTGAACTTGGAAAGAGCTTCATTTTGATAGGTTGTGGCTACCGTAACTCCAAACAAGTCAAAAGTTATGGCAGTTTGAAGAAACGGAAGAAAGCGACAGACCGCTCGTTGATCCGATTCGATGGTATTGGCGAAAGTCTGCGATCTCCGCGAAACGCTCAAGCATGCTGACACTGTAACACTCGATATTTAAGACATTATGGATCATCGAGGGAATAAATGGGGATATGGGTCAAAAACTTGTCAACCGAAGCTGTAGCGCAATAAACGTTCTTTTTTACAACTGTTTCGTCTTCCTCGTTTTCTGTGCCACATTGCTTTGCTCATATTCATCAACACGCGCGGTCTTTTTACCGATATTTCAACACCACGACAAAGTGACTTCAAGGTGAATGTTAAACGCATTTGATGCCTTAGAATTTCGAACGGCCGAAGGTGTTTTATATGATTACTTAGCCTCCAAGTAACCTACTTTTTCGGTTAGTGAACATCCTTCAGTTTCCTGTTTTATCCAATTTTAAATCCAATTTTGTTGGGCGTGTTTCCACTAGACCGGTGCTACCGAACCAAGAAGAGGGAGGCCACCGCTGAACCAGCTCCTTGATCCACCTACCACCGAACCAAATCCCAACTCCCTCTCCAAGTCCCTACCGAACCATCTCCTCCCCAATGCCTAGCCGAACCAACTCACTCTCCACCCACTACCGGTCCAAACAACGCTCCACCCACTACCAACCCATCGCCGTACCAAGCACTGTCGAACCAATTCCCACTCCAATTACTACCGAACCAAAGCCACTCCAACCACTACCGGACCGAAGGCCACTCCAACCTTCCCCAGACCAAGGCATCTCCGAACCAACACTGTCAGGCCAGATTACATTAGCCCAGACCCACCAGCAGCTATATACATCCAAGACCCCTACCCCCAACCTCACTCTATAAATAGAGGGGTAGGGATACAACAATGGCAGACAAGTTTGAGAGCTCAAGCACGGATAGAACTTTCAAACAAATTTCAGATACTTGTAATCAAAGCTTTGTACTTGTAACCTGAACAGTAAAGGAGAATAACATATAAAGTGGACGTAGGCACATTCTGGTCGAAGCACTATAAATCTGTGTGTCTTTTACAGTTTAGTCCATCTATTTTATATATTTGCATAAATCACCCAAATCACTAAGAACAATATAAAATCGACTAAATCATACGACTTGGAGGTGTTTGTCCATTTTTTGTGCAAACATTTTTGGTGCTTTCACTGAGAACAGGAGCTCGAAGCTTCAGCTTCTCTCACTTAACCTTCTTCCTAACAAGCATCGCTCATCGCTTGGAAGACATGCCTCACAGGCAGAAGAAAGATGCTAACAAAGGAAAGAACATCGCAACTAGCAGTGTTCCAGATCCAGTGATCACAGATCAAGAGAATCGTCCCGTTCCAACAGCAGTACCAAATGGAAACCGGACAAATCCGACAGCCCCTACCATGGAACTACCGACAGCAATTACTAGGGCAGATCTAGACAGGGTTGTGGCTGAAGTTACTGATCGCTTCATATCCCAACAAGAAGCCTTGGTGTACCAACTCATGTCACGCTTAAGGGATGTAGAAGAATCCAACCGCAACACCGAATCATGGGATGAGTCCTAGTCTGGAGGACCTGGAAGGCGACAAAGATCTTTCTTCTTCAAAGAAGCAAACAACAGAAACAACAATGGTAGGAGCCGAGCCCGGACTCAGCCCGAATTCCGACCCGAGGAGACACTTGGAACCGAACCCAATAGGGGAGGTACCAGGCGAGGGTCGGATGTAGCTGAGCTTGTCATGCTACCTAGCCATGGGAACACCAATGAACGGGGCCGAGCTAGAGTCCAGCCCGAAGTTGGACCCGAGGAAATGCTTGAAACAGAACCTAGCAGGGGAAGATCCAGGCAAGGGCCAACTGTAGCTGACCCTAACATGCTTCCAGAAGACCAGAGGCAGCCACTGGAAAATATTAGGAGTGATAGACGATACCATCCCTACGGGTCATCTGGACGGAATCAATCCCACAGAGAAGAACCAAACTCATTTCTATCTGCTCCAAATTCTGATGAAAGGATGGCGCGATTGTTCAGAGAGTGCGTCCGACGGGATCAAAGAGATCGAGGGATAGGCGCTAGGGTAACCAGCCCCTTCACCCGCAATATCGAAATTGCCATCACCCCCCGAGAATGGAAAATGCCAACAATGGAACCTTACAAGGGAACCTCTGACCCCGTCGTACACTTGCAGAGATACACACAGCATATGCTCATGAGCTGAGCAACAAAAGGAGTATTGTGCAAATGTTTTCCACTATTCTTGGCAGACCTAGCTACCTCCTGGTTCTGCCATCTACCCCAAGGATCCATCAGCTCATCGGAAATGTTGAAATAAAGGTTCATCAGTCAGTTCTGCATTCATGTGGAACAGCCCAAGGACGCATATTCCTTATCCAATATCAAACAAAAGCCTGGAGAGACAGTGCAACAATATCTAGCCCGATTCAATGTCGCAGCGGCCGTAGTCCAAGATGCCGATAAAAACTTATCTTAATGGCCCTCTGTAGTGGTGTGCATCCGGATACTAAATTTACTAAGAGATTAACGAAAGAAAAGCCAGCTACCTTACCCGATTTCTTCCATGAAGCCAGAAAATATATGAGACTTGAAGACGCTGCCATTGAAAGGCAGACAGGGAAACAAACTAAAGCAGCTCATGGCAATACACCCGCTGTAGCAAAGGAAGTTCGAAGAAATGACTCCAGAGATAGTGCTGGGGCAAGAAGGGAGAAAAGTGTCTATATCGGCCAGGACTGAGATTTGACACTTTCACTCCTTTGAATGAAACAATCGAAAACATCTTCCTGGCTACCCAAGACGAAGTTAAATACAAACACCCCCCGCACAAGAAGGAATCAGATAACGCAATTAAATCTGGAAATTTCCGCCGCTTCCACGAATCTCATGGGCATGATACCAATGAATGCCATCATCTCCGGGACATAATTGAAGAACACATCAGAAGGAAGAGACTGGAACACTATGTAAAAGGTCAGAACAGGACATCAGCTCCTACCAACGAGAACCCAAGGCTACCCCACTAGAAGTGGGCGGAGGAAATCGCAACACCAGCGGCTCCAGTCAGGAGAAGATAGTGGTCCATACCATATCGGGAGGACCACACATCGCCGAAAAAAGCTGGGCAGAGATGGAAAGTCGCTTAGAAACAATGAAGACTGCGTTAATTCTGTTATAGAAGAACGCCACCCAAAGCGAAAAGAGAACAATGACATCACATTCGGTAGGCGTGACCTAGAAGGAAGGCAGTACCCTCACATGGATCCTATGGTCATCTCTGTCTGGATCAGTCCAGCCAAAGTTTTTTGAATTCTAGTAGACACTGGATGCTCAGTAAATATCCTATTTAAGCATTCTTTCGACAAAATGAAGCTGTCGATGAAGGATGTGTCTCCCTACAACAAACCGCTACATGGTTTCACTGGAGATGCGAAGATGCCCCTCGAGCAACTGGACCTCTTTGTTGAAATAAGAAGTCATCCCCGCTCCGTTGTGCGGAAACAAACATTTATGCTAATAGAAAACCACTCGACCTACAACGCCTTTTTGGGAAGACCAGCCTTGTCCGACTTCCAAATTGTCCTGGCCCCATGGTGCTTGAAGATGAAATTCCCAACAGACAATGGAATAGGAGAAGTAGAGGGAGATCAAGACGCTGCTCGAGACTGCTATGTAACTGAACTTTGCAATAACCGCAGAAGGGATAAAGGGAAGAATGCAGAGACTACTCTCTGCATGAAAAGCTGGGAAGCATAGCAACTAAAGTGAGCCCCTCCTCTTCGATATACCAGTGATCCTTTCAATGAATTAGACCCCAGGAACAAAGAGGAGGAGGCCACCGCCGAGCCTGCGGAGGCTATGGAGTTTGTATTTGTAGGCAAACATGACTCATGTAGACTATTGAAAATCGGATCTCAACTAAAAGCAGAACTGAAGGATCAACTCACTGATTTTCTCCACCACAACTTGGATGTATTTGCATGGACGCACGCTGACATGACGGGAATCTCCCCAGACGTAGCATGCCACGTACTGAACATCGATCCTACCAAGGTGCCAATAAAGCAGAAAAAGAGAAGTATGGGGGTAGAACGATCAGCAGCCCTCGATGAAGAAGTAAAGAATCTACTTGCCAATAACTTCATACAAGAAGCCATCTACCCAGAGTGGATCGCTAACCCGGTGTTAGTAAAAAAGGCTAATGGGAAGTGGCGAACATGCATTGACTTCTCCAACTTAAATGACGCTTGCCCAAAGGATTGCTTCCCGCTCCCCCGAATCGATCAGCTTGTGGATAGCACAACCGGGCACGAACTCTTATCTTTTATGGACGCATACTCAGGATATAACCAAATTCCTATGCACACTCCCGATGAAGACCACACTAGTTTCATCACTGACCGGGGATTGTACTGCTACAGAGTAATGCCTTTTGGACTTAAAAACGCCGGAGCTACTTATCAGCGCCTCGTCAACAAGATGTTCGCGGAACTAATAGGACGAACTATGGAAGTGTATGTGGACGACATGCTAGTAAAGTCAAGGAAAGCCGATGATCACGTAAGCCACCTGGCGAGATGTTCCAAGTACTTCGTCAATATGGAATGAAGCTGAATCCTCTAAAATGCTCCTTCGGAGTATCATCAGGAAAATTCTTGGGATTCATCGTCCATGCCAGAGGAATTGAAGCGAACCCCGAGAAAGTGCGAGCTCTGAAAGATATCAGGATACCTTCCACTCGAAAGGAAATGCAAAGCCTGAGCGGAAAAGTGGCCGCCCTAAGCAGATTCATCTCTAAAGCGACTGACAAGTGTGTCCCCTTCTTCGAAGCTCTAAAGAAAGACAAAGGAAAGTTCGAATGGACCGACGAGTGCTTAACAGCCTTCCTTAAACTAATCGAACTCCTCTAGAGACCACCAGTACTCTTGACTCCAAATGAAGGCGAAGAACTATACCTATACCTCGCTGTGTCACCTCATGCCCTAAGCGCCGCTTTGGTGAGAGAAGACAACCACTCGCAACGGTCGGTATACTTTGTAAGCAAGAGGTTTACGGGGGCAGAAACCAGATACCCTAAACTTGAGAAGCTAGCATACTGTTTGCTGATCACGTCGTGGAAACTGCAACACTATTTCCAATCTCATTCCATCAGAGTTCTAACCGATCAACCGCTAAGGCAGGTACTCCATCGTCCCGACACTTCTAGGAGTCTACTTAAATGGTACATTGAACTGAGTCAATATGATATCACCTACCATCCTCACACCGCCATCAAGGGACAAGCCATGGCTGATTTCATTGCCGAGTTCACTACCAACGAAGGTAAGGAGCAATCTGAAATAGCAGAAGACATCAAGTGGAATCTCTTTGTGGATGGAGCATCAAACGAACAAGGCTCGGGGGCAGGTATTGTGATAATCACTCTCAGGGGAAGGAAGCTACACTATGCTCTAAGGTTGGAATTCGCTGCCACCAACAACGACGCAGAATACGAAGCAGTGATAGCTGGATTAGAATTTGCTTTAGCGATTGGAGTCAGTTCTTTATGTATTCATAGTGATTCTCAACTTATTGTAAACCAAATACTAGGAGAATTTCGGACTCGAGGAGAATGACTCACAGCATATCTAAAGAAAACCAAGCTGCTACTCGATCAATTGGATCACTATTTAATCAAACACATTCCTCGAGAGGAGAACCAAGAGGCCGACGAACTGGCAAAGCAAGATAGCATGAAGAACGACACCATTTTCGGAACAGCAGCCATCTCAAAACAACTAGCCCCGAGTTTCGAACAAGTGGATCTGATAGCTGCAATTGAAGCGGAAACTTGGATGACTCCTATCCGAAAATTCTTACAAGATGGCACACTGCCCAGCGAGCGTAGCGAAGTCAAGAAAATCTTGAGAAAAGTTTCCCGCTACGCAATACAAGAAGGCATCCTCTATCGACGCGGCTTCTCTAACCCCTTATTAAGGTGTGTCACTGGATGGGAAGCTAAGGAAATCTTATCTAACATCCATCAAGGGAGCTACGGAGATCACACTGGTGGGCAGACTCTGGCAAAGAAGATACTCCGATATGGATATTACTGGCCCACCTTAAACAAAGACGCCTTAGACTTCGTTAAAAAATGTGACAGATGTCAGAAATTGTCCAAGATTCCTCGTCTACCAACAAATGAGATTACTCAAATGACCAGCCCTTGGCCCTTTCTAGTATGGGGAATTGACTTGATTGGCGAACTACCAGTAGGCCGAGGCGGAGCCAAATATGCGATAGTGGCAGTTGACTATTTCACCAAATGGGTGGAAGCAGAACCTCTAAATAAAGTACCTTCGGCAAAAGTTATTAACTTCCTAATCAAAAATGTTCTATGTAGGTACGAAGTTCCACTCAAAATCATATCGGACAATGGACTTCAGTTTGATAGCGAGGAGTTTGCCGACTGCTGCCGAGAGAATGGAATTCACAAAAGCTCCTCATCTGTAGCTTATCCCAGGCAAACGGACAAGTCGAAGCTGTCAACAAAATTCTCAAAACTCTGATCAAGAAGAAACTTAAAAAGTCAAAAGGCACTTGGGTGGATGAACTTCCTACGGCACTTTGGGCCTACCGCACATCTTTCAGAACATCAACCGGGCATACTCCTTTCTCTTTGGCACACGGATCGGAGGCCATGCTCCCAGTCGAAACTGTAGTACCTTCCCACCGCAGGATCCACTATATCCCAGAAGAGAACGAAGAACTCCTTCACATGTCTTTGGGTCTAATTGAAGAGAGGAGAAATGATGCAGCGCTCAAAGCAGCAGCTCACAAGCAAAAAGTGGCAGCGCAATACAACTCCAAAGTCAAGCATCGTAGCTTACAAGAAGGAGATCTTGTCCTCAAACGAATCTTCCCTCGCCCCAGTGCACTAGATCCAATCTGGGACAGGCCATATGTAATTCATAAAGATCTCCACAACGGAGCTTATATTTTGTCAACAGTGGACGGAGAGGTGTTCCAGAGGGCATGGAACATCCAGCACCTTCGTCGATACTTTTCTTAACTTTTACTGCCCATATGAAGTGAATTAACAAAGAGAATCAGTGGACGTAGGCATTTTCGTGCCGAACCACTTTAAAAACTTGTCTCTTTTTTAACTTGTTCCTTTATATCTTGGCTGCTTGTTAACTTTATCCTTTTCTTTTGAACAAAATCCTGTGTAATGGCATTTCCATTCAAGACGCATCACGGCGCAACCTCCTCTCGACAAGACCTAACAGGTACTATACGAATATATGCCCTCGCCAATGAGACACTTTTGCTCCAGCATCCCTCTGCTGCGGGTTAACTCATTGCTCGCAATCGGCCCTTAAAGCAAATGTAATGAGCCGATTATAAGCCACCGAGAAGGCCGACTATAGCCAAGACAGCTCATTACGGCGTTCGGTTCGCCGGCAACTGTGAACCTACTTTAAGCCCCAACATAAGGTGTGGCCAGCCAGGGGTAGTTCACGGTTGACGATCGGCACCCACGCTAGCCGGCCACGGTAAATCGAATAATACGCACGATTACGGGCCATAATGGCCCGGGTAGTTACTGTGCGCGATCTTGGCACCGATGTGTCTTAAGTACGGCTGTGGTAAAAAAGAAAACTCCCCGCGAAGGCGGAAGATGGGTGACAAATGTCTCCAAGACCCACAGCTAAGGAAAGTGACTACAAAACCCGTTCGCCACGAACTTAAGCACACTGAAGGCCTTCCGTGATTGGAAGTTTTACTATTTCTTATATTCCTATTTTATTTAAAAACTTTTCCTCCTATCCTCTATAACAGTCCCTAAAGTACATAACACAAAATAGGAGGCGCTCTCCAATGGAGATAGGACTCACAATTGAATAACAGGACACTCAGTTGCATTCCATACTCAGTCACACAAGGCATTCAAAGCCACCCACTACAACTAAAACATGAAGGGCGATACTTTCCTCTCTTGCATATAAATACGTATAATCCATGCGCATATCACACTAAAGTTACAAGACATGAAGTTATATTTTAAGCAAGAACTTAGCATCAAACTCGATTGAATCACAGACATGTGCACAGCTGTATTTCTTACACAAAACATCAAGATAACAAAAGCATTCGAATATGACAGAATCAGCTTAAGTTAAAAATTACATGCCAAGAATAAAGTCGTTCATTACAAATAATATAATTACAGTTATATTAATGTTTTGGGACAAACATAGACAGCAATGTCAAGTAAACCAAAAGATGTCCCGGTCAAGTCAAGGAGTCGGCTGCATCAGAGCTTCATCTCTATTCTACTGGCCCTTCGAGATCTACTTAACTGCCGGATCGGAACTCTCAACGTGTTGACCAGAGGTAGTTGGTGCTTCAGAGGTCCTGCCTATCCAATTCCAGAAGGAACCCATTAATAGTCGTGAACAATAGGCAATCAAGTTACAAAAAGACTAAAAGGGAAGACTTACCAGCATCTGCTCCTTGATCATCATCCCCCAACTGCACACCTACCTCCTCAGCAGTAAGCAGCCGCATACCCTCCTTTACTGCCACTTTCTCCTCCTTGGTGAACTGAGCTGTGACCACGTCCATCCTGAAGGCCACACCACCCTCCTTATCTGCTTCGGCCTTAGCCTCCTCCAGGGCCCTGAGATAAATCCTGACCATGACTCGGGGATAATCATCCATCCAGGATAAGTTGCCCTGTTTCCAAGTGTGAAAGTACATATCCTGAAGCATCTCATCCATTATCCCCTCGTTCTCCTCGAACTCCCCTATTCAGACCTCAGAAGCCAATAGCTTTGCAACGGCAGCATCCCTCTCCGATCGGTATCGCGAGCGGTCAGCTTGAAAGGATTTCCTCATCGCCTCCATCTCTTCCTTCAGCTTGGTTTGAGCAAGCTATGCGGCTTCAAGCTTCCCGGATAACTCCTCTACCCGCTCGAGATCTGCTTTTCGAACCTCATCCACCGTTGCAATAGCCATATCGATCTGTTCCCTGTAGGCAACCTCCATTTTTCGTAACTCTGCCCTGCTAGCCTCTTCCATGGTTTTTTTAGTCGCCTGGAGGCGGCCTCATGCTGAGAGATCTGGATGGCCTGATCGGTGAGTTGTTTGGCCTGGTCGGAAACCATTAACCGCAATCGAATGTTAGCACTCCCGATTTCCTCTCCGGCCTTGATTAGTCGGGCATGATGCCCCATCAGCTTCCTGGTCTCCTCAGCAACCCGGTCAATGTTTGCCTTAGCTTCGTCCCCCAAAGTTACAATCCGAGTGGTAAGAAAATCAAGGTCCAGGGACTTAGCCTCATCAAGCACCCTTACCATCGGATTGTGAGGGAGAAGGTGCTCACCAGTAGCCTCATCGAAGGAAATATCATGAGATCCTGGATCCAGATCCGGATGACCCACAAACGGATTACGAGCCAAGCCGGGATGATCTATTGGGGTAACAGCAGGGTTTTCAGACGGGTGCGGAGAAGGTATAAACTCAATATTCTCCTCCGTGGTATCTTGAAGAGGTTGAGTTGGGGGCTGAGGACCAGGTGAGGATTCGAACAAGGAACGAATCCTCTTCTTCTTTTGGATATCCTCTTCGATGACCCCAAGAAGAGGACGGTAGCCGACTACATCTCCGAGGCGGTTAGTCGGAGGCTTCGGTTTAGTAAAAGCTTTGAGGAGTTTGTATTGTTCAAGACGGTGCCGAACGTCTGATGTCTTGACCACTTCGCCCACTCCTGGAATAAAAACCAAGTGTTACAAGCATACATTGAGCTATAATTCAAGAAACGTATCAAGTTAAGAAGAGTAAAAAGATGCTTTTGTTATACAAACCCTGGGGAGGAGTAGGACACTACAATAAGTCCTGGATCTCATTCCAGGATGGAAGCTGGACATAAAATATTCCTAAATCCTTATCATAAATGGAGTCGTCTGGAGTCAAAAATTCACCTTGAATCGCAGGAGTTGCCTTAGCTGAAATGCTCTTAGAAGATGAATCGGCACCAGTCCCGGCCTTGTCAGCTTTCTTTGGCTTCTCCACCAAGGCCGATCCTTCCTCCAACCCCTCAAAAGCTAGGCGGAAAGCATCATCTGTCCACTCCTGGATCTCGCCTGCCTGCTCAGAGGATAGAGCCCCAGCGCCACTACCACTTTGTCCATCGTCACCATGGCCATCACCATCGCCTTCCCCATCACTTCCGCTCTCCTCCCCACCTCCTTCATCCTCACCTCTTTCCTCCTCCACATCTTCCTCCTCCGAGATGTCTGGACATGTGCTGGGGGAGGGTCCATCGGACTTCTTAAGCTTCTTCCCCCCGGCAATTGGAGGTTTTGAGAAGGGTTTCCTTTTGCCACTCTTCGTCATAGCTCCTCCTTTAGCTTTGGCGGCCCTCTCCTCAGCCGTGTCTCTCTGCTTGACCACAGACTGGCGTGGTAGAATCAAGTTGTGCTCGAGAAGAGTAGCATTCCTGATCAAATAAGAAGCTGCCCTCTCCCTTTCCGAGATGGCTTCTATTTCCGCAGCCATCTGAACCAGGCGATCGCTCTCTACGACCGCAAAGCCACCTATCGCTAGCATGAAACAAAAGCACATAAGGAGGAGCATTACAGTCAGGACGGATATTATAAATAAGATTCAACTTACATCCAGAGGTGAAGCGGTGGAAAGAAACAGAGTCATCCTTTATGAAGAACCATTCCTTCTTGAACATGCTAAATTTCGAATACAAGTCCATGACTGGCTTGAAAGACACGGCCGACTCTAAGCTAATATATGGAGATCCCTTCTTGTAGCCTCTCAAGTTGTACAAATACCTGATCTCCCGGTTGGAAGGGGGACGCCCATATTTTCTCTAGAAGATAATAAACAGGCTCACCAAGATGGCATAGGAGTTGGGCTGAAGCTGGAAAGGGGCCACCTTCAAATATGTGATAAAGCTATCTATCCAGGCATTGATCGGAGGGATGGCTCCGCACATACAGTGATACCTACTATAAGCAAAATATCCTTCAGGTGGATTTTACGGCATCACTCCTTCCCCCGGCAACAACATATGCGCTCTGTCATTCCCAAAAGAGCGAGATATAACATCAAGCTTCTCATCTTTGAGGGAGCTAGGAAAGCAGTCAGGCGGGGAATTTAAGAGCTCCCGAGGGCCATACCCGTCTACTAATGATCTCGGGGTTGGTCCATGACGTTCTGGTCCGGCCCGAACTGGGGGCACTACAGAGGACTCTTCTTTGTCCCTAGATTTCTTCTTATCGGAACGGGTTTCTACTTTATGAGACATTATTTGCAACACGAGAAAACGCCTCGTTAGAAAAAGTGATATAAACAAGCGAGTACATACGATCTGGAATTTCATTCATAATTCAAAACATAAAAGGCTCAAGGTTCATTCGGCATTCAAACTCCCGATCTCATTCGGTATTCCCGACATAAAAAGTTCATTCAGAGATTCAGGGCTAAGAATTCATTCGGCAATCGTACTCCCCATGGTCATTCGGGAGTTCAAGGCCAAGAATTCATTCGGCACTCATGCTCTCCGATCCCATTCGGTAGTCCAACCATAAAAGTTCATTCGACAGAAGAAAACTCACCTGGTCCGGCAGTCAAGTTTGATTCGGTACTTGGTTGATTCGGCTGTTTCAAACAGTCAAGTTTGATTCGGAACTCGATTGATTCGGCTATCTTGAACGATAAAGGATGAACAGAGACATGAAGCCCATACTTATAGGCAAGCATAGGATACCAGACCAACTGGTTCGGCACACAGGACCAGTTGAGAATGTCCAAGCTAAAAAAAGCGCGGCATATGCAGGCATATGCCCAACTTTGGGCGGGCAAGTGTTGGGCGTGTCTCCACTAGACCGGTGCTACCGAACCAAGATGAGGAAGGCCACCGCCGAACCAACCCTTGCTCCATCTACCATCGAACCAAATCTCAACTCCCTCTCCAAGTCCCTACCGAACCATCTCCTCCCCAATGCCTAGCCGAACCAACTCACTCTCCACCTACTACCAGTCCAAACAACGCTCCACCCACTACCAACCCATCGCCGGACCAAGCACTGCCGAACTAATTCCTACTCCAATTACTACCGAACCAAAGCCACTCCAACCACTACCGGACCGAAGGCCACTCCAACCTTCCCCGGACCAAGGCATCACCGAACCAACACTGTCAGGTCAGATTACATCAGTCCAGGCCCACCAGCAGCTATATACATCCAAGACCCCTACCCCCACCCTCACTCTATAAATAGAGGGGTAGGGGTACAACAATGGCAGACAAGTTTGAGAGCTCAAGCACGGATAGAACTTTCAAACAAATTTCAGATACTTGTAATTAAAGCTTTGTACCTGTAACCTGAACAGTAAAGGAGAATAACATATAAAGTGGACGTAGGCACATTCTGGCCGAACCACTATAAATCTGTGTGTCTTTTACAGTTTAGTCCATCTATTCTATATATTTGCATGAATCACCCAAATCACTAAGAACAATATAAAATCGACTAAATCATACGACTTGGAGGTGTTTGCCCATTTTTTTGCAAACAAATTTTAATATTTTTAGCGGAATATTATCGTGGCCTTTTTTGATCTTCGTATATTTTTGTTTTTTGTTTTTCTTCTAGGTTTGCAACGATTTAGTCCGACTATTTACACCACAAAATCCGCGGAATAAATTTATAGGCGAAAACATCCGAGCTGTAAAAAAACATTAGATGGATATATTCTACACACAAAACCGATCCATGATAATTTCAACAGGTAGAAACGTAGAACATGGAAAGAGCTTCGTTTTGATAGGTTGCGCTCCCGTAACTCCAAACGAGTCAAAAGTTATGGCCATTTTAAGAAATGAAAGAAAGCGACGGACCGCTCGATGACCCGATTCGATGGTATTGGCGAAAGTCTTTGATCTCCATGAAACGCTCGAGCATGCTCACACTTTGATAGGTTGCGCTCGTTAACTCTGAGGGTGATTCCAAAATGAAGGCATTATCGAAGGCTTTATCTCGTTACACTCATTTTGGAATCACCCTCAGTGTTAACGACGATAACCCTTGCACTCTGAATCTTCATCTTCACTTGAGATTCACGACCTAACGTTACTTTGGATCGATGTGGTTTTAGGATATCCAATATGGAAACCCGATCCCGGTCTGATCGAAATCCAAAACGTGTCTTTTAAGGCCAAGTTGTTTTAGAGTTTAAAACAATTCAATTCATTATCTATATACACACAGATAGATAATTCACAGATTCATAATAGATAATCAACATTATCATCAATAGATAATCCATATCATCAATATAAATAGATAATCCATATCTTCATCACAATGCAACCAATGCATCCATATCATATAACATAACTCATCTCATAACTGAGATTACAAACCATACAAGTCAACCAATACCAATCATCAAACATAAGCAATGATCTAATGATCACTTCATATATAATTAATTTAAAATAAATTAAATTAATTACTTAATCTCTAATTAATTTAAAATGAATTAAGTTAAATACTTCATCATTAAAATCCTGCTTAACTTAACCATCAATTGATTACAAATACATTTAAATAATCACCATCTCAATATTCATTTCAATTAATCATTACTGATTAACCATCTCTAATTACAATAAGTAATTAGTCTTTAAAATTAATTACACAAGTTAATTATACTTAACAATTTACAATAATTAATTTTTAATTACTTAATCAATTAATTAACTAAAATTAATTACATTAATCCTTTATTAATTAATTACTCCTTAATGAATCAAATTTAAATTACATAATTAATTTTATTAATTAATGATTTCTAATTATAATTTAATTAATCTCTCTATATAAATTAATTACATCAAGTAATTAATCTTCAATTAAACCACACCTATATTAATCACCCTTGATTAATAATAATTCAGTAATTAACTACACTTAATTACTCATTAATAAATTAATTATTCCTTAATTAATTATCTCAATTAATCCCTTAATTAGTTTCAAGTAATTAAATCCAAATTACTTTCATAAACAAACATCTTTAATTACATCCAGTAATTATCAATTAATTACTTTCCTAAGTAATTACAATCTCATTAATTACATAAAGTAATTATTAATCAATCCTCAAGTGTTTAAATTAATTAAACCTAATTAATTAATATAAACTAATTACATTAAACCAATTAATTACATTAAGTAATTAATTCATTAATTACTTCAATTAAGTAATTAAACATAGACAATTTACAAATGATTATTATTAATTAATTAATCTAATTAATTATTAAAAATTAATCACATTAATTAATTATTAAATAATCTTAAGTTAATGACCTTCATTAACATTTCTTAATTACATTATTAAGAAACTAACTCAGATTAATCATTATTAATCAATTTTAATTAATAATTATTAGATTCCTAATTATTAAATTAATTAAGTGTTAATTTAAATCTTAATTAATCCTTAATCACTTGATTAATAAATCTTAATCATTAATTAAAATTTAATTAACAATCCTTAATTATAGATTAATTAACTTTAATTAATTAATCCCAAGTCTTAATTAGTCCAATTAAAAATACTTAATTGTTTAATTAATCATTCTATCATTATTTAATTATATAATTAATTACCCATTTAAATTAACTTTATAATTTAAATGAACACAAATCATTAAAATTTTATTTATCTTTAAGATAAAAATTCCTAACTTAATTAAGCATTTAAAACAAATTTGTTTCAAATTTACCTTAAATTCCATTTAAACTTCATTTTAAAATTTGAGATTTTAAAAAGAATACAAATTTTAACTTAAACAAGATTTAAAAAAAAAAAATTCAAAACCTTTATTTCATATGTTAAAAGAAACAAAGACTTTATAAATAAGTTTAAAAGAATTTAAATCCCAATTTAATTTAAATTCAAATCAATTTAAAAATTACTTTTAGATTTCAAAACTGAAATACAGTTTGAACCTTTTATTACAAATTTAAACTTAAATCTTTAAACACTTATTTACATATCAAACTCCATTTTTAAATTCAAATCACTTAACCATTTAAAACACTTAAACAATTTAAATTCAAACTCGTTTATTTTAAAAACTGAAAGTAAAATTTAATTCCAGATTTAAAAACCCAGATTTAAACTTATTTTAAATTCCCAATTTAAAATTTAAACTTCCAATTCAAATTCAAAACACACATATGCTTTTACACCTATAAGTTTTAAAACCAAATTTAAATTTTAAAACTTAAATTATTCAAATCTCAGACAATCTAATTTAAATTCATATTCAAATTTCAGATTATAAAAACCCAGTTTAAATTTCAACCTGCATTTTAAACTTTACTTTTAAATTTAAAAACAGAAAAATGTTTCTGTTTTTATTTAAACCAAACTTGAATTTTCTGAATTCAAATTATTTCAAAAACCCAAAATTTAAACTAATTGAAATCACATTCAAATTTCAGGTTTAACTCAGTTCAAATTTAGTTTACATTTTAAAATCTACTTCTAATTTATAAAAACTGTAACAGGTTCTGTTATCATTTGAAAACCTGAAACACAGTTTATTTTACAAAGCCTGAAACAAAGATTAACTCGAGCCTTCCCTACAAACAACTTCAAGTCACAAACTTAATTACTTCGAGCAGAAACCCAAATCCCCCGTGGCCATCTCGAGGCAACAAAAAAATACAGAAACCACCAAACATTACACCAGCACATCCCCTTGTTCCTGTGCACTTGTACGCCACCTCTGGCCACCGTTGGCCAACTCCACAACCTTCCCACAGTCGATACTCATCAACTCCGATCATCCATACATCCATTAATACCCGAAATCAAAATCAAGACACTGCTTTCAAACCTGGAACAGCAGTATTCCCTTCAATCCCTAACCTGTCAACATCCCCATCACGCACCACTGGCCACCAGAAAGACAACAACTCTGGCCATGTATTTGCCAACTCCCATACTATCATCCTCCAATAGTTCATTGAACTCGATCAATGATAGATGCCGAAAAGATCACTTTCTCAAACCACAGTAAATCTAGGGTTAAAAATTTTAAATCCCAATCTCAACATCAAAAATGAATTGCAACATAATCCCATAATTTACTCAACATCTATGATATCTCCACCACTTCCAGGAGCAAAATCAAACCATTTGATCCCATAGATTATCAATTAGAACTAAGAATGCAAAATACAGTCATATCAAAACTACATTCTGTCCTTAACTCAAAAAAATTAAATATTTCTTTTACATGTCATGCTTTTGTATTATGATTTAATTTATAACTCTGAAACATTAAGTTGTAATGTTTGAGTTTGCTTATTTTCAAAACTTGCTTGTTTTTTTTCAAACTTCAGAAACAATTCACTAATATCTATCTTAAGTAAAAAAATTAGTCCAAGGTTTGTGATAAAACAAATGAGTATACCTTGAGTCATAGTCAAAACTGAAAGTTTTGAATTTTAAATTAAACAAGAAGCTACAAAGTTTTGAAACAGAGAGGACTACAGATATCACTGGCATATACAACATACATAAGAGCATACAACAATTTAAACATTCACAAAATATTTATTTCATGCATCTAACATGCAACCTGTTTTTATATTAAAATTTTTAAATAAAGTTACTCACCTGATTTTAGACAGAGCACAGTTTTGAAAAGCCCTGAACCCTTTGCAAACTTGTTTGAAAACAGCTTTAAGACTTGAGTTGTTTGAAATGCTTTTAACATGCTTGCAGATTTGTTTTTATCTTGCATGTAATTGCTACCTTCCAGTTCACAAGAAAAATGCAGGCCTTTGTTTGCATTATTTCCATATTTTTAAAAGAAATGCAGATGCAAATTTCCCAGGTTGCAAATTGAAGAAGAAATGCAGACTTCTTGCTTTATTTTCCAGATTTTTGAAAAATGCAGGCTTTAATTTTTGCATGCAGGTAGCTTGCTTGAAAATGGAAAGCATATTTGCTTTTGGAAGAGGGGAATGCAGATTTTAAGATGAAAAGTTCGATTTTTGGAGAGGTGGAAAAAAGGTTATGCAGATTTGCTTGTTTGTTTATAGAAGTTGATATGAAATTTTGAAGAAGAAAAGAAATGGTTTTGAAGAATATTTAGAGGGAAAGGGGTTTCAGCTGAAAACATTGTCTTAGTTTAGGCATGAAAATGAAGAAAGGAAAAATATGAAAGATGCAAGTTTTAAATAACCATGCTTATGATTTATTTTTAAAAACAAAGAAAAATAAAATTAAACATGACACATGGCTTAAATGTTAACACTTGTTAACTTTCCTATTTAATTACTCAACACATGTTAACTATGTGTCTAAAATACTTACACATGTAGCTTTAATTAATTAATATTGTTAATTAAGTGTTAATGAAAGTTTAACTTAATTAATTAGTTTCTAATACTTAGTTATGTATATAAATAATTTTTAAAGAATAAAACAAAGTATTATTATAAATAAAAACAATATACAAATCAATTATTTAAAAATAATATTTTGATCACATAAATTAAATTTATAAAGAGATTATAACTTATTTGTTATTTAAATGAATACATGATTCATTTATTAATTGTATTTTAAATTTCATATTCAATTTACAAATCGTAATTATTAATTACTATTTTAAAAAGAATAAAACAAACATTTTTATAACTTGTTTTAATATACAAACTTAAGTCAAAATATAATTTAAACCAATAAAACATTTGTCTTATATATTTAAAATCATTTAGTTATTTTATTAAATAGTTTTGAAAAGCTTAATTCGAAAACAAATCAAAATTTTCCAAATTCAAAATATTAAAATTAGAAAATATGATACACTAATTAAATTCAAAACCAAACTTATCTATTTAATATATATATATATAAATAGATATACATATTATAAATAGAAAACAGTTTATTAACTTATTAAAAGATAAATTCACAAATTAACTATTTATTAAAGAAGATTATTGAATCAATTCAAATTTATCTACAAAAATTATCAAATTAATTTAAATTTAAACACAGATTATTAAATTTATATTGTCCAAAATTCCAGGATATCACAATCCTCCCCGCTTAAAAGAATTTCGTCCCCGAAATTTAAAACAAAGGTAATCTAATAATCTATTTAAAGATTTAATTTTAAAATACAGCATATGTTAATCATATGCTAACAACCAAAACAACCAATTCACACAATCAAAACAAATCTAATTATCCAAAAGAATTTTGGGTAGAACTTTCACGAGTTTCCCCGTTATAAATATCGGGATACTCGCTCTATAGAATCCAAACAATCAAAAACTACTAAGCTATAGAGATCCTATCAACAACTCTAAACAGAATATCAGACTACAGACGAGTCTGACTCAACAACCAAACCCTTCTGAACTGCTGGTTCTACAACCAGAAATACCAAACACGTACTCCCTCAGAGATACGTGAAACATTCTGAATCCCAGTTATCCAACCTGGCAATTCAACCCTTGAAAACCAAACACTTATCTTACCAATCATAGAAGAAACCTAAAACACCTCGGAGCTTGCTTCACAGATTGCCAAACTTATAGCTCCTTGGATCAGAGAAAAACTTATCCCAAAACAAATCTCCGACTCCAGAATCCAAATTTCTCTGTCTCTTATCCATAAAATTCTTCCGACTATCCAGGACCACCAACATCCTTCTTGATCAGCTCAATTCTAGATGATGTCTCTAGAAACAAACTAGACCAATCCAACCCAACAAAATGATCTCCTCAAGATCAATCCAAAACCAAGAACACACACTCAACTCCTCAACAACAGAAGAATGAACAAACTTCTCCTTATCCGGGAAAAACAAAACAAAAGCACTCCCAAACTGCTTCCGCTGCACAACTCTGAACCGAAGTAGAAGAAAATGCCGACGAAGAGCACAAACACACACTAGACAACCCAGCACAGAAATATGGTTCCACATATCCATAGAAGAAAAGTTAGAAGTTTCTTTGAAACCTGAGCTGCTTCACCAAACTCCTATCTCAAGGAACCATCCATCTACTAAGTGAACCACCAGTACCATTCCTGGAATACTAGCTGATAAGAAAACTCGATCTTCAGATGCGGACAAAACCCTGAGTTCCCTGAAGACATCCGGACAACTCCAACAATCCAAAAGAACACTTAACTATCGCAAGTCACTTTTGTGATCAACCCAGGCTAATATCCCAAAGGAAACTGCTCTCTCTTTACCAATCAGAACAGCTTATGCTGGCCTATCTAATTTATCGAAGAAACGATCCACTCTGCTACTTCTGAACTCCACTTCAGAGAAAACTACTCAGCCAGAAGACTTCCTGCCAACACAGAGCACTCCGAGCTGCACCGCTAACACCAAAGCCAAAGAATTCCTAATCCAAAGATCTTCGAGAAACTCTGACCTCAAAGCAAACAGAACACTCTGCTGGACTCAGCCATATCACCAAACAGACTCACCTTCTTACTCAACATCTTTGGAAATATCCTTAGTCACTGCGTTTCATCACGCAGCTACTACTTCCTGAGATATCAAAGTTCCATCACTCACTTGCTTCTGCCTAACCGACATATCAAAACTCAACTCACCAAACTCTGCACTTCAAAAATGAACTCCGAACCTTAACAGGTTTCCTTCAGATATCGATGAAATCCTTTTACCAAGCAAAACTCACTCGAGATGGTATTAGGTCTACAGTCTCGACAGATACACTCCCAACCTCATACATTCAAACTCCAACCATCGGTAGTTGCGTTACACACACTGCTACCTTATCTACCTTTATAACTTATATTGGAAAACACGAACAGGTAACCCAACAGATAGGTAGAAACATTTATATATATATAATAAAAATACAAATACGCTCTCTCAAGATAGACACCACTCCAGTGACTAGGTATTATCTCAACCTAGCGCTCTGATACCAAATGAGACGATACGACTTTTTGTGGAGAAAAAGTCGGGTCGTCTCACGTTCCCTCTTTCTTAGTTTTCGTACCTCATTTGTTTGCTCATATTCATCAACATGCACGTTCTTTTTTCAAAAACTTCAACACTACGACAAAGTGACTTCAAGGAGAATGTTAAACTCATTTGATATCTTAGAATTTCGAACGGCCGAGGGTGTTTTATATTATTACTTAGCCTGTTAGTAACCAACTTTTTCAATCTGCACATGAAAGCGATCCACGACAATTCCAACCATTAGAAACGTAGAACATGGAAAGCTTCGTTTTGATAGGTTGTGGCTCCCATAACTCCAAACGAGTCAAAAGTTATGGCCGCTTGAAGAAACGGAAGAAAGCGATGGACCGCTCGCTGATCCGATTCGACGGTATTGGCGAAAGTCTTCGATCTCCACGAAACGCTCGAGCATGCTCACATTGTAGCACTCGATATTTAAGATATTACGGATCACTGAGGGAATAAATGAGGATATGTGTCAAAAGCTTGTCTACTGAAGTTATAGCACAATAAACGTTCTTTTTTTTCAATCGTTCTGTCTTCCTCGTTTTCGGTACATTATTGTTTTACTCATATTCATCAGCACGTGCGGTCTTTTTACCAATATTACAACACTACGACAAAGTGTGTTCAAGGAGAATGTTAAATGCATTGATATCTTAGAATTTCGAACGGCTGGGCGTGTTTTATATGATTACTCAGCCTGTAAGTAACCTACTTTATCAGTCTACGAATATCTTTCGGTTTTATGTTTTATCCAATTTTTAATCCAATTCCAATCATTTTAGCAGAATTTTTTTGTGGCCTTTTTTGATCTTTGTGTATTTTTGTTTTTTTGTCGTTCTTCTAGGTTTACATCTATTTAGTTTGACTATTTATACAACAAACTCCACAGAATAAATTTATTAACGAAAACATCCGAGCTGTAGAAAAAACTTAAGATGGAAGTATTCTGCACACAAAACTGATCCATGACAATTCAACCGTCAGAAACGTAAAAAATGGAAAGAGCTTCATTTTAATAGGTTGTGGCTCCCGTAACACCAAACGAGTCAAAAGTTATGGCCATTTGAAGAAACGGAGAAAAGAGACGGACTGCTCGCTGATCCAATTCGACGGTCTTGGCGAAAGTCTTCGATCTCCGTGAAATGTTCGAGCATGCTCACACTATAGCACTCGATATTTAAGATATTATGCATCATTGAAGGAATAAATGGGGATATGGATCAAAAGCTTGTCTACCGAAGCTATAGCGCAATAAACATTCTTTTTTCACGATCGTTCCGTCTTCCTCGTTTTCCGTACTTTATTGTTTCGCTCAAATCCATCAACATGCACGGCCTTTTTACCAAAATTACAACACCATGACAAAGAGACTTCAAGGAGAATGTTAAAAGCATTTGATATCTTAGAATTTCGAACGGCTGAGGGTGTTTTATATGATTACTTAGCCAATAAGTAACCTACTTTTTCAATCTGCGAATATCTTTCGGTTTCCTGTTTTAATCAATTTTTAATCCAGTTTCAATCCTTTTAGCGGAATATTATCTTGGCCCTTTTTGATTTTCATATATTTTTGTTTGTTTGGTCGTTCTTCTAGGTTTATATCGATTTAGTCCGATTATTTATACCACAAACTCCATGGAAGAAATTTATGAACGAAAAAATACGAGCTGTAGAAAAAACTTAATATGGAATTATTCTGGATACAAAATTGATCCATGACAATTTCAACCATTAGAAACATAGAACATGGAAAGATCTTCGTTTTGATATGTTGTGACTCTCGTAACTCCGAAGAGTCAAAAGTTATGGCTGTTTGAAGAAGCGGAAGAAAACGACGGACTCCCCGCTGGTCCGATTCGACGGTATTGGCAAAAGTCTTCGATCTCCGCAAAACGCTCGAGCATGCTCACATTGTAGCACTTGATATTTAAGATATTATGGATCACTAAGGTAATAAATAGGAATATGAGTCAAAAGCTTGTCTACTGAATTTATAGCGCAATAAACTTTCTTTTTTTATGATCTTCCGTCTTCCTCGTTTTCCTTACCCAGTTTTTTTGCTCATATTCATCAACACGCGCGGTCTTTTTACCAAAATTACAACACCACGACAAAGTGACTTCAAGAAGAATGTGAAATGAATTTGATATCCTAAAATTTCGAATGTCTGAGGGTGTTTTATATAATTGCTCAGCTTGTAAGTTACCTACGTTTTCAATCTGCGAATATATTTCGGTTTTCTGTATTATCCAATTTTTAATCCAATTTCAATCTCTTTGGTGGAATATTATCGTGGCTTTATTTGATCTTCGTATTTTTTTTATTTTTTTTCGTTCTTCTATTTTTATATCGATTTAATCGGTTTATTTAGACCACAATCTTCGGGGAATAAATTTAACAACAAAAACATCCGAGGTGTAAAAAAAACTTAAGATGGAATTTTTCTGCATAGGAAACTGATCCATGACAATTCGAATCATTAGAAACGTAGAACATAGAAAGATCTTCGTTTTGATAGGTTGTGGCTTCCGTAACTCCAAACGAGTCAAATGTTATGGCCGTTTGAAGAAACGGAGGAAAGCGACGGACCGCTCGCGGATCCGATTTGACGGTATTGGCGAAAGTCTTCGATCTCCTCGAAACGCTCCAGCATGCTCATACTGTAGCACTCGATATTTAAGATATTATGGATCACTGAGGGAATAAATGGGGATATGGGTCAAAAGCTTGTCTTCTGAAGCTATAGCGCAATAAACGTTCTTGTTTACGTTTGTTCTGTCTTCCCCGTTTTCCGTACCTTACTGTTTTGCTCATATTCATCAACACACACGGTCTTTTTACCAAAATTACAACATCACGACAAAGTAATTTCAAGGAGAATGTTGAACGCATTTGATATCTTAGAATTTCTAATGGCTGAGGGTGTTTTATATGATTACTTAGCCTGTAAGTAACCTACTTTTTCATATGCGAATATATTTCGATTTTCTGTTTTATCCAATTTTTTAACACGATTTCAGTCTTTTTGGTGCAGTATTATCGTGGCCTTTTTTATCTTCGTATATTCTTTTTTCGTTCTTCTAGGTATACATCGATTTAGTCCGATTATTTATACCACAAACTCCGTGGAATAAATTTATGAACGAAAACATCCGAGTTGTAAAAAAAACTTGAGATGGAATTATTCTTTACACAAAACCGATTCATGACAATTCCAACCGTTAGAAATGTAGAACATGAAAAGAACTTCGTTTTGATAGGTTGTGGCACCTGTAACTCCGAACGAGTCAAAAGTTATGGCCATTTGAAGAAACGGAAGAAAGAGACGGACCGCTCGCTGATCCGATTCGATGGTATGGGCGAAAGTCTTCGATCCCCACGAAATGCTCAAGCATGCTCGCACTGTAGCACTCGATATTTAAGATACCATGGATCACTAAGGGAATAAATGGGGATATGGGTCAAAAGCTTGTCTACTGAAGCTATAACGCAATAAACGTTCTTTGTTAACGATCGTTCCGTCTTCCTCGTTTTCTGTACCTTATTTTTTACTCATATTCATCAAACGCGCGGTCCTTTTGCCAAAATTACAACACCACGACAAAGTGACTTCAAGGAGAATGTTAAACGCATTTGATACCTTAGAATTTCGAACGGCTGAGAATGTTTTATATGATTACTTAGCCTGTAAGTAACCTACTTTTTCAGTATGCGAATATCTTTCGGTTTCCTGTTTTATCCAATTTTTTAATCCGATTTCATTCTTTTTGGTGCAATATTATCGCGGCCTTTTTTTATATTGGTATATTTTTGTTTTTTTGTCGTTCTTCTAGGTTTACATCGATTTAGTTCGACTATTTATGCCACAAACTCCACGGAATTAATTTATGAACGAAAACATACGTATTATATAAAAAACTTAAGATGGAATTATTTTGTACACAAAACCTATTCACCAACCATTAGAAATGTAGAACATGTAAAGAACTTCGTTTTGATGGGTTGTGGCTCCCGTAACTCCAAACGAATTAAAAGTTATGGCCGTTTCGAAGAAACAGAAGAAAGAGACGGACCGCTCGCTGATTCGATTCGACGGTATGGGCGAAAGTCTTCGATCTCCACGAAACGCTCGAGCATGCTCACACTGTAGCACTCGATATTTAAGATATCATTGATCACTATGGGAATAAATAGGGATATGGGTCAAAAGCTTGTCTACTGAAGCTATAACGCAATAAACGTTCTTTTTTTACGATCGTTCTGTCTTCCTCCTTTTCCGTACCTTATTGTTTTGCTCATATTCATCAAACGCATGGTCTTTTTACCAAAATTACAACCCCACAACAAATTGACTTTAAGAAGAATGTTAAATGCATTTGATACCATAGAATTTCGAATGGCTGTGGGTGTATTATATTATTACTTAGTCTGTAGTAACCTACTTTTTCAATCTGCGAATATCTTTCGGTTTCCTATATTATCCAATTTTTAATCTGATTTCATCTTTTTAGAGGAATATTATCGTGGCCTTTTTTATCTTCGTATTTTATTTTTGTCGTTCTTCTATTTTTACATCGATTCAATCGGTTTATTTATATCACAAACTCCGGGGAATAAATTTATCAACGTAAACATCCGAGGTGTAAAAAATTTAAGATGGAATTTTTCTATGCACGAAACCGATCCATGACAATTTCAACCATTAAAACGTAGAACATGGAAAGAGCTTCATTTTGATTGGTTGTGCCTCTCGTAACTCTAAACGAGTCAAAAGTTATGACCGTTTGAAGAAACCGAAGAAAGCGACGGACCGCTCGCTGATCCGATTCGATGGTATTAGAGAAAGTCTTCGATCTCCACGAAACGCTCGAGCATGCTCACACTGTAGCACTCCATATTTAAGATATTATGGATCTCTGTGGGAATAAATAGGGACATGGGTCAAAAGCTTGTCTAAAGAAGCTATAACGCAATAAACGTTCTTTTTTTACGATCGTTCCATCTTTCTCGTTTTCCGTACCTTATTATTTTGCTCATATTCATCAACACGCACCAATATTACAACACCACAAAAAAGTGACTTCGAGGAGAATGTTAAACGCATTTGATATCTACGAATTTTGAACGGCTGAGTGTGTTTATATGATTACTTAGCCTGTAAGTAACCTACGTTTTCAGTCTGCGAGCATCTTTCGGTTTCCTGTTTTATCCAATTTTAGTCCAATTTCAATCTTTTTAGAGGAATATTATGGTGGCCTTTTTTGATATTCATATATTTTTTTTTACCGTTCTTCTAGATATACATCGATTTAGTCCGAATATTTATACCACAAACTCCGCAGAATAATTTTATGAACGAAAACATCCGAGCTGTAGAAAAAAATTAAGATGGAATTATTCTACACATGAAACTGACCCATGATAATTCCAACTGTTGGAAACGTAGAACATTGAAAGAGCTTCGTTCTGATAGATTGTGGCTCCCGTAACTCCAAACGAGTCAAAAGTTATGGCCGTTTGAAGAAACGGAAGAAAGCTACGAACCGCTCGCTGATACGATTCGACGGTATTGACGAAAGTCTTCGATCTCCACGAAACACTTGAGCATGCTCACACTGTAGCACAGATATTTAAGATATTATGGATCATTGAGGGAGTAAATGGGGATATGGGTTAAAAGCTTGTCTACTGAAGCTATAGCGCAATAAACATTTTTTTTTTACTACCGTTCTATCTTTCTCGTTTTCCGTACCTCATTCTTTTGCTCATATTCATCAACACACGTGGTCTTTTTACCAATATTACAACATCACGACAAAATGACTTCAAGGAGAATGTTAAACGCATTTGATATCTTTAAATTTCGAATGGCTGAGGGTGTTTTATATGATTACTTGGCCTGTAAGTAACCTACGTTTTCAGTATGCGAATATCTTTCGGTTTCCTGTTTTATCCAATTTTTTAATCTAATTTCAATCTTCTTAGCGGAATATTATAATGGCCTTTTTTTATCTTCGTATATTTTTGTTTTTTTGCCGTTCTTCTAGGTTAACATCGATTTAGTCCGACTATTAATGCCACAAACTCCATGGAATAAATTTATGAACGAAAATAGCCGAGCTGTAGAAAAAATTTAAGATGGAATTATTCTGCACACAAAACTGATCCTTGACAATCCAAACCGTTAGAAACGTAGAACGTCGAATGATCTTCGTTTTGATAGGTTGTGGCTCCCGTAAATCCAAACGAGTCAAAAGTTACGGCTGTTTGTAGAAAAGGAAGAAAGCGACGGACCGCTCGCTGATCCGATTCGACAGTATTGGCGAAAGTCTTCAAACTTCTCAAAACGCTCGAGCATGCTCACACTGTAACACTCGATATTTAAGATATTATGAATCACTGAGGTAATAAATGGGGATATGAGTCAGAAGCTTGTCTATTGAAGGTATAGCGCAATAAACGTTCTTTTTTTACGATCGTTCTGTCTTCCTCGTTTTCCGTACTTTATTGTTTTGCTCATATTCATTACCACGCGCGGTCTTTTACCAATATTACAACACCACGACAATGTGACTTCAAGGAAAATGTTAAACGCATTTGATATCTTAGAATTTTGAACGGCTGATGGTGTTTTATATGATTACTTGGCCTGTAAGTAACCTACTTTTTCAGTATGCGAATATCGTCCGGTTTCCTGTTTTATCCAATTTTTTAATTCAATTTCAATCTGATTAGCGGAATATTATCGTGGCCTTTTTTTATCTTCGTATATTTTTTTTTTTGTCTTCGTTTTAGGTTTACATCGATTTAGTCCGACTATTTATACCACAAACTCCACGGAATAAATTTATGATCGAAAACATCCGAGCTATAAAAAAAACCAAAGATGGAATTATTCTGCACACAAAACCGATCAATGACAATTCCAAACATTAGAAACGTAGAACATGAAAAGGGCTTAATTTTGATAGCTTGTGGCTCCCATAACTCCAAACGAGTCAAAATTTATGGCCGTTTAAAGAAATGGAAGAATGCGACGGACCGCTCGCTGATCCGATTCGAAGGTATTGACGAAAGTCTTCGATCTTCGTGAAACGCTCGAGCATGCTCACATTGTAGCACTCGATCTTTAAGATATTATGGATCACTAAGGGAATAAATGGGGATATGAGTCAAAAACTTTTCTATTGAAGCTATATCGCAATAAATGTTCTTTTTTTACGATCGTTCCGCCTTCCTCGTTTTCCTTACCTTATTGTTTTGCTCATATTCATCAACATGTGCGGTCTTTTTGCCAACATTACAACACCACGACAATATGACTTCAAGGAGAATGTTAAACGCATTTGAAATCTTAGAATTTCGAACGGCTGAGGGTGTTTTATATGATTACTTAGCCAGTAAGTAATCTACTTTTTCAGTCTGCGAGTACATTTTAATTTTTTGTTTTATCCAATTTCAATCTTTTTAGCGGAGTATTATAGTAGCCTTTTTTAATCTTTGTTTATTTATTTTTCTTTCTTCTAGGTTTACATCAATTTAGTCCGACTATTTATACCACAAACTCCGCAGAATAAATTTATGAACGAAAACATTCGAGCTGTAGAAAAACTTTAAAATGGAATTATTCTGCACACAAAATCAATCCATGACAATTTCAACCGTTAGAAATGTAGAACATGGAAAGAGCTTCGTTTTGATAGGTTATGGCTCCCGTAACTCCAAACGAGTCAATAGATATGGCCGTTCGAAGAAACGGAAGAAAGCGACGGACTGCTCGCTGATCCGATTCGACGGTATTGGCGAAAGTCTTCGATCTCCGTGAAATGCTTGAGAATGCTCATACCGCAGCACTCGATATTTAAGATATTATGGATCACTAAGGGAATAAATGGGGATAAGAGTCAAAAGCCTGCCTGCCGAAGCTATAGCGCAATAAACGTTCTTTTTTTACGATCGTTCCGTCTTCCTCGTTTTTCGTACCTTATTGTTTTGCACATATTCATCAACATGCACAGTCTTTTTACCAATATTACAACAACACGACAATGTGACTTCAAATTGGATGTTAAACGCATTTGATATCTTAGAATTTCTGTAACAACCCGCAAATTTTTAGCATATTTTAAATGAAAATTTTAATTGAAACTTTGAATTTTATTTTAAAATTGATAAATTTGGAATTTTAATATATAATTTTGGGATTTTATGTAAAATGTTTTTCCAAATTTAACAAAATAAAAAAATTTCTGAAAATTTAAATTTTGGTCAACTTTGGTCAAAGATTGACTTCGTGTTGAAAACTTTAAATTTGTAATTTTGAATTCTATTCTTTTTTTATGAAGCTGGGTTTAATTCTATCTTTTTTTCTACTTTTCGTTACGTAAAATTCTGATTTTTTACTTCTCCAAATTTGTTGTTTTCAGCATATTACACGCTGTTATTTTCCCTACAACTTCTATTTTATTTTTATTTTGATTTGTTTGGGGCTTAGACCATTTGGGCCAGAAACCCTTTAGTTAGATGAGAGCCTATATATAATCTCCTAGGGTTTTGGCTAGCCTCCATCCATTCATTTGTGCCTCCATAGAAAATGTAAGTATTCTTCTCCTTCATCTTCCTTCCCCAAACCCTAGACTTCATCCTCTCTTCCTCTCCAATTTTCGTCCTTCTCTCCTCCACAAATTTCGGCCACACCTACCTCCACCTTCCCCAATAAACAAACTCCAACCAAAACCCTTTCTCCTCTTCCTTTTCCCTCTTTTTTTTTTTTTACAATTTTTGGCCTCTACCTCTTCTACTCCAACCAAAAACCACCATTGTTGAACCCCCTTCACCAGAACCCTAGCTTATCTCCACCAAAACCTAGCCTAGACCAAACCAAAACCACCTCTAGACTAAGCCTTTGCAAACCCTAGACAAGCCTCTTATGTATTTTGCAATTGTATAATTTTCTATGTAAATTATTTATTTACGTATGGATTCATTTTTTTTTCTTTTCAAAGCGTCGGATTTGGATTCTCCTCTCATTCAAATTGGTCCATAGATTTGTTGATTTTTTGTTGCGCTTTGAATCACTTTTCCAACCAAAGGAAGGTGAGCAATCACTCCTTGTTGATTTGGTGAATTGATGACAATTAAGTTATGAGAATATGTATATGCAAGTTTGACATTTCACCCATGTTTATATCATGTTAATTCATATGTTTATATCATGTTATTTCATATGTTTATTTCATGTTATTTCATATGTTTGTTTCATTTTATTTCATATATTTATTTCATGTTATTTCATATGTTTATTCCATGTTGTTTCATATGTTTATCCATGTTGTTTCATATGTTTATTTCATGTTTTTTCATATCATATTATACCTGTTATGATCATATGCCATGATATGTTGAATATTGTTATGTAAATTATTATTCTGTTCTCACACTGCAAGTTCCTTCAATATGGGTTGAAATGATACATACCCGAATAATCTTTAGAATAAGGAAAATTATTATGGGCTGAAATGATAGGCTTGATCAATTTTATTTTACTTGGGATTGCGGGTTTGAAATGATATAAAACCCAAAAAATTAATAAATTGTGGATTGAAATGATATATGTCCGTATTTACTTGACTCTAGGGTAGAGAGTTTTATACAGACTCCGTGGTCGATTTAAATGATTTTTCTAAAAATAATTAAGTATTTTGGATTTTATATTTGGATATCAACTAAAGTTTAATGTAATGATTTCTGTAAATTTGTTTATATGTGTTAAAATTTTATAATAAATAAATAGTTGGAAATGTAAATTTTGGAATTTAATTTACAGTATGAAGGTTAATTGAAATTTAATAATCCGATTTGACTTAATAATGTTATTTTATCCTAACCGATAAATTGTAGGTTTTAATTTATGTAATAGTAATTAAAATGGAAAATGTTTTGTGAATAGAAATGTAAGTTAAACGTACATTTGACATGTAAGTTTTAACTAATGTAAATGGTATAACTTGAGTAATGACAAGAATAATGATCGCTTACTGAAAAGAATTAAAATGTAAGTTAAAACGTACATTTGACATGTAAGTTTTAACTAATGAACATGGGAATTTTGGAAATAAAAATAATAAATGATGCTTACTAAAAGGAAATAAAAATGTAAGTTAATAATGTATTTTACTTAAAATAAGAAATTTCAGCTTTAAAAAGGGATATTATTGTGACGAATTGTGTTTAACAAAAATTATGGTTTATTTAATATCCAAACGAATAATTGAGCGTAATAAAAAGATAAAAATATTTACGAAAAGGTTGTAAGTATATAATAATTTGATTGTAATATTGTTATAGGAAAAGTATTAGATTGCTAAAATGCTATAATATCTTAAGTTTACATTTCTAAGATGCTACCATTTCTTAAGTATTACTTTTACAAAATGTTATGATGACTTATGGTTATGATTTAGAAGTGCTGACATTTCTAAATTGTAATGTTTTCGAAGTGCTATAATTGTAATGGTTACAATTTAAAATGCTACTGTTGCTAAAATATTATGATTCTAAAGTGTTATATTTAAACGTATAAAGTTGTAAATGTTACGACTTTGGAAGAATGAATATTATTTTAAAAGAATAAACCATTTGAAATTTATATAACCACGGGTTATAATAACGATTGGTTGTTAAAGAGACCGAGATCGGATATGGACATACTCTCTGTCGATACCGAAAACCACTTTAATAACTATGTACGAGGTGGAGATTCCATAACGAAGTAGGATGGTGGTGACGATCCTAAAGGTATATTTATGTCGACCCAACTCCCGTGAGTTAGCATAAGGTGGCTAAAACAGGACCAATCGATGGGCCAAGGAGGTAGCTCCTCTAATCGGACACACTTCATCGTTAGCCATTCTATTACTTTGTGATTGATTTGGTGCGCACCTTTGATTCGGAGTATGGATCAGGTGGGCGGTAGTTGCGGCTATGAGTTACCAACAGTCTGGAAGTGTAATTGTTATATCTACCCTGGCATTGCCTAGTTGTGTCGTGTCACCTACCATAGCGCGCCTTCTACGAGTTTTTTTTGTACCATATCTATGGAGTGCCCTCTGACGGCGTCCAGTACGGGAGGGATTACGGTACTATATAGACTATGGGAATTTATAAATGTGTTAAGGTGGAAAATATAAAGTCTTAACGCTATTTATAAAATAGTATACTTTACTTTAAACATTATTATAATAGCGTATATTACTACATAGTAGATAGTTTAACGGATCCTTAGAGGATGGGCGATCCCAAGCATTCTTTAAGTTGCTGATGCATTTATTTAACGGTTCACTTGAATTGATTTACATTTTATAAGTATGTGTGTCCTGACTCGAGTGTTTTGTCTTTTACTTTACGCTCGGGTCAGCCTGAGTTTCACACCTTTGGTCGCATCCTCTTTCGGAGCTAGAGATCCACTGGAGTTAGCCGATTACTTGATATTTCATTCCAGTTATTTCCACACCACTTGTGCTTTGTAGTAGAAAATTATGTATCTAACTTTACAAGATTTGTTTCTAGATTTGGCATTATGTATTGGTTTTGATACCTTGTATCTAGGAGCTTCATGAACTCCTATGTTTATATATTCCGCTGCGAAGTTATTCTGATATTCTATGCTTGTGATTGTGCGATTGATTTTATTTGCCCCAACTTTTATTAACAATCTGTTGTTTTGAATTATTCAAGTCTAGCATGTGAAATTTATGGTCGATTTGAATAGTCCATGTGAGGACCCGCAAATCAGTACTCCTTGAATAAACACTAATCTCCATAGATTAACTCAAGATGAACAGAAATACGAATTCTCAATGTTTAAGAATATGAAAAAGATATAAGAAGAGATAAGGAGATAGGACGGAAAAGAAAGAAAACAACAGAACAATATCAGAATCTCACAATCGCAGCGGAACAACATATAATAGATAAATGAATAATCTTTAAACAAAGAACTATATCAGTTATTACATTTTATACATTACATTACATTACATCAGAGTGTACAACAACAAACAACAACAAACAGCGGAAAAGAAATACTATACTTAGTAATATGCTACGCCATCCAGCTTGCCTCCAGCAACTCCTAAATTCCAGAATATCCTGATAAACCTAACTCTTGACTGCCCGTGTAGAAATTGGTGGGCACCCAGAGTTTAGGAAGGAAAACAATAAACTCCGAGTCAGTCATGTGACTGGTGTGAGAACACAAAACACTTTATTTTTTCTTTTAAAATAAAAATAGAGGAATATTTTTAAAGTCAATTCGCAATGCTTTTAAAAATGAGACTACCATAAGGCCTCCCGCACACACACACAATGCAAACGCAGAATCGGAGGAGATTTCTCCTTATGATAGTCAAAGATGCTTGATACGTATTAAAAAGAAACATTTGATATTATCACTAGTGCATAGTGTAGGAAACATTTCGAAAGTAAAGATATAAATCTTAGCCAGCATAGGCATTCCGCACTTATGCCTACTATAGCTACCACCCAAACAGTGGGGCGCCACCATAAGTGAATGATAGGTTCTACAACTAAAACCGTACAAGATCGTATTGTTTCTTTGGATTTCCAACAAATGGTCAGGCCAAGGAACTTCCCATTGCCACATGAGAACGCCTTTGGAAGGACGTCCCCGAGAACCTAACCGGATCTCTGCCAACACAAGGCCGGGTTACCCCTAACTGGGTATCTACTGACACGAGTATGCCATCCCCCGGTCCTTTGGGACCTTTATCCGAGCGCTCGTAATCAACTTCACACCAAAATAATAAGTGTTTCAACATGAGTAAGTATCTGGGCTCCATACCATGATACCACCCTTTTCCAGAAGGAAATGCACATACCCTAAAGGGAGCTACCCCTCATAACCTTGCCGCATCTTTCCTGTTTTGACCATTTCGGGGTGTGAGGCTCTACGAAGTCTCGTCCACAAAGCCACGCTTTATACAAAAGCTTTGCTTTGGGTCAACAAATGATCATAGAAATGATCACAAAGATAAGTGATCAAACAAATGATCATATCACAAATGATCAAACATTGATCATTTAACAGCAACACTCAGCATGTCACATTACCAAATTGGGAATATATTGCTAATAATCTTCAACTATATAACCTCTGAGCTCGTACGTCTCAGAGAATGGTGTTAAGCTAAGAGAATAAATTCTCCGTCACCAACAGAAATATATTTGAAAGAAATCAGCTTTATATCTCAATTTGTAATGTCAGGCATACTATCCATACAAGTCTGTTCCGGGATCGAACAGAACCGAAGGCACTTACAACGAAGTCCTTGCAATCCGGATAATCTCTAATCACGTCCGGATTTCCCATCACATATGGAGATCTCTATACCGAGGATCAGCCAGTGCAGAGACAATCGACAAGAAACCCTTTCGTTTTCAAAAATATCCAGTCTTCAACACCGGTCTTCAAATGCAATTCATAACGACGGATCACATATTCGGAATGGGTTATACGACCCCAAGGTCCTTTCCCGGTTAACCCGAATAGTGAGCGCTTATTTAAAAAAAAAATAAGTGTGGCATTCAATTCAAGCAAATCACAACAAATACCCATTCAAAGGTAAATATTGATAGTCGGTTATTGAACTATCAATGGATATGCACAACATCACCAGATTCCAAATAATTTTCCAAATTATTTATTTTCCAAAAATATCTTTACAAGATATATATTTTCAATACTTCAAAAATAAATCAATATTTATTTTTAAACCCCTTTCATTTATAAATTCCATAGTGAATTTACATTCCAAAATATTTAAGAATATACGATTTCCATTCGATTTCCAATATTCATTTTCAATTTACCTTCAAAAAGATAAATTCAAAATATTCACTTAACATTGGAAAAACATTTCTATACTTATTTATTTATAAGTAATTCACAAGTCTTTTTATTTTCTATACTTGGAAAATATTCAATATACTTAAATCGAAATTAAGTATATATTTCATTCTTTAAGGAAATCATTCTCTTAAACATATTTATTTGGGCCAAAACGAATGTTGCGTAAAACATCGTTACGACAACCCAAAATCACTAGTATAGGGATTCAAAATTAAAATAGATATATAAATCCCAATACTAAAACATTTCCTTTCGGAAATCATTTACTATAACAACAGTGTTATAGTCCACCATTTCCTTTTATTTCTCGAAAACGTCTATTTCAACAATGAATGTTGAAATCTATGGTTTCGATAGTTAATACATTTTAAAACATCTTTAGATCGTTTTAATTCTATTTAAAACATCACATCCAAAACATTTTCTTTAATATATTATTCACTATTCAAAAACGTGAATATACTTGTTAACCAATTTCATCATTTCTATTCATTTTATTTTAAAGGATTATTCACTGTCTAAAACGTGAATATAACTCCATTAACAAGTTACAACAATTTACTTATCAAAATAAGTCGTTTTGCGGATTTATAAAACAATGTTTATAAATTTCATTTCTATTTATTTTATAACAACTTCCTTTTATAATTTCCTCTACTCAATTTCATATCTCAATGATATACTAAAAGTTCATATTATAAGTTAAATACTTATAATTTATTTGTTTACAAAAACGTTCTTTTAAACTTCCCAAATTTATAAATCTTATAACTTATAAGATTCATTTATTTATCCAAAATCTATTCTTTTAGTAACTTTACAAATTTTATAAACCTACTGTTTATAAAATTCCATTTATAACTTCACCGTTATAATCCTATTGATTTCATTCATTTATGAAATTCATTCACAATTCATTCTAACACTTATAAAAGCTCGTTTTACAATTCCAAGATTTTTAATTTATAAATATCAATTTATAAATCTTTTATATGGATCAATTTATATTATTTTTTTAAAACGTCTTTAAACTCCTTTATAATTTCATCATTTTGATTTATAAAATAATCAAATTTCATAAATCCTATATTTAAACTTTTTATAATAAATTCAGAAATCCCAATTTTAACTATTTTATAAAATCATTAATCCCATATTTTCAAAAATCAACTTTTAACTGTATTTCTGAAAATTCATAACTTTTATAACATTAAAATTATAACGTTTATTTATTTAAGATGAATCAATTCCAAAAATATTTAATAAATGTATACTTTCAAAAAAATAAATTTTAAAATCCTTTTAAAATTTCAAAATTGGCCTAGTGATGCTACACACCAAATGGTCAATCACGACAACAACGACATCATATATCGATATGACAATCAACGAATATCAAAATATCCAAAATCAAATAAATACTGTTGAGGAATCCAGTTGGATCCCTCCAACCCGTTTCCCTGCATCCAAAGACATTGGCACAATACCAATCCCGTTTCAAGACGGGATATCGCGGTATATGGATTTATAAAATATTATCTGCTTAATAGGCAGCGCAATAGGGTCTCATCCGCTATACAATGCATGAAATCAATTCCAATATATACATATGCCAATATATATATATATTGTTATATATAGATATATCCTATTATATCTAATATTACAGCCAAACAACAATCAATAACTGCAATCATCATTCAAACATACATTCAAGCAATTTTAAATCTAACTATTTAAAATTTAAATTGAAACTGTTCAATTGAGTGAGAAGTTCTCACCTTTGCTTTTATTTGCAACCCATTTCCTTGACTCGATTTTCTTGATTTATACCTTGTATAAATATTTACACAATTTATTAATATTCAAATTAACTGAATAACCAGTTACCGTTTAATAGTTTAATTAACTAATAGTTTTGTTTAACCCAATTTTCCATTAATAAATTTAATTAATTAACAATTTTCACTTTAAGCTAATACTTTTAATTTTAAAAAAATCCCTTTTTAAATAATTTAATTATCTAATAACTTAATTTGGGCTTAACCACTTATTCTAAACAAATTTCCTTATAACCAAAATAGTAACTAAAATAATTATGTGATTAAATTAAACAATTTATGCAATTTATAAATATTCAATATAAATCGAACTATTTGATTTACTATTTTAAAATTTTAATTCATCTAAAATTTAGTTCAATTTGAATGATTTAAAGTTTAAACCAAAAATCAACTTTTAAACCAATTCCCTTTTAATAAATTTATTTAACCAAAAATTTAAATTTTATACTAATGATTTTATTTAAACGAATCATAAATTTTAAACTAATTTTTTTATTTAAATTTATTTACTCAACCAATAATTTCATTTAAAAATTCAAAATGTGATTTTTAACTAATTCCTTTAAATTCTTCAACTTTTAAATCCCTATATATATATATATATATATATATATATATATATATTTATTCTTCTTTTTCACAAACTTCTTTTCTGTTTTACAACTTACTGTCATTACTTTTTTTTATACTTCAAAAATTATTATACAGTTAACATTTTATTTCAACTAATAATTTCATTTTCATTGTAAATTTGAATAGAAATAACTTTAAAAAAAACTATGTTAAAACTTACTGTTTGAAACCGAGTCCATCACTGCCACCACTGCTCGACAATCCAGCCCTCACCACCAACGCCATCAGAATTGCAAAGACCCCACGCGCATGAAAGCTTCCAGGCATGCCTTGATCGAACACGATCGCCGCGCCCCACTTGATTGCGTCGCCGCCGATGCTGCCGCCCCTCGCGAAACCCTAGCGCCGCCTTCGTCCTCTCGTCGCCATCGCATACCGCGATTCGAACCACCCACGGCGCCGCGCCCCACTCGATTGCGTCGCCGCCGTGCCAGCCTCGAGCGTGCGCGTTCTCGAGCTTAGGCTCGTCCCTCTACGCAGCCATGATTTTGAATTTTCTTTTTTCTTTTTTTTTTACTGAAGGAAGAGGGCTTCGGCCGTTCTATTTATTTTAAACGAGAAGAAGATTTTTAGATTGAAGAAGGAAAGGGGGAAGTTGGGTCTCTGTTATATATTTTTTTTCCAGAAGCGGCCATGATTTTTTTTTCTTCTGTGAATGGATTTAAAAGTGAGGGAGAGGAATATTTAAAATGGGAAGAACATGGGCTGCACGATCTCATTTTCGTGATTCTCTGCGTGAATTTAGGCTGAAACAAAGGGGCGTGTTTTAAGGAAGAACGTGTTGTGTTGTTGACTAAATTTAAATTTAAATTTAAATTGAATTCGTTGACAATTTCAATGCGTTTACTCACCGTGTGCTCACATATCAACTCCGAAAAATACAAAATTTGAAACCCGAGAATAATTCAATATTACGGACCCAATGGAACTTGTTTCGTCGAATTCCGAGATTGTGCCTCGGACGGCTATTTTTAAATATCGATTCAAACGATAAAAATTTCAAAACTGAACAAATCACTTTCAAATTCAATTTTGAAGCTTCTATTATCTTCGGTATTTTTAATATGGATTTTTACAAGCCTTAGAAATATTTTTAAATCAACTTAAAATTAAAGATTCAAATTTTTATTCAACTCTCAATAGACTAAACTCTATAATTTAATCGACAAATTCAAAGTTATATTAGGAATTCAAGCTAAACCAATTTTCAAATATTTAAAATTAATTAAATATTTCCAAATTAAATTGTTCAAATTTCTGGGTCGTTACAATCTTCTCCCCTTAAAAGAATTTCGTCCCGAAATTGCAAGTTAGGAAGAAAATGATCCTTAACCCGTTTACTATTTTTCACAAATCTAAATAGTTTTATCAACTTACTAACCTAAATCTTTTTTTTTAAAGATCCATAATCATTCAACTAGCTTTCCAACTTCAATTATAGGTTTCAAACAATATTATTCTCCTAACAATTTAAATTTAAATTTAAATTCAAATTTCAAACTTCCAAATTTTCTCAAAATTTTTCTAACACTCGAAATTTTCGAAAAATTTCGCCAGCGTCTCCTTTGCGCGGCTAGCTCGGTACGACTACAAAATGGCACCACGGCCCCTCAGAATCAAAAAGAAAAGAGAAACCCAAGTGGCTGGAGAAGAAAATCATCAAATCTCATACTGAAATTGAAATACATACCTTTTTTGTCGAGCAATTCAATTTTATCTTTGAAATCAAAATCTCAATTCCATTTCTTTTAATACACCTGTATATCCTGCTAGCCATAATATCCAATTCCAACATTTAAACCATTTTGCCAATTCCATTACAAAATATTCAATATATGCTTCTTATACATTTTTACTTCACTATTGAAGTTACATATCCATTTTCATTCAATTTTACATTTCAATTCAATTCACAATTTCAATTCTATTTGAATTCAATTCACAATTTAAATTTCATTCGAATTCAATTCTCAATTCTAAATATTGAATTCTAACGATTAACTTTCATTTGCTAATTCATATTACTACTTTAAATTAGTTTTATTCACTAATTCATTTCAATTAGTACATTCACTTATTCATTTTAAATTTCAATTCTATTTCTTTTACTCACTTGAATTTATATACAAATTCAAATTTATCTTCAAATTTAGCTCAGAACTAAACTTTAATTTAACCAATTCATTAGTCCATGAATTAATAATTTATCAAGTTAGTTTACTTGAATTCAATCCATTTTATTTTATTTTCTTCAAGTTTTGATTTTTTATTCAATTTGATCAAATCAAATTTCATTTCATCATTCAATTCCAATTCATTTATTTATAATTTATTTTACAAATCCCAATTGTATATGAATTTATTTCCTTATATTTTTTTATATTTATAAATTTCATTTGTTAAATGAATTTATCTCTAATCTTTGGTTATACATTTTATTTCTTACTTAATTCCATATAATAATGATAATAATTTAATATTATTACTTCCTAATAACCATGCAACCATATACTATAATAATTCATAGAAAATCATTTCTTTTCTATACAAAAATAGTTTTGGGCAAAATTATCTTATTTACCCGATTCAAAAACAATATCGTGTCGGTTTATCTTGTTTAAGAGTTTAGAAACTCCTATCTACGATAGTTAGCAAGACTATATCGACTAGAATCTATAAACAATCAACCGATAAGTCAACACAATACAAAACAATTTTATATTCACTAACAAATACGCGCTCATATCTATGATCACACTCAAACTCATTCTAGAGTACTGCTGACTCTATCTCTAATGAGTAACACCCAACAGAGCCATGGTTGTCGCTTAACCATATGCTCTGATACCAGTTGTGAGGACCCGTAAATCCGTACTCCTTGAATAAACACTAATCTCCATAGATTAACTCAAGATGAACAGAAATACGAATTCTCAATGTTTAAGAATAAGAAAAAGATAGAAGAAGAGATAAGGAGATTGGACGGAACAGAAAGAAAACAACATAACAATATCAGAATCTCACAATCGCAGCGGAACAACATATAATAGATAAATGAATAATCTTTAAACAAAGAACTATATCAGTTATTACATTTTATACATTACATTACATTACATCAGAGTGTACAACAACAAACAACAACAAACAGCGGAAAAGAAATACTATACTTAGTAATATGCTACGCCATCCAGCTTGCCTCCAGCAACTCCTGAATTCCAGAATATCCTGATAAACCTAACTCTTGACTGCCCGTGTGGAAATTGGTGGGCACCCAGAGTTTAGGAAGGAAAACAATAAACTCCGAGTCAGTCATGTGACTGGTGTGAGAACTCAAAACACTTTATTTTTTCTTTTAAAATAAAAATAGAGGAATATTTTTAAAGTCAATTCGCAATGCTTTTAAAAATGAGACTACCATAAGGCCTCCCGCACACACACACAATGCAAATGCAAAATCGAAGGAGATTTCTCCTTATGATAGTCAAAGATGCTTGATACGTATTAAAAAGAAACATTTGATATTATTACTAGTGCATAGTGTAGGAAACATTTCGAAAGTAAAGATATAAATCTTAGCCAGCATAGGCATTCCGCACTTATGCCTACTATTTCTACCATCCAAACAGTGGGGCGCCACCATAAGTGAATGATAGGTTCTACAACTAAAACCGTACAAGATCGTATTGTTTCTTTGGATTTCCAACAAATGGTCAGGCCAAGGAACTTCCCATTGCCACATGAGAACGCCTCTGGATGGACGTCCCCGAGAACCTAACCGGATCTCTGCCAACACAAGGCCGGGTTACCCCTAACTGGGTAACTACTGACACGAGTATGTCATCCCCCGGTCCTTTGGGACCTTTATCCGAGCGCTCGTAATCAACTTCACACCAAAATAATAAGTGTTTCAACATGAGTAAGTATCTAGGCTCCATACCATGATACCATCCTTTTCCAGAAGGAAATGCACATACCCTAAAGGGAGCTACCCCTCATAACCTTGCCGCATCTTTCCTGTTTTGACCATTTCGGGGTGTGAGGCTCGACGAAGTCTCGTCCACAAAGCCACGCTTTATACAAAAGCTGTGCTTTGGGTCAACAAATGATCATAGAAATGATCACAAAGATAAGTGATCAAACAAATGATCATATCACAAATGATCAAACAATGATCTTTTAACAGCAACACTCAGCATGTCACATTACCAAATTGGGAATATATTGCTAATAACCTTCAACTATATAACCTCTGAGCTCGTACGTCTCAGAGAAGGGTGTTAAGCTAAGAGAATAAATTCTCCGCCACCAACAGAAATATATTTGAAAGAAATCAGCTTTATATCTCAATTTGTAATGTCAGGCATACTATCCTTACAAGTATGTTCCAGGATCGAACAGAACCGAAGGCACTTACAACGAAGTCCTTGCAATCCGGATAATCTCTAATCACGTCCGGATTTCCCATCACATATGGAGATCTCTATACCGGGGATCAGCCAGTGCAGAGACAATCGAAAAGAAACCCTTTCGTTTTCAAAAATATCTGATCTTCAACACCGGTCTTCAAATGCAATTCATAACGACGGATCACATATTCGGAATGGGTTATACGACCCCAAGGTCCTTTCGCGGTTAACCCGAATAGTGAGCGCTTATTTTAAAAAAAAAATAAGTGTGGCATTCAAATTCAAGCAAATCACAACAAATACCCATTCAAAGGTAAATATTGATAGTAGATTATTGAACTATCAATGGATATGCACAACATCACCAGATTCCAAATAATTTTTCAAATTATTTATTTTCCAAAAATATCTTTACAAGATATATATTTTCAATACTTCAAAAATAAATCAATATTTATTTTTAAACAATTTCCCCCTTTCATTTATAAATTCCATAGTGAATTTACATTCCAAAATATTTATGAATATACGATTTCCATTCGATTTCTAATATTCATTTTCAATTTACCTTCAAAAAGATAAATTCAAAATATTCACTTAACATTGGAAAAACATTTCTATACTTATTTATTTATAAGTAATTCACAAGTCTTTTTATTTTCTATACTTGGAAAATATTCAATATACTTAAATCGAAATTAAGTATATATTTCATTCTTTAAGGAAATCATTCTCTTAAACATATTTATTTGGGCCAAAACGAATGTTGCGTAAAACATCGTTACGACAACCCAAAATCACTAGTATAGGGATTCAAAATTAGAATAGATATATAAATCCCAATACTAAAATATTTCCTTTCGGAAATCATTTACTATAACAACAGTGTTATAGTCCACCATTTCCTTTTATTTCTCGAAAACGTCTATTTCAACAATGAATGTTGAAATCTATGGTTTCGATAGTTAATACATTTTAAAACATCTTTAGATCGTTTTAATTCTATTTAAAACATCACATCCAAAACATTTTCTTTAATATATTATTCACTATTCAAAAACGTGAATATACTTGTTAACCAATTTCATCATTTCTATTCATTTTATTTTAAAGGATTATTCACTGTCTAAAACGTGAATATAACTCCATTAACAAGTTACAACAATTTACTTATCAAAATAAGTCGTTTCGCGGATTTATAAAACAATGTTTATAAATTCCATTTCTATTTATTTTATAACAACTTCCTTTTATAATTTCCTCTATTCAATTTCATATCTCAATGATATACTAAAAGTTCATATTATAAGTTAAATACTTATAATTTATTTGTTTACAAAAACGTTCTTTTAAACTTCCCAAATTTATAAATCTTATAACTTATAAGATTCATTTATTTATCCAAAATCTATTCTTTTAGTAACTTTACAAATTTTATAAACCTACTGTTTATAAAATTCCATTTATAACTTCACCGTTATAATCCTATTGATTTCATTCATTTATGAAATTCATTCACAATTCATTCTAACACTTATAAAAGCTCGTTTTACAATTCCAAGATTTTTAGTTTATAAATATCAATTTATAAATCTTTTATATGGATCAATTTATATTATTATTTTAAAGCGTCTTTAAACTCCTTTATAATTTCATCATTTTGATTTATAAAATAATCAAATTTCATAAATCCTATATTTAAACTTTTTATAATAAATTCAGAAATCCCAATTTTAACTATTTTATAAAATCATTAATCCCATATTTTCAAAAATCAACTTTTGATTGTATTTCTCAAAAATCATAATTTTTATAACATTAAAATTATAACGTTTATTTATTTAAGATGAATCAATTCCAAAAATATTTTATAAACGTATACTTTCAAAAAAATAAATTTTAAAATCCTTTTAAAATTTCAAAATTGGCATAGTGATGCTACACACCAAATGGTCAATCACGACAACAACGACATCATATATCGATATGATAATCAACGAATATCAAAATATCCAAAATCAAATAAATACTGTTGAGGAATCCAGTTGGATCCCTCCAACCTGTTTCCCTGCATCCAAAGACATTAGCACAATACCAATCCCGTTTCAAGACGGGATATCGCGGTATATGGGATTTATAAAATATTATCCGCTTAATAGGCGGCGCAATAGGGTCTCATCCGCTATACAATGCGGGAAATCAATTCCAATATATACATATGCCAATATATATATATATATATATATATATATATATTGTTATATATAGATATATCCTATTATATCTAATATTACAGCCAAACAACAATCAATAACTGCAATCATCATTCAAACATACATTCAAGCAATTTTAAATCTAACTATTTAAATTTTAAATCGAAACTGTTCGATTGAGTGAGAAGTTCTCACCTTTGCTTTTATTTGCAATTCATTTCCTTGACTCGATTTTCTTGATTTATACCTTGTATAAATATTTACACAATTTATTAATATTCAAATTAATCGAATAACCAGTTACCGTTTAATAGTTTTGTTTAACCCAATTTTCCTTTAATAAATTTAATTAATTAACAATTTTCACTTTAAGCTAATACTTTTAATTTTAAACAAATCCCTTTTTAAATAATTTAATTATCTAATAATTTAATTTGGGCTTAACCACTTATTCTAAACAAATTTCCTTATAACCAAAATAGTAACTAAAATAATTATGTGAGTAAATTAAACAATTTACGCAATTTATAAATATTCAATATAAATCGAACTATTTGATTTACTATTTTAAAATTTTAATTCATCTAAAATTTAGTTCAATTTAAATGATTTAAATTTTAAACCAAAAATCAACTTTTAAACCAATTCCCTTTTAATAAATTTATTTAACCAAAAATTTAAATTTTATACTAATGATTTTATTTAAACGAATCATAAATTTTAAACTAATTTTTTTATTAAAATTTATTTACTCAACCAATAATTTCATTTAAAAATTCAAAATGTGATTTTTAACTAATTCCTTTAAATTCTTCAACTTTTAAATCCCTATATATATATTTATTCTTCTTTTTCACAAACATCTTTTCTGTTTTACAACTTACTGTCATTACTTTTTTTTTATACTTCAAAAATTATTATACAGTTAACATTTTATTTCAACTAATAATTTCATTTTCACTGTAAATTTAAACAGAAATAACTTTAAAAAAAAACTATGTTAAAACTTACTGTTTGAAACCGAGTCCATCACTGCCACCACTGCTCGACAATCCAGCCCTCACCACGAACGCCATCAGAATTGCAAAGACCCCACGCGCATGAAAGCTTCCAGGCATGCCTCGATCGAACATGATCGCCGCGCCCCACTTGATTGCGTCACCGCCGATGCTTCCGCCCCTCGCGAAACCCTAGCGCCGCCTTCGTCCTCTCGTCGCCACCGCATACCGCGATTCGAACCACCCACGGTGCCGTGCCCCACTCGTTTGCGTCGCCGCCGTGCGCGTTCTCGAGCTTAGGCTCGTCCCTCTACGCGGCCATGATTTTGAATTTTCTTTTTTTTTTCTTTTTTTTTACTGAAGGAAGAGGGCTTCGGCCGTTCTATTTATTTTGAACGAGAAGAAGATTTTGAGATTGAAGAAGGATAGGGGGAAGTTGGGTCTCTGTTATATTTTTTTTTCCAGAAGCGGCCATGATTTTTTTTTTCTTCTGTAAATGGATTTAAAAGTGAGGGAGAGGAATATTTAAAATGGGAAGAACATGGGATGCACGATCTCATTTTCGTGATTCTCTGCGTGAATTTAGGCTGAAACAAAGGGGCGTGTTTTAAGGAAGAACGTGGTGTGTTGTTGACTAGATTTAAATTTAAATTGAATTCGTTGAAAATTTCAATGCGTTTACTCACCGTGTGCTCACATATCAACTCCGAAAAATACGAAATTTGAAATCCGAGAATAATTCAATATTACGGACCCAATGGAACTGGTTTCGTCGAATTCCAAGACTGTGCCTCGGACGGCTATTTTTAAATATCGATTCAAACGATAAAAATTTCAAAACTGAACAAATCACTTTGAAATTCAATTTTGAAGCTTCTATTATCTTCAGTATTTTTAATATGGATTTTTACAAGCCTTTGAAATATTTTTAAATCAGCTTAAAATTAAAGATTCAAATTTTTATTCAACTCTCAATGGATTAAACTCTATAATTTAATCGCCAAATTCAAAGTTGTATTAGGAATTCAAGCTAAACCAATTTTCAAATATTTAAAATTAATTAAATATTTCCAAATTAAATTGTTCAAAATTCTGGGTCGTTACAGTCCAAAATGGTGGGTATTACAATTTCGAACGGCTAAGGGTGTTTTATATGATTACTTAGCCTGTAAGTAACCTGTTTTTTAGTCTGCGAATATCTTTCGCCTTCCTGTTTTATACAATTTTTAATCCAATTTCAATGTTTTTAGCGGAATATTACCGTGGCCTTTTTTGATCTTCGTATATTTTTGTTTTTTTGTCGTTCTTCTTGCTTTACATCGATTTAATCCGACTATTTATTCCACAAACTCCATAGAATAAATTTGTGATCGAAAACGTCCGAGCTGTAGAAAGAACATAAGATGGAATTATTCTGTACAGAAAACCGATCCATGACAATTCCAACCGTTAGAAACATAGAACATGGAAATAGCTTCATTTTGATAGATTAGGGCTCCCGTAACTCCAAACGAATCAAAAGTTATGGCCGTTTGAAGAAACGGAAGAAAGCGACAGACCGCTCGCTGATCCGATTCGACGATATTGGAGAAATTCTTCAATCTCTGCGAAACATTCGAGCATGCTCACATTGTAACACTCGATATTTGAGATATTATAGATCACTAAGGGAATAAATGGGGATATGAGTCAAAAGCGTGTCTACTGAAGCTATAGCGCAATAAACGTGTTTTTTTTACGATCGTTCCTTCTTCCACGTTTTTCCTACCTTATTGTTATGCACATATTCATCAACACGCGCGGTTTTTTACCAATATTACAACACCACGGCAATGTGACTTCACGGAGAATGTTAAACGCATTTGATATCTTATAATTTCGAACGGCTGAGAGTGTTTTATATGATTACTTAGCCTGTAAGTAACCTACTTTTTCAGTCTGCGATTATCTTTCGGCTTCCCGTTTTATACAATTTTTAATCCAATTTCAATCTTCTTATTGGAATATTATAGTGCCTTTTTTGGTCTTTGTATATTTTTGTTTTTTTTTTCATTCTTCTATGTTTAGATGTAGTTCGACTATTTATACCACAAACTCTGTGGAAGAAATTTATGATCGAAAACATCCGAGCAGTAGAAAAAACTTAAGATGGAATTATTCTGCACACAAAACTGATCCATGACAATTCCAACCGTTAGAAATGTAGAACATGGAAAAAGCTTCATTTTGATAGGTTGGGGCTCCCGTAGCTCCAAATGAGTCAAAAGTTATGATCGTTTGAAGAAACGGAAGAAAGCGACGGATTGCTCGCTTATCCGATTCGACGGTATTGGCAAAAATCTTCAATCTTTGCAAAACGCTCGGGCATGCTCACACTGTTGCACTCGATATTTAAGATATTATGGATCACTGAGGGAATAAATGGGGATATGAGTCAAAAGCTTGTCTACTGAAGCTATAGCGCAATAAATGTTTTGTTTTTACGATCGTTCTTTCTTCCTCGTTTTCCGTACCTTATTGTTTTTTTCATATTCACCAACACGTGCAGTGTTTTTACCAATATTACAACACAACGAAAATGTGACTTCATGGAGAATGTTAAACGCATTTGATATATTAGAATTTCAAACGGCTGAGGGTGTTTTATATGATTACTTGGCCTGTAAGTAACCTACTTTTTCAATATGCGAATATATTTCGGTTTTCTATTTTATTTAATTTTTTAATCCAATTTCAATCTTTTTAGCGGAATAATATCGTCGCCTATTTTATCTTTTTGTTATTCGTCTAGGTTTACGTCGATTTAGGCCTACCTTTTATACCATATACTCCACATAATAAAATTATGATCGACATCATCCGAGCTGTAGAAAAAACTTAAGATGGAATTATTCTGCACACAAAACCGATCCATGACAATTCCAACCGTTAGTAACGTAAAATATCGAAAGAGCTTCATTTTGATAGGTCGTGGCTCTTGTAACATCAAATGAGTCAAAAGTTATGGTCGTTTGAAGAAATGGAAGAAAGCAACGGACCGCTCGCTGATCAGATTCGACGGTATTGGCGAAAGCCTTTAATCTTCGCGAAATGTTCGAGCATGCTCACACTGTTGCACTCGATATTTAAGATATTACGGATCACTGAGGGAATAAATGGGGATATGAGCCAAAAGCTTGTCTACTGAAGCTATAGCGCAATAAACATTCCGTTTTTACGATCGTTCTTTCTTCTTCGTTTTCCGTACCTTATTGTTTTGCTCGTATTCATCAACATGTGCGGTGTTTTTACCAATATTACAACACCATGACAATGTGACTTCATGGAGAATGTTAAATGCATTTGATATATTAGAATTTCGAACTGCTAAGGGTGTTTTATATGATTACTTGGCCTGTAAGTAACCTACTTTTTCAATATACTAATAGCTTTCGGTTTTCTATTTTATCCAATTTTTTAATCCAATTTCAATCTTTTTAGCGGAATATTATCGTCGCCTTTTTTATCTTCGTATACTTTTTTGTCCTTCATCTAGGTTTACATCGATTTAGGACGACTATTTATACCACAAACTCCACAGAATAAAATTATGATCGAAAACATCCGAGCTGTAGAAAAAACTTAAGATGGAATTATTCTGCACACAAAACCGAACCATGACAATTCCAACCATTAGAAATGTAGAACATGGAAAGAGCTTCGTTTTGACAGGTTGTGGCTCCCATAACTCCAAACGAGTCAAAAGTTATGGTCGTTTGAAGAAACGGAAGAAAGCGACGGACCGCTTGTTGATTCGATTCGACGGTATTGGCGAAAGTCTTCGATCTCCATGAAACACTCGAGCATGCTCACACTGTAGCTCTAGATATTGAAGATATTACGGATCATTGAGGGAATAAATGGGGATATGGGTCCAAAGCTTGTCTAATGAAGCAATAGCGCAATAACCGTTCTTTTTTTACGATTGTTCCGCCTTTCTCGTTTTCCTTACCTTATTATTTTGCACATATTCATCAACACGCGTGGTCTTTTTACGAAAAGTACAACACCACAGCAATGTGACTTCAAGGAGAATGTTAAACGCATTTGATATCTTAGAATTTCGAACGGCTGAGAGTGTTTTATATGAGTACTTTGCCTGCAAGTAACCTACTTTTGCAGTCTACGAATAACTTTCGGTTTCCTGTTTATCTAATTTTTAATCCAATTTAAATCTTTTTAGTGGAATATTATAGTGGCCTTTTTTGATCTTCGTATTTTTAATTTTTTTGTCTTTCTTCTAGGTTTACATCGATTTAGTCTGACTATTTATACCACAAACTCCGTAGAATAAATTTATGAACGAAAACATCCGAGCTGTAGAAAAATATTAAGATGGAATTATTCTGCACACAAAACAAATCCATGAAAATTCCAACCTCTACAAACGTATAACATGGAAAGTGATTCGTTTCGATAGGTTGTGGCTCCCGTAACTCCAAACGAGTCAAAAGTTATGTTCGTTTGAAGAAATGATAGAAAGCAACGGTCCACTCGCTGATCCGATTCGACGGTATTGGAAAAACTTCGATCTCCGCGAAATGCTCAAGCATGCTCACACTTTAGCACTTGATATTTCAGATATCATGGATCACTGAGGTAATAAATAGGGATATGAGTCAAAAGCTTGTCTATTGAAGCTATAGCGCAATAAACGTTCTTTTTTTACTATCGTTCCGTCTTCCTCGTTTTCTGTACCTTATTGTTTTGCACATATTCGTCAACACGCGCGGTATTTTTACCAATATTACAACACCATGACAATGTGACTTCAAGGAAAATGTTAAACACATTTGATATCCTAGAATTTCGAACGGCTGAGGGTGTTTTATATGATTACATATCCTGTAAGTAACCTACTTTTATATGATTACGAAGCGGAAAGATATTCGCAGACTGAAAAAATAGATTACTTACAGGCTAAGTAAACAGATAAAACACCCTAAGCCGCTCGAAATTCTATGATATCAAATGAGGTACGGAAAATGAGGAAGAAAGAACGATTGTAAAAAAGAACGTTTAATGTGCTATAGCTACAGTAGACAAGCTTTTGACTCATATCCCCATTACTTCCCTCAGTGATCCATAATATCTTAAATATCGAGTGCTACAGTGTGAGCGTGTTCGAGCATTTCGTAGAGATCGAAGACTTTCGTCAATACCTTCGAATCAGATTAGCGAGTAGTCCATCGCTTTCTTCCGTTTCTTCAAACGGCCATAACTTTTAACTCGTTCGGAGTTATGGGAGCCACACCCTATCAAAATGAAGCTCGTTCCATGTTCTACATTCCTAACGGTTAAAATTTTCATGGATCGATTTTATGTGCAGAATAATTCCATCTTTAGTTTTTTATACAGCTCGGATGTTTTCCTCCATAATTTTATTCCGTGGAGTTTGTGGTATAAATAGTCGGACTAAATCGATGTAAACCTAGGAGAAAGACAATTTTTCAGTCTGCGAATATCTTTCGTTTTCCTGTTTTATCCAATTTTTAATCCAATTTCAATCTTTTTAGTGGAATATTATAGTGGCCTTTTTTGATCTTCGTATATTTTTTTTTGTGTTTTCCTAGGTTTACATCGATTTGGTCCGACTATTTATAACACAAACTCTGCGGAATAAAATTATGAACGAAAACTTCCGAGATGTGGAAAAAAACTTAAGATGGAATTATTCTGCACACAAAACCGATTCATGACAATTCCAACCGTTAGAAACATAGAACATGGAAAGAGCTTCGTTTTGATAGGTTGTGGCTCCCGTAACTCCAAACGAGTCAAAAGTTATGGTCGTTTGTAGAAACGGAAGAAAGCGACGAACCGCTCGCTTATCCTATTCGACGGTATTGGCGAAAGTCTTCGATCTTCCCGAAATGCTTGAGCATGCTCACACTAAAGCACTCGATATATAAGATATTATGGATCACTGAGGGAATAAATGGGGATACGAGTCAAAAGCTTGTCTACGAAGCTACAGCGCAATAAACATTCTTTTTTTACGATCGTTGTGCCTTCCTCGTTTTCCGTACCTTATTGTTTTGCACATATTCATCAACACACGCGGTCTTTTTACCAATATTAAAACACAACGACAATTTGACTTCAAGGAGAATGTTAAACGCATTTGATATCTTAAATTTCATACGGTTGAGGGTGTTTAATATGATTACTTAGCCTGTAAGTAACCAACCTTTTCAGTCTGCGAATATCATTCGGCTTCCTATTATATATAATTTTTTATCCAATTTCAATATTTTTAGCAAAATATTATAGTGGCCATTCTTGATCTTCGTATATTTTTGTTTTTTTGTCGTTCTTCTAGGTTTACATCGATTTAGTCCTACTATTTATACAACAAACTCCGCGGAATAAATTTATGATCGAAAACATCCGAGATGTAAAAAAACTTAAAATGGAATTATTCTGCACACAAAACCGATCCATTAAAATTCCAACCATTAGAAATGTAGAACATGGAAAGAGCTTCATTTTGATATGTTGTGGCTCCCGTAACTCCAAACGAGTCAAAAGTTGTGGCCATTTGAAGAAACGGAAGAAAGCGACGGACCGCTCGCTGATCCGATTCGACGGTATTGCGAAAGTTTTCGATCTCCGCGAATTGCTCGAGCATGCTCACACTATAGTACTCAATATTTAAGATATTATGGATCACTGAGGGTATAAATGGGAATACGGGTCAAAAGCTTTTCTACTGAAGCTATAGCGCAATAAACGTTCTTTTTTTATGATCGTTCCGACTTCTTCGTTTTTCAAACCTCATTATTTTGCTCATATTCATCAACAACGTGGTCTTTTTACCAGTATTACAACAACACGACAAAATGACTTCAAGGAGAATGTTAAACGCATTTGACATCTTAGAATTTCGAACGGTTGAGGGTGTTTTATATGATTACTTGGCACGTAAGTAACCTACTTTTTTAGTATGCGAATTTCTTTCGGTTTCCTGTTTTATCCAATTTTCTAATCCAATTTCAATCTTCTTAGTGGAATATTATCGTGGTCTTTTTGGATCTTCATATATTTTTATTTTCGATCTACTAGGTTTACATCGATTTAGTTCGACTATTTATACCATAAACTCCATGTAAAAAATATGTGAACGAAAACATTCGAGTTGTTGAAAAAACTTAAGATTGAATTATTCTACACATAAAAGCGATCCATGACAATTACAACTATTAGAAACGTAGAACATGGAAAGATCTTCGTTTTGATAGGATGTGGTTCCCATAATTTTAAACAAGTCAAAAGTTATGGCCGTTTGAAGAAACTGAAGAAAGTGACGGAGCGCTCGTTGATACGATTCGACGGTATTGGCGAAAATCTTCGATCTCCACGAAACTCTTGAGCATGCTCACACTCTAGCACTTGATATTTAAGATATTATGGATCACCGAGGGAATAAATGAGGATATGAGTCAAAAGCTTGTCTACTGAAGCTATAGCGCAGTAAACTTCTTTTTTAAGATCGTTCTGTCTTCCTCGTTTTCCATACCTTATTGTTTTGCACATATTCATCAACACGCGTGGTCTTTTTACCAATATTACAACATCACGACAATGTGACTTCAAGGAGAATGTTAAAGGTATTTGATATCTTAGAATTTCAAACGGCTGAGGGTGTTTTATATGTTTACTTAGCCTGCAAGTACCCTACTTTTTCAGTCTGCGAATATCTTTCGATTTTCTGTTTTGTCAAATTTTTAATCCTATTTCAATCTTTTTAGCGGAATATTATAGTGGCCTTTTTGGATCTTCATATATTTTTGTTTTTTGTCCTTCTCCTAGGTTTACAACGATTTACTCCGACTATTTATACCACAAACTCCGCGGAATAAATTTATGAACGAAAACATCCGAGCTGCGGAAAAAACTTAAGATGGAATTATTCTGCACACAAAACCGATTCATGACAATTCCAACCGTTAGAAATGTAGAACATGGAATGAGCTTTGTTTTGATAGGTCGTGGCTCCCGTAAATCCAACCGTTTGATGAAATGGAAGAAAGCAACGGACCGCTCGCTGATCCGATTCGACGGTATTGGCGAAAGACTTCGATCTCCATGAAACGCTCGAGCATGCTCACACCGTAGCGTTCGATATTTAAGATATTATGGATCACTGAGGGAATAAATGGTGATATGAGTCAAAAGCTTGTCTACTAAAGCTATAGAGCAACAAACGTTCTTTTTTTACGATTGTTTCGTCTTCCTCGTTTTCCTCACCGTATTGTTTTGCACATATTCATCAACATGCATGGTCTTTTTACCAATATTACAAACACCACGACAATTTGTCTTCAAGGAGAATGTTAAACGCATTTGATATCTTAAAATTTCGAACGGTTGAGGGTGTTTTATATAATTATTTAGCCTGTAAGTAAACTACTTTTTCGGTCTGCGAATATCCTTCGGTTTCCTGTTTTATGCAATTTTTAATCAAATTTCAATCTTTTTTGCAGAATATTATAGCATCCTTTTTGATCTTATTATATTTTTGTTTTCGTTTTCTTTCTTCTAGGTTTACATCGAATTAGTCCGACTATTTATACGACAAACTCCACGGAATAAATCTATGAACGAAAACATCTGAGCTGTAGAAAAAACTTTGAATGTAATTATTCTACGCACAAAACCGATCCATGATAATTCCAACAGTTAGAAACATAGAACATGGAAAGAGCTTCGTTTTGATAGGTTATGGCTTCCGTAACACCAAACGAGTCAAAAGTTATGGCCGTTTGAAAAAACGGAAGAAAGCAACGAATCGCTCACTGATCCGATTCGACAGTATTGGCGAAAGTCTTCGATCTCCGCGAAACGCCCGAGCATGCACACACATAGCACTCGATATTTAAGATACTATGGATCACTGAGGGAGTAAATGGGGATATGAGTTAAAAGCTTGTCTACTGAAACTATAGCATAATAAACGTTCTTTTTTACGATCGTTCCATTTTCCTCGTTTTCCGTACCTTATTGTTTTGCACATATACATCAATACACGCGGTCTTTTTACCAATATTACAACACCACGACAATGTGACTTCAAGGAGAATGTTAAATGCATTTGATATCATAGAATTTCGAATGACTGAGGGTGTTTTATAAGATTACTTAGCCTGTCAGTAATCTACTTTTTCAGTCTGCGAATATCTTTCGGCTTCCTATTTTATACAATTTTTAATCCAATTTTAATCTTTTTATCCTAATATTATAGAGGCCTTTTTCAATCTTCGTATATTTTTGTTTTTTGTCTTTCTTCTAGGTTTACATCGATATAGTCCGACTATTTATACCACAAACTCCGTGGAATAAATTTATGAACGAAAACGTCTAAGTTGTAGAAAAAACTTAAGATGGAATTATTCTGCACACAAAACCAATCCATAACAATTCCAACCGTTAGAAACGTAGAACATGGAAAGAGCTTCATTTTGATAGGTTGTAGCTCCCGTAACTCCAAACGAGTCAAAATTTACGACCATTTGAAGAAACAGAAGAAAGTGACGGACGACTCGCTGATCCGATTCGATGGAATTGGAGAAAATCTTCGATCATCGTGAAACGCTCGACCATGCTCGCACTGTAGCACTCGATATTTAAGATATTATGGATCACTGATGGAATAAATGGGGATATGAGTCAAAATCTTGTCTACTGAAGCTATAGCACAATAAACATTCATTTTTAGGATCGTTCTGTCTTCCTCATTTTCCGTACCTTACTATTTTGCACATATCCATCAACACGCGTGGTCTTTTTACCAATATTATAACACCACGACAATGTGACTTCAATGAGAATGTTAAACGCATTTGATATATTAGAATTTCGAACGGCGATCGGTGTTTTATATGATTACTTAGCCTGCAAGTAACCTACTTTTTCAATCTGCGAATTTCTTTCGATTTTCTGTATTATCCAATTTTTAATCCAATTTCAATCTTTTTAGCATTATATTATCGTGGCCTTTTTCGATCTTCGTATGTTCTTCTTTTTCTTGTCATCCTTCTAGGTTTTCTTCGATTTTGTCGGATTATTTTTACTACAAACTCCGCAGAATAAATTTATCAACGAAAACATCCGAGCTATAAAAAACACTTAAGATGGAATTTTTCTACACAAGAAATTGATCGATGACAATTCCAATGATTATAAAAGTAGAATATAGAAAGAGCTGCGCTTTGATAGGTTGTGGCTCCCGTAACTCCAAATGAGTCAAAAGTTATGGCCGTTCGAAGAAACGGAAGAAAGCGACAGACCGCTTGCTGATCTGATTCGACGGCATGGGCGAAAGTCCTCGATCTCCATGAAACGCTCGAGCATGCTTACACTATAGCAATCGATATTTAAGATATTATGAATCACTGAGGGAATAAATGAGGATATGGGTCAATAGCTTGTCTACTGAAGCTATAGCACAATAAGCGTTCTTTTTTACGATCGTTTTGTCTTCCTCGCTTTCCGTACCTCATTGTTTTGCTCATATTCATCAATACGCATGGTCTGTTTACCAAAATTACAACACCACGACAAAGTGACTTAAAGGAGAATGTTAAACGCATTTGATATCTTAGAATTTCAAAAGGCTAAGGGTGTTTTATATGATTGCTTAGCCTGCAAGTTACCTACTTTTTCAGTCTGCGAATATCTTTCGGTTTCCTGTTTTATCCGATTTTTAATCCAATTTCAATCTTTTTAGCAGTATATTAGTGTGGCCTTTTTGACCTTCGTATATTCTTGTTTTTCTTCTCATTCTTCTAGGTTTTCATCGACTTAGTCGGATTATTTATACCACAAGCTCCACGGAATGAATTTATCAACGAAAACATCCGAGCTATAAAAAAAACTTAAGATGGAATTTTTCTGCACAAGAAACTAATACATGACAATTCCGACAGTTACAAAAGTAGAATACGCAAAGAGCTACATTTAGATAGGTTGTGACTCCCGTAACTTCAAACGAGTCAAATTTATGGCCGTCTGAAGAAACGGAAGAAAGCGACGGGCCGCTCGCTGATCCGATTCGACGGTATTGGCGAAAGTCTTTGATCTTCTCGAAACGCTCGAGCATGCTCACACTGTAGCACTCAATATTTAAGATATTATGGATCGTCGAGGGTACAAATAGGGATATGGGTCAAAAGCTTGTCTACTGAAGCTATAGCATAATAAATGATCTTTTTTATGATCGTTATGCCTTCCTCGTTTTTTGTATCTTATTGTTTTACTCATATTCATCAACATGCACGATCGTTTTACCAAAATTCAACACCATGACAAAGTGACTTCAAGGAGAATGTTAAACGCATTTGATATATTTGAATTTCAAACGGCTTAGGGTTTTTTATATGATTGCTTAGCCCGTAAGTAACCTACTTTTTCAGTCTGCGAATATCTTTCGGTTTCCTCTTTCATCCAATTTTTAATCCAATATCAATCTTTTAGAGGAATATTATCGTAGACTTTTTTGATCTTCGTATATTTTTGTTTTTTTTTTCTTCTAGGTTTACATCGATTTAGTCTGATTATTTATACCACAAACTTCGCGCATAAATTTATAAACGGAAACATCCAAGCTGTAGAAAAAACTTAAGATGAAATTTTTCTGCACAAAAAATAGATCCATGACAATTCCAACTATTAGAAACTTAAAACATGGAAAGAGCTTCGTTTTAATAGGTTGTGGCTCCCATGACTGCGAAGGAGTCAAAAGTTATGGCCGTTTGAATAAACGGAAGAAAGCGGCAGACCGCTCGCTGATCCGATTCGACGGTATTGGCGAAAGTCTTCCATCTCCTTGAAATGCTCAAGCATGCTCACACTGTAGCACTCGATATTTAAGATATTATGGATCACCAAGGGTATAAATGGGGATGTAGGTCAAAAGCTTTACTACTGAAGGTATAACGCAATAAACATTCTTTTTTTAAGATCGTTTCGTCTTCAACGTTTTCTGTACCTCATTGTTTTGCTCATATTCATCAACACGCGCAGACTTTTTACCAATATTACAACACCATGACAATGCGACTTCAAGTAGAATGTTAAATGCATTCGATATCTTAGAATTTCGAACGGTTGAGGGTGTTTAATATGATTATTTAGCCTGAAGTAACCTACTTTTCAATCTTCGAATATCTTACGGTTTCCTGTAATATCCAATTTTTAATCCAATTTCGATCTTTTTATTGGAATATTATCGTGGCTTTTTTTATCTTCATATATTCTTGTTTCTCTTGTCATCCTTCAATGTTTTCATCGATTTAGTCGGATTATTTATACCACAAATTCCATGGAATAAAATTATCAATGAAATCATCCTAGCTGTAAAAAAAACTTGAGATGGAATTTTTTTCGCACACGAAACTGATCATGACAATTCCAATAATTAGAAGCGTAGAACATGAAAAGATCATCGTTTTGATAGGCTGTGGCACCCGTAACTCCAAACGAGTCAAAAGTTATGGTCGTTTGAAGAAACGGAATAAAGCGACAGACTGCTCGCTGATCCGATTTGACAGTACTAGCGAAAGTCCTCGATATCCGCCAAACGCTCAAGCATGTTCACACTGTAGCACTCGATATTAAAGATATTAGGGATCACTAAGGGAATAGATGGAGATATGGGTCAAAAGCTTGTTTACTGAAGCTATAGTGCAATAAACGTTCTTTTTTTTACGATCGTTCTGCCTTCCTCATTTTACCTTCCTTATTGTTTTGCTCATATTCATCAATACGCACGGTCAATATTACAAAACCACGACAAAGTGACTTCAAGGAGAATGTTAAACGCATTTGATGTCTTAGAATTTTGAAAGGTTGAGGGAGTTTATATGATTACTTAGCCTGTAAGTAAACTACTTTTTCAGTCTGCGAATATCTTTTGATTTTTTGTATTATCTAATTTTTAATCCAATTTCAATCTTTTTAGCGGAATATTATCTTGTCCTTTTTTGATCTTCGTATATTCTTTTTTTTCTTGTCATTCTTCCAGGTTTATATCGATTTAGTCCTATTATTTATGCCACAAACTCCGCGGAATAAATTTATGAACGAAAACATCTGAGCTATAGAAAAACTGCACATGAAACCAATCCATGAACAATATAAAGGTTAGAAATGTAGAATATCAAAAGTGCTTCGTTTTGATAGGTTGTGGCACCCGCAACTCCAATCGAGTCAAAAGTTATGGCCGTTTGAAGAAACGGAAGAAAGCGATGGAACGCTCGCTGATCCGATTCGACGGTATTGGCAAAAGTTTTTGATATCCACCAAATGCTCGAGCAAGCTCACATTGTGGCACTCGATATTTAATATATTAGGGATCACTAAGGGAATAAATGTGGACATGGGTCAAAAGCTTGTCTACTGAAGCTACAACGCAGTAAATGTTCTTTTTTTATGATCGTTCCGTCTTCCTCGTTTACCGTACCTTATTGTTTTTCTCATACTCATCAACACGTGCGGTCTTTTTACTAATATTACAACATCACGACAAAGTGATTTCAAGGAGAATGTTAAACACGTTTGATATCTCAGAATTTCGAACGGATGAGGGTGTTTTATATGATTACTTAGCCTGTAAGTAACCTACTTTTTTAATCTGCGAATATCTTTTGGTTTCCTTTATTATCCAATTTTTAATCCAATTTTAATCTTTTTAGCAGAATATTATCATGGTCTTTTCTGATCTATTGCATTTCTGATTGTTCTTGTCATCCTTCTAGGTTGTTATAGATTTAGACTGATTATTTATACCACAAACTCCGTGGAATAAATTTATTAATGAAAACTTCCGAGCTATGGAAAAAAATTAAGAAGGAATTTTTCTGCACACAAAACCGATCTATGACAATTCCAACCGTTAGAAATGTAGAACATGAAAAGAGCTTTGTTTTGATCGGTTGTGGCACCCGTAAGTCTAAACGAGTCAAAAGTTATGGCCTTTTGAAGAAACGGATGAAACAATGGACTGCTCGCTGATCCAATTTGATGGTATTGGCGAAAGTCTTCGATCTCTACGTGACGATCGAGCATGCTCACACTTAGCACTCAATATTTAAGATATTATACATCACTGAGGGAATAAATGAGGATATGGGTCAAAAGCTTGTCCACTGAAGCTACGGTGCAATAAACATTATTTTTTTTACGATCGTTCCATTTTCCTCGTTTTTCATACCTCATTGTTTTGCTCATATTCATCAACACATGCGGTCTTTTTACCAGAATAACAACACCACGATAAAGTGAATTCAAGGAGAATGTTAAGCGCATTTGATATCTTAGAATTTCGAACCGCTCAGGGTGTTTTATATGATTACTTAGTCTGTAAGTAACCTACTTTTGAAAATATGTTTCGGTTACCTGTTTTATCCAATTTTTAATCCAATTTCAATCTTTTTAGCAGAATATTATCGTAGCCTTTTTTGATCTTCGTATATTGTTGTTTTTCGTCATTCTTCTAAGTTCACATCGATTTAGCCTGATTATTTATACCACAAACTCCACGGAATAAATTTATGAACGAAACCATCCGAGCTATAGAAAAAAAATTTAAGATGGAATTTTTCTACACACGAAACTGATCCAAGAAAATTCCAACGGTTTGAAACGTAAAACATGGAAAGCACTTCCTTTTGATAGGTCGTGGTGAACGTAACACCAATCGAGTCAAAAGTTATGGTCGTTTGAAGAAATGGAAGAAAGCGACAGAGCGCTCGCAGATTTGATTCGAAAGTATTGGCGTAAGTCTTCGATATCCGCCAAATGATAGGGCATGCTCACACTATAGCACTCGGTATTTTAGATATTAGGGATCAGAAAGGGAATAAATGGGGATATGGGTCAAAAGCTTGTCTGTTGAAGCTATAACGCACTAAATGTTCTTTTTTTACGATCGTTTCGTCTTCCTCGTTTTCCGTACCTCATTGTTTTGCTCATACTTTTCAACACGCGCGGTCTTTTTTTCCCAATGTTACAACATCACGACAAAGTGACTTCAAGGAGAATGTTATAAGCATTTGATATCTTAGAATTTCGAACGGCTGAGGGGGTTTTATAGGATTACTTAGCCTTTAAGTAACCTACTTTTTCATTATGTGAATATCTTTTGATTTCCTGTATTATCCAATTTTTAATCCAATTTCAATCTTTTTAGCGGAATATTATCGTGGCATTTTCTGTTCTTCATATAATTCTTGTTGTTCTTGTCATCCATCTAGGTTTTTATCGTTTAGTCTGATTATCTATATCACAAACTCCACGGAAAAATTTATCAATGACAACGTTCGAGCTATAGAAAAAACTTAGGATGGAATTTTTCTACACACAAAACCGATATACGACAATTACAACCGTTAGAAACGTAGAACATGGAAAGAGGTACGTTTTGATAGGTTGTGGCTCACGTAAGTCCAAACGAGTCAAAAATTATGGCCTTTTGAAGAAACAGAAGAAAGTGACGGACCGCTCGCTGATCCGATTCAATGGTATTGGCGAAAGTCTTCGATCTCCATGAAACGCTCAAGCATACTCACACTGTAACACTCGATATTTAAGTTATTATAGATCACTGAGGGAATAAATGAGGATATGGGTCAAAAGTTTGTCTACTGAAACTATGGCGCAATAAACGTTCTTTTTTACGATTGTTCCATCTTCCTCGTTTTCCATACCTCATTGTTTTGCTCATATTCATCAACACGCGCGATCTTTTTACCAGAATTACAACATCATGACAAATCGAATTCAAGAAGAATGTTAAATGCATTTGATATCTTAGAATTTCGAACGGCCGAGGGTGTTTTATTTAATTACTTAGCCTGTAAGTAACCTACCTTTTCAATCTGCGAATATCTTTTGTTTTCCTGTTTTATTCAATTTTTAATCCAATTTCAATCTTTCTAGCGAAATATTATCGTGGCCTTTTTTGATCTTCGTTTATTTTTGTTTTTTGTCATTCTTCTGGGTTTACATCGATTTAGTCCGATTATTTATAACACAAACTCTGCGGAATAAATTTATGAACGAAAACATCCGAGCTTTAAAAAACATAAGATGTAATTTTTCTGCACATGAGACCCATCCATGACAATTCCAACGATTAGAAACGTAGAACATGGAAAGAGCTTCTTTTTGATAGGTTGTGGCTCCCGTAACTCCAAACGAGTCAAAAGTTATGGCCGTTTGAATAAACGAAAAAAAGAAACGGACCACTTGCTGATACGATTCGACGGAACTGGTGAAAGTCTTCGATCTCCGCGAAGTGCTCGAGAATGCTCACACTGTAGCAATCATTGTTTAAGTTATTATAGATCACCGAGGGAATAAATGGGGATATGGGTAAAAAGCTTGTCTACAGACGCAATAGCGAACGTCCTTATTTTATGATCGTTCCATTTACCTCGTTTTTCGTACCTCGTTGTTTTGCTCATATTCATCAACGCACGTGGTCTTTTTACCAGAATTTCAACATCACGATAATGTGAATTCAAGGAGAATGTTAAATGCATTTGATGTCTTAGAATTTCGAACGGCTCAGGGTGTTTTATATGATTACTTAGTCTGTAAGTAACCTATTTTTGAAAATATCTTTCGGTTTCCTGTTTTATCCAACTTTTAATCCAATTTCAATCTTTTCGGCGGAATATTATCGTAGCCTTTTTTGATCTTCGTATATTGTTGTTTTTTGGTCATTCTTCTTAGTTTACCTCGATTTATTACGATTATTTATACCACAAACTCCGTGGAATAAATTTATGAACGAAAACATCCGAGCTATAGAAAAAATTTAAGAAGGAATTTTTCAGCACATGAAACCGATCCATGAAAATTCCAACGATTTGAAACGTAGAACATGGAAAGCACTTTGTTTTGATAGGTTGTGGTGCTCGTAACTCCAATCGAGTCAAAAGTTATGGTCGTTTGAAGAAATGGAATAAAGCGACAGACCGCTCGCTGATCTGATTCGACAGTATCAACGAAAGTCTTCGATATCCGCCAAACACTCGAGCATGCTCACAATGTAGCACTCGATATTTAAGATATTATGGATCACAAAGGGAATAAATGGGGATATGGTTCAAAAGCTTGTCTATTGAAGCTATAGCGCACTAAACGTTTTTTTTTTACGATCGTTCCGACTTCCTCGTTTTCCTTACCTCATTGTTTTGCTCATATTTATCAACATGCACGGTCTTTTTACCAATATTACAACACCACGACAAAGTGACTTCAAGTAGAATGTTAAATGCATTTTATATCTTAGAATTTCGAATGGCCGAGGGTTTTTTATATGATACTTAGCCTTTAAGTAACCTACTTTTTCATTACGTAAATATCTTTTGATTTCCTGTATTTTCCAATTTTTAATCCAATTTCAATCTTTTTAGCGGAATATTATCATGGAATTTTCTGATCTTCATATATTTCTTGTTGTTCTTGTCATCCATCTAGGTTTTTATCGTTTAATCTAATTATTTATAACACAAACTCCGCGGAATAAATTTATCAATGAAAACATTCGAGCTATAGAAAAAACTTAAAACGGAATTTTTCTGCACACGAAACCGATCAACAACAGTTACAACCATTAGAGACGTAGAACATGGAAGGAGCAATGTTTTGATAGGTTGTGGCTCACGTAAGTCCATACGAGTCAAAAGTTATGGCCTTTTAAAGAGACATAAGAAAGTGACGGATCGCTGGCTGATCCGATTTGATGGTATTGCCGAAGGTCTTCGATCTCCGTGAAACGCTCGAGCATGCTCACACTGCAGCACTCGGCATTTAAGATATTATAGATCACTGAGGGAAAAAATGAGGAATATGGGTCAAAAGCTTGTCTACTGAAACTATAGCGCAATAAACGTTCTTTTTATGATCGTTCCGTCTTCCTCATTTTCCGTACCTCGTTGTTTTGCTCATATTCATCAACATGCGCGATCTTTTTACCAGAAATACAACACCCCGACAAAGTGAATTCAAGGAGAATGTTAAATGCATTTGATATCTTCGAATTTCGAATGGCTGAGGGTGTTTTATATGATTACTTAGCGTGTAAGTAACCTATCTTTTCAATCTACGAGTATCTTTTGGTTTGATGTTTTATCCAATTTTTAATCCAATTTCAATATTTCTAGCGGAATATTGTCGTGGCCTTTTTTGATCTTCGTATATTTTGGTTTTTTTCATTCTTTCAGGTTTACATCGATTTAGTCCGATTATTTATACCACAAATTCCATGGAATAAACTTATGAACGAAAACATCCGAGTTTTAGAAAAAACATAAGATGGAATTTTTCTACACACGAAACTTATCCATTACAATTCCAACAGTTAGAAACGTAGAATATGAAAAAATCTTCGTTTTGATAGGATGTGGCTCCCGTAACTCCAAACGAGTCAAAAGTTATGGCTATTTGAAGAAACGGAAGAAAACGACGGACCGCTTGCTGATCTGATTCGACGGAACTGGTGAAAGTATTCGATCTCCGCAAAGCGCTCGAGCATGCTCACACTGTAGCAATCATTATTTAAGATATTATAGATCACTGAGGGAATAAATGGAGATTTGGGTCAAAAGCTTGTATACTGAAGCGATAGCGAACAAAAGCTTGTCTTTTTACCAGAATTACAACATCACGACAAAGTTGCTTCAAAGAGAATGTTAAACGCATTTGATATCTTAGAATTTCGAACGGCTGAGGGTGTTTTATATAATTATTTAGCCTGTAAGTAACCTACCTGTAACGACCCAGAATTTCTGTCATTTGAAATTCATATATTTAATTGATTTTAAATATTAACAAGTAAAATTTGTAAGTCGAATAAATTTTATTTTGAATATCAAGATTTAATTGGATAATTAAATCGATAATTTAATATTTGAAATTACAGAAATAATTGAAAATTGGGTTTAATGTGATTAAAATTGATTTGTAAAGTTGTATTAAATCATATTGGAGTTAGAATGATGTTATAGAACTTTTAAAATTGAATTAAAAGTTAATTTGTGGAAATTGAATATTTTAATATTTAATTGACGAGTAAAAATAGTCATTTTTCAGAAAGTCTTGGATGTCGACGAAACCAGTTTCATTGGATCCGTAATGTTCAGATTTACGGTTTGTCCGGGGCAAGCTAAAACGCGTAGAAATTGATTTAAGTGAATTTTAAATTTAAAATAGTCGATTTGAAAACCTATCTTTCAAATACGATCGAATTGGCTCCCGATATATATTCCATTGTGTTCGGAATAGGGGTAAAACATTATAAACGCCAGGCGGGACGCTTCGTTTCAAGTTCGGAAAAATTTTCGGATGAATAGTGTCGCGTAATTTTCTATATAAGGACCTCATTTTCTTTGTTTTGCATAAATCTAGGGTTTCAATCTTCAGCCGCCACATATATATGCAATGGCCAACATTTTCCCTTCTTCTTCCTCAATTTCCTCTTAATCCACAAGCAATTGGTAAAAATCATCAACTACAAAATGATAGAGAGAAGCGAGATCTATATTCTCAACGGTTATGATCGAAAAATACGAACTGAATCGATGGCAAATTTCATTCGAACGTTCCACATTCATTCACGTTTTTCAAGGAGAAGGGGGGCCGAGCTTGGCCAAATTACGGCCGAGAATTGGGGCAAGCACGTGCTTTCAAATGGTGACCTTGGATCATCGTCAAAATGATGGAGGTGGGTGCGGCTTTCAGAAAAATCGAACGACAATGGGTTTTGTATCGTGCGTTCTTGGCCTGGGAACGGTTTTGAGGAAGAAAGAAAACTAGCGGCCTGATCTCGTGAACAAAATCGAACGGCCAGATTGCAAAAGGTTTATAAAAATATAAATAAAAGTGTAGATAATTTTATAGTTAAATTCATATAATGTTTAAAAATGTATAACTTTTCCATACGAGGTCCGTTTCACACGAAACGACTTGCGTTGGATTCATATTGACGAGCACTACGCAATGGAGCTAGATTGGGATTTATTTGAGCTAGTGGAATTTTGGGTAAAATTAAACGCGTGTTTAATTTTATTTAGAACGAAACACTGCAGCTGTTATTGGAAGCAAGGTGAGAACTTCTCACTCAATCGAATTTGTTTCGATTTAAATTTTTAATAGTTAAATTTAAAATTGCTTGATTGTGTGATTGAATGATGGTTGCTATTTGTTGTACCGAAATAGACCATACACGCCGCATATTAAGCGGAGGTTATTTTATTAAACACATATACCGTGATATTCCACCTTAAAGTGGAATTGGTATTATATACGTACTTGGAGTTGATTTTCTGCATTGTATAGCGGATGAGACCTTATTGCGCCGCATAATAGCGGATAATATTTTATATAAACCCATGTACCGCGATATCCCGTCTTGAAGCGGGATTGGTATTGTGCTAACATCTATGGATGCAGGGAAATAGATTGGAGGGATCCAACTGGATTCCTCAAATAATTGAATTTGTTTCAACGTTGCGTGTTGATTATTTATAATCTCCGCGTGATTATCATTGTGATTGAAATCGTTGAAGGCTAAAATTTAGCCGAATATAATTTTGGTATCATTGGATACTGGAAATAAATAAAATTTTGATTTTTTTTAATTCAGGTTGAAAGTTTATATTAAAATTTATTTTTGAGAATTGGATAAATTTAAAAGAAGGAATTCTAAAATAATAAAGTTTTATTTTTTAATCTTATTGAATAAAATTTCAAAATATGGGAAAAACTTCAATAAATGGATTTCGGGTAATATTATTCAAAGGTTGAAGAATTTATTCAAAAATAAGGATTTTTAAAGAGTTAAAAAAAATTGTTTTCTTTAAAAGGAAGATTTTTTAAAAGGAAAAAAATTTAAAAATCCATTCTGAAAATAATTTGGTGTTTTGAAAAAAAATCTGGAATCAATTTGAAAATTGATTTGGGGTTTAGTAGAAATTGATTTCAATTTAAGATTTGAATGAAATTCACTTGGTGTTTAATTTCTTGGGAAATCAAAATGGAATTTGATTTGATTGTTTTTGAAATCAATTGAAAATTTAATTGTTGTTGAAAGTGAATATTTGAAATCAATTTGAAAATCGTATATCAATAGATATTTGGAAATTTAAATTCACCATGGAATTTATAAAGGTAAGGGAAATTTGTTTAAAAATAAACATTGATTTATTTTTGAAGTGTGGAAATAAATTTATGGATTTGGAACGTAAATTTAAAGTAAATCGGTAAGGATTTATTAAATTGGTTTAAATGAATCATTTTGAAATGAAAGTGTATTCTCCATGGAAAGCCGAATAAAATTTCTGCATAGCTTTGAAAGATACATACATACATACATACATACATATATAATTCTAGAATTGGTTTTGAAAAGGACACTATGGAGAAATTAACTTCTTAAATTATTTTAAATCCTTTAAGTAAAGATTTGTTAAGTTGATATAGAAATGATTATTTCTAAGATTTAATCAATAATTGTTTTAGAAAATAGTTATTTAAATAGTTATACTCTATCTACTAATTTTATTATGAAAATTAGTTTGGACTTAAGTTATATGTAATATTGGTATAATATTTTTATAACTAATATTTTAAGTTAAGTGTTCAAAGAAAAATTGTTTTATTTCAAATTGTTTTCCCGATACATTTTGGATAAGTGTTATAAATTATTTCAAAGTATTTGAACTCGGCAGATTTCCAGTGAAAATGAATAAATATTTGGAAGTGTTTCCGCGTAAGGAAAATGATTTGAAATTTGTTTTCAAAAGTTGTAAAGGTGAAAAGTGATTTGAAATTTGTTTTCAAATGGTTGAAGTGTGGAAAAATATATTTTGTAAAGTTATTTTTGAAAAATAAATAATTTGGTAAATTATTTGAAATCCAGTGACTGTTGTGAATGATGATTGATAGTTAAATAACCGACTATCAATATTGGCCTTAGTCGGCAATTGAATTTCGATGCGACCGGGAGTCGAATTCCAACTGGATATTTAAAACCCAAATCGAGCCTTTGTGATTGTGATGGATCTTTTGTTTAAAAGATCAAAGTGGAATTGTTGTGATTTGTTTGAATCTGAATGTAACACTTATTTTAAAAATAAGCGCTCGTTATTCGGATTAGCCGGGAGAGGACCTTGTGTCATGAAACCCATTCCGAATAACGATACGACGAAATGGGATTGCATTTGAAGATGGTGTTGAAGACTGGGTATTTTCAAAAGCGAAAGGATTACCTGTCGAATATCTCTGCACCGGGTTGCTCCGGTATAGAGATTTTATCACCCTTTGTGATGGGAAGTTCGGACATGATAAGTGAATATCCGGATTACAAGGGCTTCTTTGGAAGTGCCTTCGGTTCCGTTCGATCCCGGAACGGACTTGTATGGATGTGTGTCTGACATTACAATTTGAGATGTAAAGCGGTTTCTATCAAATACATTTCTGTTGGTGGCGAAGAATTTATTCTCTTAGCTTAACACCCTTCTTTGAGACGTACGAGCTCAGAGGTTATGTAGTTGATGGTTACTAGTGATACATTCCCAATTTGGTAAGGTGGCATAAGGAGCGCTGCTAATCATTTGTTGATCAAAGCGTGGCTTTTGTGAAAAGCGTTGCTTTGCGGACGAGACTTCGTCGAACCTCACAACCCGGTATTGGTCAAAACAGGAAGAATACAGCAAGGTTATTTGGGGATAGCGCCCCCATAGGGTATGTGCATTTCCTTCTAGATAGAGGTGGTATTATGGTATGGAGCCCAAATACTTAACCTATGTGGTTGCTGTAAATTTATTTCTTTGTGGTTGTTGGTGAATCCCGGGATAAAGGTCGATTACGACCGGGGGATGGCTTACTCGTGTCAGTAGTTACCTAGTTCAAAGGTAACCCGACCTTGTGTTGGCAAAGATCCGGTTAGGTTCTCGGGGCGTCCTTCCAGAGGCATACCCATGTGGCAATGGGAAGTTCCTTGGCCTGACCATTTTTTGGAAATCCAAACTCCAATACGTACCTTGTACGGTTTTAGTTGTGGAACCTGCCATTTACTTATGGTGGTCACCACTCTTTAGATGGTAGCTATATTAGGCATAGTTCAGAATGTCTATGCTGGCTAAGATTTATACTATACTTTTGAAATGTTTTCCTAGACTTTGCACTTATTATAATAATATTAAAGAAATTTGCGTATCAAGCATGTTTGACTATCATAAGGAGAAATCTCCTCCAATTCTGCGTTTGCACTGTGTGTTTGGCAGGAGGTCTTATGGTAGTTACGTTTTCTAAAAGCATTGCAGATCTATTTTAAAATATTTCTTTGTTTGTTTTAAAGATATAACTGTTTTAAGTTCTCACACCAGTCCCATGACTGACCTGGAGTTTATTGTTCCCTTCCTAAACTCTGGGTGCCATCATTTTCTACACGGGCAGCCTAGAGTCAGGTCATTAGGTCATTCTGGAATTCAGGAGGTGCTGTGGAGCTCATGAGGCGAGCTGGTTGGCGAAACGTATCACTTGTATATGATATTATCTTTTCCACTATGTACTCAGTTGTGAGGACAGGTTTATATATCTGTCCATTATTGTGTTGTGTTGTGTTTTGACTCTGATGATGTAATTATAAAATGTACAGTTCTTTTGATTTAAAGATTATTCATTTATCTATTATATGTTATTCCGCTGCGATTGTGAGATTCTGATATTGTTTCTGTTGCTTCTTCTTTCTTTCTTCTTCTACCTCTTCTTATTTAACCATAATAATTTGGTTTTTCGGCCTTCGATTGCTCGGCAGTTGATACAGTGGACGTATTAATGTCGATTTTCGAAAGTCGAAAATATTGAATCGTTACATAGTGGTATCAGAGCATTTGGTTAAGAGACAACCTTGGCTCTGTTGGCAATTACTCATTTGAGATAGAGTCAGCAGTACTCTAGAATGAGTTTGAGTGTAATAATAAATATGAGCGCGTATTTGTTAGTGAATATAAAAATGTTTTATATTGTGTTTGCTTATTCGTTGAGCTGTTTGTGAATTCTGGTCGGTATGTGGGACGCCATATTATCGATAGGGATTTTTAAACACTTAAACGAGGCAAGTCGACATAGTATCATTATAAATTGGGTAAATGAAATAATTTTACCTCGATTATATTTTACATATAAAGGAAATAATTTTTCAGAAATTATTAAAGTGTATATAAATTGATTGTTTGGTTGTTGAAAATGTAAGAATATATATAAGTTAATTAAAAGATGTTTGAATAATCTAAATAAAAACAACAATTGTAAAAGAATAATTGTATAAGCAAATGAATTATTAAGTATGGAATTATAATTAATGTGATTTACAATTGTGAAATAATCTTATATATAAGAAGTGAAACTATATGATTATATTTATAAATATGAGTTGTAAATAAAAATGAATTTGAACTATGAATTGAAAATGTTGAATCCTGTTTATTTTGGAAATTATTTTCCAAAATTAAAAGTTAAATAGTGAAATTATATAAGAAAAAGATATATAAATGTGATTTATGAATAAAAGAAATTTTTGAAAGAATATTAAGCACTGAATTCACTACTGTCACTGGGAAATAGTAAGGGTGATGACTGCAGCATCATCAGTATCATTTTCGAGTTTCCGTGTGATGGATTTGCCATCATAGTAAATTGAAACTGAAGTTTCGCTATGATAAACAAATTTGATTTAAAATCCAAGTTGAAATTGGTGAATATAAGTAAAGCGAGTTTTGAACTTATAATATGAGATAATAAATTTGGCTTTGGTAAAGAATAAAGAATTTGGGTTAGCATAGTAAATATATGATTTGAAATTTAACTAAAGGAAAGTTAAATAAATTGATTTGGATTAGATAAGCTTGAAATGGAAATTAAACCGAAGTTATTTTATAAAATAACTTTGAAGTTTAAATAAGTTGTATAACTTGTAAAGTGAGAAAATGTAAGTGAAACCAAATGATAAAATGGTTAAACAATTTTGTTAAGCAAAACGAGATATGAATTTGAATAAGTGATGAAATTCGACTTTGGTAAAAGTTAAATAGAATTTACTTTAGAATTGGAATCTGAATTGGATTTATAAGTGGGAATTTAAGTTAAGTTAAACAAATGATGTTTGAAATGGAATATAACTTAAGTGATGTTGAATGAAGTTGATTTTGGTATCGAAGTAAACTAATAAAGTGAAGTGATGAATGTGAATTTGAGTTATATAAATGTAATTCAACTTTAGTGGTTAAATGAACTAGCAATTGAATTGAACTAATGAATTGAATATTAATCAATCGAATGTAAAAGAATTGATATAGAATAATGAATGTAAGTGTTAATTCATTAGAAGCTAATGAAGTTGAAAAAAATCGTTATCTTTGAAAGAAAAGTCAATTAGATATTAAACCAATTGGAAATTAAAAGTGTTAAACCAAATTGAAGTTAGATAAAGTGAATATGAATTGTTGAATGTAAATTCAATAAATTTGGTTGTATTGAATATACATTGATTGTTAGATTGTTGTTAGTTGATTGTATATAAATTCATATGAAGTTGAATTGAAAAATTGAAAGCTATGTAATTTGATTTGAATATGGAAGTGAACTAACTTGAATGTAAATTAGTGAATATAAACTAATTGAAAATAAATAAATGAATGTTAGTAAAGTCCAATGTGAATGAATCAAATGTGATTAAATGAAAAACCAATTCGTTGAATATTAATGAGAAGTGAATGTATATTGATTTGATATGGATTTGTTGGATAAGTTGTTGGATGATAGTTGTTTGGTGGTTGCATTTGTTGCTTTTGTTGCATTTGCTATATTGGCACATATTGTTGTTGTTTCTGGTATATGTTGTATATTGATATTACTTGCATATATACATGTTCTAATTTGTTTGTTGAGTGTACAGTACGCGCGGATGGCGCTTGCTTCACATTTGGAGCTCGCTTTTGCGCTATATTAGCCGTATATGCTCGCTAATAATATATAAGGTACACATCTCGGATTACATATCATACTTTTACACTTTTTTCCTTGCGGGATGCCTCATTACTTTGATGAGATATATATTTGTTTTATATATTTGCCCTTTTTTGGGATTGAGCCGCGCAAAGGAGGTTATGGCGAAATTTTCTGAAAATTTAAGGCGTTAGAATATTTTTGAGAAAATTGAAAAAAATTTGTTAACGAAAAGTCAATTTCTAAATTGAAATGAAAATGTTGGAATTAAACTAGAAAAGTGTAACCATCGGATTTTGGAAAAGTTAAGAAATTAAAATGAATCTGAAATCAAGTTGGAACGGTTTGTTTTTGAAAAAAAAAGTTAATGGATTTCAAGACTTTTTCTTACTTGGCAATTTCGAGGACGAAATTCTTTTAAGGGGAAGTTTATAACGATCCAGAATTTCTGTCATTTGAAATTCGTATATTTAATTGATTTTAAATATTAACAAGTAAAATTTGTAAGTCGAATAAATTTTATTTCGAATATCTAGATTTAATTGGATAATTAAATCGATAATTTAATATTTGAAATTACATAAATAATTGGAAATTGGGTTTAATGTGATTAAAATTGATTTGTAAAGTTGTATTAAATCATGTTGGAGTTAGAATGATGTTATAGAACTTTTACAGTTCAATTAAAAGTTAATTTGTGGAAATTGAATATTTTAATATTTAATTGACGAGTAAAAATAGTCATTTTTCAGACAGTCTCGGATTTCGACGAAACTAGTTTCATTGGATTCGTAAAGTTCGGATTTACGGTTTGTCCGGGGAAAGCTAAAAACGCGTAGAAATCGGTTTAAGTGAATTTTAAATTTAAAATAGTCAATTTGAAAACCTATCTTTCAAGATCGAATTGGCTCCCGATATATATTCCATTGAGTTCGGAATAGGGCTAAAACATTAAGAATGCCAGGCGGCACACTTCGTTTCAAGTTCGGAAAAAAATTCTGGATGAATAGTGTCGCGTAATTTTCTGTATAAGGACCTCATTTTCTTTGTTTTGCACAAACCCTAGGGTTTAAAGCTTCGGCCGCCACATATATATTCAATGGCCGACGTCTTCTCTTCTTCTTCCTCAATTTTCTCTTAATCCACAAGAAATTGGTAAAAATCATCAACTACAAAATGATAGAGGGAAGCGAGATCTATAATCTCAACGGTTATGATCGAAAAATAAGAACTGAATCGATGGCAAATTTCATTTGAACGTTCCACGTTCGTTCATGTTTTTCAAGGAGAAGGGGGGCCGAGCTTGGCCAAATTACGGCCGAGAGTTGGGCAAGCACGTGCTTTCGAATGGTGACCTTGGATCATCGTCAAAATGATGGAGGTGGGTGTGGCTTTCAGAAAAATCGAACGACAATGGGTTTTGTATCATGCGTTCTTGGCCTCGGAACGGTTTTGAGGAAGAAAGAAAACTAGCGGCCTGATCTCGTGAACAAAATCGAACGGCCAGATTGCAAAAGGTTTATAAAAATATAAATAAAAGTGTAGATAATTTTATAGTTAATGTTTGCGTCAAAATTGACCACAAACACCCAATATCGTGAAAGCACCCGTTTATGAACCCAAATCAGCAACAATCAATATAAAACTCAGATTTAAACAGTAGCAAACACAGTAATTCAGAAATAACAATCACAAACTTAGGATTTATAGTGGTTCAGAGATCTTGCCTACGTCCACTCTGAAGCTTACGTCTTTATTGATTCACTTGATGATATTAATCGATTACAGTAGATTACAGTTGATGATAGCCTACCAATCTGATTAAAACAGTGATAAAGAAGTATGGAGCTGAATCCGACAGAGTCTCGATGTTGAATGGCAAAAGATCCCTCTTTCTGAAGGCTTCAGGGTGCTATTTATAGGCGTTGGAGGCCCAGATCTCGCTCAAACTTCTGGAGACTTTTTCTGGGACATGAGTGGGCCCACACGATCGACCCCACCAAGTTTTGACTCGATCTGGGATCGATACGAAGTGACTTCTAATCCATCAGAAAATGATCCAATCGAGTTGAAACTTGGCAGGAACAATCTTTACCTTGTATGGAAGCTACTGTGAAAATTTCGTCGCATTTGGATCAGTGGTTCTAGAGATATGATCGATTCGAATTGGAATGTTTCGGTTGGCTGTTTAGTTCGAATCCATTGCTTCGAATCCATTGCTTCGAATCCACTCCCTTCGACTCCATTAGCTCACGTGGTATTGTGATGAGGTAGCGCACGTCCTTCGAGTCGATCCGGTCTTCTCTCCGGGTTGAACGCTTCGCCTCCTTTGATCTTGCCGACTTCGTATCGTGGAGTGACACGTCATCTTAGCTAGTTGACTTGGTGGAATATGAACAAGTGAATGTTCGTGGATTCGAGTGTGACCGATTCGAACAGAGGCATCCCAATGGGTTCGAACTCGATCGATACGAACAAGATCGGTTCGAAGTGACTAACTCTTGATGGATTCGAACCAGGTGGGTTTGAATGGAGCGAGGCGTTGATGGATGCGAACTATATGGAGTCGAGCTAAGACATGAGGATGGGTACGAAGCTTGGCCACCTGATGGATTCTAAGGTGGGCAATCAGGATGGATACGAAGGTGTCGATGCGAGGTCCATGGATTCGAAGTAGGAGGAAATCGATGGATTCGAAGGACTTCCAAGCTTGATGGGTTCGAAGTAGATGGAGTCGAACCGATGGATGCGAACATGATTTCTGGCCATCGATTCGAACTATGGGGTATCCTATGGATTCGAACCGAATAAGGGCTATCTCTCTCAGACTGAATTCATCATATCTTGAGCATACGAACTCGGATTGACTTGAAACTTGAAATGTTGGCTCTCGTGGATTTGCTAGCCATGTCCTATCAATTGTAGCCTGATCCGGGCTCGGACAAAACTCATCGATATCCATAGTGAAGTAGAATGCAACCAATCTCTGAGGCGAATTGTCTCTTGTTTTCGACCAATCTTTTGGTATCACGGCTTTGCCAAAAAGCGGGATAACAGTTAAATTCGTATAATGTTTAAAAATGTATAACTTTTTCATACGAGGTCTGTTTCACACGAAACGACTTGGGTTGGATTTGTATTGACGAGCACTACGCAATAGAGCTGGATTGGGATTTATTTGAGCTAGCGGAATTTTAGGTAAAATTAAACGCGTGTTTAATTTTATTCGGAACGAAACACTGCAACTGTTATTGGAAGCAAGGTGAGAACTTCTCACTCAATCGAATTTGTTTCGATTTAAATTTTTAATAGTTAAATTTAAAATTGATTGATTGTGTGATTGAATGATGGTTGCTATTTGTTGTATTGAAATAGACCCTATACGCCGCATATTAAGCGGAGGTTATTTTATTAAACACATATACCGCGATATTCCACCTTGAAGTGGAATTGGTATTATATATGTACTTGGAGTTGATTTCCCGCATTATATAGCGGACGAGACCCTATTGCGCCGCATAATAGCGGATAATATTTTATATAAACCTATGTACCGCGATATTCCGTCTTGAAACGAGACTGGTATTGTGCTAACATCTTGGATGCAGGGAAACAGGTTGGAGGGATCCAACTGGATTCCTCAAATAATTGAATTTGTTTCAATGTTGTGTATTGATTATTTATAATCTCTGTGTGATTATCTTTGTGATTGAAATCATTGAAGGCTAAAATTTAGCCGAATATAATTTTGGTATTGTTGGTGTGGCGACCGCCCATGACTCCCGCACCAAAACAAGAAAATAGTACGCTGAAAGTGTGCCAGGCAGCCATGGACGATAGTCATGGTAAGAATAAACAGCGGACTCTATCATATTACTCACAGCGCATGGACAAAATACAATAGAAAATATACATAGTGAAGCTCCATATAACAGAATCACATCATATAAACTCCAATAGTTTGATACAACAATCAGAAAAGTCAATACATCAAGCCTCACTACATAACACTCAGAGTATCAAACAAACAGCGGAACATCCAGTACATATAGTAGGAAAACAATATGCAAAAGCCTCCAGCTCGTCTTCGTCATCAATAGCGTTGGTAGCCAAGAACAGCACCTGTCACCTGCTACCTAGTCTGCCCATCCCAACATGGATGAACAGCCCAAGGTAATAAGAGACATAAAACCTTGAGTCAGACAACAGTCTTAGTGAGCAGTAAATCAACTATCAAACATACCAAAAGAGCATAAAGGGTAAAAGGAATAGGAACTCAACCATCCCACTCCACCTCTTTCTACAGTGATAGCCCCCAGACACACTAAGAAGAAGTAAACATAGAAATTCAGACATTCAAAGCAAAGTAAATATCACTCGAGTCAAGGTCGGTGTTTTCCAAGTACAAACCCCCAAGGCCTAAACCAAGATCAGATAAGCACTCTGAAAACATCGCTCTTGGCCCAAGCGACGATACAACCAAACATCCAAACATCCATGACTCTGGCTATCACTGTTATCATTGCCTTGATTTCATCGTTAATTGAATGACCGTCACATTATCTCATCCATCCGCCAAGGGCTAATGGTAACCCCAGTTCTAGACATAACTCTGCACGTCGTCGCAGCCCGTGCCTAGGAATTTTCGCAACTACCCAGAGTACTAGCACGTCGTCGCAGCCCGTGCTTGGAACGTCGTCGTGACCCGTCCCAACGTACTCTTGCTTTGAGCATGCTAGAACATTCAACAACGATGAAATCTCAGCCTTCTAGTCATCCTCCTCGACGACTATTCCCATACTAGCTCAAGCGCCTCTCAAGCTAACCATTATACACAAACTCGGACCGCATCACCGAGTTATCAACATGCTTGGGATGATCCCGTCTGGATTAAACCAAGGCTTTCACACATCATGCTTTGCTTCATTGCATCATAGCAAAGTCCCATCTCAATATCATGGTTTGCCTCATCGCATCATGGCAAAGTCCTATCTCAACATCATCATCAAATCTATCCATATGAGCTTCAACATCCGCTTCATATGCCACAAGCAACTTTCCTTATTCAAGAGCCTTTCCACTTAGCTTTTGAATCATATTCGACCAACTTGTCCAAATCAAGTTATCAATCAACTAATCCATCAAATCAAACATTAATCCAAGTAATCAATCATTCAAACAAGATCTAAATAAACAATTACAACAATAATGGCAATTTCGTAAATAAAGAGTCCAAATCTAACACGCATTCTAACAAGCATGAATTATGAACAATATCTCTACAACTTGATGAATGAACTTGCATAAGTGAACATGTAGTAAAATGGATATCAAAACTTCATAGATGATGGATCTACATGCAGACTTAGGGAAAATGCAAGAAATCACTATCTTTAACACATAAACAAGCCACCGATCCAATATACTCCTTTGGGTCCATGTGACAGATAACCACCACTCACCGAATCACCTAAACACCTCAAAATCAACCAACTCTAGATCTGGACAGCAAAGAACTAAGCTTGATCCGGCAAACTCTCGCTTCAATCGATGAAATCTCTCTTTGTTGGATGAAGATCTTCAACTTTGGCTCTTGAATCTTCGATTTGATCTTCAATTTAGATGGAAGGAATCACTAGATTATAGTGGAGAAAAGAAGTGAAGAAGTGTAGTAGTCGAGCTCTCAAAATGGCAGCACTTCGTCGCTTTAAAATCCGATGCCAAAAAGTGAACCAAACCCCTCTATTTATAGGCTGGAATTCCCTTAAGTCGTCGCCCCCATGAGTCGTCCACGACTCAACAGACCCCCACGGCTTACGACCTAGGCCACCTTACGACTCAACGACCTATCCATATGCGACTCAACGATATGCGGCATAGCGACTTAACCTTATGAGCGACTCAACACCTAGCCGACCTATCGACCTAAGCCTTAACACTAAACCAAACTGGGCACGACCTAACGACTTATCCCTTCATGTGACTTAACTAGGTCGTCCCACGACTTAACAGCCCTTGCCGACCTAACACAACTACACTCACGCGACCTAACGACTCAACACACTCGCGACTTAACGGTCCAACGACCTAACGCTATACACAAGGTCTCAACGACCTACGACCTATACCATAACCCGTCCACGACCTAACTGTAACCCCATCACTATAAGTCGCTTACGACTTAAGCCTGCAGGTCGCTAACTCCTATTGGTCGTTAACCTTCTTAGGTCGGTCTCATCTATGTGTCGTTAGCTCTTAAGTCGTTGCCGCTAGTCCTAGGTTGCTAACTCCTAAGCCGGCCAATCCCCTAAACCGTTAGCTCTTAGGTCGGTCAATTCTCTTAACTCGCTCACCTCTTAGGTCGGTCACCCCTATGAGTCGGTCCAACCCACTAACTCGTCCCATCTTAAGTCGGCCCAACTCCTTAAGTCGCTCACACGAGCTAACTTCCACACGACCTAAGCTAACTTCCACACGACCTAAGCTCCATACAGCTTAACAACATCAACGACTTATCAACAACACGACTTAAAGCATATAGTTTAGCAATGTTTCGATCCGTAAAAATACGGGTCGTTACATTCTCTCCCCCTTAAGAATTTCGCCCCCGAAATTCAAAAAAAACAAGAGCAACCATGGTTATTCCGCATGCCTACCATCCATAGCAATCAACAAACCATGCATCCAATTACTAGCCTAGCATGCAGAATTCTAAGACTAGAACAAGTTACAAATTCGTGAGATGTCACGACACCTTAGGGTCATACCTCGAAGAGTTCAGGATGAGCTGCCTTCATCCTCTCTTCCTCTTCCCACGTACAGTCGTTAACATCATCACTCCATTGTACCTTGAGAAACGTAATCGTCTTCCTCCTAAGCTGTTTCGTGTCAGTTTCCACAACACGAAGCGGCTTACGAGGTCTCGTAACAACTGGATCAACCTCCAAGTCTTCATAGCTATCAGCAGAAACCACTGTACTTGGGTCGTGCACATACTTCCGTAGATAAGATACATGAAAAACATTGTGCACACCCGCCATTTTTCTGGTAACTCCAATCTATAGACGAGCTTTCCAATTCGCTCGATGATCGGAAATGGTCCAACAAATCTCGGAGTCAATTTCCCTTTCTTCCCGAATCGAATAACATTCTTCAGAGGAGAAATCTTCACAAAAACCATATCACCTACGTCGAATTCCAAATCCTTACGACGATTATCGGCATAACTTTTCTGACGGTCTTGGGCTGCCTTCATTCATTGCCGAATGATCTCTATACAATCCGAAGTCCGTCGAATCATCTCTGGCCCAAGTATCAACTTTTCTCCTGTTTCCAACCAACATGTCGGAGAGTTACACGGTCTTCCATACAATGCCTCATATGGTGCCATACCAATACTGGACTGATAACTGTTATCATACGCAAATTCCACCAAATGAAGATGGTCTTCCCATGATCCTCTGAAATCTAAAACACAAGCTCTCGGGAGATCTTCCAAACTCGGTTGACTCTCTCGGTCTGACCATCTGTTTGGGGGTGATAAGCTGTACTCAAACACAACTCAGTTCCCAAAACTTCCTGGAAGCTCTTCCAAAATCCACTAGTGAACAATGGGTCTCGATCGCTCACTATACTCTTCGGAATACCATGGAACCGAACTATCCACTCAACATAAAGCTCAGCCAACTTCTATGCAGTCCTAGTTGATCGAACATGAATGAATCTTGCACTCTTAGTCAAACGATCTACGATGACCCAAATCCCTTCATTTCCTGCCCTGGTTCTAGGTAGACCATCGATAAAATCTATCGATATTTGCTCCTACTTCCATGTAGGAACTTCTAATGGCTGAAGCAACCCACTTGGCTTCTTTTGCTCGGCTTTTACTAACTGGCAATTCATACATTTGGAAATAAAATTTCCAACATCCTTCTTCATACCTTCCCAGTAGTAAGTCCTTTTCATATCCTGATACATCTTATTTCCACCTGGATGAATTGTCAATTTCGAGTGATGACTTTACCTTAGAACTTCATCTCTCAATCCATCTATATCGGGAACAACTAATCATCCTTGCTTCCGAAGCCAACCCTCTCGATCGACTTCAAATCCTTTATCCTTTTCTGGGTCCAATCCAGATTCCAAATCGCGGATAATCTTGACAAGCTTATCGTCTCGCTTTTGGCTCTCGCCAATTCTTTCCACAAGAGTAGGTCTTATCGATAAGTTCGCCAACACCTCAGGTTCCAATTCACATATAGGCCTGAAATCAAATCCAGCTAAATACTCAAGGCTCTTCCATTCCGAAAACATGGCTCCCAATCCTGCATGTCTTCGACTTAACGCATCCGCCACTGCGTTTCCTTTTCTCGGAGTATAAGCTATACCAAAATCATATGATGCTAAAAACTCTAGCCATCGTTGCTGCCGAAGATTCAAATCCTTTTGGGAGAACAGATACTTCAACGACTTATGATCTGTAAACAACTCGAATCGAACTCCCAATAGATAATGTCTCCACATCTTCAGAGCAAAAACAATCGCCGTTAACTCCAAATCATGAGTCGGATAATTCCTTTCATGCGACTTCAATTGTCGACTTGCATACGCAACAACTTTATCCCTCTGCATCAGCACTGCACCAAGTCCAATACCACATGCATCGGTGTAAACCACCATCTCATCATTCCCACTTGGAATAGTCAAAACAGGAGCACTTGTCAGTTGCTCTTTCAGGATTCCGAAAGCTTTCTCACACTTATCATCCCATTTGAACACTTGGTTCTTTTTCGTCAATCCTGTTAACGATGCAGCTATCTTGGAAAAGTCTTTGATAAACCGACGATAATATCCTGCTAATCCAAGAAAACTTCTCACATCAGATGCATTCTTAGGTCTAACCCAATCCTGGATTGCTGCCACCTTAGCGGGATCAACCGCTATTCCATTTCCAGAGATAACATGGCCTAAGAATCTCACTTCACTCTTCCAGAAGTGACACTTCGAAAACTTAGCCCTCAGCTGATGTTTCCGCAAGATTTCCAAAACAATACGCAAGTGCGTCTTGTGCTCTTCTTCAGTCCTGGAATAAATCAGAATGTCATCCACGAACACAAGTACAAACTTGTTCAACCGATCTCTGAATACTCTATTCATAAGATCCACAAAATATGTTGGTGCATTGGTCAATCCAAATGGCATTACCAGCCACTCATAAAAACCGGATGGTGTCCTAAAAGAAGTCTTCGGCACACTATCCTTAGCCACTCTCAACTGGTGAAATCCCGTTGCCAAATCCATCTGAGAAAACACCTTAGCTTCGTGAAGCTGATCAAACAAGTCATCTATTCTCGGCAATGGATACTTGTTCTTCTTAGTCACTTTATTCAGCTCACGATAATCCACACACAACCTCAACGATCCATCCGCTTTGGTTGCGAACACAACTGGTGCACCCCATTCGGACACACTACGCCGAATGAATCCTTTCTGTAAAAGGTCATCAACATGCACCTTCAACTCTTGCTGTTCCCTAGGCGCCATCCGCCTAAGAGGCATCACAACAGGTCTGGCTCCCTCAACTAGATCGATACGAAACTCGATCTCCCTATGCGGCGGTAACCCTTTGACCTCGTCAAAGACATCATCAAATCCATTCACAATAGGCACCGATGACAGTCCATCCCGTGGAACAACCAGCGAATACATGAAGCTCATGAAGACGCCTTCCTCATGCTTACATCGTATCACAACCTTTCGCCCTTCCACATTCTCAACTGTCACCTCCAGCCTCTCACAATCAATCCTTGCCGCATACTTCCTAAGCCAGTCCATACCCAAAATAATTCCGAACCCCGCAAAGTTCAGAACAAAACAATCACAAACAAAAGAGCAATCATGACTCGACACAACTAGACCACGGCATAACATACACAAACAAGACGAACCCCCAACTGGATTAGTCACAACCAATGGTCTATCAACAATATCCGGTTCCAAACCCAACCGGCCTACAAGTTTACTACAAACAAAAGAATGCGACGCTCCAGTATCAAACAACACTCTAACAGGTTACACCACAAATGAAAAGTGTACCTTAAACCACCACGCTCTTTCCTTTCTCATCAGCAGTAGGAGCTTTCAAGGATGATGGCACAGCCCCCAAAGCATAGGCTTGCACAATATGCTTGTCCTTCCTCGGTTCCGGACAATCCCTCTTGAAATGCCCCGGTTTGTCACAGTAGTGACACTTTGCCGGCACTCTTGGTTTCTTGCAATCCCTGGAGAGATGACCCTTCTGCTGACAGTTGTAGCAAATCACTTCACCCTTTGGCTTCTTCTGGCCATCCTTACCCTTCTGCTGTTGCTGCTTCCTCTTCTTGTTTCCATTTTGCTCCTTGGTCACAGCAACAACAGATCCTTCCTTAGGAAACAAATTCTCATGCCTGAGAGCTTTCTCCACAAGCTTCTCAAATGGATCGTCCAAATGATCCACTAACTGCCTCCCAAGATAAGTGTCCAAGTCTGTCACAAACTTCTCATTCTTCTGATAGGAAGATTCAATATACGACCGAGCATATTTGGACAAAGCTTCAAACTCAGAAACATACTCAAGAACTGGTCTCCCACCTTGCTTGAGCTCCACAAACTTCTTAAACAGAACAGATTTCTGAGCTGTAGAAATGAACTTAGCTTCAAATCTAACTTGGAATTGCTCCCAAGTAATCTCTTCCTTTGGAGTATCAATGGTGATAGAATTCCACCAATCCGAAGCTCTCCCTTGAAGCTGTCTTGATGCAAGCTTCCTCTTAGTTGCATCCTCAATTCCCAAATCACCAAAAATCCTTCTACAAGCATCTATCCATCTTTGGACTTCAATGGTTGATTCTGTTCCCAAGAAAACCTTTCCTCCAAGAGAAGTATAGTCTTCGCACAACTTAGCAAAATCCACTGGTTTTGGAGCTTGAACTTGAACTCCAACATCTACTGACTGTCCTGAAGTTGGTATCCTTCTCATGATCGAAGTCATCATAGCTTCGAACATTGCAGCATAGTCAGTAGCTCCCCCAACAGCACGACTTTCCCTAGCAGCTTGTCTCTCACTTCTACTCATCCTTAATATCTACAAAAAGGAATGATTTAGACACCTTGAGAAACAACTACATAAGGAGTTCAAATCCTTCTAAGCTACTATATTATATATAGTAATCATCCATCAAAATACAATCACGTCTCTCTTACGTAGTTACGTCAGCGAGCGTTGCTTAAAATCGATTAACCAAAGCCCTGATACCAAATGTGACGACCGCCCATGACTCCCGCACCAAAAGAAGGAAATAGTGCACTGAAAGTGTGCCAGGCAGCCATGGACGATAGTCATGGTAAGAATAAACAGCGGACTCTATCGTATTACTCACAGCGCATGGACAAAATACAATAGAAAATATACATAGTGAAGCTCCATATAACAGAATCTCATCATATAAACTCCAATAGTTTGATACAACAATCAGAAAAGTCAATACATCAAGCCTCACTACATAACACTCAGAGTATCAAACAAACAGCGGAACATCCAGTACGTACAATAGGAAAACAATATGCAAAAGCCTCCAGCTCGTCTTCGTCATCAATAGCGTTGGTAGCCAAGAACATCACCTGTCACCTGCTACCTAGTTTTCCCATCCCAACATGGATGAACAGCCCAAGGTAATAAGAGTTAAACATAAAACCTTGAGTCAGACAACAGTCTTAGTGAGCAGTAAATCAACTATCAAACGTACCAAAAGAGCATAAAGGGTAAAAGGAATAGGAACTCAACCATCCCACTCCACCTCTTTCTACAGTGATAGCCCCCAGACACACTAAGAAGAAGTAAACATAGAAATTCAGACATTCAAAGCAAAGTAAATATCACTCGAGTCAAGGTCGGTGTTTTCCAAGTACAAACCCCCAAGGCCAAAACCAAGATCAGATAAGCACTCTGAAAACATCGCTCTTGGCCCAAGCGACGATACAACCAAACATCCAAACATCCATGACTCTGGCTATCACTGTTATCATTGCCTTGATTTCATCGTTAATTGAATGACCGTCGCATTATCTCATCCATCCACCAAGGGCTAATGGTAACCCCGGTTCTAGACATAACTTCGCACGTCGTCGCAGCCCGTGCCTAGGAATTTTCGCAACTACCCAGAGTACTAGCACGTCGTCGCAGCCCGTGCTTGGAACGTCATCGTGACCCGTACCAACGTACTCTTGCTTTGAGCATGCTAGAACCTTCAACAACGATGAAATCTCAGCCTTCTAGTCATCCTCCTCGAAGACTATTCCCATACTAGCTCAAGCGCCTCTCAAGCTAACCATTATCCACAAACTCGGACCGCATCACCGAGTTATCAACATGCTTGGGATGATCCCTTCTGGATTAAACCAAGGCTTTCACACATCATGCTTTGCTTCATCGCATCATAGCAAAGTCCCATCTCAATATGATGGTTTGCCTCATCGCATCATGGCAAAGTCCTATCTCAACATCATCATCAAATCTATCCATATGAGCTTCAACATCCGCTTCATATGCCACAAGCAGCTTTCCTTATTCAAGAGCCTTTCCACTTAGCTTTTGAATCATCTTCGACCAACTTGTCCAAATCAAGTTATCAATCAACTAATCCATCAAATCAAACATTAATCCAAGTAATCAATCATTCAAACAAGATCTAAATAAACAATTACAACAATAATGGCAATTTCGTAAATAAAGAGTCCAAATCTAACATGCATTCTAACAAGCATGAATTATAAACAATATCTTTACAACTTGATGAATGAACTTGCATAAGTGAACATGTAGTAAAATGGATATCAAAACTTCATAGATGATGGATCTACATGCAGACTTAGGGAAAATGCAAGAAATCACTATCTTTAACACATAAGCAAGCCACCGATCCAATATACTCCTTTGGGTCCGTGTGAGAGATAACCACCACTCACCGAATCACCTAAACACCTCAAAATCAACCAACTCCAGATCTGGACAACAAAGAACTAAGCTTGATCCGGCAAACTCTCGCTTCAATCGATGAAATCTCTCTTTGTTGGATGAAGATCTTCAACTTTGGCTCTTGAATCTTCGATTTGATCTTCAATTTAGATGGAAGGAATCACTAGATTATAGTGGAGAAAAGAAGTAAAGCAGTGTAGTAGTCGAGCTCTCAAAATGGCAGCACTTCGTCGCTTCAAAATCCGGTGCCAAAAAGTGAACCAAACCCCTCTATTTATAGGCTGGAATTCCCTTAAGTCGCCGCCCCCATGAGTCGTCCACGACTCAACAGACCCCCACGGCTTACGACCTAGGCCACCTTACGACTCAACGACCTATCCAGATGCGACTTAACGATATGCGGCATAGCGACTTAACCTTATGAGCGACTCAACACCTAGCCGACCTATCGACCTAAGCCTTAACACTAAACCAAACTGGGCACGACCTAACGACTTATCCCTTCATGTGACTTAACTAGGTCGTCCCACGACTTAAAAGCCCTTGCCGACCTAACACAACTACACTCACGCGACCTAACACCTCAACACACTCGCGACTTAACGGTCCAACGACCTAACGCTATACACAAGGTCTCAACGACCTACGACCTATACCATAACCCATCCACGACCTAACTGTAACCCCATTACTATAAGTCGCTTACGACTTAAGCCTGCAGGTCGCTAACTCCTATAGGTCGTTAACCTTCTTAGGTCGGTCTCATCTATGAGTCGTTAGCACTTAAGTCGTTGCCGCTAGTCCTAGGTTGCTAACTCCTAAGCCGGCCAATCCCCTAAACCGTTAGCTCTTAGGTCGGTCAATTCTCTTAACTCGCTCACCTCTTAGGTCGTTCACCCCTATGAGACGTTCCAACCCACTAACTCGTCCCATCTTAAGTCGGCCCAACTCCTTAAGACGCTCATACGAGTTAACTTCCACACGACCTAAGCTAACTTCCACACGACCTAAGCTCCATACAGCTTAACAACATCAACGACTTATCAACAACATGACTTAAAGCATATAGTTTAGCAATGTTTCAATCCGTAAAAATACGGGTCGTTACAGTTGGATACCAAAAATAAATAAAAATTGGATTTTTTTAATTCAGGTTGAAAGTTTATATTAAAATTTATTTTTGAGAATTGGATAAATTTAAAAGAAGGAATTCTAAAATAATAAAGTTTTATTTTTTAATCTTATTGAATAAAATTTCAAAATATGGGACAAACTTTAATAAATGGATTTCGGCTAATATTATTCAAAGGTTGAAGAATTTATTCAAAATACAGATTTTTAAAGAGTTAAAAAAATTGTTTTCTTTAAAAGGAATTTTTTTAAAAAGGAAATAAAATTTAAAAATCCATTTTGAAATTTATTTGGTGTTTTGAAAAGAATTTGGAATCAATTTGAAAATTGATTTGGGGTTTAGTAGAAATTGATTTCAATTTAGGATTTGAATGAAATTCACTTGGTGTTTAATTTCTTGGGAAATCAATATGGAATTTGATTTGGTTGTTTTTGAAATCAATTGAAAATTTAATTATTGTTGAAAGTGAATATTTGAAATCAATTTGAAAATCGTATACCAGTAGATATTTGGAAATTTAAATTCACCATGGAATTTATAAAGGAAAGGGAAATTTGTTTAAAAATAAACATTGATTTATTTTTGAAGTGTGGAAATAAATTTACGGATTTGGAACGTAAATTTAAAGTAAACCGGTAGGGATTTATTTAATTGGTTTAAATGAACCATTTTGAAATGAAAGTGTATTCTCCCTGGAAAGCCGAATAAAATTTCTAAATAGCTTTGAAAGATATATACATATACGTATATATATAATCCTAGAATTGATATTGAAAAGGATACTCTGGAGAAATTAACTTCTTAAATTATTTTAAATCCTTTAAGTAAAGATTTGTTAAGTTGATATAGAAATGATTATTTCTAAGATTTAATCAATAATTGTTTTAGAAAATTGTTATTTAAATAGTTATACTCTATCTACTAATTTTATTTTTAAAATTAGTTTGGACTTAAGTTATATGTAATATTGGTATAATATTTTTATAACTAATATTTTAAGTAAAGTGTTTAAAGAAAAATAGTTTTATCTCAAATTGTTTTCCCGATATATTTTGGATAAGTGTTATAAATTATTTTAAAGTATTTGAACTCGGCAGATTTCCAGTGAAAATGAATAAATATTTGGAAGTGTTTCCGCGTAAGGAAAATGATTTGAAATTTGTTTTCAAAAGTTGTAAAGGTGAAAAGTGATTTGAAATTTGTTTTCAAATGGTTGAAGTGTGGTAAAATATATCTTGCAAAGATATTTTTGAAAAATAAATAATTTGGTAAATTATTTGAAATCCAGTGACTGTTGTGAATGATGATTGATAGTTAAATAACCGACTATCAATATTGGCCTTAATCGGCAATTGAATTTCGATGCGACCAGGAGTCGAATTCCAACTGGATATTTGAAACCCACATCGAACCTTTGCGATTGTGATGGATCTTTTGTTTAAAAGATCAAAGTGGAATTGTTGTGATTTATTTGAATCTGAATGTAACACTTATTTTAAAAATAAGCGCTCGTTATTCGGATTATCCGGGAGAGGACCTTGTGTCATGAAACCCATTCCGAATAACGATACGACGAAATGGGATTGCATTTGAAGATGGTGTTGAAGACTGGGTATTTTCGAAAGCGAAAGGATTACCTGTCGAATATCTCTGCACCGGGTTGCTCCGGTATAGAGATTTTATCACCCTTTGTGATGGGAAGTCCGGACGTGATTAGTGAATATCCGGATTACAAGGGATTCTTTGGAAGTGCCTTCGGTTCCGTTCGATCCCGGAACGGACTTGTATGGATGTGTGTCTGACATTACGATTTGAGATGTAAAGTGGTTTCTGTCAAATACATTTCTGTTGGTGGCGGAGAATTTATTCTCTTAGCTCAACACCCTTCTTTGAGACGTACGAGCTCAGAGGTTATGTAGTTGATGGTTACTAGTGATACATTCCCAATTTGGTAAGGTGGCATATGGAGTGCTGCTGATCATTTTTAATCAAAGCGTGGCTTTTGTGAAAAGCGTAGCTTTGCGGACGAGACTTCGTCGAACCTCACAACCCGGTAATGGTCAAAATAGGAAGAATGCAGCAAGGTTATTTGGGGATAGCGCCCCCATATGGTATGTACATTTCCTTCTGGATAGAGGTGGTATTATGGTATGGAGCCCAGATACTTAACCTATGTGGTTGCCGCAAATTTATTTCTTTATGGTTGTTGGTGAATCCCGGGATAAAAGTCGGTTACGACTGAGGGATGGCATACTCGTGTCAGTAGTTACCTAGTTTAGAGGTAACCCGGCCTTGTGTTGATAGTGATCCGGTTAGGTTCTCGAAGCGTCCTTCCAGAGGCGTACCCATGTGGCAATGGGAAATTCCTTGGCCCGACCATTTGTTGGAAATCCAAACTCCAATATGCACCTTGTACGGTTTTAGTTGTAGAACCTGCCATTTACTTATGGTAGTCACCACTGTTTAGATGGTAGCTACAGTAGGCATAGTTCGGAATGTCTATGCTGGCTAAGATTTATATTATACTTTCGAAATGTTTTCCTGCACTTTGCACTTATAGTAATAATATCAGAGAAATTTGCATATCAAGCATGTTTGACTATCATAAGGAGAAATCTCCTACAATTCTGCGTTTGCATAGTGTGTGTGGCGGGAGGCCTTATGGTAGTTACATTTTCTATAAGCATCGCAGATCTATTTTAAAATATTTCTTTGTTTGTTTCAAAGATATAAGTGTCTTAAGTTCTCACACCAGTCCCATGACTGACTTGGAGTTTATTGTTCCCTTCCTAAACTCTGGGTGCCCATTATTTTCTACACGGGCAGCCTAGAGTCAGGTTATTAGGTCATTTTGGAATTCAGGAGGTGCTGTGGAGCTTAGGAGGCGAGCTGGTTGGCGGAACGTATCACTTGTATATGATATTATCTTTTCCATTGTGTACTCAGTTGTGAGGACAGGTTTACATAACTGTCCATTATTGCGTTGTGTTGTGTATTGACTCTGATGATGTAATGTATAAAATGTATAGTTCCTTTAATTTAAAGATTATTCATTTATCTATATATGTTGTTCCGCTGCGATTGTGAGATTCTAATATTGTTTCTGTTGCTTCTTCTTTCTTTCTTCTTCTACCTCTTCTTCTTTAACCCTAACAATTCGGTTTTTCGGCCTTCGATTGCTCGGCAGTTGATAAAGTGGACGTATTAATGTCCATTTTCATGAGTCGAAAATATTGAATCGTTACACTACCTTTTCAATCTGCGGATAACTTTCGGTTTCCTGTGTTATCCAATTTTTAATCCAATTTCAATCTTTTTAGGTGAATATTATCGTGGCTTTTTTTAATTTTTGAATTTTTTTTGTCATTCTTCTAGGTTTACATCGATTTAGTCCGATTATTTATAAAATAAACTCCATGGAATAAATTTATGAACAAAAATATCCGAGCTGTAGAAAAAAAGTAAGATGGAATTTTTCTGCAAACGAAACCGATGCAGACAATTCCAACCGTTAGAAACGTAGAATACGGAAAGAGCTTCGTTTTGATAGGTTGTGGCACCCGTAAATCCAAACGGGTCAAAGTTATGGCCGTTTGAAGAAATGAAAAAAGCAACGGATCGCTAGCTGATCCGATTCGACGGTATTGGCAAAAGTCTTCGATCTCCGCGAAACGCTTGAGCATGCTCACACTATAGCACTCGATATTTAAGATATAATGGATCGTTGAGGGAATAAATGGGGATATGGGACAAAAGCTTATCAACATAAGCTATAGCGCAATGAACTTTCTTTTTTTACGATCGTTCTATCTTCCTGGTTTTCAGTGCCTCATTGTTTTTCTCATATTCATCAACACACGCGGTCTTTTTACCAAAATTACAACACCACGACAAAGTGACTTAAAGGAGAATGTTAAACGCATTTGATATCTTAGAATTTCGAACGGCTGAGGGTATTTTTTATGATTACTTAGCCTGCAAGTAACCTGCATTTTCAATCTACGAATATATTTTGGTTTTTTGTTTTATCCAAATTTTAATCCAATTTCAATCTTTTTAGCGGAATATTATCGTGGCCTTTTTTGATCTATGTATACTTTTGTTTTTTGTCATTCTTTTACGTTTACATCGATTAAATCCAATTATTTATTTCATAAACTTCGCGGAATAAATTTATGAACGAAAATATCCGAGCTATAGAAAAAACTTATGATGGAATTTTTATGCATACGAAACTGATGCATGACAATTTCACCCTTTAGAAACGTATAACATCGAAAGGGCTTCGTTTTGATAGGTTGTGGCACCCATAACTCCAAACGAGTCAAAAGTTATGGCCGTTTGAAGAAACGGAAGAAAGCGACGGACCGCTCGCTGATCCGATTCGACGATACTGGCGAAAGTCCTCGATATCCGCGAAACTCTCGAGCACGCTCACACTGCAGCATTCGACATTTAAGATATTAGGGATCATTGAGGGAGTAAATGAAGATATGGGTCAAAAGTATGTCAACTGAAGCTATAGCGCAATAAACGTTATTTTTTTACGATCGTTCTGTCTTCCTCGTTTTCCGTTCCTCATTATTTTGCTCATATTCATAAACGCACACGGTCTTTTTACCAATATTCCAAAACCATGACAATGTGACTTCAAGGAGAATGTTAAACGCATTTGATATCTTAGAATTTAGAATGGCCGAGGTAGTTCTATATGATTACTTAGCCTGTAAGTAACCTACTTTTTCAATCTGCGAATATCTTTTGGTTTCCTATATTATCCAATATTTAATCCAATTTCAATCTTTTTAGCGGAGTATTATCGTGGCCTTTTTTGATCTTCGTATATTTTCTTTTTCTTGTCATCCATGAAGGTTTTCATCGATTTAGTCGGATTATTTATTGCACAAACTCGGTGGAATAATTTTATCAATGAAAACATCCGAGACGTAGAAAAAACTTAAGATATAATTTTTTTACGCACGAAACCGATCCATGATAATTTCAAACATTAGAAACGTATAACATGGAAAGAGTAACGTTTTGATAGGTTGTGACTACCCTAACTCCAAACGAGTCAAAGGTTATGGCCGTTTGAAGAATTGGAAGAAAGCGACGGAACGCTCGCTGATCCGATTCGACGGCATTGGCGAAAGTGCTCAATATGCGCCAAACGCTCGAGAATGCTCACAGTGTAGCACTTGATATTTAAGATATTAGGGATCACTAAGGGAATAAATGGGGATATGGGTAAAAGCTCGTGTACTGAAGCTACGGTGCAATAAACATTCTTTTTTTATGATGATTCTGTCTTCCTCATTTGCCGTGCCTTATTATTTTGCTCATATTTATCAATACGTGCGGTCTTCTTACCAACATTATAACACCTCGACAATGTGACTTCAAGGTTAAAGTTAAATGGTTGAGGGTGTTTTATATGATTACTTACCCTGTAAGTAACCTACTTTTTCAGCCTGCGAATATCTTTCGGTTTGCTGTTTTATCCAATTTTTAATCCAATTTAAATCTTTTTAACGGAATATTATCGTGGCTTTTTTTGATCTTCGTATATTTTTTTCTTCTTTCTTCTAAGTTTACATCGATTTGGTCCGACTATTTATACCACAAACCCCGCGAATAAATTTATGAACGAAAACATCCAAGCTACAGAAAAAAATTAAGATGGAATTTTTGTGCACATGAAACCGATCCACGATAATTCCAACCGTAAGAAATGTAGAACATGTAAAGAGCTTCATTTTGATAGGTTGTGGCTCCCGTAACTCCAAACGAGTCGAAAATTATGGCCGTTTGAAGAAACAGAAGAAAACAATGGACGGCTCGCTGATCCGATTCGACAAAATTGTCGAAAGCCTACGATCTACGTGAAATGCTCGAGCATGCTCACACTGTAGCACTTGATATTTAAGAAATTATAGATCACTAAGGGAATAAATGGGGATATGGTTTAAAAGCTTGTCTACTGAAGCTATAGCGCCACAAACGTTCTTTTTTTACGATCGTTCCATCTTCCTCGTTTTCCGGACCTTATTGTTTTGCTCATATTTGTCAACGCGCGCGGTCTTTCTGCCCATATTACTACACCATGACAAAGTGACTTCAAGGTGAATGTTAAATGCATTTGATATCTTAGATTTTCGAACGGCCGAGGGTATTTTATATGATTACTTAGCTTATAAGTAACATATTTTTTCAATCTACAAATATCTCTCGGTTTCCTGTTTTATCCAATTTTTAATCCAATTTCAATATTTTTAGCAGAATATTATCGTGGCCTTTTTTTATCTTCATATATTTTTATTTTTTCTCATTCTTCTAGGTTTACATCGATTAAATCCGATTATTTATTACACAAACTTCGTGGAATAAATTTATAAACAAAAACATCCGAGCTGTAGAAAAAACTTATAATAGAATTTTTCTGCACACGATACCGATCCATGACAATTCCAACCATTAAAAACGTAGAACGTGGAAAAAGCTTCGTTTTGATAGGATGTGGCACCCGTAACTCCAAACGAGTCAAAAGTTATGGCCATTTGAAGAAATGGAAGAAAGCGACGGACTGCTCGCTAATCCGATTCGACGGTACTAGCGAAAGTCCTTGATATCCGCCAAACGCTCGAGCATGCTCACACTATAGCACTCTATATTTAAGATATTAGGGATCACTAAGGGAATAAATGGGGATATGGGTCAAAAGCTTGTCTATTGAAGGTATAGCGCAATAAACGTTCTTTTTTACGATCATTCTGTCTTCCTCGTTTTCCATACCTCATTGTTTTGCTCATATTCATCAAGACGCGCGATATTTTTACCAATATTACAACACCACAAAAAAAGCGACTTCAAGGTGAATGTTAAACGCATTTGACATCTTAGAATTTCGAATGGTTGAGGGTGTTTTATATGATTACTTAGCCTGTAAGTAACCTACTTTTTCAATCTGCGAATAATTTTTTTGTTTCCTGTATTATCCATTACTTAATCCAATTTTAATCTTTTTAGCGAAATATTATTGTGGCTTTTTTAATCTTCATATATTCTTTTTTTTCTTGTCATCCTTCAAGGTTTTCATCGATTTAGTCAGATTAATTATACCATAAACTCTGTGGAATAAATTTGTCTGCGAAAACATCCGAGCCATGAAAAAAACTTAAGATGGAATTTTTCTGCGCATGAAACCAATCCATGAAAATTTAAACTATTAGAAATGTAGAACATGGAAAGAGCTTCATGTTGATAGGTTGTGGCTCCCGTAAATCTAAACGAGTCAAAAGTTATGGCCGTTTGAAGAAACAAAAGAAAGCGACGGAACGCTCGCTGATCCGATTCGACGGTATTGGCAAAAGTCCTCGACATCCGCCAAACGCTCGAGAATGCTCACCCTATAGCACTCGATATTTAAGATATTAGGGATCACTAAGGGAATAAATGGGGATATGGGTAAAAGCTCGTCTACTGAAGCTATATCGCAATATACGTTCTTTTTTTATGATGGTTCCGTCTTCCTCGTTTTCCGTACCTCATTGTTTTGCTCATATTCATCAATACGTGCAGTCTTTTTACCAATATTACAACACCACAACAAAATGACTTCAAGGAGAATGTTAAACGCATTTGATATCTTATAATTTCGAACGGCCGAGGGCGTTTTATATGATTACTTAGCGTGTAAGTAACCTACTTTTTCTATCTGCGAACATCTTACGGTTTCCTGTATTATCTAATTTTTAATCCAATTTCACTCTTTTTAGCGAAATATTATCATGGCCTTTTTTGATCCTCGTATATTCTTGTTTCTCTTGTCATCCTTCTAGGCTTTCATCGATTTAGTCGGACTATTTATTCCATAACTCCGCGGAATAAATTTATGAACGAAAATATCCAAGCTGTAGAAAAAAATTAAAACGGAATTTTTCTGCACATGAAACCGATCCACGACAATTCCAACCTTTAAAAACATAGAACATGGAAAGAGCTTCATTTTTATAGTTGTGGCTCTAGTAACTCCAAATTAGTCAAAATTATGACCGTTTGAAGAAACAGAAGAAAGCGACGGACCGCATGCTGATCCGATTCGACGGAATTGGTGAAAGTCTTCAATCTCTGCGAAACGCTCGAGCATGCTCACACTGTAGCATCGATATTTAAGATATTATAGATCACTGAGGGAATAAATGGGGATATGGGTCAAAAGCTTGTCTACTGAAGAAATAGCGCAACAAACTCGCTCAACCTTCCTCGTTTTTCGTACCTTATTGTTTTGCTCATATTCATTAACAAGCGTGAACTTTTTGCTAGAATTACAACACCACGACAAAGTTACTTCAAAGAGAATATTAAACGCATTTGTATCTTAAAATATCGAATGGCTGAGGGTGTATATGATTACATAGCCTGTAAGTAACCTACCATTTCAATCTGCGAATATCTTTCGGTTTCCTATGCTACCCAATTTTTAATCCAATTTCAATCTTTTCAGTGGAATATTACCGTAGTCTTTATTGATCTTCATATATTTCTTTTGTCATTATTCTAGGTTTACATCGATTTAGTCCGATTATTCATAACACAAACTCCGTGGAATAAATTTATGAATGAAAGCATCCGAGCTGTAGAAAAAAATTAAGATGGAATTTGTCTGCACATGAAACCGATCCATGACAATTCCAACCGTTAGAAACATAGAATATGGAAAGAGCTTCGTTTTGATAGGTTGTGGCACCCGTAACTCCAAACGAGTCAAAAGCTATAGCTGTTTGGAGAAACAGAAGAAAGCGACGGACCGTTCGCTGATTCGATTCGACGGTACTGGTGAAAGTCTTTGATGTCCATGAAACGTTCGAGCATGCTCACACTGTAGCACTCGATATTTAAGATGTTATGGATCACTGAGGGAATAAATGGAGATATGGTTCAAAAGTATGTCTACTGAAGCTATAGCGCAATAAACGTTATTATTTTTTTCGATCGTTCTATCTTCCTCTTTTTCAATACCTCATTGTTTTGCTCATATTCATCAATACACACGGTCTTTTTGCCAAAATTACAAAATCACGACAAAGCGACTTCAAGGAGAATGTTAAACGCATTTGATATCTTAGAATTTCTAACGGAAAAGGTTGTTATATATGATTACTTAGCCTGTATGCAACCTAATTTTCAATCTGAGAATATCTTTCGGCTTCCTATATTATCCAATTTTTAATCAATTTCAATCTTTTTACCAGAATATTATCGTGGCTTTTTTTGATTTTTGTATATTCTTGTTTTTCTTGTCATCCTTCTAGGTTTTCATCGGTTTAGTCCGATTATGTACACCATAAACTCCACGTAATGAATTTATGAACGAAAACATCCACACTGTAGTAAAAACTTAAGATGAATTTTTTTTGCACATGAAACCGATCCATAAGACATGGAAAGAGCTACATTTTGATAGGTTGTGGCTCCCGTAACTCCAAACGAATCAAAAGTTATGGCCGTTTTAAAAATCGAAAGAAAACGATGGACTGCTCGCTGATCCGATTCGACGGTATTGGCGAAAGTCCTCGATATCCGCCAAATGTTCGAGCATGCTTACACTATAGCACTCGATATTTAAGATACTAGGGATCAATAAGTGAATAAATGAGGATATGGTTCAAAAGCTTGTCTATAGAAGCTACAACGTAATAAATGTTCTTTTTTTATGATCATTCTGTCTTCCTTGTTTTCTGTACCTTATTGTTTTGCTCATATTCATCAACACGCGAGGTCTTTTTACCAATATTACAACACAATGACAAAGTGACTTCAAGGAGAATGTTAAACGCATTTGATATCGGTTAATTTCGAACAGCTAAGGGTGTATTATATGACTACTTTGCCTGTAAGTATCCTATTTTTTCATTCTGCGAATATCTTTCGGTTTCCTGTGTTATCCAATTTTTAATCCAATTCAATCTTTCTCGCAGAATATTATCGTGGCCTTTTTTATCTTCGTATATTTCTTTTTTTCCTTGTCATCCTTTTAGTTTTTGATCGATTTAGTCTGATTATTTACACCACAAACTCCATGGAAAAAATTTATCAATGAAAAAATCCGAGCTATAGAAAAAACATAAGATGGAATTATTCTGCATACACAACTAATCCATGACAATCCCAACCATTAGAAATGTAGAACATGGAAAGAGCATCCTTTTGATAGGTTGTGGCTCCCGTAACTCCAAACGAGTCAAATGTTATAGCCGTTTGAAGAAATGGAAGAAAGCGACGGACCACCCGCTGATCGGGTTGGATAGTGTTGGCGAAAGTCTTCGATCTCTGCGAAAATCTCGAGCACGCTCGCACTGTAGCACTCGATATTTAAGATGTTATGGATCACTGAGTAAATAAATAGGGATATGGGTCAAAAGCTTGTCTACTAAAGCTATAGCACAATAAACTCTCTTTTTTTACGATCGTTCCGTCTTCCAATATCAAATGCGTTTAATATTCTCCTTGAAGTCACTTTGTCGTGGTGTTGTAATATTGGTAAAAAGACCGTGCATGTTGATGAATATGAGCAAAACAATAAGGTATGGAAAACAGGAAGACGGAACGATCTTAAAAAAAAAGGACGTTTATTGCGCTATAGCTTCAGTACACAAGCTTTTGACCCATATCCCCATTTATTTCTCAGTGATCCATAATATCTTAAATATCGAGTGCTACAGTGTGAGCATGCTTGAGCATTTCATGGAGATCGAAGACTTTTGCCAATACCATCAAATTGGATCAGCGAGCGGTCCGTCGCTTTCTTCCATTTCTTCAAACGGCCATAACCTTTGACTCGTTTGGAGTTTGGGAGCCAACATCTATTAAAATTAAAGCTCTTTCCATGTTCTACGTTTCTAACATTTAGAATTCTCATGAATCGGTTTTGTGTGCAGAATAATTCCTTCTAAATTTTTTTCTACAGCTCGGATATTTTCGTTCATAAATTTATTCCGCGGAGTTGGTGTTATAATCAGTCGGACTAAATCGATGTAAACCTAAAAGAACGACAAAAAAACAAAAATATACGAAGATAAAAAAAGGCCACTGTTAACCCGCCTTTCGGCAAGGCCACAGACAAGGGGATTTAACTAAGTCGACTTCACGATTATCGAGGTTGAAATACGATGGATTCGGTTTAGAGGGATGGAATTCACCTGGATATGCCGCTCGACATTAAGATGAGGTTATGCCGTTCGGCATTGAGGTGAGGTTATGCCGTTCGGTATTGAGGTGAGGTTATGCCGCTCGGATTAAGGTGAGGTTATGCCGCTCGGCATTAAGGTGAGGTTATGCCGCTCGGCATTGTGGTGAGGATATGCCTCTCGGCATTGAGTTGAGGCTATGCCGCTCGGCATTGAGTTGAGGCTATGCCGCTCGGCATTGGTGAGGTCAAGGTCGTTTGGCATGGGACAAATGTGGCTCGGTGGAAGGTCATTCGGCATGGTGGCTCGGCATTGGTCGGTCGGCATGGTGGCTCGGCAAGGGTCCTTTGGCATGTTGGCTTGGCATGGATCATTCGACATGGTGGCTCGGCATGGGTCGCTTGGTGTTGAGGTTTGTTCAGGGTGGCTCAGTAATGAAGGTTCGGCAAGAGTCTTGATGGGCATGTACCACTCCGAAAGCCCAACAACTCAGGATTTGCTTATAAATACAACATGAGGGGGTTTAGGAAAGGGATCTTCTTTCGGCTCTCTGACATTATTTTTCTAAGGCTAAGACTACTCTGCCATTTTGTAACCGTAATTGATTATTACGGCAATAAAAAGGAAATTTTTGGAGTGGACGTAGGCCGGAGTTAGCCGAATCACTATAAATTCTGTGTCTTTACTGCTTTCATTTTAATTTTTACCGTTCTTCGTATTAATATTCTCTACATTCAATCTATCTATGAGCTGTGACTGGTGCTTGGTGCTTTCATCTGGATTTGGATGTTAGTGACCAATTTTGGCGCTAACATTTTGGTGCTTTCACTGAGAAAGCTAGCACTCAGGAATTTCAGAGCTTGGATTTTGGATTGAAAAGCTTGGGAACTCGAATTTTAGAAAGCAATGGCTAGACCACCAACAAGGAAGCGAGCAGCGGAAAGGAGCAATCAAGAAGGACGTCAGGCGGCCTCTTTTGGAGCTGGAGAGGACCATGCATCCATCTACATAACTCAGGACGAGACGCAAGCTATGATTAATTCTATGCAGGAGCAGATGATGAAACCGTAAGAGGAGATGATGTAGGCCCTTCTTAGGCAATTTGGACAACCAGGAACTGCAGGTGCTCAAGTTCTTGGAACTGGACCAAAGGAACTGAACCAGCAGGTGGTTGGAGTGACTCAGTAGGAGATGGCTCCCAATCATCAAACAACTAACAATCTGGATGGACCTAGACTCAGGGGCACACCACCAGGTAATGCTAGGCCAGTTCATGAAGGGATACTGGATGACGCTATGCGGCCCGATGCTAACAGGAATACAGGAGTAGTGATAAGGAATATGTGCCAGAATTTCCTCGAGGACTTGGAGGTCAGTTTGGAAACATGGATAGGGGGCAACCCTTGGTTGGAAACGACGTATTGGCTGACATTATAAGGAGGAGTATTCGTGGAGGTCTGACAAACAAGAATTCGAAGGAAGTCAACATAAGTCCATTTACCCGGAACATCAGGACAGCTAGGAATCCGCCCGATTTCAAACTTCCCACTCTGGAAGTGTACAACGGGAAGACGGATCCCACTGACCACTTGAGGAGGTACACTAGGCATATGGAAGTACTGAGGGTAAAAGACGAGGTTATGGCCCGATGTTTCCCCCATACTTGACTCATATAGCTGCCTTGTGGTTCGGGCAGATGGAGGACGGATCCATAGGAACATGGACGGAACTGGTGGATAGGTTCTTAAGTCAGTTTGGAGTTCACATAAAAAGGCCAAAGAACGTGATGACGCTGACGTCGATTAAAAAGGGGCAGATGAATCGCTCAGGACATTCTTAACTCGATTTAGTGCAGTGGTTGTTGGATCATAGGTTTTGATTGCTGACATGAAACAACAATTCACGAATCTACGACTACGACAACATCCGAACTCAACGACTCAAAGTATGGTTCATATAGTTATATATTTTAACCAGAGTCATCAAATATTTATATAGAGTCTAGTTTAGTGCTTTGTTAAAATATTTTCTCAAGAATCATCATTCACATTCAAATAAACTTGCATGCATATTTTAATCAAAATCAAGTTTTCAAAAAATGCACGGAGCGGGACTCGTACCTAGGTCACTAGTTTGGAAGGCAAGTACTCTAACCAAATGAGCTACTACAGTTTTTTCTTAATAAAAAAAATCAGTCGACTGAATCTGTGTATTTTAACATATTTGTGCATGATTTTTTTACATGTCTTCACTATTCAGTCGACTGACCATTTTCGACCAGTCGACTGACCTGAGACCAACTGTCATATTTTCGAAAAGACATCTTCTTCTGCGAAAGGAAGCAACCCTTCTCCGAACGGAAATAGATGCTCCTCTTCGTCAGAACCCTTCACCAATGGCAGTAACTCGTCAACTACTATTTATACATGCTCCCAAGCACTTCACATTCACTGAAAATCATTCTATCTTATATTCTTCTTGTGCTCTCATACTTGCATTCAAACAACAAACAAGAATTTTATTGCTTTGAATCTTCAAATAAACTTTCATAATCTTCGATTCTTAACATTATCTTCTCTTCATATCTTCACATACACTTCATATACTTGAGGATTTGATTATAGGAGGTTTGTACTATCAAAGACAAATTGTGTTATCAAGAACACACAGTGTTAGATATACTTTTGTATTAGTGAAGTCCTCTTCTGCTGCTGAGGCGAAAATCATGTTCTAGTGCTCAGGTGTCTATTCTACAGCTTAGACTATGTATACCTGTTCCTCCGGGTTAAGTGAGGATTGTTGTTTTAGTGAAACTCCAGAACGAGTCTGGGACTCGACGTAGGACGGTGCTCCGAACCAGTATAAAAACCTCTGGTGTTATTTTTATTATATTACTGCTTTTATATTTAGCACTATTTACTACATTACTATACTCTGCATTATTATACACAATTGCACGATCCTACACACTTTCAGCGGTTGCTTCGGTGGATCGGCCGGATCCATCAACGGTTCTAACGGCTGCGGTATCAAAAGTCAGAGATAATTCGAATTTCAAAGTATCATTGATACAGGACCCACCGTTGGATCTTAGGGAATTCTTCCATGAAGCTAAGAGATTTCTCCGACAAGAAGATGCATGCATGGACGTAAGGCTAAAGGAAGTAAACCTAGTTAAGGATGGAGGACTACCCGGCGAAAGCTCGGGTAAGGACAAGGATAAAGGGAAAAGGAAACGCTAGGGAGAACCAAAGTTCCCACTTACACCTGACTGAACGCAACATTGGAACGGATATTCTTGGATACTTGAGATCGCCTTCCGTATCGAAGGCCGATGAGGAGGGAGCCCTCAGATCACGAAAGGGCGTCGAGAAGGCACTGTCTTTTTCATGACCTGGACGGGCATGATACTAACAGCTGCCGGCATTTGAAGGACATAATCGAGGAGCATGTTAGGAATGGTCAGTTGCGACAATATGTGAGAACTAGGAATGCGACGATGGAACCGAAGCAACCACCGCCCACCTTGAACGACGAGGGCATGAGGCCCAGGAATGGTGGCCGGTTGGTCATCAACTAATCTTGATGGTTTGGAATAAGTAACAAACTCCGGGAAAACGGTTAAATCACTCACTCACGTACAGGGTTCGGAGATAGCACTTAGGAATTCTCTGAGATGGTGGCTTACTGAGACACCCCGGTTTGTGAAATTAGTTTTTTTCCTTTGACTTGGACATTTGCTTTTTTAGATTTGGTTTTAGAGTTTGGTTTGAAGTCCCTATTTTGCTTGTTTTTTGGTTTGGATTCGGGTTTGGATGTTTGTTTTTTGGTTTGGATTTTTGATATGGATATCTGGTTTTCTGGTTGGATTTGAATTTTGGATTGGATTTTGATTTTCCTCTGGATTTTGGCTAAAAGGTCGTCGAGCATGGACTATGCTAAGCAAGGGTCTGGAGAGACCAGGATTCGGCCTAGAAGTTAGGCCATATATTATCGGTTATTATTTCAGGCCGTCGAATATGGACTATGCTCGGCAAGGGTCCGGAGCGACCAGGATTCGGCTTGGCATTCAGGGACACTGAAGGAGGAACACCACGGAATTACTTAACATAGGTCGTCAAGTGTGGATTGTGCTTGGCAAGAACCCGGAGAGGTTACGGATTTAGATACTGGCTATGAACAGCTAAGGATTCAGGCATGGACCTGGAACGGTTAAGGATTTGGGCATCGACCCGGTGAGGTCACCGACATGGTTATTGGTTGTTGAATATGGATGGATTAGAACTAGGTTGTCAAGTTCAGGCGAACATGGATTTGGCTAAGGATTTGGTTACTGGATTCAAAAATCGGATGACGACCCAGAGTACTCGTAGACTCGGGTACAGATACGACAATGGCATTTGGAGAAAATGGATTGGATTATTAATCATAAAGTATGGATGTAGCTGACATACATACTTTGAATATCAGACTTGAGGCTATTCAAAACACACCTTCCAACAGCAAGGCATGTTTTGGGAGGAAAATGTTAACCCGCCTTTCGGAAAGGCCACGGATAAGTGGATTTTACTAAGTTGACTTTGCAATTATCGAGGTTGAAATATGATCGATTCGGTTTAGAGGGATGGAATTCACCTAGATATGCCGCTCGGTATTGAGGTGAGCTTATGTCGTTTGGCATTGAGGTGAGGTTATGCCGCCCGACATTGAGGTGAGGTTATGCCGCTTGGCATTAAGGTGAGGCTATGCCCTTGGGCATTGAGTTGATGCTATGCCACTTAGCATTGGTGAGGTCAAGGTCGTTCGGCATGGGAAGAATGTGGCTCAGTGGAAGGTTATTCGACATGGTGGCAAGACATGGGTCGGTCGGTATGGTGAATCGGCAAGGGTCGTTTGGCATGGTGGCTCGGCATGGGTCGTTCGGCATGGTGGCTCGACATGGGTCGCTCAGTGTTGAGGTTTGGTCAGGGTGGCTCGGTAATGAAGGTTCGGCAAGAGTCTTGATAGTCCTGTACCACTCCGAAAGCCTAACAACTCAGGATTTGCCTATAAATACAGCTTGAGTGGGTTCAGAAAAAAGATTTTCTTTCGGTTATCTGACATTATTTTTCTAAGGCTAAGACTACTCTGCCATTTTGTAACCGTAATTGATTATTACAACAATAAAAAGGAAATTTCTAGAGTGGACGTAAGCCGGAGTTAGTCGAACCACTATAAATTCTGTGTCTTTACTGCTTTCACTTTAATTTATACAATTCCTCATATTTATATTCTCTATATTCAATCTATCTGTGTGCTGTGACGGGTACTTGGAGCTTTCATCTGGATTTCGGTGTTAGTGACCAATTTTGGCACTAACATTTTGGTGATTTCACTGAGAAAGCAAGCACTCGGGGATTTCGAAGCTTGGATTTTGGATTGAAAAGCTTGGGAACTCGGTTTTTAGAAAGCAATGGCTAGACCACCAACAAGGAAGCAAGCAGCAGAAAGTAGCAATCAGGAAGGAAGTCGGGCGGCCTCTTCTGGAGCTGGAGAGGGCCATGCATCCGTCTACATAACTCGGGATGAGATGCAAGCTGTGATGAATTCTATGTAGGAGAAGATGATGAAATGGTAAGAGGAGATGATGCAGGCCCTTCTCAGGAAATTTGGACAACCGGAACTGCAGGTGCTCAAGTTCTTGGAACTGGACCAGAGGAACTCAACCAGCAGGTGGATGGAGTGACTCAACGGGAGGCAGCTCCCAATCAACAAACAAGTAACAATCTGGATGGACCTAGACTCGGGGGCACACCACCAGGTAATGCTAGAACAGTTCATGAAGGGTTACTAGATGAGGCTACGCGGCCCGACGCCAACAGGAATACAGGAGTACGTGATAAGGAATCTGTGCCAGAATTTCCTCCGGAACTTGGAGAGCAGTTTGGAAACATGGATAGGGGCAACCCTTGGTTAGAAACGTCACATTGGATCAGGTGGACAATTCGCGGATGTATGACAAACAGGGATTCAGAGGAAGTCAACAAAAGTCCATTTAACCGGAACATTAGGACAGCTAGGAATCTGCCCGTTTTCAAACTGCCCACTCTGGAAGTGTACAACGGGAAGATGGATCCCACTGACCACTTGATGAGGTACATTAGGCATATGGAAGTGCTGTGGGCAATAGAGGATGTCATGGCCCGATGTTTCCCCCTGTACTTGACTGATATAGCTGCCATGTGGTTCAGGCAGCTTGAGGACGGACCCATAGGAACATGGACGAAACTGGTGGACAGGTTCTTAAGTCAGTTTCGAGTTCACATAAAAAGGCCAAAGAACGTGATGGCGTTGACATCGGTTAAACAGGGGGCGGATGAATCGCTCAGGACATTCTTAACTCGATTTAATGTAGCGGTTGCTTTGGTGGATCGGCCGGATCCATCAATGGTTCTTATGGCTACGGTATCAAGAGTCAGAGATAATTCGGATTTCAAAGTATCATTGATACGGGACCCACCATTGGATCTTGTGGAATTCTTCCATGAAGCTGAGAGATTTCTCCGATATGAAAATGCATGCTCGGACGTGACGCTAAAGGAAGTAAACCTGGTTAAGGATGGAGGACTACCCGGCGAGAGCTCGGGTAAGGACAAGGATAAAGGGAAAAGGAAACGCTGGGGAGAACCAAAGTTCTCCACTTACACCGGACTGAACGCAACATTGGAACAGATATTCTTGGATACTCGAGACCGCCTTCCGTATCGAAGGCCGGCGAGGAGGGAGCTCTCAGATCATGAAAGGGCGTCGGGAAGGCACTGTCTTTTCATGACCTGGATGGGCATGATACTAACAGCTGCTGGCATTTGAAGGACATAATCGAGGAGCATGTTAGGAATGGTCAGTTGCGATAATATGTCAAAACTAGGAATGTGGTGATGGAACAGGAGCAGCCACCGCCCACCTTGAACGATGAGGGCATGAGGCCCGGGAATCGTGGCCAGTTGGTCACCAACTAATCTTGATGGTTTGGAATAAGTAACAAACTCTAGGAAAACGGTTAAATCACTCACTCATGTACGTGGTTGGAGACAGCCCTCAGGCATGCTCTGAGATGGTGGCTTACCGAGATGCCCCGGTTTGTGAAATCTATTTTTTCCTTTGACTTGGACATTTGCTTTTTCAGGTTTGATTTTTGAGTTTCGTTCGAACTCCCTGTTTTTCCTGTTTTCTGGTTTGGATTCGAGTCTGAAAGTTTATTTTTTGGTTTGGATTTTTGATATGAATTTTTGGTTTTCTGGTTGGATTTGGATTTCGGATTGGATTTTGATTTCCTCTAGATTTTGGCTAAAAGGTCGTCGAGCATGGACTATGCTCGGCAAGGGTCCGGAGAGACCGGGATTCGGCCAAGGACTTAGGCCATATATTATCGGTTATTATTTCAGGTCGTCGCGTATGGACTATGCTCGGCAAGGGTCCGGAGCAACCAGTATTCAGCTTAGGACTTAAGCCATGGCATTATTTGGCGTTCAGGGACCCTGAACCAGGAACACCATGGAATTACTTAACATAGGTCGTCAAGTGTGGATTACGCTTGGCAAGAACCCGGAGAGGTTACGGATTTGGATACCAGCTATGAACAGCTAAGGATTAAAGCATGGACCCAGAACGGTCCAGGGTTTGGACATCGACCCGGAGAGGTCACAGACATGGTTATTGGTTGTTGGCTATGGATGGATTATAACTCGGTTGTCGAGTTCAGGAGAACATTGATTTGGCTAAGGATTTGTTTACTAGATTTGGAATCGGATGACGACCCAGAGTAGTCATAGACTCGGATAAGGATACGACGATGGAATTTGGATAAAATGGATTGGATTAAGAATCAGAAAGTATGGATTTAACCAACATACATACTTCGGATATCGGACTTGAGGCTATTCAAAACACACCTTCCAACAGCAAGGCATGTTTTGGGGGACAAATGTTAACCCGCCTTTCTGTAGGGCCACGGATAGGCGGATTTAACTAAGTCGACTTCACGATTATCGAGATTGAAATATGATGGATTCGGTATAGATGGATGGAATTCACCTAGATATGCCGCTCGGCATTAAGATGAGGTTATGTCGTTCGGCATTGAGTTGAGGTTATGCCACTCAGCATTGAGGTGAGGTTATGCCGCTCGGCATTGAGGTGCGGTTATGTCGCTCGGCATTGAGTTGAGGCTATGTCGCTCGGCATTGGTGAGGTCAAGGTCATTCGGCATGGGATGAATGTGGCTCGGTGGAAGGTCATTCGGCATGGGGGTTCGGCACGGGTCGGTCGGCATGGTGGCTCGGCAAGGGTCGTTTGGCATGGTGGCTCGGTATGGGTCATTCGGCATGGTGGCTTGGCATGGGTCGCTCGGTGTTGAAGTTTGGTCAGGGTGGCTCAGTAATGAAGGTTTGGCAAGAGTCTTAATGGGCTTGTACCACTTCGAAAGCCCAATAACTCAGGATTTGCCTGTAAATATTGCATGAGGGGGTTTAGAAAAGGGATCTTCTTATGGCTCTCTGACATTATTTTTCTATGGCTAAGACTACTCTGCCATTTTGTAACCGTAATTGATTATTACAAAAATAAAAAGGAAATTTCTGGAGTGGACGTAGGCCGGAGTAAGCCGAACCACAATAAATTCTGTGTCTTTACTGCTTTCATTTTAATTTTTACTGTTCTTCATATTTATATTCTCTACATTCAATCTATATGTGAGCTGTGACTGATACTTGGTGCTTTCATCTGGATTTGGGTGTTAATGACCAATTTTGGCGCTAACAGCTACGATAATATTCCGCTAAAAAGATTGAAATTGAATTTAAAATTGGATAAAACAGAAAACCGAAAGATATTCGCAGACTGAAAAAGTAGGTTAGTTACAGGCTAAGTAATCATATAAAACACCCACAACTATTCAAAATTCTAAGGTATCAAATGTGTTTAATATTCTTCTTGAAGTCACTTTGTCATGGTGTCGCAATTTTGGTAAAAAGACCGACGTATTGATGAATATGAGCAAAACAATGAGGTATGAAAAACGAGGAAAATGGAACGGTCGTAAAAAAAGAACGTTTATTGCGCTAAAGCTTCTGTAGATAAGCTTTTGACCCATATTCCCATTTATTCCCTCAGTGATCTTTAATATCTTAAATATCGGATGCTACAGTGTGAGCACGCTTGAGCGTTTCACGAATATCGAAGAATTTTGCCAATACCGTCGAATCGGATCAGCGAGTGGTCCGTTGCTTTCTTCCGTTTCGTCAAACGGCCATAAATTTTGACTCGTTTGGAGTTACGGGAGCCACAACTTTTTAAAACGAAGCTCTTTCCATGTTTTACATTTCTAATGGTTGGAATTGTCATGGATCGGTTTTGTGTGCAGAATAACTCCAACTTAAGTTTTTTCTGCAGCTCGAATGTTTTCGTTCATAAATTTATTTCACGGAGTTTGTGGTATAAATAGTCGGACTAAATCGATGTAAACCTAGAAGAACGAAAAAAACAAAAATATACGAATATCAAAAAAGGCCACGATAATACTCCGCTAAAAAGAACGAAATTAGATTAAAAATTAGCTATAACAGGAAACCGAAAGATATTCGCAGACTGAAAAAGTAGGTTGCTTACAGGCTAAGTAATCATATAAAACACCCTCAACCATTCAAAATTCTTAAATATCAAATGCGTTCAACATTCTCCTTGAAGTCGCTTTGTCGTGATGTTGTAATATGCGTAAAAAGACCGTGCGTGCTGATGAATATGAGCAAAACAATAAGGTACGGAAAATGGTGGAAGGCAGAACGATCGTAAAAAAAAACGTTTATAGCGCTATATCTTCAGTGACAAGCTTTTGACCCATATCCCCATTTATTCCCTTAATGATCCATAATATCTTAAATATCGACTGCTACAGTGTTAGCATGCCCGAGCGTTTTGCAGAGATCGAAGACTTTCGCCAATACCGTCGAATCGGATCAACGAGCGGTACGTTGCTTTTTCCCATTTATTTAAACGACCATAACTTTTGACTCATTTGGAGTTACGGGAGCCACAACCTATCAAAACGAAGCTCTTTCCATGTTCTACGTTTCTAATGGTTGGAATTGTCATGGATCGGTTTTGTATGCAGAATAATTTCATCTTATTTTTTTCAACAGCTCAAATGTTTTCGTTCATAAATTTATTCCGTGGAGTTTGTGGCATAAACTGTAGGACTAAATCGATCTAAACCTAGAAGAACGATTTAAAAAACAAAAACATATGAAGATCAAAAATGGCCACGATAATATTTTGCTAAAAAATTGAAATTGGATTTAAAATTGGATAAAACAAGAAACCGAAAGATATTCATAGACTAAAAAAGTAGGTTACTTACAGGCAAAGTAATCATATAAAATTCCCTCAGCCTTTCAAAATTCTTAAATATCAAATGCGTTTAATATTCTCCTTGAAGTCACTTTGTCGTGGTATTGTAACATTGGTAAAAAGACCGCGCATGTTGATTAATATGAGTAAGGTACGGAAAATGAGGAAGATGGAATAATCGTAAAAAAAGATCGTTTATTATGCTATAGCTTCAGTAGACGAGTTTTTGACCCATATCCCCATTTATTTCCTCGGTGATCCATACTATCTTAAATATTGTGTGATACAGTTTGAGCATGCTCGAGCGTTTCGTGGAGATCGAAGACTTTCGCCAATACCGTCGAATTGGATCACCAAGCGGTCCGTCGCTTTCTTCTGTTTCTTCAAACGGCTGTAACTTTTAACTCATTTGGAGTTATGGGAGCCACAATCTATCAAAACGAAGCTCTTTCCATTTTTTACGTTTCTAACGGTTGGAATTGTCATGGATAGGTTTTGTGTGCAGAATAATTCTATCTTAAGTTTTTTCTACAGCTTGGATGTTTTCGTTCACAAATTTATTCCGTGGAGTTTGTGGTATAAATAGTCAGACTAATTCGATGTAAACCTAGAAGAACAACAAAAAAATATACGAAGATCGAAAGAGGCCACGATAATATTCCGCAAAAAAGATTGAAATTGGATAAAACAGGAAACCGAAAGGTATTCGTAGACTGGAAAAGTAGGTTACTTACAGGCTAAGTAATCATATAAAATACCCTCAGCCATTCGAAATTCTAAGGTATCAAATTCATTTAACATTCTCCTTGAAGTCACTTTGTCATGGTGTTGTAATATTGGTAAAAAGACCGCGCGTGTTGATGAATATGAGAAAAACAATAAGGTCCGGAAAACGAGGAAGACGGAACGATGGAAAAAAAGAATGTTTATTGCGCTATAGCTTCTGTAGACAAGCTTTTGATCCATATACCCATTTATTCCCTCGGTGATTCATAATATCTGAAATATCGAGTGCTACAGTGCGAGCATGCTCAAGCGTTTCATGGAGATTGAAGACTTTCGCCAATACCGTCGAATCAGATCAGCGAGCGGTCCGTCGCTTTCTTCCATTTCTTCTAATGGCCACAGCTTTTGACTCGTATGGAGTTACGAGAGCCACAACCTATCAAAACGAAGCTCTTTCCATGTTCTACGTTTCTAACGGTTGGAATTATCATGGGTCGGTTTTGTGATCATATAAAACACTCTCAGTCGTTCGAAATTCTAAGGTATCAAATGCATTTAACTTTCTTCTTGAAGTCACTTTGTCATGGTGTTGTAATATTGCTAGAAAGACCACACGTTTTGATGAATATGTGCAAAACAACAAGGTACGGAAAATGAGAATGACGGAACGGTCGTAAAAAAAGAACGTTTATTGCGCTATAGCTTCAGTAGACAAGCTTTTGACCCATATCCCCATTTATTCCCTCGGTGATCCATAATATCTTAAATATCGAGTGCTGCAGTGTGAGCATGCTCGAGCGTTTCGCGAAATCGAAGACTTTCGCTAATACCGTCGAATCGGATCAGTGTGCGGTCCGTTGCTTTCTTCTGTTTCTTCAAACGATCGTTAATTTTGACTCGTTTGGAGTTAAGGGTGCCACAACCTATCAAAACGAAGCTCTTTCCTTGTTCTACGTTTCTAACAGTTGGAATTGTTGTAGATCGGTTTACTGTGCAAAATAATTCCATCTTAAGCTTTTTCAATAACTCGGACGTTTTCATTCATAAATTTATTCTGTGGAGATTGTGGTATGAATATTTGGACTAAATCGATCTAAACCTAGAAGAAAGACAAAAAAAAGAAATATACGAAGATCAAAAAAGGCCACAATAATATTCCTCCAAAAAGATTGAAGTTGGATTTAAAATTGGATATAACAGGAAACCGAAAGGTATTTGCAGACTGAAAAAGTTGGTTACCTACAGGCTAAGTAATCATATAAAACACCCTCAGCCTTTAGAAATTCTAAGGTATCAAATGCGTTTATCATTCTTCTTGAAGTCACTTTGTCATGGTGTTGTAATATTGGTAAAAAGACCACGCATGTTGATGAATACGAGCAAAACAATAAGGTATGGAAAACGAGGAAGACGGAGCAGTCGTGAAAAAAGAACGTTTATTGTGCTATAGCTTCAGTAGACAAGTTTTTGCCGCATATCCCCATTGATTCCCTCGGTGATCCATAATATCTTAAATATCGAGTGCTACAGTGTGAGAATGCTGGAGCGTTTCGTGAAGATCGAAGACTTTCGCCAATACCGTCGAATCGTATCAACGAGCGGTGTGCCACTTTCTTCCATTTCGTCAAACGACCATAAATTTTGACTCGTTTGGATTTACGGGAGCCACAACCTTTCAAAACGAAGCTCTTTCCATGTTCTACGTTTCTAATGGTTGGAATTGCCATGGATCGGTTTTGTGTGTAGAATAATTCCATCTTAACTTTTTTTCTACAGCTTGGATGTTTTCGTTCATAAATTTATTTCGCGGAGTTTGTGGTATAAATAGTGGGACTAAATTGACGTAAATCTAGAAGAACGACAAAAGAAAATATACGAAGAACAAAAAACACCACGATAATATTCTGCTAAAAATATTGAAATTGGATTAAAAATTGGATATAATAGGAATCCGAAAGATATTTGCAGGCTGAAAAACTAGTTACTTACAGACTAAGTAATCATATAAAACACCCTCAGCCGTTCAAAATTCTTAAATATCAAATGCGTTTAGCATTCTCCTCGAAGCCACTTTGTCGTGGTAAGAAGACAGCGCGTGTTGACGAATATGAGAAAAACAATAAGGTATGGAAAACGAGGAAGAATGAACGATCGTAAAAAAAGAACGTTTATTGCGATATAGCTTCAGTAGACACGCTTTTGTCCCATATCTCCATTTATTCCCTCGGTGATCCATAACATCGTAAATATTGAGTGCTACAGTGGGAGCATGCTCGAGTGTTTCACGGAGATCGAAGACTTTTGCCAATACAGTCGAATCGGATGAGCGAGCGGTCCATCGCTTTCTTCCGTTTCTTCAAACGGCCATAACTTTTGACTTGTTTGGAGTTACGGAAGCCATAACCTATCAATACGGAGCTCTTTCCATGCTCTACGTTTCTAACCATTGGAATTGTCATGGATCGGTTTTGTGTGTAGAATAATTCCATCTTAAATTTTTTCTTCTGCTTGGATGTTTTCGTTCATAAATTAATTCCGTGGTGATTCTGGTGTAAATTGTCAGACTAAATCGATGTAAATCTAAAAGAATGATAAAAATACAAAAATGTATGAAGATCAAAAAAGGCCACAATAATATTCTGCTAAAAAGATTGAAATTGGATTTAAAATTGGATAAAATAGGAAACCGAAAGATATTCGCAGAGTGAAAAAGTAGGTTACTTACAGGCTAAGTAATCATATAAAACATCCTCAGCAGTTCGAAATTCTAAGGTATCAAATGCGTTTAACATTCTCCCTAAAGTCACTTGTTCGTGGTGTCGTAATTTTTGTAAAAAGACCGCTCGTGTTGATGAATACGAGCAAAACAGTGAGGTACAGAAAACGAGGATGACGAAACGGTCGTAAAAAAAGAACGTTTATTGTGCTATAGCTTTTGTAGACAAGCATTTGACCTATATCCCCATTTATTCTCCCTGTGATCCATAATATCTTAAGTATCGGGTGCTACAGTATGAGCATGCTCGACCGTTTCACGGAGATCGAAGACTTTCACCAATACCGTCAAATCGGATCAGCGAGCAGTATGTCGATTTCTTCCGTTTCGTCAAATGTCCATAACTTTTGACTTGTTTGGAGTTGCGGGAGCCACAACATATCAAAACGAATCTCCTTCCATTTTCTACGTTTCTAACGATTGGAATTGTCATGGATCGCTTTTGTGTGTAGAATAATTCCAACTTAAGCTTTCTGCACAGCTTCGATGTTTTCGCTCAAAAATTTATTTCACGGAGTTTGTGGCATAAATAGTCGGACTAAATAGATGTAAACCTAGAAGAACGATAAAAAAAATATACGATGATCAAAAAAGGCCACGACAATATTACGCTAAAAAGAATGAAATTGGATTAAAAATTCGATAAAATAGGAAACCGAAAGATATTCGCAAACTAAAAAGTTGGTTACTTACAGGCTAAGTAATCATTTAAAACACCCTCAACCATTCGAAATTCTTAAATATCAAATGAATTTAACATTCTCCTTGAAGTCACTTTGTCATGGTGTTGTAATATTGGTAAAAAGACCATGCGTGTTGATGAATATGAGCAAAACAATAAGGTATGGAAAACGAGGAAGACAGAACGATTATAAAAAAAGAACATTTATTGCGCTATAGCTTCAGTAGACAAACTTTTGACCCATATCCCCATTTATTCCCTCAGTGATCCATAATATCTTAAATATCGAGTGCTACAGTGTGAGCATGCTCGAGCGTTTCGCGGAGATCGAAGACTTTCGCCAATACCGTTGAATCGGATCAGCGAGCGGTCCGTCGCTTTCTTCCGTTTCGTCAAATGACCATAAATTTTGACTTATTTAGAGTTACGGGAGCCACAACCTTTCAAAATGAAGCTCTTTCCATGTTCTAAGTTTCTAACGGTTGGAATTCCCATAAATCGGTTTTGTGTGCAGAATAATTCCATATTAATTTTTTTCTACAGCTTGGATGTTTTCGTTCATAAATTTATTCCGCGGAGTTTGTGGTATAAATAGTAAGACTAAAACGATGTAAACCTATAAGAACAACAAAAAAAAATATACGAAGATCAAAAAAGGCCACGATAATATTCCGCTAAAAAGAATGAAATTAGATTAGAAATTGGATAAAAGAGGAAACCGAAAGATATTCGCAGACTGAAAAGGTAGGTTACTTACAAGCTAAGTAATCATATAAAACGCCCTCAACCATTCAAAATTCTTAAATATCAAATGCGTTTAACATTCTCCTTGAAGTCACTTTGTCATTGTGTTGTATTATTGGTAAAAAGACCGCATATGTTGATGAACATGAGCAAAACAATAAGGTACGAAAAACGAGGTAGACTGAACGTTCTTAAAAAAAGAATGTTTATTGCGCTATAGCTTCAGTAGACAAGCTTTTGACCCATATCCCTATTTATTCCCTCAGTGATCCATAATATCTTAAATATCTAGTGCTATAATGTGAGCATGCTCGAGCATTTCACGGAGATCGAAGAATTTCGCCAATACCGTCGAATCGGATCAGCGGGCGGTCTGTCGCTTTCTTCCGTTTCTTCAAATGGCCATAACTTTTGACTCGTTTGGAGTTACGGGAGCCAACACCTATCAAAACAAAGCTCTTTCCATGTTCTACGTTACTAACGGTTAGAATTGTCATGGATTGGTTTTGTGTGCAGAATAATTCCGTCTTAAGTTTTTTCTATAGCTCGGATATTTTCGTTCATAAATTTATTCCGCGTAGTTGGAATAGTCGGACTTAATCGATGTAAACCTTGAAGAACGACAAAAAAATATATACGAAGATCAAAAAAGGCCACGATAATATTCCAATAAAAAGATTGAAATTGGATTTAAAATTGGATAAAACAGGAAACCGAAAGATATTCGCAGACTGAAAAAGTAGGCTAGTTCCAGGGTAAGTAATCATATAAAACACCCTCAGCCGTTCAAAATTCTAAGGTATCAAATGCATTTAATATTCTCCTAGAAGTCACTTTATTGTGGTGTCGTAATTTTGGTAAAAAGACTGCGGGTGTTGATGAATATGAGCAAAACAATGAGGTACAGAAAACGAAAAAAATAGAATGGTCATAAAAAAAGAACGTTTATTGCGCTAAAGCTTCTGTAGACAAGCTTTTGACCCATATCCTCATTTATTCCCTCAGTGATCAATAATATCTTAATAATCGGATGCTACATTGTGAGCATGCTCGAGCGTTCCACGAAGATCGAAGAATTTTGCTAACACCGTCGAATCGGATCTATAGCGGTCCGTCGCTTTCTTCCATTTCGTCAAACGGCCATAAATTTTGACTCGTTTGGAATTACGGGAGCCACAACCTTTCAAAACGAAGCTCTTTCCATGTTCTACATTTCTAATGGTTGGAATTGTCATGGATATGTTTTGTGTGCAGAATAATTCCAACTTAAGCTTTTTCTGTAGCTCGGATGTTTTCGTTCATAAATTAATTCCGTGGAGTTTGTGGTATAAATATTCGGACTAAATTGATGTAAACCTAGAAGAACGACAAAAAAAACAAAATATAAGAAGATCAAAAAAGGCCACGATAATATTCAGCTAAAAAGAATGAAATTAGATAAAATAGAAAACCGAAAGACATTCGCAGACTAAAAAAGTAGGTTACTTGTAGACTAAGTAATCATATAAAACACTCTCAGCCATTCGAAATTCTTAAATATCAAATGCGTTCAACGTTCTCCTTGAAGACACTTTGTCTTGGTGTTGTAATATTGGTAAAAAGACCGTGCGTGTTGATGAATATGAGCAAAACAATGAGGTACGGGAAACGTTGAAGACGAAACGATCGTAAAAAAAGAACGTTTATAGTGCCATAGTTTCAGTAGACAAGCTTTTCACCCATATTCTCATTTATTCCCTCAGTGATCCATAATATCTTAAATATCGAGTGCTACAGTGTTAGCATGCTCGAGCATTTCACGGAGATCGAAGACTTTAGCCATTACCGTCGAATCGGATCAGCGAGCGGTCCGTCGCTTTCTTCCGTTTCTTTGAACGACCATCACTTTTGACTGTTTTTAGTAACGGGAGCCACAACCTCTCAAAACGAAGCGCTTTCCATGTTCTACGTTTCTAACTATTGGAATTGTCATGGATCGGTTTTGTGTGCAGAATAATTTCAACTTAAGTTTTTTCTACAGCTCGAATGTTTTCGCTCATAAATTTATTCCGCGGAGTTTGTTGTATAAATTATCGGACTAAATCGATGTAAACCTAGAAGAACGATATAAAAAACAAAAATATACGAAGATAAAAAATAACCATGATAATATTTCGCTAAAAAGATTGAAATTGGATTTAAAATTGGATAAAATAGGTAACAGAAAGATATTCATAGATTGGAAAGGTAGTTTACTTATAGGAAAAGTAATCATATAAAATGCCCTCAGCCATTCGAAATTATTAAATATCAAATACGTTTAATATTATCCTTGAAGTCACTTTGTTGTGGTGGTGTAATATTGGCAAAAAGACCATGCGCGTTGATGAATATGAGCATAATGATAAGGTACAGAAAATGAGGAAGACGGAACGATCGTTAAAAAAGAAAGTTTATTGCGCTATAGCTTGAGTAGACAAGTTTTTGACCCATATCCCCATTTATTCCCTCGGAGATCCATATATCTTAAATATCTTGTGCTACAGTTTGAGCATGCTCCAGCGTTTCGCGAAGATCGAAGACTTTCGCCAATACCGTCGAATCGGATCAGCGAGTGGTCCGTCGCTTTCTTCCGTTTCTTCAAACAACCATAACTTTTTACCTTTTTGTAGTTATGTGAGCCACAATCTATCAAAAAATGAAGATCTTTCCATGTTTTACCTTTCTAACGGTTGAAATTGTCATGGATCGGTTTTGTGTGTAGAATAATTCTATCTTAAGTTTTTTCTACAGCTCGGATTTTCGTAAATTTATTCCGCGGAGTTTGTGGTATAAATAGTCGGACTAATTCGATATAAATAGTCGGTATAAATTTCTTCAAACACCGTCAGCCATTGGAAATTCTAAGGTATAAAATGCGTTTAACATTCTCCTTGAAGTCACTTTGTCGTGTTGTTGTAATATTGGTAAAAAGACCGCGCGTGTTGATGAATATGAGCAAAACAATGAGGAACAGAAAACGGGGAAGACGAAACGGTCGTACAAAAAAGAACGTTTATTGCGTTATAGCTTTAGCAGACAAGATTTTGACACATATCCCCATTTAATCCCTCGGTGATCCATAATATCTTAAATATCGAATGCTACAATGTGAGCATGCTCAAGCGTTTCGTGGGGATAGAACACTTTCGCCAATACCGTCAAATCGGATGAGCGAGCGGTCCGTCGCTTTCTTCCGTTTCTTCAAACGACCGTAACTTTTGACTCGTTTGGAGTTACGGGAGCCACAACATATCAAAATGAAGCTCTTTCCATGTTCTACGTTTCTAGCGGTTGGAATTTTCGTGGATCGGTTTTGTGTGCAGAATAATTCCATCTTATGTTTTTTCTACAGCTCGGATGTTTTCGTTCATAAATTTATTCCACGGAGTTTGTGGTATAAATAGCCGGACCAAATCGATGTAGAGATAGAAGAACGAAAAAAACAAAAATATACGAAGATCAAAAGACGCCACGATAATATTCCGCTAAAAAGATTGAAATTGGATTAAAAATTGGATAAAACAGGAAACCGAAAGATATTCTTAGACTGAAAAGTAGGTTACTTACATGCTAAGTAATCATATAAAACACCCTCAGCCTTTCGAAATTCCTAAATATCAAATGCGTTTAACATTCTCCTTGAAGTCACTATGTCGTGGTGTTGTAATATTGGTAAAAAGACCACGCATGTTGATGAATATGAACAAAACAATAAGGTATGGAAAATGAGGACGACGGAATGATCGTAAAAAAAAGAAAGTTTATTGCGCTATAGCTTCAGTAGACAAGCTTTGGACCCATATCCCTATTTATTCCCTCGGCGATCCATAGTATCTTAAATATCGAGTGCTATAGTGTGGCACGCTCGAGCGTTTCACGGAGATCGAATACTTTGCCAATACCGTCGAATCGGATCAGCGAGTGGTCCGTCACTTTCTTCCGTTTCTTTAAACGACCATATCTTTTGACTCGTTTGGAACTACAAGAGCCACGACCTATCAAAACGAAGCACATTCCATGTTCTGCATTTCTAACGGCTGTAATTGTCGTGGATCGGTTTTATGTGCAGAATAATTCCATCTTAAGTTTTTTCTACAGCTAGGACGTTTTCGTTCATAAATTTATTCCGCGGAGTTTGTGGTATAAATATTCAGACTATATCGATGTAAACTTAGAAGAACGACAAAAAAAAATATGAAGATCAAATATGGCCACGATAATATTCCGCTAAAAAGATTGAATTTGGATTAAAAAACTGGATAAAACAGGAAATCGAAAGATATTCGCAGATTGATAAAGTAGGTTACTTACAAGCTAAGTAATCATATAAAACACCCTCAGCCGTTCGAAATTCTAAAGTATCAAATACGTTTTACATTCTCTTTGAAGTCACTTTGTCGTGGTGTTGCAATATTGGTAAAAAGACCGCGTGTGTTGATGAATTTGAGAAAAACAATAAGGTACGGAAAACGAGGAAGACGGAACGGTCGTAAAAAAAGAACGTTTGTTGCTCTATAGCTTCAGTAGACAATTTTTTACCCATACTCCCATTTATTCCCTCGGTGATCCATAATACCTTAAGTATCAAGTGCTACAGTGTGAGCATGCTCAAGCGTTACGCTGAGATCGAAGATTTTCGCCAATGCCGTCGAATCGGATCAACGAACGGTCTGTCGCTTTCTTCCGTTTTTTCAAATGACCATAACTTTTGACTCGTTTGGAGTTACGGGAGCCACAACCTACCAAAAAAAGCACTTTCCATGTTCTGCGTTTCTAACATTTGGAAACAGATCGGTTTTGTGTGCAGAACAATTCCATCTTAAGTTTTTTCTTATAGTTCGGATGTTTTCGTTCATAAATTTATTCTGTGGAGTTTGTGGTATAAATAGTCGAACTAATTCGATGTAAACCTAGAAGGACGAAAAAAAAATATACGAAATCAAAAAAGGCACGATAATATTCCGCTAAAAAGATTGAAAAAGGATTTAAAATTGGATAAAACAATAAACCGAAAGATATTCGCAAACTGAAAAAGTAAATTACTTACAGGCTAGGTAATCATATAAACCACCCTCAGCCGTTCGAAATTTTAAGGTATCAAACACGTTTAACATTCTCCTTGAGGTCACTTTGTCGTGGCATTCTAATATTGGTAAAAAGACCGCCCGTGTTGATGAATATGAGAAAAATAGTATGGTACGGAAAACGAGGAAGACGGAACGGTCGTAAAAAAAAAGAATGTTTATTGCTCTATAGCTTCAGTAGACAATTTTTTGACCCATATATCCATTTATTCCCTCGGTGATCCATAATATCTTAAATATCGAGTGCTATAGTGTGAGCATGCTTGAGTGTTTCGCGGAGATCGAAGACTTTCGCCAATACCGTCGAATTGGATCTGCGAGCAGTCCGTCGCTTTCTTTCGTTTCTTAAAACGACCATACTTTTGACTCGTTTGGAGTTATGGGAGCCACAACCAATCAAAACGAAGCTCTTTCCATGTTTTACGTTTCTAACGGTTGGAATTGATGTGGATCGGTTTTGTAATCATATAAAACACACTAAACCGTTCGAAATTCAAAGGTATCAAATGCATTTCACCTTCTCCTTGAAGTCACTTTTTCGTGTTGTTGTAATATTGGTAAAAAGATCATGCATGTTGATGAATATGAGCAAAACAATGAGGTACGGGAAACGAGAAAGCAAAACAATGAGGTACGAAAAACGAGGAAGATGGAATGGTCATAAAAAAAGAACGTTTATTGCGCTATACCTTCACTAGACAAGCTTTTGACACATATCTCCATTTATTCCATCGGTGATCCATAATATCTTAAATATCGAGTGCTACAGTTTGAACATGCCTGAGCATTTCACGGAGATCGAAGACTTTTGCCAATTCATCGAATCGGATCAGCGAGCGGTCCGTCGCTTTCTCCCGTTTATTCAAACGGCCATAACTTTTGACTCGTTTGGATTTACATGAGCCACAACCAATCAAAACGAAGTTTTTTTCCATGTTCTACGTTTCTTATGGTTGGAAATGACGTGTATCGGTTTTGTGTGCAGAATAATTCCATTTTAATTTTCTTCTACCGCTCTTATGTTTTTGTTCATAAATTTATTCTGCGGAGTTTATGGTATAAATAGTCGGACTTAATCAATGTAAATCTAGAAAAACGACAAAAAACAAAAATATATGAAGATCATAAAACGCCACGATAATATTACGCAAAAAAGATTGAAATTGAATTAAAAATTGGATAAAACAGGAAACCGAACAATATTCGCTGACTTAAAAAGTAGGTTACTTACGGGCTAAGTAAACATATAAAACACCCTTGCCCATTCGAAATTTTTAAATATCAAATTTGTTTAACATTCTCCTTGAATTCACTATGTCGTGGTGTTGTAATATTCGTAAAAAGACCACGCGTGTTGATGAATATGAGCAAAACAATAAGGTACGGAAAACGAGGATGACGGAATGATCGTAAAAAATGAACGTTTATTGCACTATAGCTTCAAGAGACAAGCTTTTGACCCATATCCTTGTTTATTCCCTCGACGATCCATAATATCTTAAATATCGAGTGCTACAGTGGGAGCATGCTCTAGCATTTCATGGAGATCGAAGACTTACGCCAATACCTTCGAATCGGATCTGCAAGCGGTCCGTCGCATTCTTCCGTTTCGTCAAACGATCATAACTTTCGACTCATTTGGAGTTACGGGAGACAAAACCTATCAAAACGAAGCTCTTTCCATGTTCTACATTTCTAATGGTTGGAATTTTCATGGATCGGTTTTGTGTGCAGAATAATTCAATCTTAAGTTTTTCTACAGCTCGGATGTTTTCGTTCATAAATTTATTCCGCGGAGTTTGTGGTATAAATAGTCGGACTAAATCGATGTAAGCCTAGAAGAACGATAAGAAAAACGTAGATCAAGAAATGCCACGATAATATTCCACTAAATATATTGAAATTGGATTAAAAATTGGATAAAACAGGAAACCCAAAGATATTCGCAGACTCAAAAGGTAGGGTACTTACAGGCTAAGTAATCATATAAACACCCTCAGCCATTCGAAATTCTTAAATATCAAATGCGTTTAACATTCTCCTTGAAGTCATTTTGTCGTGGTGTTGTAATATTTGTAAAAAGACTGCTCGTGTTGATGAATATGAGCAAAACAATGAGGTACGAAAAACGAGGAAGATGGAACGATCGGAAAAAAAGAACGTTTGTTGCGCTATAGCTTCAGTAGACAAGCTTTTAACCCATATCCCCATTTATTCCCTCGGTGATCCGTAATATCTTAAATATCGAGTGCTATAGTGTGAGCATGCTCGAGTGTTTCACCAAAATCGTAGACTTTCGTCAATGCCCTCGAATCGGATCAGCGAGCGGTCCGTCGTTTTATTCTGTTTCTTTATATGGCCATAACTTTTGACTCATTTGGAGTTACGGGAGCCACAACCTATCAAAACGAAGCACTTTCCATGTTCTACGTTTCTGACAGTTGGAATTGTCATGGATCGGTTTCGTATGCAGAATAATTCCATCCAAAGTTTTTGTATAGCTTGGATATTTTCGTTCATAAATTTATTCCGCGGAGTTTGTGGTATAAATAGTCAGATTAAATCGATGTAAACCTAGAAGAAAGACAAAAAAACAAAAATATTCGAAGATCAAAAAAGGCCATGATAAGATTCCGCTAAAAAGATTGAAATTGGTTTAAAAATTGGTGAAAACAGGAAACCGAAAATATTCGCACACTGAAAAAGTAGGTTACTTACAGGCTAAGTAATCATATAAAAGACCCTCAGCCGTTCGAAATTCTAAGGTACCAAATGTGTTTAACATTCTCCTTGAATTCACTTTATCGTGGTGTTGTAATATTGGTAAAAAGACCACGCATGTTGATGAATATGAACAAAACAATAAGGTATGGAAAACGAGGACGACGGAACGATCGTAATAAAAGAATGTTTATTGCGCTATAGCTTTAGTAGACAAGTTTTTGACCCACATCCCCGTTTATTCCCTCCGTGATGCATAATATCTTAAATATCGAGTGCTACAGTGTGAGCATGCTCGAGAATTTCACGGAGATCGAAGATTTTCGCCAATATTGTCGAATGGGATCAGCGAGCGGTCCATCGCTTTCTTTCGTTTCTTCAAACGGCCAAACTTTTGACTCGTTTGGAGTTACAGGAGCCACAACCTATCAAAACAAAGCTCTTTCCATGTTCTTTGTTTCTAGCGGTTGGAATTGTCATGGATCGGTTTTGTGTGCAGAATAATTCCGTCTTAAGTTTTATCTACATCTCGGGTGTTTTCGTTCATAAATTTATTCCACGGAGTGTGGAATTAATAGTCGAACTAAATCGATGTAAACCTAGAAGTACGACAAAAAAACAAAAATATACAAAGATAAAAAAATGCCACGATAATATTTCATTAAAAAGATTGATATTGGATTTAAAATTGGATAAGACTGGAAACTGATAAATATTCGTAGACTGAAAAAGTAGGTTACTTACAGGCTAAGTAATCATATAAAACACACTCAGCCATTCAAAATTCTCAGGTGTCAAATGCGTTTAACATTCTCCTTGAAGTCACTTTGTCGTGATGTTGTAATATTGGTAAAAAGAACGCGTGTATTGATGAATATGAGCAAAACAATAAGGTGCGGAAAAAGAGGAAGACGGAACGGTCTTAAAAAAAGAATGTTTATTGCGCTATAGCTTCAGTAGACAAGCTTTTGACCCATATCCCTCTTTATTCCATCGGTGATCCATAATATCTTAAATATCGAGTGCTACAATGTGAGCATGCTCGAGCGTTTCATGAAGATCGAAGATTTTCATCAGTACCGTCGAATGGGATCAGTGAGCGGTCCATCGTTTTCTTCCTTTTCTTCAAGTGGACATAACTTTTGACTCATTTGGAGTTACGGAAGCCACAACCTATCAAAACGAAGCTCTTTCCACGTTCTACGTTTCTAACGGTTGGAATTGTCATGAATCGGTTTCATGTGCAGAAAAATTCAATCTTAAGTCTTTTCTACACCTTGGATGTTTTCATTCATAAATTTATTCCGTGGAGTTTGTGGTATAAATAGTCGGACTAAATCAATGTAAACCTAAAAGAACAACAAAAAAATAAAAAAAAATATACGAAGATGAACAAAGGCCATGATATCAAACACGAAAATAAAACAGAAAACTGAAAGATATTCGCAGATTGGAAAAGTAGGTTATTTACAGGCTAAGTAATCATAAAAAACACCCTCAGCCATTCGAAATTCTAAGTTATCAAATGCGTTTAACATTCTCCTTGAAATCACTTTGTCGTGATGTTGTAATTTTGGTAAAAAGACCGTGCTTGATGATGAATATAAGCAAAACAATGAGGTACGGAAAACGAGGAAGTCGAAACGATCGTAAAAAAAGAACGTTTATTGCCCTATAACTTCTGTAGACAAGATTTTGAACCATATCCACATTTATTACTTCTGTGATCGATAATATCTTAAATATGGAGTGCTATAATGTGAGCATGCTTAAGCATTTCGTGAAGATCGAAGACTTTCGCCAGTACCGTCGAATCGAATCAGCGAGCAATCCGTAGATTTCTTTCGTTTCTTCAAACGGCCATAACATTTGAATCGTTTGGAGTTACGGGAGCCACAATCTATCAAAACGAAGCTTTGTCCATGTTCTACGTTTCTAATGGTTGGAATTGCCATGGGTCGGTTTCGTGTGGAGAAAAATTCAATCTTAAGTTTTTTCTACAACTCGGATGTTTTCATTCATAAAATTATTCCGCGGAGTTTGTGGTATAAATAATTGGACTAAATCGATGTAAACCTTGAAAAAGACAAAAAAAAAGGTACGAAGATAAAAAAAGGCCACGATAATATCCTGCTAAAAAGATTGAAATTGGATAAAAAATTGGATGAAACAGGAAACCGAAAAACATTCGCATATAGAAAAAATAGGTTACTTATAGGCTAAGTAATCATAAAAAACACCCTCAGCCATTTGAAATTTTTAGATATTAAATGCGTTTAACATTCTCCTTGAAGTCACTTGGTCATGGTGTTGTAATTTTGGTAAAAAGACCACGAGTGTTGATGAATATGAGCAAAACAATGAGGTACAGAAATTGACAAAGACGGAACGATCGTAAAAAAGGAACGTTTATTGCTGTATAGCTTCTGTAGACATTCATTTGACCCATTTCCCCATTTATTCCCTCAGTGATCCATAATATCTTAAATATCGAGTGCTACGGTTTAGGCATGCTTTAGCATTTCACGAAGATCGAAAACTTACGCCAGTACCATCGAATCAGATCAGCGAGCGGTCCGTCGCTTTCTTTCGATTTTTCAAACGACCATAACATTTGACTTGTTTGGAGTTATGGAAGCCACAACCTATCAAAACGAATCTCTTTACATGTTCAACGTTTCTAACGGTTGGAATTGCCATGGATCGGTTTCGTGTGTAGAAAAATTCCATCTTAAGTTTTTACTACAGATCAGATGTTTTCGTTCATAAATACATTCCGCGGAGTTTGTGGTATAAATAATCGGACTAAATCGATATAAACCTTGAAAAAAGACAAAAAAATATATGAAGACCAAAAAAGGCCACGATAATATTCCGCCAAAAAGTCTGAAATTGGATTAAAAATATACGAGGACCAAAAAAGTTTACGGAGTGAGCATGCTTGAGCGTTTCATGGAGATCAAAGATTTTCGCCAATATCGTCTAATCGGATAAGCGAGCGGTCCTTCGCTTTCTTTCGTTTCTTCAAACGGCCGTAACTTTTGACTCGTTTGGAGTTACGGGAGCCACAACCTACCAAAACGAAGCTCTTTCCATGTGCTACGTTTCTAACGGTTGGAATTGTCATGGCTCGGTTTCGTGTGTAGAAAAATTCAATCTTAAGTTTTTCTACAGCTCGGATGTTTTCTTTCATAAATTTATTCCGCGGAGTTTGTGGTATAAATAATCGGACTAAATCGATGTAAACATTGAAAAACTACAAAAAAACAAAAATATATGAAGATAAAAAAGTGCACGATAATATCCCGCTAAAAAGATTGAAATTGGATTAAAAATTGGATAAAACAGAAAACCGAAAGATATTCGCAGACTGAAAAAGTAGGCTACTAACAGGCTAAGTAATCATAAAAAACACCCTCAGCCGTTCTAAATTCTAAGATATCAAATGCGTTTAACATTCTCCTTGAAGTCACTTTATCGTGGTGTCGTAACTTTGGAAAAAAGACTGCGCGTGTTGATGAATATGAGCAAAACAATGAGGTATGGAAAACGGGGAAGACGAAACGATCACAAAAAAAGAACGTTTATTACGCTATAGCTTCTTAGACAAGCTTTTGACCATATCCATATTTATTCCCTCAGTGATACATAATATCTTAAATATCGAGTGCTATAGTGTGAGAATGCTCGAGCGTTTCACGGAGATCGAAGACTTTCGCCATTACCATCGAATTGGATCAGCGAGCAGTCCGTCGTTTTCTTTCATTTCTTCAAACGACCATAACTTTTGACTCGTTTGGAGTTACGGGAGCCACAGCCTATAAAAACGAAGATCTTTCCATGTTCTAAGTTTTCAATGGTTGGAATTGTCATGAATCGGTTTCTTTTGTAGAAAAATTACATTTTAAGTTTTTTCTATAGCTTGGATGTTTTCGTTCATAAATTTATTCCGCAGAGTTTATGATATAAATAATCGGACTAAATCGATGTGAAACTTGAAAGAAAAAAAATATACGAAGAAAAAAGGCCACGATAATATTCCGCTAAAGAGATTGAAATTGGATAAAACAGGAAACCGAAAGATATTCGCGGACTGAAAAAATAGTTTACTTACAGGCTAAGTTATCATAAAAACACCCTCAGCCGTCCGAAATTCTAAAATAGCAAATGTGTTTAACATTCTCCTTGAAATAACTTTGTCGTGGTGTTGTAATTTTGGTAAAAAGACCGCGTGTGTTGATGAATATGAGAAAAACAATGAGGTACGGAAAACGAAGAAGATGGAACGATTGTAAAAAGGAACGTTTATGGCGGTATAGCTTCTATAGACAAGCTTTGGACTCATACCCCCATTTATTCCGTCATTGATCCATATCTTAAATTTCGAGTGCTATAGTATGAGCATGCTCGAGCATTTCACGGAGATCGAAGATTTTCGCTTATACCGTCGAAACGGATCAGCGAGCGGTCCGTCGCTTTCTTCCGTTTCTTCAAACGGTCATAAATTCTGACTCGTTAGGAATTACGTGAGCCACATCTGATTAAAACGAAGCTCTTTCCATGTTTTACATTTCTAACAGTTGGGATTGTCATGGATCAGTTTCGTGTGTAGAAAAATTCCACGAAAAAATGATCAGTTTTCGTTCATGGTATAAATAATCGGACTAATCGATGTAAAACCAGAAAAATGACAAGAAAAAATGAAAACATACGAAGATCAAAAAAGACCACGATAATTTTCCGCTAAAAAGATTGAAATAGGATTAAAAGTTGGATAAAATAGAAAACTGAAAGATAGTCGAAAACTGAAAAGATAGATTACTTACAAGCTAAATAATCATAAAAAACGCCCTCAACCGTTCGAAATTATAAGATATGAAATGCGTTTAACATTCTCCTTGATGTCACTTTGTCGTGGTGTTGTAATTTTGGTAAAAATACCGCGCGTGTCGATGAATACGAGCAAAACAATGAAGTAGGAAAACGAGGAAGACGGAACGATAGTAAAAAAGGAGCGTTTATTACGGTATAGCTTCTGTAGACAAGCTTTTGACCCATATCTCCATTTACTCTCCTAGTGATCCATAATATCTTAAATATCGAGTGCTACGGTGTGGGCATACTCCGGCGTTTCGCGGAGATCGAAGACTTTTGCCAATACCGTCGAATCGGATCAGCGAGCGGTCCATGGCTTTCTTTCATTTCTTCAAACGACCATAACATTTGACTCGTTTGGAGTTACGGGAGCCAAAACCTATCAAAACGAAGCACTTTACATGTTCTACGTTTCTAACGGTTGGAATTGTCATGGATCAGTTTCATGTGTAGGAAAATTCCATCTTAAGTTTTTACTATAGCTCGGATGTTTCCGTTCATAAATTTATTCCGCGGAGTTTGTGGTATAAATAATCGGACAAAATCGATGTAAATCTTGAAAAACGACAAAAAATATATACGAAGATAAAAAAGGCCACGATGATATTCCGCTAAAATGATTGAAATTCGATTAAAAATTGGATAAAACAGGAAACCGAAAGATGTTCGCAAACTGAAAAAGTAGGTTACTTACAGGCTAGGTAATCATAAAAAATACCCTTAGCCGTTCGAAATTCTAAGATATCAAATGCGTTTAACATTCTCCTTAAAGTCACTTTGTCGTGATATTGTAATATTGGTAAAAAGACCACGCGTGTTGATGAATATGAGCAAAACAATCAGGTTCAGAAAACGACGTAGACGTAACGATCGTAAAAAAAGAACGTTTATTGCGCTACAGCTTTTGCAGACAAGCTTTTGAACCATATCCCCATTTATTCCCTCAGCGATCCATAATATCTTAATATTGAGTGCTACAGCGTGAGCATCTCGAGCATTTCGCTGAGATCGTAGACTTTCGTCAATACCGTCGATTCGGATCAGCGTGCGGTCCTGCACTTTCTTCCTTTTCTTCAACGGCCATAACTTTAGACTCGTTTGGGTGTTTTCATCCACAAATTTATTCCGTAGAGTTTGTGGTATAAATAATCAGACTAAATCGATGTAAACCATGAAAAACGATAAAAAAACCAAAAAGTACGAAGATCAAAAAAGACCACGATAATATCCCGCTAAAAAGATTGAAACTGGATTAAAAATTGGATAAAACAAGAAACCGAAAGATATCCACAGACTGAAAAGGTAAGTTACTTACAGGCTAAGTAATAATAAAAAACACCCTCAGCAGTTCAAAATTCTATGATATCAAATGCGTTTAACATTCTCCTTGAAGTCGCTTTGTCGTGATGTTGTAATTTTCATGAAAAGACCACGTGTGTTGATGATTATGAGCAAAACAATGAGGTACGAAAAACGAGGAAGACAGAACGATCGTAAAAAAGAAAAATTTGTTGCGGTGCTTCTGTAGACAAGCTTTTGACCCATATCCCCACCTGATCCATAATATCTTAAATATTGAGCGCTATGGTGTAGGCATGCTCGAGGGTTTTGCGGAGATCGAAGACTTTCGCCAGTACCGTCGAATTGGATCAGCGAGCGGTTCGTCGCTTTCTTTCATTTTTTCGAACGACCATAACATTTGACTCATTTGAAGTTACGGAAGCCACAACCTATCAGAATGAAGCTCTTTACACGTTCTACGTTTCTAATGGTTGGAATTGTCATGAATCGCTTTCATGAGCAGAAAAATTCCATCTTAAGTTTTTACTACAGCTCGGATGTTTTGATTCATAAATTTATTCCATGGAGTTTGTGATATAAATAATCGGACTAAATCGAAGTAAACCTTGAAAAACGACAAAAAAACAAAAATATACGAAGATAAAAAAAGGCCACGATAATATCCCGCGAAAAAGATTTAAATTGGATTAAAAATTGAATGAAACAGAAAATCGAAATATATTCTCAGACTGTAAAAGTGGGTTACTAACAGGCTAAGTGATCACAAAAGACACCCTCAGCCGTTCGAAATTCTAAGATGTCTAATGCGTTTAACATTCTCCTTGAAGTCATCTTGCCGTGTTGTTGTAATTTTGGTAAAAAGACCATGTGTGTGATGAATATGGACAAAAAAATGAGGTATGGAAAATGAGGAAGACAGAACGGTCATAAAAAAAGAACGTTTATTTCGCTATAGCTTCTATAGACAAGCTTTTGGCTCATATCCCCATTTATTCCCTCAATGATCCATAATATCATTAATATCGAGTGCTACGGTGTGAGGATGCACGAGCGTTTCGTGGAGATCGAAGACTTTCGCTAATACCGTCGAATCGGATCAGCGAGCGGTCCGTCGCTTTCTTCCGTTTCTTCAAATGGCCATAACTTTTAACTCGTTTGGAGTTACGGGAGCCACAACCGATCAAAATGAAGCTCTTTCCATGTTCTATGTTTCTAACGGTTGCAATTGTAATGGATCGGTTTCGAGTGTAGAAAAATTCCATCTTAAGTTTTTCTACAGCTCGGATGTTTACGTTCATAAACATATTCCACGGAGTTTGTGGTATAAATAATCGGACTAAGTAGATGCAAACCTTGAAAAATGAAAAAAATATAACGAATATGAAAAAAGGCCAGGTAATATTCCGCTAAAAAGATTGAAATTGGATTAAAAATTGGATAAAACAGGAAAGCAAAAGATATTCGCAGACTGAAAAAATAGGCTGCTTACAGGCTAAGTAATCATAAAAAACACCATCAGCCGTTCGAAATTCTAAGATATCAAATGCGTGTAACATTCTCCTTGAAGTCACTTTGTCATGCTGTTGTAATTTTGGTAAAAAGACCGCGTGTGTTGATGAATATGAGTAAAACAATGAGATACAAAAAACGAAGAAGACGGACGTAAAAAAAGAACATTTATTGCCCTATAGCTTCTGTAGACAAGCTTTTCACCCATATCTCCATTTATTCCCTCGGTGATCCATAATATCTTGACTATCGAGTGTTACAATGTGAGCGTGCTCGAGCGTTTCGCGATGATCGAAGACTTTCACCAGTACCGTCGAATGAGATCAGCGAGCGCTCCGTTGCTTTCTTCCGTTTCTTCAAACGACCATAACTTTTGACTCATTTGGAGTTACGGGAGCCACAACTTATCAAAACGAAGCTCTTTCCATGTTCTACGTTTCTAACAGTTGGAATTGTCATGGATCGATTTCATGTGTAGAAAAATTTAATCTTAAGTTTTTTCTACAACTCGGATGTTTTAATTCATAGGTTTATTCCACGGAGTTTGTGGTATAAATAATCAGACTAAATCATTGTAAACCTTGAAAAACGACAAAAAATGAAAAAAATATAAAGATCAACAAAGGAAATGATAATATCCCGCTAAAATGATTGAAATTGGATTAAAAATTGGATAAAATAGGACACCGAAAGATATTCGCAGATTGAAAATATAGGTTACTTATAGGATAAGTAATCATAAAAAACACCCTCAACCATTCGAAATTCTAAGATATCAAATGCGTTTAATATTCTCCTTGAAGCCACTTTGTCGTGGTGTTGTAATTTTGGTAAAAAGACCGCGTGTGTTGATGAATATGAGCAAAACGATGAGGTACGGAAAACGAGGAAGACGGAACGAACGTAAAAAAAGAACGTTTATTGCCCTATAGCATCTGTATATAAGATTTTGACCCATATCCACATTTATTCCCTCAATCATCCATAATACCTTAAATATCAAGTGCTACAATGTGAGTATGCTCGAGCGTTTAGCGAATATCGAAGACATTCGCCAGTACCGTCGAATCGGATCAACGAGCGATCCGTCGCTTTCTTCCGTTTCTTCAAATGGTTATAACTTTTGTCTAGTTTGGAGTTATGGAAGCCACAACCTATCAAAACGAAGCTCTTTCCATGTTCTACATTTCTAACAGATGAAATTGTCATGGATTGGTTTCTTGTGCGGAAAAATTAAGTCTTAAATTTTTTCTTCAACTCGGATGTTTTCGTTCATAAATTTTTCCACGGAATTTATGGTATAAATAATCGGACTAAATCGATGTAAACCTTGAAAAATGACAAAAAACAAAAAGTACGAAGATAAAAAAAGCCACGATATAATCCTGCTCAAAATATTAAAATTGAATTAAAAATTGGACAAAACAGAAAACCGAAAGACATTCGCAGACGAAAAAATAGGTTACATACAGGCTAAGTAATAAAAAAACACCCTCAGCCGTTCAAAATTCTAGGATATCAAATGCGTTTAACATTCTCCTTCAAGTCACTTTGTCTTGGTGTTGTAATTTTGGTAAAAACACCACGCGTGTTGATGAATATGAGCAAAACATTGAGATAAAGAAAACGAGAAAGACGGAACGATCGTAAAAAAGGAACGTTTATTGCGGTATAGCTTCTATAGACTTGCTTTTGACCCATTTCCCCATTTATTCCCTCAATGACTCATAATATTTTTAAATATCGAGTGATACGGTGTAGGCTTGCTCGAGCGTTTCGTGGAGATCGAACACTTACGCTAGTACCGTCGAATCAGATCAGCAGGCGGTCCGTCGCTTTCTTTCATTTTTTCAAACGGCTATAAATTTGACTTGTTTGGAGTTACGGGAGCCACAAGCTATCAAAACTAAGCTCTTTACATGTTCTACGTTTCTAATGGTTAGAACTGCCATGAATCGATTTCGTGTGTAGAAAAATTCCATCTTAAGGTTTTACCACAGCTCGGATGTTTTCGTTAATAAATATATTCTATGGAGTTTGTAGTATAAATAATCGGATCAAATCGATATAAACCTTTAAAAACAACAAAAAATAAAAATATACGAAGATCAAAAAAGGCCACGATAATATTCCGCCTAAAAGACTGAAATTGGATAAAAAATCGGATAAAACAGGAAACCAAAAGATATTCGCAGAATTAAAACATAGGTTACTTACAAGCTAAGTAATCATAAAAAACACCATCATCCGTTCGAAATTCTAAGATATCAAATGCGTTTAACATTCTCCTTGAAGTTACTTTGTCACACTGTTGTAATTTTGGTAAAAAGATCGCGCGTGTTGATGAATATGAGGAAAACAATGAGGTATGGGAAACGAGGAAGAAGGAACGATCGTAAAAAAAGATAGTTTATTGCGCTATAGCTTCTGTAGAAAGCTTTTGAGCCATATTCCCATTTATTCCATCAGTGATTCATAATATCTTAAATATTGAGTGCTACAATGTGAGCATGCTTGAGCGTTTCATGGAGATTGAAGACTTTCGCCAATACCTTCGAATCAAATCAGCGAGTAGTCCTTCGCTTTCTTACGTTTCTTCAAAGGTCACAACTTTTGACTCGTTTGGAGTTACAGGAGCCACAACCAATCTAGACGAAGCTCTTTCCATGTTCTACGTTTCTAATAGTCAGAATTTTCATGGATCGATTTTGTACGTAGAAAAATTATATCTTAGTTTTTCTACAGCTCGGATGTTTTCGTTCATAAATTTATTCCGCGGAGTTTGTGGTATAAAAAATCGGACTAAACCGATGTAAACCTTGAAAACGACAAAAAAAATAAAAACATACGAAGATCATAAAAGGCCACGATAATATTCCACTAAAGATTGAAATTGGATAAAAAATTTGATAAAACAGGAAACCGAAAGATATTCGCAGACTGAAAAAATAGGTTACTTACTGGCTAAATGATAAGAAAACACCCTCAGCCGTTCGAAATTCTAAGATATCAAATGCGTTTAACATTCTCCTTGAAGTCACTTTGCCGTGGTGTTGTAATTTTGGTAAAAAGACCGCGCATGTTGATGAAAATGAGCAAGACAATGAGATACGGAAAACGAGGAAGACAGAACTGTCGTAAAAAAGGAACATTTATTGCGGTATAAATTCTGTAGACAAGCTTTTGACCCATATACCCATTTATTCCCTCAGTGATCCATAAAATCTTAAATATCGGGTGCTACGGTGTGGGCATGCTCGAGAGTTTCGCGGAGATCGAAGACTTTCCCCAATACCGTCGAATCGGATCAGAGAGCGGTCCGTAGCTTTCTTTCGTTTCTTCAAACGGCCATAATATTTGACCCTTTTGGAGTTACGGGGGCCACAACCTATCAAAACGAACCTCTTTACATGTTTACATTTCTAACGGTTGGAATTGTCATGAATAAGTTTCGTGTGCAGAAAAATTCCATCTTAAGCTTTTACTACAGCTTGGATGTTTTCGTTCATAAATTATTCCGCGGAGTTTGTGGTATAAATAATCGGACTAAATCGATGTAAACCATGAAAAACGACAAAAGAAACAAAAATATGCGAAGATCAAAAATGGCCACGATAATATTCCGTTAAAAAGATTGAAATTGGATTAAAAATTAGATAAAAAAGGAAACCGAAAGATATTCGCAAACTGAAAATGTTGGTTACTTACCGGCTAAGTAATCATAAGAAACACCCTCAGCCATTCGAAATTCTTAGATATCAAATACGTTTAACATTCTCCTTGAAGTCACTTTGTCGTGGTGTTGTAATTTTGTTAAAAAGACTGCGCGTGTTGATGAATATGAGCAAAACAATAAAGTACGGAAAACGAGGAAGACAGAACGATCTTAAAAAAAGAATGTTTGTTGCGCTATAGCTTTTGTATACAAGCTTTTTACCCATATCCGCATTTATTCCCTCAGTGGTCAATAATATCTTAAATATCAAGTGCTACGGTGTAAGCATGCTCGAGCGTTTCGTGGAGATCGAAGACTTTCGCCAATACCGTCGAATCGGATAAGCGAACGGTCCGTCGCTTTCTTCCGTTTCTTCAGACGGCCGTAACTTTGGACTAGTTTGGAGTTACGGGAGCCACAACCTATCAAAATGAAGATCTTTTCATGTTCTACATTTCTAACCGTTGGAATTGTCACGGATCGGTTTCATGTACAGAAAAATTCAATCTTAAGTTTTTCTACAGCTCGGATGTTTACGTTCATAAACTTATTCCACGGAGTTTGTGGTTTTAAATAATTGGACTAAATGGATTTAAACCTTAAAAAACGACAAAAAAATGTAACGACCCAGAATTTTTAGAAATTAAAATTTGAATATTTAATTAATTTTAAATATTAAAAAGTGAATTTATAAGTCAAATAAATTTTTATTTGAATTTTTGGATTTAATTGAATAATTAAATCGATAATTTAATACGTTAAATTATGGAAATAATTGAAAATTGAGTTAAATATGATTGAAAATGATTTGTAAAATTTTATTTTATCATGTTGAAGTTAGAATGATATTTTATAACTTTTAAAATCAAATTAAAAGTTAATTTGTGAAAATTGAATATTTTAATATTTAATAATCGACTGTAAAATAGCCAATTTTTGAACAGTCTCAGAATTGAACGAAACCAGTTCCATTGGATCCGTAATAGTTAGTTATTACCGGATTTCAATTTTCGTGTCAATCGAAGTTATCGTTTGATCGTGGCAGCTCGAAACGCATCGATTTATTTTTAATTTTAATTTGACAAGTGAAAATAGCCATTTTTCAAAAAGTCTCGGATTTCGACGAAACCAGTTTCATCGGATCCGTAATGTGATATTATTGTAAGGTTTCAAATTTCAAGTCAATTGGATTTACCGTTTGTCCGTTACAAATTAAAACGCCTAGAAAATCGCTTAAATCGGTTTAATTTAAATTGAGCGTTTACAGCCATAACTCGCACATACTTCCGAATTAGCTTCCGAAACCTGTTCCATTGTGTCCGGAACGCGGGATAAACCCTAGGTATGTCAGTTTCGGCGCGTAAATCGGAGTTCGGAATTTCCGGATGAATAGTGTCGTTCAAAACTCTATAAATACACACCCACACCCTTCATAAATTATAAAAAATAAATATCTCTAAACCTAACCCTAGCCGCCACATTTACAACCAATGGCCAGAATTGTCGCTCACTTCTCCCTTAATCTCTCTCAATTCGTAAGGAATTACGCGAAGTGCTCAACTACAAAGTCGAAGAGCTCGACGAGAGCTTCGATTCCATACGGTGATGATCAAATTTGGAGCGTCGAGGGGGGAGGAAAGTGGGGCCGACAGTGGTGGCCTGCGCACGCAATTCAATGAGAATGAGGGGGCCGAGCCTTATGCCCTTCAGGCCGAGTATAGTGGAGGTCATGAGCTCCAAGATGGTGGTGGTTTGATCGTGTATAGTCGAGTATTTGTGGAGAATAATTTAACCCTAGTTTCTAAGTATGGGTTCATATTGGTCGGCTTGGTTACTGGGTGGTAACGTGAGTAGGGAAGAAAGGAAACACGGCCAGGATGCAAGGGGGGAGAGATCCAAGGGTGAGGATGTGTGTATGTTGAAATTAATTAAAATTATGTTGTAATTATTAAGTTAAATCGTGTTTAAACTTCAAAAATCAATATCTTTTTCATACGAGGTCGAAAAAATGCAAACTCAGTTGCGTTGGAATCGTATGGACGAGCACTACGCGATGGAGTTGGTTTGGAGTCGTTTGAAGTTAGTGAGAATTTTGGGTAAAATTAAACGCGCGTTTAATTTTATTCGAAATAAATCGCTAAAACGAAATTGAAATCAAGGTGAGAACTTCTCACTCAATCGAATCAGTTTCGATTTTATTTTAAATAGTTAGATTTAAAATATTTGAATGCATGTTTGAATGATGATTGATATCTATTGATTGTTAAAATAGACATTATACGCCGTTAGTAAGCGGATGTTATTTATTAAAAACATATACCGCGAATATTTCATAAACAGTGAAATTGGTATTATATATAATATCAATATATATATATTGGCATATGTATATATTGCAGTTGTTGATTCCCCGCATTTTTTAGCGGATGAGACCCTATTGCGCCGTTATTAAGCGGATAATATTTATTAAAAACATATACCGCGATAATTTCGTACTGGAGCGAAATTGGTATTGTGCTAATGTTTGTGGATGCAGGAAAACAGGTTGGAGGGATCCAACTGGATTCCTCAAAAGTATTTATTTGATTTTGAATATTTTGATATTCGTTGATTATCATATCGATATATGATATCGTTGTTGTCGTGATTGACTATTTGGTGTGTAACATCATTGGACCCAGATTTTGGGATTTTAAAATGATTTTTAAAGTGATTTTTGAAGTATAAAATAATTTTGGATTTGATCCATTATAAATAAATAAACGTTATAATTTTTAATGTTATAAAAAATTATGATTTTTGAGAAATATAGTTAAAAACTGATTTTTGAGAATACGATGCTATTGATTTTATAAAAGAGTTTAATCGGGATTTTAGAATTTATTGTGAAAAGTTTAAATATAGGATTTATAAAATTTAATTATTTTATGAATCAAAATGGTGAAATAATAAAAGAGATTAAAGACGTTTTAAAAGAATAATATAAATTGAATTATATTAAGAGATTTATAAATGGATATTTATAAATTGAAATATTGAAATTATAAAACGAGTTTTTATATGTGTTTGAATGAAGTGAAAATGAATTTCATAAATTGAATGAAATTTATAGAATTATAAACTGTGAAGTTATAAATGGAATTTTTAAACCGTAGGTTTATAAAATTTGTGAAATTATTAAAAGAATGGTTTTGGATAAATAATTGAATCTTATAAGTTATAAGATTTATAATTATGAAGTTCAAAGGAACGATTTTTGTGAACGAATAAATTATAAGTATTTAACTTATAATATGAACCTTTAGTTTATAATTGAGTTATAAATCGAATAGGTTAATAAAGAAAATTTATAAAAGGAAGTTGTTATAAAATAATTAGAAATGGAATTTATAAACGTTGTTTTATAAATTCGCAAATGACTTATTTTGACAAGAAAATTTGTTGAAACCTATAAATGGAGTTATATTCACATTTTTGAATAGTGAATAATCCTTTGAATTAAAATGAATAAAAGGATGAAATTGTTAATGAAGTATATTCACGTTTTTAAATAGTGAATAACATGTTAAAGAGATTGTTTTGAATGTGAATGTTTTAAATAGAATTAAAACGATCTAACGATGTTTTAAAAGGTGTTGAGATTCGAAACCATAGATTTCAACATTTATTGTTGAAATAGATGTTTCGAGAAATAAAAGGAAATGGTGGACTATAACACTGTTGTTATAGTAAATGATTTCCGAAAGGAAATGTTTTGTATAGTATTGGGATTTATATATCTATTTTAATTTCGAATCCCTATACTAGTGATTTTGGGTTGTTGTAACGATGTTTTACGCAACATTCGTTTTGGCCCAAATAAATATGTTTAAGTGAATGATTTCCTTAATAGAATGAAATATATACTTAATCTCGATTTAAGTATATTGAATATTTTCTAAGTGTTGAAAATAAAAAGATTTGTGAATTACTTATTTTTAATAAGTATGGAATTGTTTTCCAATATGAAGTGAATAATTAGAATTTATCTTTTTGAAGATAAATTGAAAATAATAATTGAAATCATATATGCATGAATATTTGAGGATATAAATTCATTATGGAATTTATGAATGAAAAGGAGAATTTGTTAAAAAAATAAATGTTGACTTATTTTTAAAGTATTGAAATTTAATATCTAGTGAAGATATTTTGGAAAATAAATAATTTGGAAAATTATTTGGAATCTGGTGATGTATGCATATCAATTGATAGTTCAATAACCGACTATCAATATTTCCCTTTGAATGGGTAATTGATGTGATTTGTTTGAATTTGAATGCCACACTTATTTTTGAATAAGCGCTCACTATTCGGGTTAACCGGGAAAGGACCATGGGGTCGTATAACCCATTCCGAATATGTAATACGTCGTTGTGAATTGCATTGAAGATCGGTGTTGAAGACCCGGTATTTGCGAAAGCGATAGGATGACCTGTCGATTGACTCTGCACCGAGTAGCTACGGTATTGAGTTCTCCATATGTGATGGTGAATCCGATCAGGATTGTGAATATCCGGATTGCAAGGACTTCTTTGTAAGTGCCTTCGGTTTTGTTCGAGCCCGGAACAGACTTGTATGGATTGTATGTCTGACATTACTAGTTGAGATATAAAGCCGATTTCTTTCAAATATATTTCTGTTGGTGGCGGAGAATTTATTCTTTTAGCTTAACACCCTTCTCTGAGACGTACGTACTCGGAGGTTATATAGTTGAAGTTATCAGCGATATATTCCCAATTTGGTAATGTGGCATGCTGAGTGTAGCTGTAAATGATCATTGTGTTGATTATTTGTGATAGGATCGTTTATTTGATCGTCTATCCTTGTGATCATTGTGTTGATCATTTGTTGACCCAAAGCATTGCTTTTGTATAAAGTATGTTTTTGTGGACGTGACTTCGTCGAGCCTCACACCCCGTGAATGGTCAAAACAGGAAAGAAGCAGCAAGGTTATGAGGGGTAGCACCCTTTAGGATGTGTCCATTTCCTTTTGGAAAAGGGTGGTATCATGGTATGGAGCCCAGATACTTACTCATGTTGAAAACACTTTGTTATGATTGTGTGAATTGATTACGAGCGCTCGGTGATAAAGGTCCCAAAGGACCGGGGGATGGCATATTCGGTCAGTTGTTACTCAGTTAGGGGTAACCCGGCTTTGTGTTGGTAGAGATCCGGTTTGGTTCTCGGGGATGTCCATCCAGAGGCATTCTCATGTGGCAATGGGAAGTTCCTTGGCCTGATCATTCGTTGGAAATCCAATTCCCAATACGAAACTTTGTACGGTATTAGTTGTAGAACCTGCCATTCACTTATGGTGGTCACCACTGTTTGGATGGTAGCTATAGTAGGCATAGTTCGAAATGTCTATGTTGGCTAAGATTTATATTCTACTTTCAAAATGAATTTTTTCCCTACACTATGCACTAATAATAATATGAAATGTTCTTTTAATGCGTATCAAGCATCTTTGACTATCATAAGGAGAAATCTCCTCCGATTCTGCGTTTGCATTGTGTGTGTGTGCGGGAGGCCTTATGGTAGTCTCATTTTTAAAAGCATTGCGAATTGACTTTAAAAATATTCCTCTATTTTGATTTTAAAGTAAATAAACTGTTTTGAGTTCTCACACCAGTCACATGACTGACTCGGAGTTTATTGTTTTCCTTCCTAAACTCTGGGTGCCCACCAATTTCCACACGGGCAGTTAAGAGTAAGGTTTATCAGGATATTCTGGAGTTGCTAGAGGCAAGCTGGATGGCATGGCGTATTATTTATATAGTATTTCTTTTTCCGCTGCACTATTTGTTGTATGTTGTTGTACACTCTGATGATATGATGTAATGAAATGTATAATATGTAATAACTGATATAGTTCTTTGTTTAAAGATTATTCATTTATTATTATATGTTGTTCCGCTGCGAATTGTGAGATTCTGATGTGATTCTGTTGTGTTCTGTTCTATGTTCTTTTCTCTATTTTCCTTTTCCCTATCTTTCTCTATTCTCTTTTCCTTCTATTTTAAAATTTTCTATCTTCTGTTTTTCCTTTTCTCTCTATTTTCTACCTTCTTATCTCTTCTTCTTTCTTTTCCTTTTCTTTTCTTCTTTCTTAAACCCATAACATTTCGGTTTTTCGGCAACGAAAATCCGCGTACGTTACAAAAAATATATGAAGATGAAAATAGGCCACGATAATATTCCGCTAAGAAGATTGAAATTGGATTAAAAATTGGATAAAACAGGAAACCGAAAGATATTCGCAGACTGAAAAAATAGGTTGCTTGCAAGCTAAGTAATCATAAAAAACACGCTCAGCCTTTCGAAATTCTAAGATATCAAATGCGTGCAACATTCTCCTTAAAGTCACTTTGTCACGCTGTTGTAATTTTGGTAAAAAGACAGCCTGTGCTGATGAATATGAGTAAAACAATGAGGTACGAAAAACGAAGAAGACGGAACGATCGAAAAAAAGAACGTTTATTGCCTTATAGCTTCTGTAGACAAGCTTTTGAACCATATCTCCATTTATTCCCTCAATGATCCATAATACCTTAGTTATCGAGTGCCACAATGTGAGCTTGCTCGAGAGTTTAATGATGATCGAACACTTTCGCCAGTAACGTCGAATGAGATCAGCGAGCGCTCCGTCGTTTTCTTCCGTTTCTTCGAACGGCCATAACTTTTGACTCATTTGGAGATACGGGAGCCACAACCCATCAAAATGAAGCTCTTACCATGGTCTACGTTTCTAACGGTTGGAATTGTCATGGATCGGTTTCGTGTGCAGAAAATTCAATCTTACGTTTTTTCTACAACTTGGATGTTTTCGTTCATAAATTTATTCCGCGGAGTTTGTGGTACAAATAATCGGACTACATCGATGCAAACCTTGAAAAACGACAAAAAAATAAAAAATATACGAAGATGAACAAAGTCCACGATAATATCCTGCTAAAATGGTTGAAATTGGATTAAAAATTGGATAAAACAGGAAATCGAAAGATATTCACAGACTGAAAATATAGGTTACTTACAAGCTAAGTAATCATAAAAAACACCTTCAGCCGTTCGAAATTCTAAAATATCAAATGCGTTTAACATTCTCCTTGAAGTCACTTTGTCGTGGTGTTGTAATTTTAGTAAAAAGTCCGCGCATGTTGTTGAATATGAGCAAAACGATGAGGTATGGAAAATGAGGAAGACAGAACGATCGTAAAAAAAGAACGTTTATTTCCCTATAGCTTCTATACACAAGATGTTGATCCATATCCACATTTATTCCCTCAGTTATCCATAATATCTTAAATATCAAGTGCTACAATATGAGCATGCTCGAGCATTATGCGAATATCGAAGACTTTCGCCAGTACCGTCGAATCGGATCAATGAGCGATCCGTCGCTTTCTTCCGTTTCTTCAAACGGCCATAACTTTTGACTCGTTTGGAGTTATGGGAGCCACAACCAATCAAAACGGAGCTCTCCTTGAAGTCACTTTGTCGTGGTGTTGTAATTTTTGTAAAAACACCACGCGTTTTGATGAATATGAGCAAAACAATGAGGTACAGAAAACGAGGAAGACGGAACGATCGTAAAAAAGGAACGTTTATTGCGGTATAGCTTCTGTATACATTCTTTTGACCCACTTCCCCATTTATTGCCTCAGTGATCCATAATATCTTAAATATCGAGTGCTACGGTGTAGGCATGCTCGAGCGTTTCGTGGTGATCGAACACTTACGCCAGTACGGTCGAATCAGATCAGCGAGCGGTCCATCGCTTTCTTCCGTTTTTTCAAATGGCCATAACATTAGACTCATTTGGAGTTACGGGAGCCACAACCTATCAAAACGATGTCATTTACATGCTCTACGTTTCTAACGGTTGGAATTGCCATGAATCGATTTCGTGTGTAGAAAAATTCCATCTTTTTTTACTATAGCTCGGATGTTTTCGTTCATAAATATATTCCACGGAGTTTGTGGCATAAATAATCGGACTAAATCGATATAAACCTTGAAAAACGACAAAAAAACAAAAATATATGAAGATAAAAAAAGGCCACGATAATATTCCACCAAAAAGACTGAAATTGGATTAAAACTCGGATAAAACAGGAAACCGAAGGATATTCGCAGACTGAAAAATAGGTTACTTACAGGCTAAGTTATCATAAAAAATACCCTTAGCCGTTTGAAATTCTAAGATATCAAATGCGTTTAACATTCTCCTTGAATTCATTTTGTCATGCTGTTGTAATTTTGGTAAAAAGACCATGCGTGTTGATGAATATGAGCAAAACAATGAGGTATGGAAAACGAGGAAGATGGAACGATCGTAAAAAAAGAACGTTTGTTGCGCTATAGCTTCTGTAGAAAGCTTTTGACCCATATTTCCATTTATTCCATCAGTGATCCATAATATATTAAATATCAAGTGCTACAGTGTGAGCATGCTCGAGCGTTTCACGGAAATTGAAGACTTTCGCCAATACCGTCGTATCAGATCAGCGAGCGGTCCTTCGCTTTCTTTCGTTTCTTCAATGGTCATAACTTTTGACTCGTTTAGAGTTACAGAAGCCACAACCAATCTAAACAAACTCTTTCCATGTTCTACTTTTCTAATGGTTGAAATTGTCATGGATCGGTTTGGTGTGTAGAAAAATTCCATCTTAAGTTTTTCTACAGCTCCGATGTTTTCGTTCATAAATTTATTCCGCGGAGTTTGTGGTATAAATAATCGGACTTAATCGATGCAAACCTTGAAAAATGACAAAAACTAAAAACATACGAAGAGCAAAAAAGGCCACGATAATATTCCGCTAAAAAGATTGAAATTGGATTAAAAATTTGATAAAACAGGAAACAGAAAGATATTCGCATACTGAAAAATAAGGTTGCTTACAAGCTAAGTAATATAAAAAACACCCTTAGCCGTTCAAAATTCTAAGATATCAAATGTTTTTAACATTCTCCTTGAAGTCACTTTGTCATGGTGTTGCAATTTTGATAAAAAGACCGCGCATGTTGATGAAATGAGCAAAACAATGAGATATGGAAAACGAGGAAGACGGAACTATCGTAAAAATGGATCGTTTATTGCGGTATAACTTCCCTAGACAAGCTTTTGACCCATATGCTCATTTATTCCCTCAATGATCCATAATATCTTAAACATCGAGTGCTACGGTGTGGGCATGCTCGAGAGTTTCGCGGAGATCGAAGACTTTCGCCAATACCGTCGAAGCGGATCAGAGAGCAGTCCGTAGCTCTCTTTCGTTTCTTCGACCGACCATAATATTTGATCCGTTTGGAGTTGCGGGAGCCACAACCTATCAAAACGAAGCTCTTTACATGTTCTACGTTTCTAACCGTTGAAATTGTCATGAAACGGTTTCGTGTGCAGAAAAATTCCATCTTAAGTTATTACTACAGCTTGGAGGTTTTCATTCGTAAATTTATTCCGCAGAGTTTGTGGTATAAATAATCGGACTAAATCGATGTAAACCATGAAAAACGACAAAAAAACAAAAATATACGAAGATCAAAGAAGGCCACGATAATATTCCGTTAAAAAGATTGAAATTGGATTAAAAATTGGATAAAACAGGAAACCGAAAGATATTCGTAGACTGAAAATGTAGGTTACTTACAGGCTAAGTAATCATAAAAAACACCCTCAACCGTTCGAAATTCTTAGATATCAAATGCGTTTAATATTCTCCTTGAAGTCGCTTTGTCGTGGTGTTGTAATTTTGGTAAAAAGACGGCGCGTGTTGATGAATATGAGCAAATCAATGAGGTACGGAAAACAAGAAAGATGGAACGGTCTTAAAAAAGAACTTTCGTTGCGCTATAGCTTTTGTATACAAGCTTTTTACCCATATCCGCATTTATTCCCTCAGTGGTCCATAATATCTTAAATATCGAGTGCTAGGTGTAAGCATGCTCGAGAGTTTCGTGGAGATCGAAGACTTTCGCCATTACCGTCGAATCAGATAAGAGAGCGGTCCATTGCTTTCTTCTGTTTCTTCAAACGGCCGTAACTTCGGACTAGTTTGGAGGTACGGGAGGCACAACCTATCAAAATGAAGCTCTTTCCATATTCTATGTTTCTAACGGTTGGAGTTGTGACGGATCCGTTTCATGTGCAGAAAAATTCAACCTAAAGTTTTTCTATAGCTTAGATGTTTGCGTTCATAAACTTATTCCGTGGAGTTTGTGGTTTAAATAATCGGACTAAATGGATTTAAACCTTGAAAAACGACAAAAAACATACGAAGATGAAAAAAGGCCATGGTAATATTCCGCTAAAAAGATTGAAATTGGATTAAAATTTGGACAAAACAGGGAACTGAAAGATATTCGCAGGCTGAAAAAATAGGTTGCTTACAGGCTAAGAAATCATAAAAAACACCCTCAGCCGTTCGAAATTCTAAGATATCAAATGCGTGCAACATTCTCCTAGAAGTCACTTTGTCATGCTGATGTAATTTTGGTAAAAAGATGGCGTGTGTTGATAAATATGAGTAAAACAATGAGATACGTAAAACGAAGAAGACGAGCGTAAAAAAAGAACTTTTATTGCCCTCTAGCTTTTGTAGAAAAGCTTTTGGCCCATATCTCCATTTATTCCCTCAGTGATCCATAATACCTTAATTATTGAGTGCTACAATATGAGCATGCTCGAGCGTTTCACGATGATCGAAGACTTTCGCTAGTACCGTCGAATGAGATCAACGAGCGCTCCGTCGCTTTCTTCCGTTTCTTCAAACGGTAATAACTTTTGACTCGTTTGGAGATATGGAAGCCACAACCTATCAAAACGAAGCTATTTCCATGTTCTACGTTTCTAACAGTTGGAATTGTCATGGATCGGTTTCATGGGCAGAAAAATTTAATCTTAAGTTTTTTCTACAACTTGGATGTTTTCATTCATAAATTTATTCCGAGGAGTTTATTGTACAAATAATCGGACTAAATCGATGTAAATCTTGAAAAACGACAAAAAATCAACGAGCGATCCGTCGCTTTCTTTCGTTTCTTCAAACGGCCATAACTTTTGACACATTTGGAGTTATGGGAGCCACAACCAATCAAAACGAAGCACTTTCCATGTTCTACGTTTCTAACGGTTGAAATTGTCATGGATTGGTTTCGTGTGCAGAAAAATTCAATCTTAAGTTTTTTCTCTAACTCGGATGTTTTCATTCATAAATTTTTTCACAGAATTTGTGGTATAAGTAATCGGACTAAATCGATGTAAACCTTGAAAAATGACAAAAAAACAGAAAGTACGAAGATAAAAAATGGCCACGATAATATCCCGCTAAAAAGATTGAAATTGAATTAAAAATTGGACAAAACAGAAAACCGAAAGATATTCGCAGACCGAAAAAGTAGGTTTCTTACATGCTAAGTGATCAAAAAAACACCCTCAGCCGTTAGAAATTTTAAAATATCAAACGCGTTTAACATTCTCCTTGAAGTCACTTTGTCGTGATGTTGTAATTTTGGTAAAAACACCACGCGTGTTGATGAATATGAGCAAAACAATGAGGTACGGAAAACGAGGAAGACAGAACGATCGTAAAAAAGGTACGTTTATTTCGGTATAGCTTCTGTATACATGCTTTGGACCCATTTCCCCATTTATTCCCTCAGTGATCCTAATATCTTAAATATCGAGTGCTACGGTGTAGGCATGCTCGAGCGTTTCGCGGAGATCGAACACTTACGCCAGTACTGTATTATCAGATCAGCGAGCGGTCCGTCGCTTTCTTTTGTGTTTTCGAACGGCCATAGCATTTGACTCGTTTGGAGTTACGGGAGCCACAACCTATCAAAACGATGCCATTTACATGTTCTACGTTTCTAACGGTTGGAATTTCCATGAATCGATTTCGTGTGTAGAAAAATTCAATCTTAAGTTTTTACTACAGCTCAGATGTTTTCGTTCATAAATATATTCCGTCGAGTTTATGGTATAAATAATCAGACTAAATCGATATAAACCTTGAAAATCGACAAAAAAACAAAAATGTACGAAGATCAAAAAGGCGACGATAATATTCCACCAAAAAGACTGAAATTGGATTAAAAATCGGATAAAATAGGAAACCGAAAGATATTTGCAGACTGAAAAAATTGGCAACTTACAGGCTAAGTAATCATAAAAAATACCCTCATCCGTTCGAAATTCTAAGATATCAAATGCGTTAAACATTCTCCTTGAAGTCACTTTGTCATGCTGTTGTAATTTTGGTAAAAAGACCACGCGTGTTGATGAATATGAGCAAAACAATGAGGTATAGAAAACGAGAAAGACGGAACGATCATAAAAAAGAACGTTTATTGCGCTATATCTTCTTTAGAAAGCTTTTGACCCATATTCCCATTTATTCCATCAGTGACCCATAATATCTTAAATATCGAGTGCTACAGTGTGAGCGTGCTCGAGCGTTTCACGGAGATTGAAGACTTTCGCCAATACCGTCGAATCAAATCAACGAGCGGTCCTTCGATTTCTTCCTTTTCTTCAATGGTCATTACTTTTGACACGTTTGGAGTTACAGGATCCACAACCAATCTAAACGAAGCCCTTTCCATGTTCTACGTTTCTAATGGTTGGAATTGTCATGGATCGGTTCTGTGCATAGAAAAATTCCATCTTAAGTTTTTCTACAGCTCGAATGTTTTCTTTCACAAATTTATTCCGCGGAGTTTGTGGTATAAATAATCGGACAAAATCAATGTAAACCTTGAAAAACGACAAAAAAATTAAAACATACGAAGATAAAAAAGGCCACGATAATATTCCGCTAAAAAGATTGAAATTAGAGTAAAAATTTGATAAAACAGGAAACTGAAAGATGTTCGCAGACTGAAAAAATAGGTTACTTACTGGCTAAATAATCAAAAAACACCCTCAGCCATTCGAAATTCTAAGATATCAAATGCGTATAACATTCTCCTTGAAGTCACTTTATCGTGGTGTTGTAATTTTGTCAAAAAGACCACGCATGTTGATAAAAATGAGCATAACAATGAGATACGGAAAACGAGGAAGACGGAACTGTCAGAAAAAAGGAACGTTTATTGTGGTATAACTTCTGTAGACAAGCTTTTGACCCATATCCCCATTTATTTCCTCAGTGATCCATAATATCTTAAATATCGAGTGCTACGGTGTAGGTATGCCCGAGAGTTTCGTGGAGATTGAAGAGTTTCGTCAATACAGTCGAATCGGATCAGAAAGCGGTCCGTAGGTTTCTTTCGTTTCTTCAAACAGCCATAATATTTGTTCCGTTTGGAGTTACGGGAGCCACAACCTTTCAAAACGAAGCTCTTTACATGTTCTACGTTTCTAACAGTCGGAATTGTCATGAATCTGCTTCATGTGCAGAAAAATTCCATCTTAAGTTTTTACTATAGCTTGGATGTTTTCGTTCATAAATTTATTCCACGGAGTTTGCGGTATAAATAATCAGACTAAATCGATGTAAACCATGAATAACGACAAAAAACATAAATATACGAAGATAAAAAAAGGCCTCGATAATATTCCGCTAAAAAGATTGAAATTGGATTAAAAATTGGATAAAACAGAAAACCGAAAGATATTCACAGACAGAAAATGTAGGTTACTTACAGGCTAAGTAATCATAAAAAACAGCCTCAACCGTTCGAAATTCTTAGATACCAAATGCGTTTAACATTCTCCTTGAAGTCACTTTGTCGTGGTGTTGTAATTTTGGTAAAAAGACGGCGCATGTTGATGAATATGAGCAAAACAATGAGGTACGGAAAACGAGGAAGACGGAACGATCTTAAAAAAAGAACGTTTGTTGCGCTATAGCTTCTGTATACAAGCTTTTTACCCATATCCGTATTTATTCCCTCAGTGGTCTATAATATCTTAAATATCGAGTGCTACGGTGTAAGCATGCTCGAGCGTTTCGTGGAGATCGAAGACTTTCGCCAATATCTTCGAATAGGATAAGCAAGCGGTCCGTCGCTTTCTTCTGTTTCTTCAAACGGTCGTAACTTCGGACTAGTTTTGAGTCACGAGAGCCACAACCTATCAAAACGAAGCTCCTTCCATGTTCTACGTTTCTAACGGTTAGAATTATCACTGATCGGTTTCGTCTGCTGAAAAGTTCAATCTTAAGTTTTTCTACAGCTCGGATGTTTTCTTTTATAAATTTATTTCGTAGAGTTTGTTGTATAATAATCAGACTAAATCGATGTAAACCTCGAAAAACGACAAAACAAATATACGAAGATAAAAAAGTCCACGATAATATCCGCTAAACAGATTGAAATTGGATTAAAAATTGGATAAAACAGAAAACAAAAGGATATTCGTAGACTGAAAAAGTAGGTTACTAACAGGCTAAGTAATCATAAAAAGCACCCTCGGCCGTTTGAAATTCTAAAATATCAAATGCGTTTAACATTCTCCTTGAAGTCATTTTGTCGTGGTGTTGTAATTTTGGCAAAAAGACCGCGCATGTTGATGAATATGAGCAAGACAATGAGGTACGGAAAATGAGGAAGATGTAACGATCATAAAAAAAGAACGTTTATTGCGCTATAGCTTCTTAGGCAAGCTTTTGACCCATATCCATATTTATTCCCTCAGTGATCCATAATATCTTAAATATCGGGTGCTACAGTGTGAGAATGCTCGAGCGTTTCGTGGAGATCGAAAACTTTCGCCAATACCGTCGAATCGGATCAGCGAGCGGTCTGTCGCTTTCTTCCATTTCTTCAAACGACCATAACTTTTGACTCGTTTGGAGTTACGGGAGCCACAACCTATAAAAACGAAGTTCTTTCCATGTTCTACGTTTTCATTAGTAGGAATTGACATGAATCGGTTTTATGTGCAGAAAAATTCCATTTTAGGTATTTTCTGCCGCCTGGATGTTTACATTTATAAATTTATTCCATGGAGTTTATGGTATAAATAATCAGACTAAATCGATGTGAACCTTAAAAACAACAAAAAAAATATACGAAGATCAAAAAGGCCACGATAATACTCCGCTAAAAAGATTGAAATTGGATCAAATATTGGATAAAATAGGAAACCGAAAGATATGCGCAGACTGAAAAAATAGTTTACTTACAGGCTAAGTAATCATAAAAAGCACACTCAGCCGTTCGAAATTCTAAGATATCAAATGCGTTTTACATTCTCCTTGAAGTCACTTTGTCATGTGTAGTAATTTTGGTAAAAAGTGTGGAATATGCGCTTAGCGCTTATATAATTTTGTTTGATGATAATAAACATATATACATTCATTTAAATGTATTTGTTAATGTACTATTTTATGTTTTATAGATTAAATAAATATTTGTTGAATTAAATAAAGTACACAGAATTTGAATTTAAACAGATATTTTATTCAAACAAATATTTCTTACAATCTTGAATAGTACAAATTCATGCTCTCACTATACATATACAGTTTTGAATACATCACATTTCATATTTACATTAATAACCTCACTACATATCACTCACACTCGTAACTTGTCTTCAACTGCATTCCAGTTTAAATCCAGCATCTGAGCAATCTGCAGAAATATACATTGACGCAGTAAAATTGAAAATAAAATATTTTTGCAGTGTAAAATAAAATGTAATTTTGAAAATATTGTTTGCCTCAGTTATTTGGGTTGTTCGTCATCATTCACATTTGAATACATCGCACACGAACAGTGTGACATGCACAGTGTATCACTGTACATGCCACAAGGCCGTGCACATCGATATACACTTGATAATGCTACAGGGACAGGTGAGCACAGGTCAAACCCAAATGAAAAGCAGGGTTCAACTCACGTGCAATATACTCAAAATCACGACACGAGCACAAAGTCAAACCCGAGTTTTTGAAACTGGATTCAACTCAAGTGAAATTACAAAAATCAACATGAATGGATGTGAAGACCAGTGATGCAAGCATTGACCAGATCAACCAGTGGAAATGATACAAGGCAAAGTGGCAAATGCATATATAAATATCAAGTGATATAAATGCAGCCTGAAATACGAAAGCACCACAAGTATATCAACACAACAAGTCCAGCAATATGAACACATGGAGAAGTGGCACATCAATTTTTGAGAAGAACGAACAGAAACATGGAAATAATATAAAACAAGTGAATGCAAGTTCATATGTACATCAACCAAACAAATGCATGCAACAATATGCACCAGTCCAGGCTACTACACGAAGCAAACAAAATGAATGAACTCGAACAGACACACATGTATATGAAGTGACAATTCGAGCAACAGTTCGAGTATGAATCAGTAGTCGAAGAAGCAAACTCAAGTAGACAGTAACATGTGTTACAGTGATGATACAAGCATCAAGTACATAATGAAGCAGCCCAACACAATACATGCCTGAGTTTACTTAAAGCCGTGAATGAACAGATTCAAAACCGAGGAACAAAATCAAGTATGCTCAAGTACAAATGTAACAACAGTTTTTTTTAAAATCAAGTCAAAGCCGAGTACAATAAGAACGAAATCAAACAGTGCCGTGATAGCCTTGGCAATGAAGAAATCGAACCAAGTCAGAGTTCTCTACCGTGTCAACCAAGGAAGTATGAATTAGTCAGAGATAAATCTCAACGTCCAAGCATAATAAAGCGGCCAGAGAAAATAAATTGACAAATTCAAACAATTTGATACGAACGCAAATATTGGAATTCGACCTACATAAAAACCCACAAATCATCATCGGAAAAGCATCGAGTTCTAGCAAGCCAAAACCAGCAAAACAAAAGGAGTAAAGTACATACCGAAATCGCGGACGAACTCGATCCAAATTGAAGAGCCGTGAGCAAATCAAGGAGCATCGAAGCCTACTATTGGACGGTATCGAGCGGCGCTTCAGTTTGACAAGCCCTAATTTTGCAAAGGAACAAAGCCCCAAATTTGGATCGCGAGCCGAAGCCCTAATTTCAGAACGAACAAGGAATACAACGTCGGCTGCAATTGTTTCAGAAGGAAGAATAAAGGATCGGGTTAAAAGGGCCGGCCTTTATTCTTATTAAAGAGGCTTTAGTTATTTTATTTAGGGTTTTATTAAAGGGGGTTATTTTATTTTTTATTTGAGCAAAAATTAGGGATTCAAGTTTATATTTTAATTTTTGCTCCTGCTTGTATTTTTGAAGTTGTTTTTACTTTTCAACTCAAAGAATTTGTAAATCGCCACCTAGGTTGTAGGTAGTGCCAGATTGTCTAGTTAGAATTAGTTCTGTGAGCAGGGTGTGCGAGTTTGCAAAACTCTATAGGCGGGAGCAGAGTTTGCGAGTAAGTGAAACTCTATAGGTGTAGCAGGGTGTGCGAGTCTAGTAGAGTGTTTGTGAGCGGAAGCAAAGGTTTGCGAGTCTAGTAGAGTGTTTGTAAGCGGGATACTGTTTAATTCTAATAGAAATCTGGGAATGCACCAGTAGGAAGAGGTTGCCGAAGCTGGGTAAATTTTGTGTGTGATTTACTTTTCAGCATATTTATTTCTGCAGTTTGTTTTTACGCTTAAATCGAGAAAATTTGCTATAACCCTATTCACCCCCCCTCTAGGGTTAATCTAGATCCTGCAAGTGGTATCAGAGCCCGGTATTTTTCTTTAACTCTAGAGTCATGAATTCAACAAATAATGATTTTTCTGAGGGGCAATCTATTGCTAGGCCACCCATGTTTAACGGGAATGATTATGCTTATTGGAAAATTAGGATGGGTATATATCTTAGTTCTGTTGATTATGATGTTTGGGATATTATTGAAACTGGCTATAAATCTCCCACTATAACCGTTGGTGATACTGAGATTCCTAAACCTAAGGATAGGTGGGATGCTAACGATAAGAAATTAAAAACTACAAATGCTAAAGCCATGAATGCTTTGATCTGTGCTCTTGATAAGAATGAATTTAATAGAATTTCTCATTGTAAAACTGCACAGGAAATTTGGCATACCTTGGAGGTGACACATGAAGGAACTTCTCATGTCAAGGAGTCTCGTCTAGCCCCATTCAGCAATGAATACGAGAACTTTGTGATGGACAAAGGCGAGAGCATAAAGGACATGTTTGGACGCTTTTCAACTTTGGTGTACAACGCTATAGCGCTTGGGAAGGTATTCATCGAGGTAGAGCTTGTGAGGAAGGTGCTACGAGTCTTACCGATAAACTTTGAGGCAAAAGTCACGGCAATCCAAGAATCGAAAGATTTGAGTAAACTAAGCATGGAGGAGTTGATTGGTAACTTGATGACATATGAGCTTGAGCTAAAAGAAAAGGAGGAACGCAACAACTCCGAACCAAAGAAGAAGACGATTGCCTTAAAGAGCAAAGAAGAAAGCGATGAAGAAGATCCAATCGAAGAGCTTGCAATGGCTGTCAATAATCTTAGAAAATGGTCGAGATTCAAGCCACGCAAGAAGAAAATAAAGGGCAAAAGGTCAAAAGATTATGACAACTCCGATAATGAACTGACATGTTATAACTGCAACAAGCCTGGCCACTTCAAAAAAGAATGCCCACTTCTCAAATATAACAAAGGAAAGAAAAAGAAGAAGAAGGCTTTTGCAGCAACTTGGGATGATGAAGAAGGAGAGGAAGTTTCGGATAGCAGCTCAGAAGAGGCTAACTTGTGTCTTATGGAGAAATCAGATTCAGAAGCAAGCTCCGAGGAATCTAGTGAGGCAGGTGAGTATTCCTATAGAGGTCTTGTTTTTATGTGCTTAGATCTTACTAAAACAATTGATAGTCTTGAATCAAAAATTGAAAAACTAAAATCTGAAAGGAGGAAACTCGCCCATGAAAATTTTAGGTTAGAAACTGAACTTGAAAACATTCAAAACCTAGACTGTAAAAATTGTAAGATTTTAGATTCAGAATTATCAAAACTTAGGAATAACTTTGAGAATCTTGAAAAAGAAAACTTGAATCTTAAGGAAACCATCGACACTAGGAAAAAGGATTTTATAAATCGATGCACTTCACTTGTAACTGAAAACACATCACTTAAAACCAAAGTCCAAAATCTTGAGAAATCTCTGAATAACTTTTCAAGAGGAGAAAAATCATTCAACATGTTATTGGGAAATCAAATTTTTGCTAACAACAGAAAAGGACTAGGTTTTGGGAAATCACAAGTTGATGATAGTGCAAAAGGTAAGAGTGTCTTTGGTAGATGTGAAATAATTGGACATCATGTTGAAAATTGTAGTCATAGGAACAAGAAAACAAAATTTATACAAGTTTGGGTTCCTAAGAATTCTACAAACAAATTTCATGTCTATTGGAACAAGAATGAAAGGACTAAACAAGTTTGGGTTCCAAAGGGTTTGTTTATTCACAAATATTCTGCCACTAACAATCATGGACCTATAAAAACAAATAGGTCACAAAATTTTTTCATCGTGTGGGTATGGTGGCAGGCTAAGAAACAACAACAGTGTTCTCTGGATTTTGGCTGTTCCATAAACACAACGGGCGACAAAGCAAAGTTCCTTAGCCTAGTACAAAGGTGACAGAATCACAATGGCAACCACGAAAAATTATCGTAAAGGTAAAACAGGTAATGGTATGTTTTTGAACGATATATTAGATGTGATAATCTGCACCATATTCTGAATGAAAACAGCCAATATTGAGATGATGAAAAGATGGTGATTTTGATTCTGACTTGTTCGACATTGTTGGCCAATTACATTTATGCCAAAATCACTATTCTTCGAATTACTTCATACATATTTGTTCGGATTAAACATTGTGTTTTGTTAGATACATTTGGTCATAATTCGGCTAACTCTATATTCTTGGTTTTCTGATTATTTACATGGCTTCAATTCAAATTCAAAGAATGTCATTTAAATTGTTGTTAAAATTGAGTTTGAAATTTTTGATGCACTCTTCATTGTCTGGTCTATCAATTTTAGTTAGTGATATTTTGGAGTGAATAAGAAATTCAGATGCAGATTACACTGGTAATATAGTTGATAGAAAAATTACTAGTGTAACGTGATTAATTTTTGAAACATTCATTTGCTGCATCGTTTTTCAAAGAAAATATCTGCATATTTTTCACTTGAAATAATTTTCAAATAGCAGAATTTTTTTCATACAACCCCTTTGAGAAAATAATTGTTTGACCATATTTTCAGATTAGTCATTTTTATTTGATTTTAAATGACAAATTTTGACTAATCCGACTCCCTGCTAATTATCAAAAAGATAAATAGTGATTGAAAAGGTGATAAGTGTTGATATTTAACATACATTACTCAAGAGAGTATATTTGCAAAATTTCTTTAGGAATTCAAACAAGAGTTATAAAATGTTTTGTTAGGTAAAGATTCCATGACCATTTCTATATCTATCATATTTCTATCGACCATTGTTTATCAAATATTAAATGTAGTTTGTCGATATGTGGTACTGTAATCAGGAATCATTTGTTTTTCATGTCACATTTTTTTTAAAAATAAATAAATATCCAAAGTATTCACTCTCATTTAAAAGTTCTCACGGTTATGCATGTGTGAATTACTTGGATTTTTGATTATGTGCTTCCATGCTCATTTAAAAGTCCTTATGGTTATGCATGTATGGAACGCATATCAAAATTAATTGATTAAATAGACAAGTTGATTCTAATCCCATTTAAAAGTCCTAAAGTCATGCGTGGTTAGAAGTTACTTGATTTCATTTTTTAAAATTAAATTGGAATACTACTAATCTCATTTAAAAGTCCTAACGGTTATGCATAATTAGTAGGTATTCAAATTCCTGATATAAATGTACCACAAGTAGATACATCTGTATGATTTTATATGAGAATACCATTTCCAACATTCTAAAAGTGAAATATGCGCCTAACAAGGGTAGTTATGATTTTTGTTTGATTTTTATTGAAGTTTAAATATTTATATTCAATTTGAGTTTAATATTGGATTGATATTGATCACTTTATCTCTATTTTTCTAGCACTATTATTCTTTTGCTGATAACAAAAGGGGGAGAGAAAAGTTAAGATTTTGTCAAATAGAATCAAGCAAAGGTCAAATAATTTTCCATTTGCATCTAGGCTCATTTATATATTTCTATTTGTATGCATATATTTAGGGGGAGCATCATGTAGAGAGGAAGCATTTAAATAGGGGGAGCAATTAGAGCATATCATTGATCAAATACATTTAACATAGTCAAAATCTTAAATATATGTTTGTTATCATCAAAAGGGGGAGAATGTGGAATATGCGCTTAGCGCTTATATGATTTTTGTTTGATGATAATAAACATATATACATTCATTTAAATGTATTTGTTAATGTACTATTTTATGTTTCATAGATTAAATAAATATTTGTTGAATTAAATAAAGTACACAGAATTTGAATTTAAACAGATATTTTATTCAAACAAATATTTATTACAATCTTGAATAGTACAAATTCATGCTCTCACTATACATATACAGTTTTGAATACATGACATTTCATATTTACATTAATAACCTCACTACATATCACTCACACTCGTAGTTTGTCTTCAACTGCATTCCAGTTTAAATCCAGCATCTGAGCAATCTGCAGAAATATACATTGACGCAGTAAAATTGAAAATAAAATATTTTTGCAGTGTAAAATAAAATGTAATTTTGAAAATATTGTTTGCCTCAGTTATTTGGGTTGTTCGTCATCATTCACATTTGAATTCATCACACACGAACAGTGTGACATGCACAGTGTATCATTGTACATGCCACAAGGCCGTGCACATCGATATACACTTGATAATGCTACAGGGACAGGTGAGCACAGGTCAAACCCAAATGAAAAGCCGGGTTCAACTCACGTGCAATATACTCAAAATCACGACACGAGCACAAGGTCAAACCCGAGTTTTTGAAACTGGATTCAACTCAAGTGAAATTTCAAAAATCAACATGAATGGATGTGAAGACCAGTGATGCAAGTAATGACCAGATCAACCAGTGGAAATGATACAAGGCAAAGTGGCAAATGCATATATAAAAATCAAGTGATATAAATGCAGCCTGAAATACAAAAGCACCACAAGTATATCAACACAACAAGTCCAGCAACATGAACACATGGAGAAGTGGCACAGTAATTTTTGAGAAGAACCAACAGAAACATGGAAATAATAACAAACAAGTGAATGCAAGTTCATATGTACAGCAACCAAACAAATGCATGCAATAATGTGCACCAGTCCAGGCTACTACATGAAGCAAACAGAATGAATGAACTCGAACAGACACACATGTATATGAAGTGACAATTCGAGCAACAGTTCGAGTATGCATCAGTAATCAAAGAAGCAAACTCAAGTAGACAATAACATGTGTTACAGTGATGATATAAGCATCAAGTACATAATGAAGCAGCCCAACACAATACATGCCTGAGTTTACTTAAAGCCGTGAATGAACAGATTCAAAACCGAGGAACAAAATCAAGTATGCTCAAGTACAAATGTAACTGTAGTTTTTTAAAAATCAAGTCAAAGCCGAGTACAACAAGAACGAAATCAAACAGTGTCGTGATAGCCTTGGCAATGAAGAAATCGAACCAAGTCAGAGTTCTCTACCGTGTCAACCAAGGAAGTATGAATTAGTCAGAGATAAATCTCAACGTCCAAGCATAATAAAGCGGCCAGAGAAAATAAATTGACAAATTCAAACAATTTGATACGAACGCAAATATAGGAATTCGACCTATATAAAAACCCACAAATCATCATCGGAAAAGCATCGAGTTCTAGCAAGCCAAAACCAGCAAAACAAAAGGAGTAAAGTACATACCGAAATCGCGGACGAACTCGATCCAAATTGAAGAGCCGTGAGCAAATCAAGGAGCATCGAAGCCTACTATTGAAAGGTATCGAGCGGCGCTTCAGTTTGACAAGCCCTAATTTTGCAAAGGAACAAAGCCCAAATTTGGATCGCGAGCCGAAGCCCTAATTTCAGAACGAACAAGGAATACAACGTCGGCCGCAATTGTTTCAGAAGAAAGAATAAAGGATCGGGTTAAAAGGGTCGGCCTTTATTCTTATTAAAGAGGCTTTAGTTATTTTATTTAGGGTTTTATTAAAGAGGGTTCTTTTATTTTTTATTTGAGAAAAAATTAGGGATTCAAGTTTACATTTTAATTTTTGCTCCTGCTTGTATTTTTGAAGTTGTTTTTACTTTTCAAGTCAAAGAATTTGTAAATCACCACCTAGGTTGTAGGTAGTGTCAGATTGTCTAGTTAGAATTAGTTCACTGAGCAGGGTGTGCGAGTTTGCAAAACTCTATAGGCAAGAGCAGAGTTTGCGAGTAAGCGAAACTCTATAGGCGGAGCAGGGTGAGCGAGTCCAGTAGAGTGTTTGTGAGCGGGAGCAAAGGTTTGCGAGTCTAGTAGAGTGTTTGTAAGCGGGATACTGTTTAATTCTAATAGAAATCTTGGAGTGCAGCAGTAGGCAGGGGTTGCCGAAGCTGGGTAAATTTTGTGTGTGATTTACTTTTCAGCATATTTATTTCTGCAATTTGTTTTTACGTTTAAATCGAGAAAATTTGCTATAACCCTATTCACCCCCACTCTAGGGTTAGTCTAGATCCTACAAAAAGACCGCGCATGTTGATGATTGTGAGGAAAACAATGAGGTACGGAAAACGAGGAAGATGGAACGATCGTAAAAAGGAACGTTTATGGCGGTATGGCTTCTGTAGACAAGTTTTTGGCTCATATCCCCATTTATTTCATCAGTGATCCATAATATCTTAAATTTCGAGTGTTACAGTGTGAGTATGCTCAAGCGTTTCATGGAGATCGAAGACTTTCGCTAATACCGTGGAATCGGATCAACGAGCGGTCCGTCGCTTTCTTCCGTTTCTTCAAACGGTCATAACTTTTGACTCGTTTGAAATTACGGGAGCCACAACCGATCAAAACGAAGCTCTTTCCATGTTTTACGTTTCCAACAATTGGAATTGTCGTGGTTCAGTTTCGTGTGCAGAAAAATTTCATCTTAAGTTTTTCTACAGCTCGAATGTTTTCGTCCATAAATTTATTTTGCGAAATTTGTGGTATAATTAATCGGACTATATCGATGTAAAACTTGACAAATGACAAAAAAAGAAAATATACGAAGATCAAAAATGACCACGATAATTTTCCGCAAGAAAGATTGAAATTGGATTAAAAAAGGGATAAAACAGGAAACCGAAAGATAGTCGCAGACTGAAAAAATAGATTACTTACAAGCTAAACAATCATAAAAAACGCCCTCAGCCATTCGAAATTCTAAGATATCAAATGCGTTTAACATTCTTCTTAAAGTCACTTTGTCGTGGTGTTGTAATTTTGGTAAAAATCCACGCGTGTTGATGAATATGAGCAAAATAATGAAGTACAGAAAACGAGGAAGACGGAACGATAGTAAAAAAGGAGCGTTTTTTGCGGTATAGCTTCCGTAGACAAGCTTTTGACCAATATCCCTATTTACTCTCCTAGTGATCCATATTGTAACGACCCGTAAATTTTGATTAATAAATTTTTTAGTTTAATTTAAATTTTGCAATTAAATTTAGGAAGAAATAAAAATCTTAGAAGTTATAATGAAGCAAATGTTAGAAATTTAAATATAGCAATTTAAATTAAGATTTACAAATTCGAAATGTAAGTGCAATCAATTGAAATTATGAAATTTGTCATACTTGGTCATAACGTTAATAAAAGAAACAAACGGGAATATTGAATTTACTAATGAAATGTTATAACCAGAAGTATAATTGAAATGCTACTGATTTAATATAATAAGAAGGTAAGTGATATAAATAAATGATTTTAAACTTTAGTAAATGAATTAATGTGCAAAGGAATTGAATTAAGCATGAATAGCATGAATAAAATAAATATTAATAAATGAAATTATGTTATAATTGATTAATGATGGCATTCATGAATGAAATAAGATTTGTAAGTAATAAAGGAAAAATTGAAACAAACATTTACCAATGAAATAGTATATTGATTTATATAGACTTAATTAAAGAGTTGAATTGAATCAATCTATTTAGTTGAAACTAATTAACTGGTATGCTAATTATAAATGGGTTTATAGTAAGAAATTATACCACCGTGAATTGGAATTAAGATGAAATTGAAAAATTCAAGTATGTGATGCAAATATATCATATGTAGCAGTGGAATAAAAATCAGTGTTATTATAACCTGGTTGGTAAGTAACAAACTTATAACTGAATTTAAAAGAAAATAGGTGACAATGAATATAGATTGTTCATTTATTTGATGTGTTAAATAAATTTTGATATGCAATCACAATAAATATAAATAATTAATTGAAACTGTTGTAACGTCAAAATTTATTGCATATAATAAATTGGGGGATAGATTTCATTAAAGGTAATTTATTTATTATGTTAATGTAAATTAAAATAATTAGAGGTACGTAAATGATGATTAATACCATGTTTGGAAGTTTTAATTTAGAGGATATTAAGAATTAGGAATTGAATTTTGAATTATTTGCAATACAAATAAAGAAAATGTTACGTTATTGCTAACTGGGGGAATCATTAATTAATTGAATGAAAGTTAAATCAGTGGAAATAATGGAGATTAATTTACGTTAGTTATTTTGGGTAGTGACTAAATTTGGTAATCCATTTGAAATTAATGATAATAGTGTTGATATAAGCTAATAAGTTAAATGTCAATGCAATATCAGTTAATGGATTGAATGTGATTACGAAATTGGAATTAGATAAATGCAGTAACTAATTCAGGGCAAATAAAATTTATGGAACAAATGTTAAGATCTAAACTGATGATAATTAATAATTGAAGATAATGTAAATTCCATTTATAATATGACTACTGGTAATTGAAAAGATTGTAAATCAAGATTTGTTTATTTATTTGAATTTTATGAAATTGAAGATTTATTTTGATTAATCTTTAATAAATTGACATTTAAAAATTGTTAAATCATTGTAAATGTTTGAAAATTTTAAAGTGATAAAGATTTCAAATTTCAGAATTTTTACGCGAAATTTGATCTAATTAATTTATTTTAAATTTATTTAATTAATATAAAAATAGCCATTTTGGCCACTAACTCGGATTTCGACGAAACTAGTTTCATGAGAGCCGTAACGGTGAATTATAATAGTATTTCAAGTTTCATAGCGATCGGACTTGTCGTTTGATCGTACTGACTCGAAACGCCTTGAAATTTATGCAATTGAAATCAATTGAAATCGATTTGAAAATATTGTTTTTAGCATAACTTATTCATACGATGGAATTTGGACTTCAAACCTTTTCCATTGCGTTTAAAATATTTTAAAACACCTATTTTGATATATGGGTTAACCAATTTCGTTCTGGGGTCAGAACAGGCTTTTTGGGCCACGTTAGCGGTAGCACGTATATCTATCAACCCGATCCATCTATTTTTCAATGTGCCTATAAATACCCTAAACCCTAGCCTTCGCCTATTCTCATTTATCTGTGCGTAAAATTTCATCAGCTCCTCTTCTTCTTCAATGGATGCAAACCCTAGATCCAATTACAATCTAAAATCAAAGTCAAATTTTCAAAGTCCTCAGAAAAATTCAGAAAAAATATATGTTGAAGCTCTCGAAATGCGTAATCTACTTGTGCAATTCGTTTTTCAATTCGAGTTATCGTTTGACCTAAAATTAAAGGTTTATCCACGGTCGTTCATCATCGTCGCAATCCAAGTCGTCGGATCGGCGATTCCTTTCTGGGTTTTGTAGAGGGGACTGAGGGAAGTCGATCTATGTGGTTAGTTTGGCGATTCAACGGTCGGATTGAGCAGAAAAATTGGATTAGGGTTTGGTAGGAGGCGGCGGCGCACGGCGTTTGGGGTGGCCGGAGGTGAAGTGAGTGGTACTGAGGGGTGTGGCTCGTCGCGCCGAACTCGATGGTGGTGGTTGGAGGCCGTGGTTCATGGCGGAGGAGCGGCGTTCGACAGTCAAACGTTCGGTCAAATGGGTTTGAACGGCCTCGTGCGTGCGACCTGGGAAAAGAAGAAGCCAGTGACGTGTGATATAGTGACGTGGAAAATTCAAGTAAAGTGTTTCCTTCTTTGTTTATTTTTAATTTTTCTCGCATACGGGCTACGTTTCACATGAGATTTTATTTGTTAGGATCGTAATAAAATTCCGGACTTGATGACGCTGGTTTGGACGAATTCTGAGACGGTCAAAATTTTGGGTTTAAATTGGATTTAAATTCAATTTAAATTCAAAAGGTGAGTGTTTTAACCCACTCACAACTTCTAAGATTTCTTATGTTTGTTAAATTGATTTATGATGTGTTTTAAAATTTATTTATAGCTGTTTGGCATCCATTTTCATCATTATCTCAGTCAATTTGCATTCATTTAAGTTACTTGTTATTTAATTCATTTTGCATATAAACTGACAGTTAAATTTTAGTTAAATTTATTTTGCATATAAACTGATAGTTAAATTATTGGTAAATTTATTGTGCATATAAAAAGTTAAATTATCAGTTAATTTATTTTGCAAAATAAACTACCAGTAAATGCCTGTTATCTATCACATGTTATATATAGATGTATTGTTTGAATTTGGATGATGATTGTGATAAATGGATGTATGATTTTGACGGATGAATGGATGTGTATTTATATTAACTACAAGTTGTTATGCATTTCATTTCATTCGGGATTGCGGTTTGAAATGATATATAACCGTAATTTTTATTTTAAATTACGGATTGAAATGATAGATATCCGTATCACTTGACTATAGGATAGAAAATTTTATACAGACACTGTCGGTCTATATATATAATTATTTTGAAAATGATTTCTATGGTTTGGATAGGATCGGTTTAATAAATATTAAATTTTGATATTTTATAAATATTATTTTATATATACATATATAGTTAAATTGTTGAATTTAAGATATGTATAAATCTGTTAAATAAAAAATTAATATGTTGAATAATGGAGTTTGATAAATTATATTATATGATTTAGTATAGGTTTAAGATAACGTGTATATATAGAGTTTTAAATGATTCAAATCAATTAAGGTTGGAAGATAAATCAAAAATTTATTTGGAATTGAGCTTATTTAAAAATTTAACTCCATAAGTTGATGTAAAGTTATTAAGATTGGAATTTAAAGGTATGATATTTATAACTGGATTTTTATTCAAGATAAATCAAATGAATATTTCTAGTATAAATAAATTGAAGGAAATTCTTAGTTGTTATTTATTTGAGTTTTATTTTATGGATTTATTATGTGAAGATTTCAAAACTAAATAATAGGACAATAAATTGTTGAATAGAAATTTCCAACCTGAGTTATGAAATTGTTAAATACTCAAATTTGAAATATATAAAAATCGAAGTGTTTTATTGAAACTGAAAGTGAATCTAAAATTATGGGTTAGACTTAATTTAAAGTGAATAAATGGTAAAGGCGTGGAAATTATTTAATTTTTAGAGTAATTTAAAATCAACTATTTTACATACGGTTGAATATCCAAACCATTTAAGTTTTGGAAGTTATGGTTTTAAGTTATGAAACCCAAAGTTTTATGTTTTGAAAGGCTATGTTTCAAGTATTTGGTTTCAAAATATTATAACCTTGAAATGAGTTTAAAAAAAAGAATATAATGAAATGATATCATATTTATTTGGTTTTAAAAGAAGAAATGATATCATATTTATTTGGTTTTAAAGGAAGAAATGATATCGTAATTATAGTTTTGAAATGGGTATTTTATTCTGGTTTTGAAAGTATAAACTATTTTGAAAAGACTGGGGTGTTATAATAACGTTTGGTTGTTAAAGAGACCGGGATCGGAAGTTGTCATACTCTCTGCCAACTACGAAAACCACTTTAACAACCGTGTACGCGGTGGAGATTCCAGAATGATGTAGGATGGTGGCGACGTTTCCTCTGAGTTAAATACGTGGACCCAACTCCCGTGAGTTGGCATAAGGTGGCTAAAACAGGAGCGATCGACGGGTTAATAAGGTAGCACCTTTGATCGGACACTTCCCTTCGATACTATACTCTAACTTTGGATTGATTCGGTGGCCACCTTCACTTTTGATTTCTTTGATTTGGGGGAGTTTATTCGAGGTGGGCGGTAGCTGCGCGCTATGCGTTACCACCGACCCAGCTACCGCCGACCCGGAAGCGTAATTGGTATATCTACCCTGGCATTGCCTAGTTGTGCCATGTCACCTACCCTATCGCGCCTTGTACGAGTTTGGTTTTCTCCCGTAGCCCGTGTGGTATCCTCTGGTGGCTTCCCGATCAGGAGGGACTATGATATTGGATAGACTACTGGGACTATTATTGTGTTAAGGGGGAGAGTGGGTAACTCCTTAATGCTATTTAAAAGTAAGTTTTTTTACAATTAGACACTATTATAATAGCGAAATGTACTACATAGTAAATAGTTTAACGGATCCTTAAGAGATGTGAATCCCGAGCATCTTTTGAGTTACTGCACTCATATTTATCCCTATTGATTTAACTTACATAAGATCTTTTAGTTCTGACTCGAGTGTTTTGTCTTTTCAATTCGCTCGGGTCAGTCCAAGCGTTTCAGGATCGAAGACTTTAGCTTTGGAGGACGAAGATGGAGATTTCTATTATTATTATTTATTATATTCCACTACACTCATATTGTTCTGCTGCATTGTTATATTGGTATGTGAACTCTGATATTTATTGTATAAAGAAGAATCAAATGTTTTGTAAACAGTTTTATGAACTGTATATTTATTATTATATTTTATCCTTCCGCTGTGAGATTCTGTTTAGTTTTTTCTTTTCTTCTCTGTATTTTCATATTTACTCCATAACAATCCGCCCTTCAGTATGGTTTGAATTGGCACGTGTGTCGATTTAAAGCGTGCGAAAAGGCGGGATGTTACACATATTATCTTAAATATCGAGAGCTATGGTGTGGGCATGCTCCAGCATTTCATGGAGATCGAAGACTTTCGCTAATACCATCGAATCGGATCAGCGAGCGGTCCGTGGCTTTCTTTCATTTCTTCAAACGGCCATAACATTTGACTCATTTGGAGTTACGGGAGCCACAACATATCAAAACCAAGCTCTTTACATGTTCTACGTTTCAAACGGTTAGAATTGTCATGGATCGGTTTCGTGTGCAGAAAAATTCCATCTTAAGTTTTTACTATAGCTTGGATGTTTCCGTTCATAAATTTATTTCACGGAGTTTGTGGTATAAATAATCGGATAAAATCGATGTAAATCTTGAAAAACGACAAAAAAACAAAAATATACGAAGATCAAAAAAGTCCACGATAATATTCCGCTAAAAAGATTGAAATTGGATTAAAAATAGGATAAAACAGGAAACAGAAAGATATTCGCAGATTGAAAAAGTAGGTAACTTGCAGGCTAGGTAATCATAAAATGCACCCTCAGCTGTTCGAAATTCTATGATATCAAATGCGTTTAACATTATCCTTGAAGTCACTTTGTCGTGGTGTTGTAATATTGGTAAAAAGAACGCGCGTGTTGATGAATATGAGCAAAACAATGAGGTACGGAAAATGAGAAAGGCAGAATGATCGTAAAAAAAGAATGTTTATTGCGCTATGGCTTCCGTAGATAAGCTTTTGACCCATATCCTCATTTATTCCATTAGTGATCCATAATATTTTAAATATCGTGTGATCATGCCCGAGCGTTTCACGGAGATCGAAAACTTTCGCCAATACCATCGAATCAGATCAGCGAACGGCCCGTCGCTTTTCCGTTTCTTCAAACAGCCATATCTTTTGACTCATTTGGAGTTACGGGAGCCACAACCTATCAAAACGTATGTCTTTCCATGTGCTACGTTTCTAACAGTTGGAATTGTCATGAATCGGTTTCGTGTGCAGAAAAATTCCATCTTAAGTTTTTACTACATCTTGAATGTTTTCGTTCATAAATTTATTCCGCGAAGTTTGTGGTATAAATAATCGGATTAAATCGATGTAAACCTTGAAAAACGAAAAAAAAATAAAAATATACGAAGATCAAAAAAGGCCACGATAATATTCCGCTAAAAAGATTTAAATTGTATCAAAAATTGGGTAAAATCGGAGACTGAAAGATATTCGCAGACGGAAAAATTGGTTACTTACACGCTATAAAAAACACCCTCAGCCGTTCAAAATTCTAAGATATCAAATGCATTTAACATTCTCCTTGAAGTCACTTTGTCGTGGTGCTGTAATATTGGTAAAAAGAATGCGCATGTTGATGAATATGAGCAAAACATTGAGGTATGGAAAACGAGGAAGACAGAACGATCGTAAAAAAAGAATGTTTATTGCGCCATGGCTTCAGTAGATAAGCTTTTGACCCATATCCCCAATTATTACCTCAGTGATCCATAATATCTTAAATATCGAGTGCTACAGTGTGAGCATGCTCGAGCGTTTCATGGAGATCGAAGACTTTCACCAATACCGTCAAGTCGGATCAGCGAGCGGTCCACCGCTTTATTCCATTTTTTCAAACGGCCTCATTTGGAGCTACGGGAGCCACAACCTATGAAAACGTATCTCTTTCCACGTTCGACGTTTCTAATGGCAGGAATTGTCATGGATCGGTTTCGTGTGCAGAAAAATTCCATCTTAAGTTTTTACTATAACTCGGATGTCTTCATTCATAAATTTATTCCATGGAGTTTGTGGTATAAGTAATCGGATTAAATCGATGTAAACCGTGAGAAATGAAAAAAACGAAAATATACGAAGATCAAAAAAGGCTACGATAATATTCCGCTAGAAAGATTAAAATTGGATTAAAAATTGGATAAAACAGAAAACCGAATGATATTCGCAGACTAAAAAATAGGTTACTTACAGGCTAAGTAATCATAATAAACACCCTCGGCGATTCAAAATTCTAAGATATCAAATGTGTTTAACATTCTCCTTGAAGTCACTTTTTCGTGGTGTTGTAATTTTGGTAAAAGGACCGCGCGTGTTGATGAATATGAGCAAAACAATGAGGTACCGAAAACGAGGAAGAAGGGACGATCGTAAAAAAAGAACATTTATTGCGCTATAACTTCAGTAGACAAGCTTTTGACCCATATCCCCATTTATTCCCTCGGTGATCCATAATATCTTAAATATTGAATGTTACACTGTGAGCATGCTCGAGCGTTTCGCGGAGATCGAAGATTTTCGCCAATACCGTCGAATCGGATCAACGAGCGGTCCGTCGCTTTCTTCCTTTTTTTCAAATGGCCATAACTTTTGACTCGTTAGGAGTTACGGGAGCCACAACCTATCAAAACGAAGCTCTTTCCATTTTCTACGTTTCTAACGATTGAAATTGTCATGGATCAGTTTCGTGTGCAGAAAAATTCCATCCTAAATTTTTTCTACAGCTTGGATATTTTCGTTCGTGAATTTATTCCTTAGAGTTTGTGGTATAAATAATCGGACTAAATCGATGTAAACCTTGAAAAAGGACAAAAAACAAAAATATATGAAGTTTAAAAAAGGCCACGATAATATTCCACTAAAAAGATTGAAATTGGATTAAAAATTGCATAAAACAGAAAACCGAAAGATATTCACAGACTGAAAAAAATAGGTTACTTACATGCTAATTAATCGTAAAAAACACCCTCAGCATTACGAAATTCTTAGATTTCAAACGCGTTTAACATTCTCCTTGAAGTCAATTTGTCGTGGTGTTGTAATTTTATAAAAGGACCGTGCGTGTTGATGAATATGAGAAAACCTATGAGGTTAGAAAAACAAGGAAGACGGAACGATAGTAAAAAAAGAACGTTTATTGCGCTATACCTTCAGTAGACAAGCTTTTGACCCATATCCCCATTTATTCCCTCAGTGATCCATAATATCTTAAATATCGAGTGCTACGGAGTGAGCATGCTCGAGCATTTCACAGAGATCAAAGACTTTCGCCAATACGGTCGAATCGTATCAGCGAGCGGTCCGTCGATTTCTTTCGTTTCTTCAAACGGCCATAATTTTTGACTCATTTGGAGTTACGAGAGCCAAAACCTATCAAAACGTATCACTTTCCATGCTCTACGTTTCTAACTATTGAAATTGTCATGGATCGGTCTCGTATGCATAAAAATTCAATCTTAAGTTTTTACTACAACTCAGATGTCTTCGTTCATAAATTTATTCCGTATAGTTTGTGGTATAAATAGTCGGACTAAATCAATGTAAACCTTGAAAAACGACAAAAAAAAATATACGAAGATCAAAAAAGGCCACAATAATATTCCGCTAAAAATATTAAAATTGAATTAAAAATTGGATAAAATAGGAAACCGACAGATATTCGCAGACTGAAAAAATTCGTTACTTACAGGCTAATTAATCATAAAAAACACCCTCAGCCGTTCGAAATTCTATGATATCAAATGCATTTAACATTCTCCTTGAAGTTACTTTGTCGTGGTGTTGTAATTTTGGTAAAAAGACCGTGCAAGTTGATGAATATGATCGAAACAATTTGGTATGGGAAATGAGGAAAACGGAACGATCATAAAAAAAGAATGTTTATTGCACTGTAGCTTCAGTAGACAAGATTTTGATCCATATCCCCATTTATTCCCTCGGTTATCCATAATATCTTAAATATCGAGTGCTATGGATTGAGTATGCTCGAGCGTCTTGCGGAGATCGAAAATGTAACGACCCAAAAATTTTAATAAATAAATTGGTTAATTTAATTGGATCTTTGTCATTAAATTGAGAAAGAATTTTTTTTTTTATAATTTATAATGAAGCAAACATTATAAAGGAAATGTAGCAATGGTAAATTAAATAGGACTTTGTGATTTAATATTTGGAGAAATTAATTTTTGTAACTTATTAATGAAATAATAAGTAAATTTAAAACGTAACAATTCCAATTAAGGTTAATAAAATAACGGAAAGTGTGAGTGTAAATAGAATAGAAACATAAACTTATTATAAGGTAGTAATTGGTGTAATAAAAAGCATGAGACCAAGTAAGTAAATTTATTGGGAATATTAAATGTAATTGGATGTAGATTTATGTGATAACGTTAATGCAAATTATGTAAATAAATGTAAGTATTCTATGAATATATGAATTAATGTCTGACATACGGTAATATAATGAATTCATATGATGTAAGCAATTATAATAAATAATGAAATAATAACTGGGATGGAATATAACAACGAAATTAATTAAAGCTGAATTGGGTAAGTTGAATGGAATTGCAATAAATGAAATAATGGAAAATGGTATAACAGGGTTATAGGATGATGTAAGGTAATAAGTAATTAATTCAATGCAATCCAAATTGATTAAAACGACTGTTTAGGTTATAATCGATTTAAATTGGTAGATTAGGAAATAAATTCAAAGTTATATTTATTGATTGTAAATAAGAGTATTTGGTAATAAATTGAATATAAGAAAACAAAGGAAAATAGTGAACTAATTAATGAATTCATAAAAATAAATAGTAATGAAATAAAATCAATGTTCTGTAGGTGATTATAATATTGTTTGGAATTGAGAACTTATAAAGTATGAAACCAAGTAAATAATTAATGGAGAATATAAATAATAATTAATGTACATATTTGAAAAATACAATGAAATTGGAATTAAATGTTATGCAATTGAAATAAAGATGAAAATAGGAATGGAATAAAATTAGCGTTATATGGAATTTTAATCTGGATTGATAAGTAACGAACGTATAAGAGCAACTAAACAGAAAGAAGGTGGAAATTAATATAGGTTGCTTGGTTATTTAATGTGTTAAATAAACTTTGGTAATCAATTGTAATAAAATCTAAATTTAACGTTTTGTTAATATAAATAAAAGTAAAAATCGAAAATAATGTTAATTTTGTTTATAAAATGACAGTTGGTTGAATAAAAGGAATGCAAATTAAAGTTGTCAAAATATTGGACTCTAATGCATGATAATAGGATTGATTGCAATTAAATGAAATTAACTATTTAATATTACGTTAATTGAAATTTAGAAGGATTATGAGAAAATATTAAGGTAATAGTTTGTAAATCCAATGTTAATTTCATCCGTTTGATAATAATGAATTGAATAATAGAATGAAAGTAAATTTAATAGATTTTTTGGAAATTTAATTTATAAATTTGAATATAATGAAATTGAAAATTTAGCACTGCAATTGATAGATTAATCAATGATAAATTGACATTTAATTTTTTTTTAAACATTGTAAATGATTAAGAAGTTAAAAATGTTGAAATTTGTCAATTATTGAAATAAAATTGAAAACTTGATTTAATTAATTAATTATTAATTTATTTAATTAATGGAAAAATAGCCATTTTGGCCACTGACTCGGATTTCGACGAAACCAGTTTCATCGGATCCGTAACGGCAAATTATTGTACGGTTTCAAGTTTCGTAGCGATCGGACTTGTCGATTGATCGTACGGACTCAAAATGCCTTGAAATTAATGAAATTTAAATCAATTGAAATCAATTTGAAAAATATTGATTTGAGCATAACTTCTTCATACGATGGAAATTAGATTTGAAACTTGATCCATCGCGTTTAAAATATTCAAAAACATCTATTTTGATATATGAGTTGACCCAATTTCATTCCGGGGTCGAAACGGGCTTTTTGGGCCACTTTGGCGTTAGCGCGTAAATCTATCTTATCTATCCATTCAAATGTCAACACTGCCTATACTATAAACCCTACCAGCATTTGTTCCTCATTTCTATACGTTCTATTCGCCTCCTCACTTCAATGGCCGACAAACCCTAATTCCGATTGCAATCCCAAATCAAATCCAAAGCTGAAATTTCAAACTCCACAATATATGCCCAATTTTATATCAATTCGAAGCTCTCGAAGAGCGTAACTCAGATCTGCAACGATTCAACATATTGTTTGTCCAGAAATCGAAGAACAATTTTCGACCGTTCATCACGTCGAAATCAAACTAGTCCGATCGTCAAACCAATTCTGGGTATTGTAGAATGGACCGAGGGGATCGCATCGGCATAGTTTGTTCATCGTTTTGACGGCTAGATCGTCGGCATAAATTCGATAAGGGTTGAAACCCTGGGCGGTGGCTGTAGTTTTTCCTCGTCGAATGGCGAGCTACGTGGATCGCAGGTGGGTCAAAGGCATGGGCGCAGGCGAGGCTCTGGCTCTGTCGTGGGGCGTTCGAACAGTGGTGGTGGCGTGCTTCGCCAGTCAGCGGAATGGCCGAGAATGTGGTTCGTTTGAGTCGCGTGTTGAGCTTTCTGAAGCGTGGAAGAAGGTTGACGTGGCGCTCCCTCGTTGGTTCGCTCGGTTTTATCTAATTGGTTTATTTTAAAATTTTGTATAATATTCTAATGCTTATAACTTTCACAAGCGAGGTCCACTTTACGCGCGGTTTTCTCCGCTAGGTTCGTATTGGGATTCCGAAGATTTTGGCGCTGGTTTGGACGAATTTGGAGACTATCCAATTTTTGGGTTTAAATTGGATTTAAATTCAATTTAAGTTCAAAAGGTGAGTGTTTTAACCCACTCACAACTTCTAAAAATTCTTATGTTTGTTAAATTAATTTATGTTATGATTATGAATTTATTTATGACTGTTTGTTTATTTTTAATCATCATCTCAGTTAATTGTATTTATTTAAATAAAATCGTTATTTAATTTATTATTGAATATAACTTCTTGTTAATTACCTATTGTATATTATCAGTTATATATTGATATTGATTGATTGTTGTGGATGATAATTGTGATGGATATATGATTTTATGATGGATGGATGGATGTTTTATTTATATCATCATAATCTGCAAGTTGTTATGCATTTATTTTGATACGGGATTGCGGTTTGAAATGATATACAACCGCATTTTTATTTTTAAATTGCGGATTGAAATGATAAATATCTGTATCACTTGACCATAGGATATAAAATTATATACAGGCACCGCGGTATATATATAAAATTATTTTTGAAATGATTTTTATGGTTTTGTAAAGAAATATATGGGCTATATGGATATTTATTTTGAATGTTATATAAATGCTATTTTATATTGATTTAGCTATGTATAGATTTGTTTTGAATTATAAAATAAGCTAAATAATAAAGTTTGAATTTCTTTTATATAATATGGTTAAGTATCTATTTAAATTCTATTGATATAGAGTTTATAATGACTCAAATAAAATTAAGGTTGGAAGATAAATGCGAATTTGATTTTAATTTAAGATTTAAGGATTATCTTCAAAAAATTTGATTTGAAATATAAATAAATTGAGATTTAAAAGGTATAATTTTTATAACTTGATTTTTGTTTAGAGGATTTAAATGAATATCTAATTGATTTAAATGAATATTATCAAGTTAATGTAATTGAAAGAATATCCAGTTATTTGAAGCCTAAAGGTTTTACTAAAATGATATTTGATTTATTAAGTAAACATTTCTAATCTAAATAATAGTAGTTGAAATTGATATATATGAAATTATCAAAGAATAAGTTTTGAAATTGTGAAATAATTAAAGCTTTGAAATATATGAAAATTATATTGGTTTATTTGGGAATGTAAAAATCCATATTGGAATTGATTCGTGAAGGTGAAGAAGCTATTTTACTATATAAAGAAATTAAATATTTAAACCATTTAAGTGGTGTAGTATTGTTTCAAAGTTATGAAATTCAAAGTTTTATGTTTTGAAAGGCTATATTTCAAGTTTTGGTTTCGAAATATTATAACTTTGAAATGTTATAGTTTTTAGAAAAGGATATATTTGAAAATGATATCAAATTTAATTTGGTTTTTAAAAGAGGAAGTGATATCGTATTTATATGGATTTGAAATGGATATTATATTCTGGTTTTCAAAGTATAAACTATATGGATAAGACCGTGGTGTTATAATAACGTTTGGTTGTTAAAGAGACCGGGATCGAAAGTTGTCATACTCTCTGCCAACTCCGAAAACCACTTTAACAACCATGTATGCGGTGGAGATTCCAGAATGAAGTAGGATGGTGGCGGCATTTCCTTTGAGGTAAATACGTGGACCTGACGCCCGTGAGTTGGTATAAGGTGGCTAATACAAGAGCGATTGACGGGTTAATGAGGTAGCACCTTTGATCTGACACATCCCTTCGATATTATACTTTGACTTTTGGATTGATTCGGCAGCCACTTTTGATTTTTTTTTATTTGGGAGTGTGGCTCGAGGTGGGCGGTAGTTGCGCGCTACGTGTTACCACCGGTCCGGAAGCGTAATTGGTATATCTACCTTGGCATTGCCTAGTTGTGTCGTGTCACCTACCCTATCGCGCCTTTTACGAGTTTGGTTTTCTCCCGTAGCCCGTGCGGTATCCTCTGGTGGCTTCCCGATCAGGATGGAATATGATATTGGATGGACTACTGGGACTATTACGTGTTAAGGGCTATATGGGTAACCCATTAATGCTATGAAAAAAGTAAGTTTATTTTATTAATAGACATTATTATAATAGCGAAATATTACTACATAGTAAATAGTTTAACGGATCCTTAGGAGATGTGAATCCCGAGCATTTCTTAAGTTACTGCACTCATGTTAGACACTGGATAGGAGATGTCAAATCCCGTAAACATCTCTGACGCCGTTCCACTCAATATGTTTATTGCTGGTTTAACTTACATAAGATATTTTAGTTCTGACTCGAGTGTTTTGTCCTTTCAATTCGCTCGGTCAGTCCGAGCATTTCAGGACTCTAAGACTTTATTTCTGGAGGACGAAGATGAAGATTTATTATTAACTATTATATTTTTCCTCTGCACCATTTAGTTCCACTGCATTATTAATATTCTCTAGTATGGGTAACTCTGATACGTGTATTATAAGTATAATCAAATATTTTGTAAAACAACTTCATGAACTGTATATTTGATTATTATATTTTATCGTTCCGCTGCAACATTCTATTTTGTTTTTCTTTCTTTCTCTGCTTTTTCTTATATACCCCATAACAATCCGCCCTTCTGTATGGTTTAAGTCTACCGTGTGTGGTTTATGGTCGATTTAAAGCGTACAAAAAGGCGGGGCGTTACATCTGGTATCAGAGCTTTGGTTTAGGGATAAACCTTAGCTTTGTGGGGTCTGACACTTTACTAATAGGGTAGTAATACCCTATGGTGGGTCGCCGAGTGTATATATATGAGAGAGCATATTTGTTAGTGTTATAAAAAGGTTTTAATATTGTGTTAATTTGTTCCGTTTTGCATTTATAAATTCTGGTTGGTGCATGAGATGCTATGAAATCAATAGGGATTTCTAAACACTTAATAGGACAGACCGACATAATATTTATTTTTAATATAGGTGAATGAAATAATTTTGCCTATTATATTTTCTATATATATAAAATAAATTTTTATAAAGATTATATTTAGTTGAAATATATTGGTTGTTAAGTAGTGTAATTTATAAATAATGGTTGAAATAAGATTGAAGATCAAATAAATGAAAAAGGAAAATTTAGAACTTAAGTTCCGGGGTTTTGAAAATTTCTTTCAAATGATTCCGGGATATAATAATAATATTTTAGAAGTTTTTCTGATATAAATACTTCAAAATGATTTGAAAGAACGTTTTAAAAGAAATTTTGGAAAGTAATAAGTTATGTACTCCCCTCTCTGTCACTGGAAAATAATTTCGGTGATGAGTGCACGCATCATCGACATTCATTTTCAAGTTTTGAAGTGGGAATACCACTGTAGTAGTTTTACTGCAGATTTATTTTGATAAACAAATATAAATTTTAATTGTTTTAAATATAATTGTATATATAATATACATTTATCTATTATTTTCAAATGATTTCTGAATAAAACCCGATATTTAATTCCTAAGTTTCCATTTATTAATAGTTTCCATTAGTTTAGTAAAATGGAATCTAACTAATAATTGAAGCCTCTAAATGAAATAAGATATTTAATGCTATGTTATAAATGAAATTAAAGAAATTTAAAATATGTAATCTATAAGACAAAGGACATTTTATTGAACATTAAATCAATTAAAAGAAATGAGAAAACTTGTATAACTTCAATTACACTCTTAAAGCATATATATAACTTACCATATATTAAAAGCTAAAATGTTAAAGATTTGTAATGGAAAATTGTACAATTAAACTTATGTAATGAAATTTTCAATAAATTGCATTTATTAATAAGAATTGATGTTCTAGTTGTTATGGACTTAGGTATAATTGAAATGCTACAAAAAAAAAGAAAGGTAAATATTATAAATAAATAATAATAAACTTAGGTAAATAGGTTGAAGTTGCCCATAAATAAAATAAGAATAAAAGATGAATACTAAAATATGACTATAAACTTAAGTTAATAAATTTACCGACTAAGAAATTTGATTGAATATGAATAATATAAATAAATAAATGTAATGCAATAAATAGAATTTGGCATTATATAGATAGTTGAAAATGAGTTGGTAGGTAATGAATAGAAATAGATAAAAATAAATAATGAATGAAAAGGAAATCAAACAACAAATGGATGAAGTGGAATTGATAAAAAATAAACTTGATTCATTGTTGAAATTGTTGTTATTTGGGTAAGGACACTTTAAAATTGTCTGGATGTATGAATAATCTATTTAGCTTCATCTAAGACTGTTGAGTAAATGAGACACTCAGTAGTTTATTCTTCATTCTGTACAATTCAAAGTTTTGAACCCAAACAACTATTTGTTTATTTGATACGAATGGATGATTGATTTGTATTAATTCTATGTGATGGTTGTTTGCTTGTTGCAAGTGATTGATGTTTGTATTGATTTGTTTGTTACTGTTTGAAACAACTTTAAATATTTCATTTTATACAATTGTTAACCTTTTTGAGATTATATAAGTGAGATACAGGTTATGGAAGCAATTGCTACTACTTTTGGTTTCATAATTAAGCGTTAATTGTCCGACAAATAGGTACGTTTTCGGATTACGGTTTTATAGCGCTATTATATTGTTTTCTCGGATTGGGATATATATATTATTTTGGAAAATATGTTATATATTGTTGTATTTGATATTATATTTTCTTACGAGCCTCTCCGTACAAAGGAGACTCTACTGAAATTTTCCGTAAATTTTGGACTTAGAAATTTTTTTGAAAAATGTTTTCCAAACTTATTAATTTGAGTATAAAAAGATTTAATGGTTATAAATTGCCATATTTTATTTAAATTAACTAATTTTGTAAAATTTATTAGTTATAAATTTAATTTTTTAGGATATATTGATTTCCTAATTTTTCTTTTCCCTTCTTTTCCTTTTCGGTGACGAAAAGTTTTGAATGGGGGAGAGTGTAACGACCCAAAAATTTTAATAAATAAATTGATTAATTTAATTCGATCTTTGTAATTAAACTGAGAAAGAAAAGAAAAATTATAACTTATAATGAAGCAAACGTTAAAAAGGAAATGTAGCAATGGTAAATTAAATAGGACTTTGTGATTTAATATTTGGAGAAATAAATTTTTGTAACTTATTAATGAAATAATAAGTAAATTTAAAACGTAACAATGCCAATTAAGGTTAATAATTAATAAAATAACCGAAAGTGTGAGTGTAAATAGAATAGAAACGTAAACTTATTATAAGGTAGTAATTGGTGTAATAAAAAGCATTAGACCAAGTAAGTAAATTTATTGGGAATATTAAATAAAATTGGATGTAGATTTATGTAATAACGTTAATGCAAATTATGTAAATAAATGTAAGTATTGTATGAATATATGAATTAATATCTGATATAGGGTAATAGAATGAATTCATATGATGTGACGCCCCACCTCTATACCCACGCTAGCCAAGAACACTCCGGAGTAGTGCTGTCAACTAGCACAGAGAATAAGGCTGTTGAGGAGCGACCATCCATGTAATTGCTTATCACACGGTGGCTATAAATAATCTTCGGAAACAAACATAGAAATAATCATATCACAAATCAGTCACAGATATTCATATCACAAATGCGGAAGAAGATATGAATATATAACTAACACATGAAAGTGTACATCAGAGTAGTGGTCAGTAAGATCCACGATAATACAAAAGAATAGCAACACATGCTATACAAAAGAATACAACTATGAGTCTATATCTCAAGTGTATACAACAAAAACTGCTAATCTAAACAGTTAGCCAAAAGTCAGAGTGATGAATCCCTGGGAAGAAGTCAAGCAGAAGCACCTGTAACATCTCGGTCTGACCCGAGTATTATTTAAGAAAATAATAAACGGGTCAGTCTAGCTATAAATATCAGATGACATGATATAACATAAAAGATATGGCATAAACATAAACATCCATAATGACATACCACTATAAGTATGTAAATAACGATCAACAGAAGATCAATCAATAAGAGATAATCAATATCACAAGAATCTTGTCAAAGATTCGGAAAGGGCATCGTACCCCAAACTTGTACTCATAACAAGTCAATGACATAAATTCTAGAAATCAATGCAAGAAGTCCAGAAATCATAGAAAAGAGAAAGAGGCCTATCACATGACGGTCCGAAGACCAAGGGGAGCTACCCCACATGTGTGAATGGAATCACACAGATTAAGGTCCAGACTAACCAAAAAGCAAAAAGGTATGTGTGAGTGGAATCACACAAGTGGTGTCTAGTCTAACCTCGCAACATGAGACATCGCACAGTTGCTAGTCTAAATCATCAGAATGATCGTCATGATCAACGAGAAGTGTCAATTACACTAAGCTAGTAAATATAGAAGTTTAGCTTCATGTCCCATAACCACTTGCTTAACTTAAATATTTACGAACAAACTGTAAATCTTCACTAATAAAATTGTCACAAGAGGTTCAATCGAACAAGTCCAGGAATTAACCGACGAAGTGAACGCAAGCGTTTCATACCACTTGTTTTACTAAGTCGTTTAATTAGATTTCTCATCCGAGTGAGGTAAAGGTTTGTATATACTAATAGATTGGAAAATGGTTTAAGAAAAGAGCTTTGTTATTAAAAATAGAGTTGAAATTGTTTGTTAAAAGAGTTTTGATATTTACTACTAGTATTGAAACCTTTATATTTTTAAAATGACAAATCACAGAAGAGATTGTAGAAACAATCATCACAAAGATCACATTCGGAGATGTGAATAAAATCCAAGGAAATCAGCTCAAAAGCATCAAAGTGGAAGTTCCCCAACGACCAAACGTGGCCGAGATAACCAGAGATGGTTTGTCTCGAAGAATGGTCAACTCAGCATCTCAACAAGCAAGTTCTGTTGAATGTTTTTCAAATAAGATCGCCTACGGAGGGGGGTCCAGGGGGGGTGGCAACCCCCCAAGGTGGGGGTGCGGGGGCAACGCCACCGCTTACGGGGTTCGACCTAGTGAAGATAAAATGAGATCTAACGACCTAAGGACTCAAGGGTCTAACGACCTAACGACTCAAGGGTCATAGACCTAACGACTCAAGGGTCTAACGACCTAACGACTCAAGGGTCATACGACCTAACGTCAAGGGTAATACGACCTAACGAGCTATGGCCAAATGACCTAACGACTCAAGGGTCATACGACCTAACGACTCAAGGGTCATACGACCTAACGAGCTATGGCCAAACGACCTAACGACTCAAGGGTCTAACGACCTAACGACTCAAGGGTCATACGACCTAACGACTCAAGGGTCTAACGACCTAACGACTCAAGGGTCCAACGACCCAACGACTCAAGGGTCATACGACCTAACGACTCAAGGGTCTAACGACCTAACGACTCAAGGGTCCAACGACCCAACGACTCAAGGGTCATACGACCTAACGACTCAAGGGTCCAACGACCCAACGACTCAAGGGTCATACGACCTAACGACTCAAGGGTCCAACGACCCAATGACTCAAGGGTCCAACGACCCAACGACTCAACGGTCCAACGACTTAAGGGTTGCACGACTTAAGGGTTAGGCCAGGAGCGACCTAACGAGATAAGGTCCAACGACCTACGAGTTAAGGGTCCAGCGACCTATCGGGATAACTCGTAACCGACTTAAGGGTTGCGTGACTGAAGGGCTGCACGACTTAAGGGTTAACTCGTAAACGACTCACGACCTATGGATGAACGACTTAACTCCGAACGAGCTAAAAATGGCCAGAACGACCTAGGGTTAACTCGTGAACGACTCACGACCTATGGACGAACGACTTAACTCCGAACGACCTAAAAATGGCCAGAACGACTCAAGTGCAGAAAATTCAACAAAACGCTAAAAATTGGAGTTTTTCGCCAATCCAATCCAAACCAAATGCTAACATGCATGCAAAAATGATAGGGAATCATTCCCAACAGTCCAATATAGTTATAGGCTAGAATTGTGAGATAAAAATCTCACCTTTGCACCAAATATCAATGAAAATGAAGTTTTAAGCAAGCAAGAATCAATCCTTCTTCTATCTAAGCACAAGAAGCTTGAATCCAATGTCTTCTTCTTGAATTTGGAGTAGAAAGATGGATTGCAATTGAATTTGAGTTTTGGAATTTTAATTTCCCATTCCCTCCACCATTAATGCCAAAGCTTGATTAGTTAGAAAATTTATGAAGAGTGAGGAGAAGAGGGTTGGAACTTGGGCTTAATAGGCTAAACTAACCCAAAGTCCAAAGCGGGAAAAGTTAGTGAAATTTCACTAACTCCAAACCTATCGATGTTTATACTTAAAAAAAGTTGTAAACGACATTTCGAACTCAATGGAAGTGGTCTCGAGTCCTAATTTGACCGTTTGCAAAATGTAGCTTTTCGGACCAAAATCCGATTAACGAGTTAATATTTAAATAAAATATTTAAATACAAACTCGATAAATATACGGGTTGTTACATATGATGTAAGCAATTATAATAAATAATGAAATAATAACTAGGATGGAATATAACAACGAAATTAATTAAAGCTGAATTGTGTAAATTGAATGGAATTGTAATAAATGAAATAATGGAAAATGGTATAACTGGATTATAGGATGATGTAAAGTAATAAGTAATTAATTCAATGCAATCCAAATTGATTAAAACGACTGTTTAGGTTATAATTGATTTAAATTGGTAGTTTAGGAAATAAATTCAAAGTTATATTTATTGATTGTAAATAGGAATATTTGGTAATAAATTGAATATAAGGAAACAAAGGAAATTAGTGAATTAATTAATGAATTCATAAAAATAAATAGTAATGAAATAAAATCAATGTCCCGTAGGTGATTATAATATTGTTTGGAATTGAGAACTTATAAAGTATGAAACCAAGTAAATAATTAATGGAGAATATAAATAACAATTAATGTACATATTTGGCAAATACAATAAAATTAGAATTAAATGTTATGCAATTGAAATAAAGATGAAAACAGAAATGGAATAAAATTAGCGTTATATATGGAATTTTAATCTAGATTGATAAGTAACGAACATATAAGAGCAATTAAAAAGCAAGAAAGTGGAAATTAATATAGGTTTCTTGTTTATTTAATGTGTTAAATAAACTTTGACAATCAATTGTAATAAAATCTAAATTTAACGTTTTGCTAATATAAATGAAAGTAAAAATTGGAAATAATGTTAATTTTGTTTATAAAATGACAGTTGGTTGAATAAAAGGAATGCAAATAAAAGTTGTCAAAATATTGGAATTTAATGTATGATAATAGGATTGATTGCAATTAAATGAAATTAACTATTTAGTATTACGTTAATTAAAATTTTGATGGATTATGAGAAAATATTAAGGTAATAGTTTGTAAATCCAATGTTAATTTTATCCGTTTGATAATAATGAATTGAATAATAGAATGAAAGTAAATTTAATATATTTTTTGGAAATTTAATTTATAAATTTGAATATAATGAAATTGAAATGTTAATACTGCAATTGATAGATTAATCAACGATAAATTGATATTTAAATTTGTTTAAAACATTGTAAATAATTAAGAAGTTAAAAATGTTGAAATTTGTCAATTATCGAAATAAAATTGAAAATTTGATTTAATTAATTAATTATTCAATTATTTAATTAATGGAAAAATAGCCATTTTGGCCACTGATTCAGATTTCGACGAAACCAGTTTCATCGGATCCGTAACGGTGAATTATTGTAGGGATTCAAGTGTCGTAGCGCTCGGACTTGTCGTTTGATCGTACGGACTCGAAACGCCTTGAAATTGATGAAATTGAAATCGATTGAAATCAATTTGAAAAATATTGATTTGAGCATAACTTCTCTATACGATGGAATTTGGACTTGATACTTGTTCCATCACATTTAAAATATTTAAAATCATCTATTCTGATATATGGGTTGACCCAATTTCATTCCGGAGTCGAAACGGGCTTTTTGGGCCACTTTGGCGTTAGCGCGTAAATCTATCTTATCCATCCATTCAAATATCAACCCTGCCTATATATATCCTGCTATAAACCCTAGCAGCCTCTATTCCTCATTTCTATACATTCTAATCACCTCCTCACTTCAATGGCCGACAAACCCCAATTCCGATTACAACCCCAAATCAAATCCATAGCTGAAATTTCAAACTCCACAATATGCCAAATTTTATATCAATTTGAAGCTCTCGAAGAGCGTAACTCAGATCTGCAACTCGTTTTTCGATTCGACGTATTGTTTGTCCTAAAATCGAAGAACAATTTTCGGTCGTTCATTACGTCGAAATAAAACTAGTCCGATCGTCAAATCAATTCTGGGCATTGTAGAGTGGACCGAGGGGATCGCATCAGCATAGTTTGTTCATCGTTTTGATGGCTAAATCATCGGCATAAAATTCGATAAGGGTTGAAACCTTAGGCGGCGGCTACAGTTTTTCCTCGTCGAACAACGAGCTACGTGGATCGCAGGGGGGTTAGAAGCGTGGGCGCAGGCGAGGATCTATCGTGGGGCGTTCGAACAGTGGTGGTGGCGTGCTTCGCCGGTCAATGGTATGGCCGAGTATGTGGTTCGTTTGAGTCACATGTAGAGCTTTCTGAAGCGTGGAAGAAGGTTGACGTGGCGCTCCCTCATTGGTTCGCTCGGTTTTATCTAATTGGTTTATTTTAAAATTTTGTATAATATTCTAATGCTTATACTTTCACATGCGAGGTCCGTTTTACGCCCGGTTTTCTCTGCTAGGTTCGTATTGGGATTCCGGAGATTTTGGCCCTGGTTTGGACGAATTTGGAGTCTGTCCAATTTTTGGGTTTAAACTGGATTTCAATTCAATTTAAGTTCAAAAGGTTAGTTATTTAACCCACTCACAACTTCTAGAAATTCTTATGTTTGTTAAATTTATTTATTTCGTGATTATGAATTTATTTATGACTGTTTATATATTTTTAATCATCATCTCAGTTAATTGCATTTATTTAAATAAAATCGTTATTTAATTTATTATTGAATATAATTGCCATTTAATTACCTGTTGTATATTATCAGTTATATATTGATATTGATTGATTGTTGTGGATGATGATTGTGATGGATGTATGATTTTATGATGGATGAATGTATGTTTTATTTATATCATCATAATCTGCAAGTTGTTATGCGTTTATTTTGATTCGAGATTGCGATTTGAAATGATATACAACCGCATTTTTATTTTTAAATTGCTGATTGAAACGATAAATATCCGTATCACTTGACCATAGGATAGAAAATTATATACAGGCACCGCGGTATATGTATAAAATTATTTTTGAAATGATTTTTATGGTTTTGTAAACAAATATATGGGCTATACAGATATTGATTTTGGATGTTATATAAATGCTATTTTATTATTGATTTAGCTATGTATAAATTTGTTTTGAATTATAAAATAAGCTAAATAATAAAGTTTGAATTTCATTTATATAATATGGTTAAGTATCTATTTAAATTCTATTGTATATAGAGTTTATAATGACTCAAATAAAATTAAGATTGGAAGATAATTGTGAATTTGATTTGAATTTAAGATTTAAGATTATCTTCGAAAAAATTGATTTGAAATATAAATAAATTGGGATTTAAAAGGTATGATTTTTATAACTTGATTTTTGTTTAGAGGATTTAAAGGAATATCAAAATGATTTAAATGAATATTATCAAGTTAATGTAATTGAAAGAATATCCAGTTATTTGAAGCCTAAAGGTTTTACTAAAATGATATTTGATTTATTAAGCAAACATTTCAAATCTAAATAATAGTAGTTGAAATTGATATATATGAAATTATCAAAGAATAAGTTTTGAAATGGTGAAATAATTAAAGCTTTGAAATATATGGAAATCATATTGATTTATTTGGAAATGTAAAATTCCATATTGGAATTGATTTGTGAAGGTGAAGAAGCTATTTTACTATATAAAGAAATTAAATATTTAAACCACTTAAGTGGTGTAGTATTGTTTCAAAGTTATGAAATTCAAATTTTTATGTTTTAAAAGGCTATATTTCAAGTTTTGGTTTCGAAATATTATAACTTTGAAATGTTATAGTTTTTAGAAAAGGATATATTTGAAAATGATATCAAATTTGATTTGGTTTTTAAAAGAGGAAGTGATATCGTATTTATATAGATTTGAAATGGATATTATATTCTGGTTTTAAAAGTATAAGCTATTTTGATAAGACCGCGGTGTTATAATAATGTTTGGTTGTTAAAGAGACCGGGATCGAAAGTTGTCATACTCTCTGCCAACTCCGAAAACCACTTTAACAACCGTGTACATGGTGGAGATTCCAGAATGAAGTATGATGGTGGCGGCGTTTCCTTCGAGGTAAATACGTGGACCCGACTCCCGTGAGTTGGCATAAGGTGGCTAAAACAGGAGCGATTGACGGGTTAATGAGGTAGCACATTAGATCGGACACATCCCTTCGATATTATACTTCGACTTTTGGATTGATTTGGTGGCCACTTTTGATTTTTTTTTTATTTGGGGTTGTGGCTCGAGGTGGGCGGTGGCTGCGCGCTACGCATTACCACCTTCCTGGAAGCGTAATTGGTATATCTACCCTGAAATTGCCTAGTTGTGCTGTGTCACCTACCTTATCGCGCCTTGTACGAGTTTGGTTTTCTCCCGTAGCCCGTTGGGTATCCTCTGGTGGCTTCCCGATCAGGAGGGACTATAATATTGGATGGACTACTGGTACTATTACGTGTTAAGGGCTATATGGGTAACCCCTTAATGCTATGAAAAAAGTAAATTTATTTTATTAATAGATATTATTATAATAGCGAAATATTACTACATAGTAAATAGTTTAACGGATCCTTATGAGATGTGAATCCCGAGCATCTCTTAAGTTACTGCACTCATGTTAGACACTGGATAGGAGATGTCAAATCCCATAAACATCTCTGACGCTGTTCCACTCATATTGTTTATTGGTGGTTTAACTTACATAAGATATTTTAGTTCTGACTCGAGTGTTTTGTCCTTTCAATTCGCTCGGGTCAGTCCGAGCATTTCAGGAATCGAAGATTTTATTTCTGGAGGACGAAGACGAAGATTTATTATTATATATTATATTTTTCCTCTGCATCATTTAGTTCTGCTGCATTATTAATATTCTCTGGTATGGGTAACTCTGATATGTGTAATATAAGTATAATAAAATATTTTGTAAAACAGCTTCATGAACTGTATATTTGATTATTATATTTTATCGTTCCGCTGCAGGATTCTATTTTGTTTTTCTTTCTTTCTATGCTTTTTCTTATTTACCCCATAACAATCCACCCTTCTGTATGGTTTAAGTCTGACGTGTGCGGTTTATCGTCGATTTAAAGCGTACAAAAAGGCGGGGCGTTACAGAAAACTTTCGCCAATATCGTCGGAATGGATCAGCGAGCGGTCCTTCGCTTTCTTCCGTTTCTTCAAATGGCCATAACTTTTGACTAGTTTGGAGTTATGGGAGCCACAACCAATCAAACTGAAGCTCTTTCCAAGTTCTACGTTTCTAACAGTTGAAATTGTCATGGATCGGTTTTGTGTGAAGAAAAATTCCATCTTAAGTTTTTTCTACAGCTCGGATGTTTTCGTTCATAAATTTATTCCATGAAGTTTGTGGTATAAATAATCGGACTAAATAAATGTAAACCTTGAAAAATGACGAAAAACAAAATTATACGAAGATCAGAAAAGGTCACGATAATATTCCGCTAAAAAGATTGAAATTGGATTAAAAATTGGATAAAACAGGAAACCGAAAGATATTCGCAGGCTGAAAAATTAGGTTACTTACAGGCTAAGTAATCATATAAAACACCCTCAGCCATTCGAATTTCTAAGGTATCAAACGCGTTTAACATTCTATTTGAAGTCACTTTGTCATGGTGTTGTAATTTTGGTAAGAAGACAGCGCATGTTGATGAATATGAGCAAAACAATGAGGTTCAGAAAACGAGGAGGACAGAACGATCGTAACAAAAGAACGTTTATTGCGCTATAACTTCTGTAGACAAGCTTTTGACCCATATCCCCATTTATTCCCTCAGTGATCCATAATATCTTTAATATCGAGTGCTACAATGTGAGCATGCTCGAGATTTTCGCGGAGATCGAAGACTTTCGCCAATACCGTTGAATCGGATCAGCGAGCGGTACGTCGCTTTCTTCCATTTCTTCAAACGGCCATGACTTTTGACTCGTTTGGAGTTATGGGAGCCACAACCTATCAAAACGAAGCTCTTTCCATGTAACAGCCCACCTTTTTGGATAGTTCAAATCGACAATAAACACACATGTCAGAATCAAACCATTCAAAAGAGAGGATTGTTAATGGGGTAAATAAGAAGAAAAAGAAAAGAAAAAGGAAAGAGAAAAACAAAATACAGAATCTCGCAGCGTAACGACAAAATATAATAATCAAATAAACAGTTCATGAAGCTGTTTTACACATAACATGTCATTACACTTTTACAAATTCAAATCAGAGTTATACATATATCATAAATAACCAAATAATGCAACGGAACACAGAATGTAGTGGAATAATAAATAGCAATAATATACCGAATCTTCGTCTTCGTCCACCTGAAATTTAAATAATTACAATAAACTATAAGGTGATAACAAAGATATATCAATTAAATGAACAAATATACATTCAATCACAATAGCATCCATCACAACATACAATCAACATTCAAATCAATCAATTCAACAAATCAACCAATTCAGTAATATGTCACAGTAATTATTAGTCATCACATATTGGAATTTAGCTATTCAAATTAAATATTAATAAATATTCCAAACCAAAAATCAAAAATTTATCACTGTATGACCTGGTTTAACTTGCAATAAAATTTTAGTATTTCGTGAGTGAGTTTAAACACTCACCTACTGGATTTCCCTTTTCTAGTCGTATTTGGATTCACTACTACTTCCTCCTTTTGAGTTGTTTTCTTCTATCTTAATCTTTTGTTTAAGAATGTTTTGGAAGAGATAGAGAAGTTGTTATAGATCTGGATTTAAAGAAAAAGATTTGGAAAAAAGAAGAATGTTTGAAAAAGAAGAAGAAAATTTAAAGAAGGTGAAGAATTGAAAAATAAAAGGAAGCTTTCAAAAAGAAGAAGATTTGAAGAAGAAGAAGAAGAAACAAAAAGACAAAGAATGAAGTAAAAAAGAGAGAAGAAGGAGATTTAAAGAAGAAAAAATGAACATAGAAGGAGGAAGGTGAAGAGAGAAAAAAATGAGATGGAAGTTTTATTTGGAAAATGAAGCTATAGAAGATGAGATTAGAAAATGAAATATGAATAAAGGAATGAAGATGGAAACGATTGAAAAGCTAATAAGGTATATATAAACAAACTAGGAATCGAAATAAAGTAAAATATAAACAGCCCTAAAACGTAGTATTGAAAGATGTGAACTAAATGAATATGAGGTGATAGAAGAAATAAAATTATAGATTATTTAATAATAAGGAAATAAAGGTGGAGGGACAAAATGCACGTTTAGTTTTAAATGCTTTAGGCATTGATAATGCATAAGGAAATGTATGTAGGAATGAGAAAATTTGCAAACCAAAGGAAAATAAAAAAATTTATAACCAAAAATGAGATGGAAAAAATTAAATATATCCTAAAAGCTTAGGCTTAGGTATTAAACCGAAGGAGAAATGAACGGACCAAGTTTTAATAATGAGGTAACTATTTTAAAATGTACATGCAATAAATAAAAAGAAAAAAGGGACCACATACACATTTTGAAATTCAATTTCTTTCGAAATGTAACCAAATTAATTTCATTCACTCAAATAATACTCAATTTGTACACATACAAATTTTTATCTACGCACAATTAATAAAATTATACCTACCTTAAAAATGAGAACGTTATATTCTTTTATTTCCATTAAAGCACCATTTCTGTTTAACACAAAATGTACGTTTCTTTTATTAAATCTATTAATTGCAATCAAAGTTTTCTTTCCTTCTAATCGAAATCTTTCCATTACATTAATTGCAATTAATAACAAAGTTAAATTTCAAAATAGATAAACCAAAATGGACGAGAAATAGGATAATTGTTTCCTTAAGTCATTTAAATGTCACGACCCGAACTCGATGTCCAACAAACAACATCAAAATTCGTTTCGCGGGAGCTTCCAACACCATTAAATGATAAATAACACAGCGGAAATAAAAGATGATATCACTGATATAACATGAATACAATATCTGATACATCAATTTGATACAATGATAATCATCAACATCAGAGAATATACAACACAAAATACAGCGGAACACGATACAATATGAAATAAGTCTTCCCAGAATATAATACTGCAACTCTGATCCAAAAAGCTCCAAAGACAAAGCTCCAAAACTCCTATCTCGATCAACTCGAGATTGTACCAAGCTAAGCAAGTCTCGTCCATATCCAAAGAAAACTGAACTAGCTCCAGATGATCTACTGAACCTAATTATCTGAAAAACCAAACTCTAGACTGCCCGTGTAGAAAAATTTTGAGCACACAGAGTTTAGGAAATAAACAATAAACTCTGGATCAGTCATGGGACTGGTGTGAGCAAACAAAACAGTTTATCTTTAAAAACAATCAAAGATTTAAAACTTTTATAATCGCAATGCTTTTGAAATGAGACTACGATAAGGCCTCCCGCACACACACACAATGCAAACGCAGAATCAGAGGAGATTTCTCCTTACGATAGTCAAAGATGCTTGATACGCATTAAAAAGAACATTTGATATTATTACTAGTGCATAGTGTAGAGAAAATTCATTTCGAAAGTAAAGATATAAATCTTAGCCAGCATAGACATTTCGAACTATGCCTACTATAGCTACCATCCAAACAGTGGGGCGCCACCATAAGTAGATGGCAGGTAATACAACTAATACCGTACAAGGCTCGTATTTGAAGAATGGATTTTCCAACAAATGGTCAGGCCAAGGAACTTCCCATTGCCACATGGAAACGCCTCTGGAAGGACGCCCCGAGAACCAACCGTTCTCCGCTAAACAAAGCCGGGAACCCCTTTTCCCAAGGGATATTACAAACCCTCAGATATGCCACCCCCGGTCCTTTGGAACCTTTAAACGAGAGCTCTCTAACCAACATCACACCATAATAATAAGTGTTTCAACATGAGTAAATATCTGGGCTCCATACCATGATACTACCCTTTTCCAGAAGGAATGGTCATATCCTAGGGACGCTATCCCTGAAAACCTTGCCGCACAATTCCTATTTCGACCATTACTGGTTTGTAAGGCTCGACGAAGTCTCGTCCACAAAAACACACTTTATACAAAAGTCGTGCTTTGGGTCAACAAATGATCATAGAAATGATCACAAAGATAGACGATCAAACAAATGATCCTATCACAAATAATCAACACAATGATCATTTCACAGCAACACTCAGCATGTCACATTACCAAATTGGGAATACATCGCTGATAACTTCAACTATATAACCTCTGAGCTCATACGTCTCAGAGAAGGGTGTTAAGCTAAAAGAATAAATTCTCCGCCACCAACAGAAATATATTTGAAAGAAATCAGCTTTATATCTCAACTTGTAATGTCAGACACACAATCCATACAAGTCTGTTCTGGGTTCGAACAGAACCGAAGGCACTTACAAAGAAGTCCTCGCAATCCGGATATCCACAATCCTGATCGGATTCCCTATCACATATGGAGAACTCTATACCGGAGCAACTCGGTGCAGAGTCAATCGACAGGTCATCCTATCGCTCTCGCAAATACCCGGTCTTCAACACCGGTCTTCAAATGCTATCCATAACGACGTATCACATATTCGGAATGGGTTATACGACCCAAAGGTCCTTTTCCGGCTAACCCGAATAGTGAGCGCAACATTTAAACATATGGATATGAGATTTCGATTAAGTCACAACTTAATAATTCCAAAGTTTCTTTCAAATGGTTTAAACAAATTACCATTTCAAATCTTTTAAACAAAAAGATTTATTTCACAAAGTTCACACAGTTTCACAAAGATTCATTTACGGATTTCAAAACAATTTCCGTTTCAATTGGATTAACTCATTTAAATCTTTAAATCAAAGATTTATCTTATAACTTTCAAAACTTGTTTTCAAAGATTCATTCATAACTTGGAAAATCATTTTCGATTCAAACTTGAAATCTCTTTAATATAAATTGGAAGTTCATTACTCAAATGAAAGCTTTTTATCACTTAGAAACAATAGTTTTATTTTGGAAAAACCCCGATTCCATTTATACAAGTTACAATCTTTAATTCGAATTTTCAAATCAATGCTTAAAAATGGTTTAAACCCGTATAACTTGTAAAAATCCTTTTAAATCATAAGTATTGAATATAGAATTCAATTTCAGATTTTTGAATTTCAATTTAAATCCAATTATTCAAATTCCAAATCTTTATTAGTTATTCAAAAATAACTTTTATTCTTAAAACAACTTTTCAAAAGCTTTCCACATTAAAACTTAATTTATTTCCAAAAATATTTGAATTAAAAATTCAAATTCAAACTTATTTAAAAATCTGTGACTTAACCGATTTCCACGTGAAATCATATTTGTGTGTGTATAGTGTGGTTCAAGGATTTTACACAATAGTGCACAACATCAATCATCACAAACATATCAATATCGATAAGCGGTATAACCAATAACGCTTATCTTCCTTCACAGTTTCACAGATAAAATAAATTTATCAATCACGAAGATTCATCATTACAATTCGATGCGGGTTTCGGATAAACAACTGGAATCCGATTCCCTGTCACATCGAAATTCAAATGTCATATACAGGTCAAGGGTTTACAGAATAAAATTACCAATCATAATCCAGCACAGGGTAAATCAAATCTCACACATCACAATTTCAAAACAGAAATATCAATTCATTTTACAACAAATCAGATATCCTACATAATCCATAAGTAATCATCTTTAATTCTTATTGTGATAACTTCAATTGAAAATAATTTCTTGGGAATTAGTTACTTAGCCCTGTATAATCAATCGTTAATTCATTATCAATTAATTAAACACTTCATTTCAAATTAGTTAATTAACCAACAAATTCTTAATCAATCATTAAGTCTTAATTACTTAATTCCTTCATTCACTCTATAAATTAATTACTTCATAATCAATTTATTTAACCTTGATTAGCTATTCTTTAACCATAAATTAATAACTTTAATTATTAATGAAACTTAATTTATCATTTATAAATTCTCAATTAAATTACTTAATCGATTAACTATTAATAATTTATAGATTTACTTAAGTGGTTAGTTACAAATTTATAAATCACTCAATCATTCATTAACCTCTAATTACACTACTTTAATTATTCTTAATTACTCCCAGAAATAATAGTAATTAATTAATAATAATTATTCAACTTGATTAATTATTTCTTGATTACTCCTTAAAATAATAAATTAAAAATGATTGTCATTGTTTATCTCAATTAACGATAAAAATCTTTCTTACTTTGGAATCAATTCATTATTAGCTAGAAACTTTAGTGTAATTTACATTAAGTATTCATCAACTTAATCAAAACGTTAATTTAGATAAAAAAATTTGTTAAGCATTTCCTTCCAATAATTAAACCTGAAATAAAATTTTAACCTCAAGTTGTCAAATAGACTTCTAAAAATTTGTTTAAAGGGTTTGCTTAATCTACCTTTATCATGCTTCAGGCTTGAGGAAATTGACCCGAGCAAATTGCCGTTCCTACTCGAGTAACAACTCGAGCTCCACTGTGCTTTTCCCCAGTCCTTCTTCTTCCCCTCTCGTACTCACTTCTCTTTTTTTTCTTTTTCTTTCTTCAGCTTGGTTTAAATTTAAACTTATATACAGGAACACGCACCTAGGCCCCTAAGCCTAACTCGAAGCAAACCCAACATTTACCCGAGTATCAACTCGAGTAACTTCGCTTCCTTCACAGTTTCACATTCTTCTTACCAACACCCCAGAAACCATCAGATACACGTTTGCACGTGTATGTGCACAACCATGCTTTCCATCCCTTAGCGACGACGAACTCACCAGCACGTCACAAACGATCCCCAGCCACGATTCGCACACCCCAAAATCCAAAGTCATTGCTAAATCGAAACCGAGCCACTGATGCGAAACTGGAGCAAAAGCCATCATCATGAAATCGCACGCTCCTCCTCCTTTGACCACCTGAACGTCACCACCCTCCGGCCTCGTCTCTGGCAAACCCCAAACTAGCCTTCCCCTAAGTGTCGTTACACTCGATCAACTGTAGAGGCTTCAGCGATCAAATTTCTACGCCCCACCAAAACTAGGTTTACGAACTTAAACCACTCGCCGTCGCCAACACCGTGGTCTAACCACCACTCCATTATTTTTCCCAGACGCACCAATCACCCTCCTACCTCCACGTGGGAGCCCATTCCCCAAAACCTCTACGGCCGCCTGAATTTCATAAAAACCCAATCCCAGTTCATATATTAACCGGTCCTTCATCTTAGCCCTAAAAATCATGATGCTTGCTTTAAAATTCATATTACAGTATGAGGATTCAATCTTCATATCTGAATTCGAAAATTAAACATCTTGAAATTTAACTTGTTAAGAGCTTTGCTCAGTTATGTTAATTTCCAGAAGCATAGATAAGTTATTTCAATTCGAAATGATTTTCAACACTTAGTTCATGTGCAAACAACAATTTTTGTTTTGATCTTAAGTCTAAACAGTTAATAGGTCAAGAGAAATTAATTTTTTTCTTTCTAGAGTTTAAACAGAGAATATACATATATGAACAAAACCTGTATACCATTCATTTTCCAGAAAAACTCATACATATATATATATAAACACCACCTTAGTTATTCACTGATATGCAAGCAATCGATTACATTTTTTTTAAATTTCAAAAGATGAGATTACTCACAGGTAAACAAAGAAGTCAAATAAAATAAAGAGAGTTTGCTCACTGTTTTGAGAAGAGGAAGAACAGAGACAGTGAAGCCTGTTTTGCTTTTGTTAAACTTGAATGATATTGCTTTTTTTTTTCTTCTGGTTTGCTTACTCATGAACGAACTGGAATGAGGGTTTGATGCATATAAAAAGGAAGTATGCAGTATCATTTGTACAAAAAGCATGTTAAGGACGCTTGAATTTAATGCAAGGGTATGTTGCATTTATTGTTTTGCAATTCAGTTTGTACTTGTTTTACTTTGGTTACTTTGTATTTACTTTATATTTTATTTTATTTCAGGTTATTAGTTTCTACATGCTGAGATGTTTGCATTTATTACTTTGGTACATTATGTTTTATCTTGTATTGCATATGAATTTACAGCAAACCTTTGTTAATATTATACTTGTATGTTATTTCTTATCTTGTTTCAAACCTGTATTTCTGTTTTATTTTATTTTATTTTTAGTCTTCTTCTTTAGTACTTGTTTACATCTTGCATTACTTAATGTAATATTATTTTAGTTACCTGTACATATTTTGTTACAACACCTTTATTATATTTTTATTTATGTATGTATTTTTTTTGTTATTTGCTTTGTATACTTAATTTTACAAGTACACATACTTGTACATATAAAATGCTGTCTTCTTTTGTTCAACTTGACTATGTTTGCTTAGTCTTCATATATATTTATTGTTTTTATTAAGCACAATTTTGTTTGTGTTTTATTTTTCTTTGTATATTTTTGTTTGTTTCATTACTTGACACTAATTTATATTGATTTACTAAGATATATATTTACTTTATATCGAATAAAATAATAAAATTTATTTATTTCGTAATATAAAGGAATTTCTAGAGTTCTAATTTGCTGTTTAGATTTTAGCAATTATTTATTTCTTTATATATATATTTTCCAAAATTTTATCTTTTAAATTATTTATTTATTTTTAAAACCATTTATTTAAGATTTTATTTCAAATCCAATTTAAATATATATTCACATATATACAATTTTTCAAATTCATATGACTTAATATATTTTCTGTTTGAATCGAGGAAACTCGCTTCCATTTATAATTAATTTTATAAATTTTTATTCGAAATTTCACTTAATTATCAATTTAAATTAAATTAAAATCTAGGGTCGTTACAGACTTCCCCCCTTAAAAAGAATTTCGTCCTCGAAATTTTCCAAAGAGATAACGAAGATAGATGAAAGATAGAAAAATATCTTTCCAGATCAAACTAGATATCAATTCTTCATTTGGCTTACCAAATCAGAATTATTAACAATAGATGCGAGAACAAACTCATTAAGTACGAAACAATTGGATTATCTGATCTACGAAGTATACAGAGGTATTGGTTAGATCGAAGGGATAACTAACCATTCGTAGAATATATCGAAACCCAATGAAATAGATAGAAATAGATTCGATTACGATTTCAGATTTAAGATTTAATTTATTTACGATTTGCTGAAAAATAAAACTAATAATAGTTCCAGTGTCGAACAAAATTCAAACAATTTAATCGTAAACGAGAAGATTACCTTATAAAATTCATTTCCTTAATCAGATGTTGAGGTTGAAGAATCATCTCTGATTGCATACACTTTCTTTACTAAAGTCTGCTTCTTTGCTGGACAGTTGTTGATCCTATGTCCCGGCTTGCGGCATTTATAACATCCCGTAGATTCCTGATCTGGCCTCATAAATGGTTCTCTCATTCCTGGCTTCCAATCATTCTGACATTTATCTGAGTAGTGGCCTTTCTCCAAACAATTGAGACAAGTAACATCCTTCTTTTTCTTCGGTATACTCTTCTTTCCTTTAGTTTTCCTCGATTTCCTTCCGCCAAACTTCCTTTTTCTCCAATTCAGATTACTTGCATCTACATCCTCCTCCGGATCATTTTGCTTTTCCAGAGTATCATATCGATAGCCCATATCAATCAATTCAGAAAAAGATTCCTTGACGTGAGTAGTCATCCGTTCCTGAAACTCCTTGTTCATTCCCCGAATAAACTTTTCATTCTTCTTTAACGGTGTATTCACCAATTCTGGACCAAATCGAGATAATTCAATAAATTTGTTTAAGTATTCCTCAAACGATAAACTCCCTTGCTCTAAATCCATAAACTCCTGGTACACTCTAGAGATACCAGCAGATGGCATATATCGTTGCTCAAACACTTCCTTGAAACGCCTCCAAGTAAATTCATCTGCCAACTCATCCACGGTAACAGTTTCCCACCAAACTAAAGCCTCTTCCTGGAGTTGCCATGAAGCTATCAATCGCTTCTGATCATCTTCTAATTTTAATCCTTTGAAAATCTTTTCACACAATCGAATCCATGCTTGTGCTTCGATAACGGTTTCTTTGCCAGTGAATGGCTTTCCACCAAGTCTAGAAAACTTTTGATATAAATCAGCCAAATTCAATTGAGATTGAATAGGAATATCTGTCGTTGCAGGGTTTTGACCAGCTAAAGTAGTACTTTCCTGTCTCCTATTTCGTCCTCTTCTTCCGCTCATTCTTACTATATGTAAATAGTAAGAAATCCGATTTAGGCATTCCGACGAAATATCTAGAGAATAACAACAGATAAAAGAATAGATTAAGAAATTTGTATTCTGGTTCCACAGGTTATACTCATTCTAGGGTATACTTCACCCTATCTCTAATGAGTCATCAAAGGTGTTACACTCCGTAGCTAAAGTTCTTACTCAACCTTCAGCTCTGATACCAATCTGTCACGACCCGAACTCGATGTCCAACAAACAACATCAAATTCGTTTCGCAGGAGCTTGCAACACCATTAAATGATAAATAACACAGCGGAAATAAAAGATGATATCACTGATATAACATGAATACAATATCTGATACATCAATTTGATACAATGATAATCATCAACATCAGAGAATATACAACACAAAATACAGCGGAACACGATACAATATGAAATAAGTCTTCACAGAATATAATACTGCAACTCTGATCCAAAAAGCTCAAAAGACAAAGCTCCAAAACTCCTATCTCGATCAACCCGAGATTGTGCCAAGCTAAGCAAGTCTCGTCCATATCCAAAGAAAACTGAACTAGCTCCAGATGATCTACTGAACCTAATTATCTGAAAAACCAAACTCTAGACTGCCCGTGTAGAAAAATTTTGAGAACCCAGAGTTTAGGAAATAAACAATAAACTCTGGATCAGTCATGGGACTGGTGTGAGCAAACAAAACAGTTTATCTTTAAAAACAATCAAAGATTTAAAACTTTTATAATCGCAATGCTTTTGAAATGAGACTACCATAAGGCCTCCCGCACACACACACAATGCAAACGCAGAATCGGAGGAGATTTCTCCTTACGATAGTCAAAGATGCTTGATACGCATTAAAAAGAACATTTGATATTATTACTAGTGCATAGTGTAGAGAAAATTCATTTCGAAAGTAAAGATATAAATCTTAGCCAGCATAGACATTTCGAACTATGCCTACTATAGCTACCATCCAAACAGTGGGGCACCACCATAAGTAGATGGCAGGTAATACAACTAATACCGTACAAGGCTCGTATTTGAAGAATGGATTTTCCAACAAATGGTCAGGCCAAGGAACTTCCCATTGCCACATGGAAACGCCTCTGGAAGGACGCCCCGAGAACCAACCGTTCTCCGCTAAACAAAGCCGGGAACCCCTTTTCCCAAGGGATATTACAAACCCTCAGATATGCCACCCCCGGTCCTTTGGAACCTTTAAACGAGAGCTCTCTAACCAACATCACACCATAATAATAAGTGTTTCAACATGAGTAAATATCTGGGCTCCATACCATGATACTACCCTTTTCCAGAAAGAATGGTCATATCCTAGGGACGCTATCCCTGAAAACCTTGCCGCACAATTCCTGTTTCGACCATTACCGGTTTGTGAGGCTCGACGAAGTCTCGTCCACAAAAACACACTTTATACAAAAGCCGTGCTTTGGGTCAACAAATGATCATAGAAATGATCACAAAGATAGACGATCAAACAAATGATCCTATCACAAATAATCAACACAATGATCATTTCACAGCAACACTCAGCATGTCACATTACCAAATTGGGAATACATCGCTGATAACTTCAACTACATAACCTCTGAGCTCATACGTCTCAGAGAAGGGTGTTAAGCTAAAAGAATAAATTCTCCGCCACCAACAGAAATATATTTGAAAGAAATCAACTTTATATCTTAACTTGTAATGTCAGACACACAATCCATACAAGTCTGTTCTGGGTTCGAACAGAACCGAAGGCACTTACAAAGAAGTCCTCGCAATCCGGATATCCACAATCCTGATCGGATTCCCCATCACATATGGAGAACTCTATACCGGAGCAACTCGGTGCAGAGTCAATCGACAGGTCATCCTATCGCTCTCGCAAATACCCGATCTTCAACACCGGTCTTCAAATGCTATCCATAACGACGTATCACATATTCGGAATGGGTTATACGACCCAAAGGTCCTTTTCCGGCTAACCCGAATAGTGAGCGCAACATTTAAACATATGGATATGAGATTTCGATTAAGTCACAACTTAATAATTCCAAAGTTTCTTTCAAATGGTTTAAACCAATTACCATTTCAAATCTTTTAAACAAAAAGATTTATTTCACAAAGTTCACACAGTTTCACAAAGATTCATTTACGGATTTCAAAACAATTTCCGTTTCAATTGGATTAACTCATTTAAATCTTTAAATCAAAGATTTATCTTATAACTTTCCAAACTTGTTTTCAAAGATTCATTCATAACTTGGAAAATCATTTTCGATTCAAACTTGAAATCTCTTTAATATAAATTGGAAGTTCATTACTCAAATGAAAGCTTTTTATCACTTAGAAACAATAGTTTTATTTTGGAAAAACCCCGATTCCATTTATACAAGTTACAATCTTTAATTCGAATTTTCAAATCAATGCTTAAAAATGGTTTAAACCCGTATAACTTGTAAAAATCCTTTTAAATCATAAGTATTAAATATAGAATTCAATTTCAGATTTTTGAATTTCAATTTAAATCCAATTATTCAAATTCCAAATCTTTATTAGTTATTCAAAAATAACTTTTATTCTTAAAACAGCTTTTCAAAAGCTTTCCACATTAAAACTTAATTTATTTCCAAAAATATTTGAATTAAAAATTCAAATTCAAACTTATTTAAAAATCTGTGACTTAACCGATTTCCACGTGAAATCATATTTGTGTGTGTATAGTGTGGTTCAAGGATTTTACACAATAGTGCACAACATCAATCATCACAAATATATCAATATCGATAAGCGGTATAACCAATAACGCTTATCTTCCTTCACAGTTTCACAGATAAAATAAATTTATCAATCACGAAGATTCATCATTACAATTCGATGTGGGTTTTGGATAACCAACTGGAATCCGATTCCCTGTCGCATCGAAATTCAAATGTCATATACAGGTCAAGGGTTTACAGAATAAAATTACCAATCATAATCCAGCACAGGGTAAATCAAATCTCACACATCACAATTTCAAAACAGAAATATCAATTCATTTTACAACAAATCAGATATCCTACATAATCCATAAGTAATCATCTTTAATTCTTATTGTGATAACTTCAATTAAAAATAATTTCTTGGGAACTAATTACTTAGCCCTGTATAATCAATCGTTAATTCATTATCAATTAATTAAACACTTCATTTCAAATTAGTTAATTAACCAACAAATTCTTAATTAATCATTAAGTCTTAATTACTTAATTCCTTCATTCACTCTATAAATTAATTACTTCATAATCAATTTATTTAACCTTGATTAGCTATTCTTTAACCATAAATTAATAACTTTAATTATTAATGAAACTTAATTTATCATTTATAAATTCTCAATTAAATTATTTAATCGATTAACTATTAATAATTTATAGATTTACTTAAGTGGTTAATTACAAATTTATAAATCACTCAATCATTCATTAACCTCTAATTACACTACTTTAATTATTCTTAATTACTCCCAAAAATAATAGTAATTAATTAATAATAATTATTCAACTTGATTAATTATTTCTTGATTACTCCTTAAAATAATAAATTAAAAATGATTGTCATTGTTTATCTCAATTAACGATAAAAATCTTCCTTACTTTGGAATCAATTCATTATTAGCTTGAAACTTTAGTGTAATTTACATTAAGTATTCATCAACTTAATCAAAACGTTAATTTAGATAAAAAAATTTGTTAAGCATTTACTTCCAATAATTAAACCTGAAATAAAATTTTAACCTCAAGTTGTCAAATAGACTTCTAAAAATTTGTTTAAAGGGTTTGCTTAATCTACCTTTATCATGCTTCAGGCTTGAGGAAATTGACCCGAGCAAATTGCCGTTCCTACTCGAGTAACAACTCGAGCTCCACTGTGCTTTTCCCCAGTCCTTCTTCTTCCCCTCTCGTACTCACTCCTCTTTTTTTTTTTTCTTCAGCTTGGTTTAAATTTAAACTTATATACAGGAACACGCACCTAGGCCCCTAAGCCTAACCCGAAGCAAACCCAACATTTACCCGAGTATCAACTCGAGTAACTTCGCTTCCTTCACAGTTTCACATTCTTCTTCCCAACACCCCAGAAACCATCAGATACACGTTTGCACGTGTACGTGCACAACCACGCTTTCCATCCCTTAGCGACGACGAACTCACCAGCACGTCACAAACGATCCCCAGCCACGATTCGCACACCCCAAAATCCAAAGTCATTGCTAAATCGAAACCGAGCCACTGATGCGAAACTGGAGCAAAAGCCATCATCATGAAATCGCACGCTCCTCCTCCTCTGACCACCTGAACGTCACCACCCTCCGGCCTCGTCTCTGGCAAACCCCAAACTAGCCTTCCCCTAAGTGTCGTTACACTCGATCAACTGTAGAGGCTTCAGCGATCAAATTTCTACGCCCCACCAAAACTAGGTTTACGAACTTAAACCACTTGCCGTCGCCAACACCGTGGTCTAACCACCACTCCATTATTTTTCCCAGACGCACCAATCACCCTCCTACCTCCACGTGGGAGCCCATTCCCCAAAACCTCTACGGCCGCCTGAATTTCATAAAAACCCAATCCCAGTTCATCTATGAACCGGTCCTTCATCTTAGACCTAAAAATCATGATGCTTGCTTTAAAATTCATATTACAGTATGAGTATTCAATCTTCATATCTGAATTCGAAAATTAAACATCTTGAAATTTAACTTGTTAAGAGCTTTGCTCAGTTATGTTAATTTCCAGAAGCATAGATAAGTTATTTCAATTCGAAATGATTTTCAACACTTAGTTCATGTGCAAAAAACAATTTTTGTTTTGATCTTATGTCTAAACAGTTAATAGGTCAAGAGAAATTAATTTTTTTCTTTCTAGAGTTTAAACAGAGAATATACATATATGAACAAAACCTGCATACCATTCATTTTCCAGAAAAACTCATACATATATATATAAACACCACCTTACTTATTCACTGATATGCAAGCAATCGATTACATTTTTTTTTAATTTCAAAAGATGAGATTACTCACAGGTAAACAAAGAAGTCAAATAAAAGAAAGAGAGTTTGCTCACTGTTTTGAGAAGAGGAAGAACAGAGACAGTGAAGCCTGTTTTGCTTTTGTTAAACTTGAATGATATTGCTTATTTTTTTTCTTCTGGTTTGCTTACTCATGAACGAACTGGAATGAGGGTTTGATGCATATGAAAAGGAAGTATGCAGTATCATTTGTACAAAAAGCATGTTAAGGATGCTTGCATTTAATGCAAGTGTATGTTGCATTTATTGTTTTGCAATTCAGTTTGTACTTGTTTTACTTTGGTTGCTTTGTATTTACTTTATATTTTATTTTATTTTATTTCAGGTTATTAGTTTCTACATGCTGAGATGTTTGCATTTATTACTTTGGTACATTATGTTTTATCTTGTATTGCATATGAATTTACAGCAAACCTTTGTTAATATTATACTTGTATGTTATTTCTTATCTTGTTTCAAACCTGTATTTCTGTTTTATTTTATTTTATTTTTAGTCTTCTTCTTTAGTACTTGTTTACATCTTGCATTACTTAATGTAATATTATTTTAGTTACCTGTACATATTTTGTTTACAACACCTTTATTATATTTTTATTTATGTATGTATTTGTTTTGTTATTTGCTTTGTATACTTAATTTTACAAGTACACATACTTGTACATATAAAATGCTGTCTTCTTTTGTTCAACTTGACTATGTTTGCTTAGTCTTCATATATATTTATTGTTTTTATTAAGTACAATTTTGTTTGTGTTTTATTTTTCTTTGTATATTTTTGTTTGTTTCATTACTTGACACTAATTTATATTGATTTACTAAGATATATATTTACTTTATATCGAATAAAATAATAAAATTTATTTATTTCGTAATATAGAGGAATTTCTAGAGTTCTAATTTGTTGTTTAGATTTTAGCAATTATTTATTTCTTTATATATATATTTTCCAAAATTTTATCTTTTAAATTATTTATTTATTTTTAAAACCATTTATTTGAGATTTTATTTCAAATCCAATTTAAATATATATTCACATATATACAATTTTTCAAATTCATATGACTTAATATATTTTCTGTTTGAATCGAGGAAACTCGCTTCCATTTATAATTAATTTTATAAATTTTTATTCGAAATTTCATTTAATTATCAATTTAAATTAAATTAAAATCTAGGGTCGTTACATTAAACATGTTTATAAATTTGTTGTTTTACACCACCGTAATAAATAACTTACTTAAATTATATTCCTATTCTTGAAAACAATATGTATGCTAAAACAGCGTTCAAATAAATGTATATTTCCTTTTTTTTAACAAATCATTCTATTGTTTACTCTAATGAAATTAAATCTACATTCACAAATGAAATATTTCAAGGCAAGGCTCGCGTGTAAATAAATAAAACTTACTGGAAGACCAAAAGAGGCATGTATTTAATGAAAGAAAGTAGTAATAAAATAAAATAAATGAAAGCGACAGATTTAAATTTGAGAATGTAGTCCGTACATAGAAATCACAAATCAAATATACTAAAAAAACAATTCATTTTAACATATTTTATTAACCCTAATACGCTAAAATTTACACACATATATGTATTTTTATTTAGTAAACAGTAAATAAAATTAAACACTACAATTAACATAATGAGGACCACCACCCCACACATTAAAAGATGAACTGAGACCCCAAAGTCAAATTTGAAACGGAATAAATCTCCTATGTTAATATGCTAACTATTCCAAATCAAAAACTTAACCAAACCTTCAAGTTGATTTCTTACCATTTTATTATTGTATATTTTTTTTAATTAAATTCAAATTAAGGAATATTTAGATAAATCAAATATTCCTACTAGAAACATACAACAAAATTCAATTCTTTGTTTTAATGAAATTAAATTAACATTCATAGATGAAATATTCACTTTATTTGATAAGAATATTCTTATCAAGAAACCATTCTTTTCTTTTCTTTTTATCAAAACATATTTCTTTTTATTACACATTCATTTACAATTAACACCTCCCCCTTTAAAACCAACTTATATTTAAAGATTATCCCATTAAAGAGTCACAGAAATAATACTTCGTACAACCACATCATTTCTTTATCAATTAATTTCATATAATCTTTATATTTGTACCGAATTTAAGTGCTTACAATTTGAACGTGATATTTCTCAATGAAATTCTCAATATATTTTTAACACAAAACATATATTGCACATATCATTAACTAATTACCATTTACTTCTATCTCTTATTAATGGCAAGATATAATTACTATTACTTACAATGATTAAATCTCAAAACATACCCTAATACAGGGAAGATAATTAATCCAATTGTTTCCTTTGAAATCCAATTTTCTATGTTAAACCCAATATCTATATACTAATTTAATTCCAACGTTTAATTACAACTGTAATAAAACCTGTTCATTATATATTTAAATTTCAAACAAATCCTTTTATTTTTATTTGCATTCTTATTATCAAATCAACTATTCCCTTATGCAATTGATTAACATAAGTTTTACACTCACCACTCAACAGTTAACGTTTCTTCTTATATCAATTGTAATATTTAAATTCCATTAGTTTTCCATTAATTACCAAATAAATTTCTAACGGATTTGATAATAAGAAAATAAATAAAACAATGGTTATACGTTAATAATCCATATCTTTTAACTTATTGTTTACAAACAAAGGTTAATAAATTTACGTATAAAATAATTGATTTCATACTCCGTTTTAAAACCAATTGCAATTAATAACATAAGATTACATCAATTTATACATCGTTTATTATATTCCTTATTAACCTTTATTATTTAAGTTGATTGAAATTATGTTAACATAGTATAGTAGTTAATTACATTCAATCAATATTAGCCAATTATATGTTTTATCTCATTAAATTATTTGTTTTAAGATTTATCTTAAAGTCAAAATTTCTAATCTAATAAGATTCAATTTAATAAATCATAAATATTAATTTCTGATAATATTAAAGCCTAAAACCTTATTAAATTTAATATTTTTAATTATCAAAATATGGGTTGTTATAGTCTCCCCCACTCAAAACTTTTTCGTCCTCGAAAAGGAACAAGAAGGAATCGAGGAATTTGATATATTTTATTCAAAATGATCAATTTATAAACAATTTAACTTACATATTTAAATTTAATATAAATCTGAAAATAACTCCATTCGGTTATTGAATAAAAATTTAAGTTTTTGGTATTTGCCCTTGAAGAGAAAAGAAATATCTCAACATATCTAATAATTCAGTTAAAACATTTAACCTCATTCACTTAGTAAAAATATAAGATATATTTAAAACATCCTCATAGCATTATGCAAAGATTTTTCATAGGTCTAAAACAATGTTAGAAATTTATATCAAAACATTATAATAAGCTTTAAAATAAGGTTCCTTAAATCCAAAAAATTTATTAGACTCATTATTTTAAAATAAGTATAAACTCAATATTATTAAACTGAAACTAATAGTATACTCAATTCTTACATTAGATTTCTAAATCAAAGTATAAAATTTCATACCTTCATATTTGATTTAAACATTTGTTTCAAAATGAATATTCTAATACAAAATTCAAATAGTAAATAAACCTATAAACTTTACTATTAGTACTTTGAAATCAAGTAAATATTTCAAACTATACTTCCAACATAGGGAATCAAATTTATTTGTCAAGTATATTGCTATAAATAAACTTCGCAAATCAAATTTTTTTCTTCTTTCCATTTATATGATATCTTTAAATTATACATTCAAAGAAACTTATATAAATTTTACTTGAAATATTCATTTGAAAGCTTTATTTGCAAATCAATCATCTTTAATGCTTTTCAAAAATCCATTTGTAAAGTTTCTTGCTTCATTTATAAATATCATTTAAATATTTTAAATAAAATCTTTATAAATATACGTAAACTATTTGAAAATAATTATTTACATCATTACTTATATTTGCAAAGAAGCTATTAAAAACATTAAATCCATTATTTATAAATTTATTAATTTTATCTCAAGATACTTTCCAAATATTATTAATAAATCAATAATCATTTACTTTAAATATATTTTATTTAATTATTAACTTCTAAAATATTTACAACACTGATAATTTACTATTAAACCATGTTGTAAGTTATTAAACAATATTTTAAACATTTTAAAGTATTTAAAATTGACAAAAAATGACCAAAATGTCTTTTATGTAATACTTTATCAAAATACTTTTATAACTCGATGTCTTAACAGGTTTATCCTCGTTCTTGCAGACTCTGGCCATGCGTTGATCAGGCGTAAAGCTAGAATTCTTCAAGTATTTAGTAGACCTGTTTCAACAACCAGTGAAAATACTTGAAAAACCTTTAAAAATTGTGACGACCCTGACTCGACCTTCGAAAATCGGCACCGAATACGACACTCGTATTCAAATGCCGCAGGTTCAAACGTCGAATCTGGTTCGCCGGAGCTTATAACACATTAAGTAAATAACACAGCGGAAGAAAAGAATAGCATATATCATAAATACAACATTTGATACAATAACTGATACAATATGATACAACAGATGATATAATGAATATACATCATAGATATGATACAAGATAATAGCGGCGGAAAGAAAAGATAACACTAGCAGCGGAACAAATCTCCAAAATAGTCTTCAAGAAAGAACTCCAGAAAACAGTAATCTCCATCTCCAAAGCACCAATCTAGAAATGGCTCGAACTCCAAAACAAGATGAAGAGAAGCAACTCGATCCAAAATGCGATTGCCAAATCCTAAGGTTGAAAGCTATCGAATCTACACCTACCATTGATTATCTGAAAACCCCAACTCTAGACTGCCCGTGTGGGAAAATAGTGGGCACCCAGAGTTTAGGAAAGGAACAATAAACTCCAGGTCAGTCATGGGACTGGTATGAGCAAACAAAAACATTTGGTCTTTAAACAAACAACAGAATTTAAATTTGAAATCCGCAATGCTTTTTGGAAAATGAAACTACCATAAGGCCTCCCGGCACACACACAATGCAAACGCACACATGGGGGAGATTTCTCCTTATGATAGTCAAACATGCTTACTACGAGGAAAATTCTTTGATATTATTACTAGTGCATAGTGGAAAATCTTTCGAAAGTATAATATAAATCCTAGCCAGCATAGGTACCATGATACTATGCCTACTATAGCTGCCATGTTAAATGGCAGGTTCTACAACTAAAACCGTACAAGGCACGTATTGGATGAATGGATTTCCAACAAATGGTCAGGCTAAGGAACTTCCTACTGCCACATGGGATCGCCTCTGGTGGGACGTCCCGAGAAACTAACGTTACGGTTAGATCTCTGCCAACACAAGGCCGGGTTACCTCTGTAACTAGGTAACTACTACACGAATATGTCATCCCCCGGTCCTTTGGGACCTTTATCCGAGGCGCCTCAAAGCAACAACCACACAGTAAATGAGATTGGAGCAACCACATAGGTTAAATATCAGGGCTCCATACCTGATACCACCCTTTACCAGAAGGGAATGACACACCCTAAAGGGAGCGACCCTCATAACCTTGCCGCATCTTTCCTGTTTCGACCATTTCCGGGGAGTGAGGTCCTGATGCAGTCTCGTCCACAAAGCTACGCTTTGTACAACAAAGCCATGCTTTGGGTCAACAGATGACCAAAGCAATGATCACAAAGATAAATGATCAAATAAATGATCATATCACAAATGATCAACCAATGATCACCACACAGCAGCACTCAGCATGCCACATTACCAAATTGGGAATATCACTGATAAATATCAACTACATAACCTCTGATCTCGTACGTCTCAGAGAAGGGTGTTAAGCTAAGAGAATAAATTCTCCGCCACCAAGCAGAAATGTATTTGATAGAGATCAGTTTAATATCTCAAAGTGTAATGTCGGACATACAACCATACCAGTCTGTTCCGGGTTCGAACAGAACCGAAGGCACTTCCGAAGAAGCCCTTGCAAATCCGGGTATTCACAATCCCGATCGGACTTCCCATCACTTAGGAAATCTCTATACTGGCGCGACTCAGTGCAGAGACAATCGATAAGTCGTCCTATCATTCTCGCAAATACCCGGTCTTCACCACCGGTCTTCAATGCTATCCATAACGACGTATCACATATTCGGAATGGGCTATATGACACAAAGGTCCTCTCCCGGCTAAACCGAATAGTGAGCGCAATATTTAAAAAACATATGGATATGGGATTTCAATTAAGTCACAACTTAATGATTCAAAACTTTTCTTTCAAAACGGTTAAACAAATCGCCATTTTTAATCTTTACACAAAAAGATTTATTTCACAAAGTTCACCCCGTTTCACAAAGATCTATTCATGGATTTCAAAAACAATTCCCATTCAATTTGGGTTAACCCAGTTAAATCTTTAAATTAAAGATTTATAGCTTTCAAAACACGTTTCCAAAGATTTATCTATAATTTGGAAAACTATCTTCAATTTAGACTTGAAATCCTTTAACACAAATTGGAAATTCATTCTTATGTGAAAGCTTCAATCATTTGAAAACAAATAGTTTTCGTTTCCGAAAAATCCAATTTGTACAAGTTGAAATCTTGGGTTGAATTTTAAATTCCAAAACATCACCTTTAAAATGGTTTTAAAAACCCATATAAACCCATTAATAAGTTGGATAACTTTTAAATCCTAGTTCCCAAATTATAGCATTCAATTTCAAATATTGAATTCAAATTTAAATCCAATTATTTAAATTTCAAAACTCAATCAAGTTATTTAAAAATAATCATTTTCCAAAAACTTCAATTCTGGTTCAAAAACTATTTTGGATTTAAAAATTCAATTTTAAAGCAATTTCAAAATCTGTGACTTAACTAATTTCCACGTGCAATCCATATTTGTGTGTGTATAAGTGTGGTTCAGGGGTTTTACACAATAAGAGTGCCACATTATCAATCAGCACAGATTCAATTATTAGAATTCGATGTGGGTTTCGGATAACCAAATGGAATCCGACTCCCTGTCGCATCGAAATCCAAATGTCGTTTTACAAGTAAAGGGGTTTGCATATTCATATAACAATATATACATCACAGATATAACAGCTCAGTATAAAGCATCACATAGCGTCACATATCAAATATATCAATCCATCACACAACATTCATTAACAATCAAACATCTTAAATAAATCATGTGGTTATAAATTTTATTACCCACATAATTACTTTTATTTGAAATCTTTAAACCAATGATTAATTATCATTAACTATAATTAATTAAGTCTTAACCATCTTCATCTATTAATCATTTACTAAATTAATTATCTTAATTAATTATCCTTTAATTGTGATTAATTAATCTTAATTACATATTCCCCAATTAATTACTTTAAATAATAAACTTTTAATTTTTGATTGATTAAATCTTAGTTAAAATTAATTGTCCTTAATAAATAGATTTATTATTCCTTAATTAATTTCAACAATTAATTATACTTAACCAATTACAATTAATTATATTCAATTAATTAATCTAGTCAATTATCAAAATTAATTGCATTAATTAATTACTAAATTATCCCTAGATAATTATCACCCATTATTAACAACATTCCATTAATTTTACACTTAAGAAAATTTGAATTAGATTAATAAATCATTTCTAATTAATATTAATCTAAATCATTATTTAAAAATCAAATAATTAAGTGAAATCCTTAATTATTCAAACTAATTTAATTACTTATTAATTGACCCATTTAAATTCAAAATGTATTAAAACAATACATTTCTAAATTTAAATTCAAATTCTATTTAAAAATTTGATATTTAAAATGTTTAATCATTAAACATTAATTCAAATTAAAATAATTATAAACCTTACAACAAAATGAATGTTAAGGAACATTCATTATCTAAATATAAAGAAGGATTTAAATTGATTTTTTTCAATTTCCAAATTTAAATTAAACATTTCATATTTTAATTCAAATACTAAAGGAAACAAATTCTTTCAAGTTTTAAAACTTATTTGAAATCAAATTTCATTTTCAAATTCACTTTTAAACATATGAACATGTTCATTCATTTTTAAATTTACAAACTGTTGAATTCAAAACTGGTTTTCAAAGAAACTTAAAAAAACAGTTTTTCTTTTTATCTGAATTCAAGAACAAATTTAAGTTTCACTTCAACATCTAAATCTGTTCATACCTTTAAAACTTACAAAACTGTTTTTAAATCTAATTCTGGTAAAAAAAAAAACAAACCTGAAACTGATTTAGACTTGTCTTCAAATCTGAATTTAAAACTTGTTTAAATTTAGATTTTCATTTTAAAGACTTTGAATTCACAACTACATTTGAATTCAGTTACAACTTATGCTTGAATCAAACCCAGATTTTAAAAATATGAATTCATTCAAACATTAAAACTGCATAATTCTCTGGTTTTAAAACCCTGCAAAACTGTTTAAATTTTGATTTAAAACTGAATTTAAATTTAAGAATTCAATTTTTAAAAACTTTGAATTCTAAACTTCATTTGAATTCAGACTTACTTATTTTTGAACTAAATTACAATCTTTAAATTATGAATTTTTCCAATTCATAAAAACTGCTAACTACAGGTTAAACTCTGTAATCAACTAACCCGAGAACCTATCATATTTACTTCGAGTTTTCCTACCCATTGCTTCGAGTGAGAAGCACAAATTGCCGAGAATTACCCGAGTCAATTAATCCCTGCATATTACAGAAGTCCACCAGACCATAAGAAACTACTGCAAACCTGACCACATCCCTTAAACTCGCCTCCAACCATCATCATCGACGCGACCCTGGCCATAGCTTCCTCTACACTTCTTCTACAACTCCTCAAATCCCTACTCCACTTGATGCAACATAGAGCATGTGCAGATGCTATGAACTGCACACATAAAATCAGGTTTTTGAAAACCTAGAAACCTCAATTTCAATCACCATCTCTTCTGAACCAACTTCTGATCATCTATCACCACCTCACTGACAAAAAAAAAAACTGACAATCTTCCCCTACCAACCCTTCTGCATTCCACCTCCAGAAAGAACCAGAGCCCCCATGATACACTAGAAACTAAAATGAACCAAAATGACCCAATCTGTTTCACAGAAATGCTCACTCTCATGTGAAATTAAAATGTAATATTTTGTTTCCAAAGTCCACAAATTCAATTATGCATTCTGGTTGCAACTGTTTTAATGTTTAAAAGGTTTGATGTACTTACTTCTAAAAAAATATTTACTGTTAAAATTGTTTTCCAGAGACTACAGAATTTTAAATATAGTTAAATTTGGATTTATAACTATCATTCTAAACAACAAAGTTTGTTTATACTACAAATTCTAGTTCATACCAAATCAGGTGGTAAGGGATTCTAAATAATCTTAGTTTTTTTTTTCAATTAATTTGATAACCTGTTTTCTAACAGAGAGATGTCTCTGTATATCTACACACAGATACTTAATCAACCATATACACGCAGTCAAACATACATGCATGCAAACAACTTCAACATCATCATGGCAGAATCGAACTTCAAAAGAAAAAGAACCAAACAACAAATTCAAAGTTGAGGGTTTGCTCACCTTGGAGTTGTGCAGTGGAGACAAGAACAGAGATAGAGATGAATTTCTTTTGAGCCTGAACAAAAATTTTTTTTTTTTCTTCTTCAATCTTTTAAAGATTAGATCTGCAGAAGTTTGTAAATTCAAAACTTTGCTCAAACTCCTGTTTATTTTCTTGTTTACTTCATCAATGACAAACAATAGAATTTATTTACTTACAGTTTGAATTTGTTTAAAGCTTCAAACTTGATTTATTTTCCAAGCTGCAGACTTCAATTCACATTTACTTTCAAGTTGAATCTGCATTTTTGATTTTGTTCAACTGTTTTAAACTTATGCTTTATCATTGATTAACAACATTAAATTAAAAGCTTTTTAAATAAATTTACTTATCTTTATTTAAATCCCAAAGAGAACTGCACTGTTCTAACCCATTTCAGGTTGAAGCCTTTGCATTCCATCTGAGTTTGCTTTGTGTTTTTTTTTTCCATAAATCTGCAATTCAAGTTTTAAACTTGTTGTTGAAATTGATTTAAAAATCATAATTCTATAAACTATACATTTAAAACAAAACTCACCTGAATGTACATCACTACACCTTGAAAACACTTCAGATTTTTCTTTTTGAATTGAGTTGAAGCAAGCTTTAATTTTTTTACTGTCTACAGGTTTGAGACTTCCTTGAATTGAGAATAAGTTGGTTTTCCAATTTTTCTTCTACTTTACTTCTTTCAACTGGAATATCTAATTTTGATCTTGAACTTCCATTTGCATACTTCAGGCTTGCAACTCCCCATTGATATTGAAACTGGATTTGTTTTTTCTATGTTGAATTCCTGGTCTTAAACTTGCATGTTTACATGCTTTAGATTTTTTTTCAATTTCTTTGGTGTTTTAGATTGAAGTGCCAAATCTTTTGTTTACTATTGTTCAGATTTTGCTGAGTTGTTTAATAAGGGTGTATGGGAAAATGAAAAGTTTTTGTAATTTTTTTATCTTATTATTTTATTTTATTAAATATGGTGAATGCCATTTGTAAAAATGAAATCATGAGCTTTAGATTTTGTTAATTATCCTACTCTAAACCATGTGAATGTATGCATATGTTCATATTTAAATTCTTAAAGACAAAAGAATGTTTATTTTTATTTTTATATCATATTTACTTTTGTAAACATTTATCAACATATATATCACAATCTTTTTATAAATTTCACACTCAATCTTTAATTTGGTTCATACATTTATTTAAAAATTTATATTTACACAATTTACATTCATATAATTTTTTTTTTTATTTATTTTGTACAACTTTATAAAAAGAAAAGAATGGATTTAAACACTTTGATTTCATATTAATAATCGTTATATTTATTTATATAAGAGAATTAAATCTTAAAATAAATCTTTTTGAAATTTGTTACATCTACCAATATATATTTAATATTTTAGAAAACAACTATCATTTTTTTTCATATATTAATCTCAGGCTTTTAATTTCCATTATATTTTTAATACTTTTTATTTTGAAGTTCAATACTTGTTTTTAAAAAATCACTTATTCTTAAATTTCTAATATAAATTTCTATTTAAAATCCAAATTATTTATTTATTCTAGAAAATTTTCTAATTAAATCACAATTTATTTTCAAAAATAAATTTAGTTACCAATTTAAACTTGATAAATTTCAGGAATGTTACAGATTTCCCCCCTTAAAAGAATTTCGTCCTCGAAATTGCAAGTAAGACGAGAAAGAAAAGATAATAGATAAAGAAATGGTTGATCGGATCAGGTCGAAATATTTATTCTGCATTTGGTTTTCCAAATCAGAATATTAACAACATGAGAACAAACTCATACAATTATTTCACAATATATTTGGGTTCACCGGTCTACGAATATACGAGGGCATTGACTAGTTCGAAGGGATAACTAATCGTTCGTAGAATATATCGGATCCCAGAGAATAGATAGATGGATCAAATCTTCATATTAGTTAACCAATTTACTTAATTTAAAATTTCCAATTTATTTAATATTATAAATTTCAAATTCATTAGAGTTTAGAACGAAAAGCTGATAAGAAATCGATGAAGATACGAAGTAAGGATTTCTACAACGATTCGTAAGGCCACTATCACACCGAAACTTCTTTCTGGAGCTGACACGAAGCAATCAAAAGAATTTAGAATCGAATCAAAGGAGATTGAGAAGAAAGGTTGTTTCCGCTATTGCGGGGTATTGACCATTGGTAGTGGTATTCCCCCGTCCCCTACCTCGTCCTCTTCTCGCACTCATACTTACTATCAGTGGATAGCAAGAGAATTTACTGAGGCACTCGAACGGATATCTTAGGGATATACTCATTCTAGGGTTTACTTCACCCTATCTCTAATGAGTTACTCAATGTGTTATACTCCTGAGCTAAAGTTTTACCCTCAGCTCTGATACCAAATGTGACGACCCTGACTCGACCTTCGAAAATCGGCACCGAATACGACACTCGTATTCAAATGCCGCAGGTTCAAACGTCGAATCTGGTTCGCCGGAGCTTATAACACATTAAGTAAATAACACAGCGGAAGAAAAGAATAGCATATATCATAAATACAACATTTGATACAATAACTGATACAATATGATACAACAGATGATATAATGAATATACATCATAGATATGATACAAGATAATAGCGGCGGAAAGAAAAGATAACACTAGCAGCGGAACAAATCTCCAAAATAGTCTTCAAGAAAGAACTCCAGAAAACAGTAATCTCCATCTCCAAAGCACCAATCTAGAAATGGCTCGAACTCCAAAACAAGATGAAGAGAAGCAACTCGATCCAAAATGCGATTGCCAAATCCTAAGGTTGAAAGCTATCGAATCTACACCTACCATTGATTATCTGAAAACCCCAACTCTAGACTGCCCGTGTGGGAAAATAGTGGGCACCCAGAGTTTAGGAAAGGAACAATAAACTCCAGGTCAGTCATGGGACTGGTATGAGCAAACAAAAACATTTGGTCTTTAAACAAACAACAGAATTTAAATTTGAAATCCGCAATGCTTTTTGGAAAATGAAACTACCATAAGGCCTCCCGGCACACACACAATGCAAACGCACACATGGGGGAGATTTCTCCTTATGATAGTCAAACATGCTTACTACGAGGAAAATTCTTTGATATTATTACTAGTGCATAGTGGAAAATCTTTCGAAAGTATAATATAAATCCTAGCCAGCATAGGTACCATGATACTATGCCTACTATAGCTGCCATGTTAAATGGCAGGTTCTACAACTAAAACCGTACAAGGCACGTATTGGATGAATGGATTTCCAACAAATGGTCAGGCTAAGGAACTTCCTACTGCCACATGGGATCGCCTCTGGTGGGACGTCCCGAGAAACTAACGTTACGGTTAGATCTCTGCCAACACAAGGCCGGGTTACCTCTGTAACTAGGTAACTACTACACGAATATGTCATCCCCCGGTCCTTTGGGACCTTTATCCGAGGCGCCTCAAAGCAACAACCACACAGTAAATGAGATTGGAGCAACCACATAGGTTAAATATCAGGGCTCCATACCTGATACCACCCTTTACCAGAAGGGAATGACACACCCTAAAGGGAGCGACCCTCATAACCTTGCCGCATCTTTCCTGTTTCGACCATTTCCGGGGAGTGAGGTCCTGATGCAGTCTCGTCCACAAAGCTACGCTTTGTACAACAAAGCCATGCTTTGGGTCAACAGATGACCAAAGCAATGATCACAAAGATAAATGATCAAATAAATGATCATATCACAAATGATCAACCAATGATCACCACACAGCAGCACTCAGCATGCCACATTACCAAATTGGGAATATCACTGATAAATATCAACTACATAACCTCTGATCTCGTACGTCTCAGAGAAGGGTGTTAAGCTAAGAGAATAAATTCTCCGCCACCAAGCAGAAATGTATTTGATAGAGATCAGTTTAATATCTCAAAGTGTAATGGCGGACATACAACCATACCAGTCTGGTCCGGGTTCGAACAGAACCGAAGGCACTTCCGAAGAAGCCCTTGCAAATCCGGGTATTCACAATCCCGATCGGACTTCCCATCACTTAGGAAATCTCTATACTGGCGCGACTCAGTGCAGAGACAATCGATAAGTCGTCCTATCATTCTCGCAAATACCCGGTCTTCACCACCGGTCTTCAATGCTATCCATAACGACGTATCACATATTCGGAATGGGCTATATGACACAAAGGTCCTCTCCCGGCTAAACCGAATAGTGAGCGCAATATTTAAAAAACATATGGATATGGGATTTCAATTAAGTCACAACTTAATGATTCAAAACTTTTCTTTCAAAACGGTTAAACAAATCGCCATTTTTAATCTTTACACAAAAAGATTTATTTCACAAAGTTCACCCCGTTTCACAAAGATCTATTCATGGATTTCAAAAACAATTCCCATTCAATTTGGGTTAACCCAGTTAAATCTTTAAATTAAAGATTTATAGCTTTCAAAACACGTTTCCAAAGATTTATCTATAATTTGGAAAACTATCTTCAATTTAGACTTGAAATCCTTTAACACAAATTGGAAATTCATTCTTATGTGAAAGCTTCAATCATTTGAAAACAAATAGTTTTCGTTTCCGAAAAATCCAATTTGTACAAGTTGAAATCTTGGGTTGAATTTTAAATTCCAAAACATCACCTTTAAAATGGTTTTAAAAACCCATATAAACCCATTAATAAGTTGGATAACTTTTAAATCCTAGTTCCCAAATTATAGCATTCAATTTCAAATATTGAATTCAAATTTAAATCCAATTATTTAAATTTCAAAACTCAATCAAGTTATTTAAAAATAATCATTTTCCAAAAACTTCAATTCTGGTTCAAAAACTATTTTGGATTTAAAAATTCAATTTTAAAGCAATTTCAAAATCTGTGACTTAACTAATTTCCACGTGCAATCCATATTTGTGTGTGTATAAGTGTGGTTCAGGGGTTTTACACAATAAGAGTGCCACATTATCAATCAGCACAGATTCAATTATTAGAATTCGATGTGGGTTTCGGATAACCAAATGGAATCCGACTCCCTGTCGCATCGAAATCCAAATGTCGTTTTACAAGTAAAGGGGTTTGCATATTCATATAACAATATATACATCACAGATATAACAGCTCAGTATAAAGCATCACATAGCGTCACATATCAAATATATCAATCCATCACACAACATTCATTAACAATCAAACATCTTAAATAAATCATGTGGTTATAAATTTTATTACCCACATAATTACTTTTATTTGAAATCTTTAAACCAATGATTAATTATCATTAACTATAATTAATTAAGTCTTAACCATCTTCATCTATTAATCATTTACTAAATTAATTATCTTAATTAATTATCCTTTAATTGTGATTAATTAATCTTAATTACATATTCCCCAATTAATTACTTTAAATAATAAACTTTTAATTTTTGATTGATTAAATCTTAGTTAAAATTAATTGTCCTTAATAAATAGATTTATTATTCCTTAATTAATTTCAACAATTAATTATACTTAACCAATTACAATTAATTATATTCAATTAATTAATCTAGTCAATTATCAAAATTAATTGCATTAATTAATTACTAAATTATCCCTAGATAATTATCACCCATTATTAACAACATTCCATTAATTTTACACTTAAGAAAATTTGAATTAGATTAATAAATCATTTCTAATTAATATTAATCTAAATCATTATTTAAAAATCAAATAATTAAGTGAAATCCTTAATTATTCAAACTAATTTAATTACTTATTAATTGACCCATTTAAATTCAAAATGTATTAAAACAATACATTTCTAAATTTAAATTCAAATTCTATTTAAAAATTTGATATTTAAAATGTTTAATCATTAAACATTAATTCAAATTAAAATAATTATAAACCTTACAACAAAATGAATGTTAAGGAACATTCATTATCTAAATATAAAGAAGGATTTAAATTGATTTTTTTCAATTTCCAAATTTAAATTAAACATTTCATATTTTAATTCAAATACTAAAGGAAACAAATTCTTTCAAGTTTTAAAACTTATTTGAAATCAAATTTCATTTTCAAATTCACTTTTAAACATATGAACATGTTCATTCATTTTTAAATTTACAAACTGTTGAATTCAAAACTGGTTTTCAAAGAAACTTAAAAAAACAGTTTTTCTTTTTATCTGAATTCAAGAACAAATTTAAGTTTCACTTCAACATCTAAATCTGTTCATACCTTTAAAACTTACAAAACTGTTTTTAAATCTAATTCTGGTAAAAAAAAAAAACAAACCTGAAACTGATTTAGACTTGTCTTCAAATCTGAATTTAAAACTTGTTTAAATTTAGATTTTCATTTTAAAGACTTTGAATTCACAACTACATTTGAATTCAGTTACAACTTATGCTTGAATCAAACCCAGATTTTAAAAATATGAATTCATTCAAACATTAAAACTGCATAATTCTCTGGTTTTAAAACCCTGCAAAACTGTTTAAATTTTGATTTAAAACTGAATTTAAATTTAAGAATTCAATTTTTAAAAACTTTGAATTCTAAACTTCATTTGAATTCAGACTTACTTATTTTTGAACTAAATTACAATCTTTAAATTATGAATTTTTCCAATTCATAAAAACTGCTAACTACAGGTTAAACTCTGTAATCAACTAACCCGAGAACCTATCATATTTACTTCGAGTTTTCCTACCCATTGCTTCGAGTGAGAAGCACAAATTGCCGAGAATTACCCGAGTCAATTAATCCCTGCATATTACAGAAGTCCACCAGACCATAAGAAACTACTGCAAACCTGACCACATCCCTTAAACTCGCCTCCAACCATCATCATCGACGCGACCCTGGCCATAGCTTCCTCTACACTTCTTCTACAACTCCTCAAATCCCTACTCCACTTGATGCAACATAGAGCATGTGCAGATGCTATGAACTGCACACATAAAATCAGGTTTTTGAAAACCTAGAAACCTCAATTTCAATCACCATCTCTTCTGAACCAACTTCTGATCATCTATCACCACCTCACTGACAAAAAAAAAAACTGACAATCTTCCCCTACCAACCCTTCTGCATTCCACCTCCAGAAAGAACCAGAGCCCCCATGATACACTAGAAACTAAAATGAACCAAAATGACCCAATCTGTTTCACAGAAATGCTCACTCTCATGTGAAATTAAAATGTAATATTTTGTTTCCAAAGTCCACAAATTCAATTATGCATTCTGGTTGCAACTGTTTTAATGTTTAAAAGGTTTGATGTACTTACTTCTAAAAAAATATTTACTGTTAAAATTGTTTTCCAGAGACTACAGAATTTTAAATATAGTTAAATTTGGATTTATAACTATCATTCTAAACAACAAAGTTTGTTTATACTACAAATTCTAGTTCATACCAAATCAGGTGGTAAGGGATTCTAAATAATCTTAGTTTTTTTTTTCAATTAATTTGATAACCTGTTTTCTAACAGAGAGATGTCTCTGTATATCTACACACAGATACTTAATCAACCATATACACGCAGTCAAACATACATGCATGCAAACAACTTCAACATCATCATGGCAGAATCGAACTTCAAAAGAAAAAGAACCAAACAACAAATTCAAAGTTGAGGGTTTGCTCACCTTGGAGTTGTGCAGTGGAGACAAGAACAGAGATAGAGATGAATTTCTTTTGAGCCTGAACAAAAAATTTTTTTTTTTCTTCTTCAATCTTTTAAAGATTAGATCTGCAGAAGTTTGTAAATTCAAAACTTTGCTCAAACTCCTGTTTATTTTCTTGTTTACTTCATCAATGACAAACAATAGAATTTATTTACTTACAGTTTGAATTTGTTTAAAGCTTCAAACTTGATTTATTTTCCAAGCTGCAGACTTCAATTCACATTTACTTTCAAGTTGAATCTGCATTTTTGATTTTGTTCAACTGTTTTAAACTTATGCTTTATCATTGATTAACAACATTAAATTAAAAGCTTTTTAAATAAATTTACTTATCTTTATTTAAATCCCAAAGAGAACTGCACTGTTCTAACCCATTTCAGGTTGAAGCCTTTGCATTCCATCTGAGTTTGCTTTGTGTTTTTTTTTTCCATAAATCTGCAATTCAAGTTTTAAACTTGTTGTTGAAATTGATTTAAAAATCATAATTCTATAAACTATACATTTAAAACAAAACTCACCTGAATGTACATCACTACACCTTGAAAACACTTCAGATTTTTCTTTTTGAATTGAGTTGAAGCAAGCTTTAATTTTTTTACTGTCTACAGGTTTGAGACTTCCTTGAATTGAGAATAAGTTGGTTTTCCAATTTTTCTTCTACTTTACTTCTTTCAACTGGAATATCTAATTTTGATCTTGAACTTCCATTTGCATACTTCAGGCTTGCAACTCCCCATTGATATTGAAACTGGATTTGTTTTTTCTATGTTGAATTCCTGGTCTTAAACTTGCATGTTTACATGCTTTAGATTTTTTTTCAATTTCTTTGGTGTTTTAGATTGAAGTGCCAAATCTTTTGTTTACTATTGTTCAGATTTTGCTGAGTTGTTTAATAAGGGTGTATGGGAAAATGAAAAGTTTTTGTAATTTTTTTATCTTATTATTTTATTTTATTAAATATGGTGAATGCCATTTGTAAAAATGAAATCATGAGCTTTAGATTTTGTTAATTATCCTACTCTAAACCATGTGAATGTATGCATATGTTCATATTTAAATTCTTAAAGACAAAAGAATGTTTATTTTTATTTTTATATCATATTTACTTTTGTAAACATTTATCAACATATATATCACAATCTTTTTATAAATTTCACACTCAATCTTTAATTTGGTTCATACATTTATTTAAAAATTTATATTTACACAATTTACATTCATATAATTTTTTTTTTTATTTATTTTGTACAACTTTATAAAAAGAAAAGAATGGATTTAAACACTTTGATTTCATATTAATAATCGTTATATTTATTTATATAAGAGAATTAAATCTTAAAATAAATCTTTTTGAAATTTGTTACATCTACCAATATATATTTAATATTTTAGAAAACAACTATCATTTTTTTTCATATATTAATCTCAGGCTTTTAATTTCCATTATATTTTTAATACTTTTTATTTTGAAGTTCAATACTTGTTTTTAAAAAATCACTTATTCTTAAATTTCTAATATAAATTTCTATTTAAAATCCAAATTATTTATTTATTCTAGAAAATTTTCTAATTAAATCACAATTTATTTTCAAAAATAAATTTAGTTACCAATTTAAACTTGATAAATTTCAGGAATGTTACAAAAATAGATATGGAAAGTACAATCCAAACAAAACAACCAAACCAAAACTTTTGTCCAACCATGGTTCGCAGATACACAATGGTTACACCTGGATCCCCCAGGAAACAATCTGTATCCGTAAGCTTTCTCAGCCCTGCGAGTTACGCCATGATGACTAGTAGGGTGAAGGATACACAATGGTTACGCCTGGGTCCCCCAGGAAACAATCCGTACCCTAGGCTATTTTAGCTAAGCAGTTTCGCTACTAATGCGACCTACACAGATTGCAGGATACACAATGGTTACGCCTGGATCCCCCAGGAAACAATCCGTACCCCTAGGCCAGACTCAGCCAGGCAGTTGCGCTATGCAGTCGCGAGAGAAAAAAACCATGGGTTACGCCACGGTGGGAAAACTCGAGTATCACATCCGGAAAACCAAAAATCAGAGAGAATAATATCGATAGAATGAATCCACAATGTGGCCCCAAAGCGGATATCAAGTAGAGGCACTTTCCATATCTTTACTTCGAAATATATATCATATAGTACCTTTCCAATTACTTTCAAATATCATACTTATATAAAGTCCATTATATATAGGATTCCATTTTCAAATCGAATACTTTCCAAATCAATAGTATATCAAATCACACTTATGTAGGCTTCGATTATATAAAATTCTCTTTCCAAATTGAGTACCTTTCAAATCAATAGATTTCCAATCAACTTCATACTTATACAAATCCATTTTATATAAGTTCGACCAATTCCAAATCAAGTACTTAATAATATAAGGTTCTAAATTTCAAATTATTTCTATATCAATTTAGTTTCAAAATCATATATGATTTCACTTATTTTCTTCCAAATTAAATGTCTCAATTTCAAAGCTCCCAAAATAATAGGTTTAGAAAATAATCCCAGTTTCCAACTTTATAACTATTCCTTTAAAAACTTTAAACTTTTTATTTCTATATGAAAAATCCAATTTTCCTTTTTCAAATTATTTATTTAACAAAAGTTTCAAATTAACTTAAGTCATACTCTTCATACTTTAAACATACAAAACTAAACTTATATTCTTTATCAAATATTTTATACTCTTCGAAATTTCTTAGTTTTAAAATTTTAAACCTTGATTTGAAAGTGCCCGAACCTTCAAAATAGTCGGTGAAATCAAATTTCAAATCCAAGATTTCGAAATCAGCAACAAATCAGTAAATCAATTTTTTATAATAGAGTTATACTAAAACAAATTCAAAATTCGAGGATTGAACACCGGTTCATTTCAAATCATTTCAAATATATATACATATATCTTTCGAATATCAAATCATACTTCGGAATTGGAAATCAAAATTGGTTTCACAAAATCACTCGCATAGCAAAGCTACTAAAGTGTCCTCTCCCCAACTCTGAGACTCGAAAATCAATGTCGATGATGCGTGCACTCATCACTGAAATTATTTTCCTGTGACATAAGTGAGTTCTGGACTTCTATTTTCTTGAAAACTTCATTGAGATTTCTTTGAAATCATTGGAATTCATTTGAACTCATTTGAAACATTTCTTATTTGGAAAATACTACTAAATTGTATTATTATTATATATATTTCCAAAATCTTAAACTAATTATAAAATACCAGAATTCAATTCTCGAATTTCAAATTTAACCCTTCAGTTATAAATCATTTTTAATCTCATCGATTAACACAAATATCACTTCATACTTTAATATTTGTTTCACAGAATTTCTCCATTTAATATAAACATTAATATATCCATTCTCATAATATTGCTTATATTTCTCTTTAATTTAAATTACATTCATTTCACATGTAATATTTCTCATTTAAAACTAATTTATTTGCAAATCATTTCATAAGGAATTTCTTTACGACCAATTTATAAAACTTGATTCCTTTTTGTAAGATATTGTTCGAGTTTAAAGTTATCACAACTTTATTTATAACCATTTATTGCAACATCTATTTATTTCATAACAATTTACAAGTCATGGCTTTATTTGTAATCATTTCACTTTTAATTCATATTGCTTATTCCACTTAGTTTCACCTTTACCTTTAAATTTATCTATGACATGTTTCATAAATGTTAATTAAGTTTATAAACATCTTTTTCCAATTTAATCTCATTTACAACATTTCCTTAATCACAATTTCAATTTGAACATCCCAAGGCTTAAATTTCACACGTGTATATTATTACATTACATGCTAAGAATGTATACCCCAATTCTATTCATTTAGTAAACATAGATATAACAAAATAAACCTTATTTTACTTTCTTTCAAATTAAGGTTATCAACTCAACTATATAATTCAACCTAATTATCAAGTTTCACTCTTATATTAATACAAAAAGGTTTCGATTATCCAAAATATCCAAATATTCCATTTTTTCCAACAGATGAAACTACATGTCAACAAACAATAAAATTCACATCAACATTTCAATTTCATAAACAAATATCCTAATTATTCATTTTATTCTCTTTAATACACCATTATTAAACTAGTGTTTAGTCCATTAATTCAATCAACAATAATTAACCAATGTTTATAATTGGATTAAACACAATATGTCAACAGAAATGATAATAATTAAATATTACCATTTCATAAATCAAACACATTACAAATAAATATATTAGTCTTAAAAATTTATTCCTTTATATATTTCATATATTATTAGGAAAAATAATTTCATTTCAAAATTTATATAAAACATTTTTATAACACTAACAAATACGCGCTCTCGTATATACACTCAGACAACTTATTCTAGGGTATTACTACCATATCTCTAATGAGTTAACCCCAACCTGCTAAGGTATGTCTAAACCAAAGCTTTGATACCAACTGTAACAGCCCACCTTTTTGGATAGTTCAAATTGACAATAAACACACATGTCAGAATCAAACCATTCAAAAGGGAGGATTGTTAATGGGGTAAATAAGAAGAAAAAAAGAAAAAGGAAAGAGAAAAACAAAATACAGAATCTCGCAGCGTAACGACAAAATATAATAATCAAATAAACAGTTCATGAAGCTGTTTTACAAATAACATGTCATTACACTTTTACAAATTCAAATCAGAGTTATACATATATCATAAATAACCAAATAATGCAACGGAACACAGAATGTAGTGGAATAATAAATAGCAATAATATACTGAATCTTCGTCTTCGTCCACCTGAAATTTAAATAATTACAATAAACTATAAGGTGATAACAAAGATATATCAAATAAATGAACAAATATACATTCAATCATAATAGCATCCATCACAACATACAATCAACATTCAAATCAATCAATTCAAGAAATCAACCTATTCAATAATATGTCACAGTAATTATTAGTCATCACATATTGGAATTTAGCTATTCAAATTAAATATTAATAAATATTCCAAACCAAAAATCAAAAATTTATCACTGTATGACCTGGTTTAAATTGCAATAAAATTTTAGTATTTCGTGAGTGAGTTTAAACACTCACCTTCTGGATTTCCCTTTTCTAGTCGGATTAGGATTCACTACTACTTCCTCCTTTTGAGTTGTTTCCTTCTATCTTAATCTTTTTTTAGAACGTTTTGGAAGAGATAGAGAAGTTGCTATAGATCTAGATTTAAAGAAAAAGATTTGAAAAAAAGAAGAATGTTTGAATTTTTTTTTTTAAAGAAGATGAAGAATTGAAAAAGAAAAGGAAGCTTTCAAAAAGAAGAAGATTTGAAGAAGTAGAAACAAAAAGATAAAGAATGAAGTAAAAAAAAAAGAGAAGAAGGAGATTTAAAGAAGAAAAAATGAAAATGGAAGGAGGAAGGTAAAGAGAGAAAAAATGAGATGGAAGTTTTATTTGGAAAATGAAGCTATAGAAGATGAGATTAGAAAATGAAATATGAATAAAGGAATGAAGATGGAAACAAATGAAAAGCTAATAAGGTATATATAAACAAACTAGGAATCGAAATAAAGTAAAATATGAACAGCCCTAAAACGTAGTATTGAAAGATGTGAACTAAATGAATATGAGGTGATAGAAGAAATAAAATTCAAATGAAGAAATAAAATTATAGATTATTTAATAATAAGGAAATAAAGGTGGAGGGACAAAATGCACGTTTAGTTTTAAATGCTTTAGGCATTGACAATGCATAAGGAAATGTATGTAGGAACGAGAAAATTTGCAAACCAAAGGAAAATAAAAAAAAATTATAACCAAAAATGAGATGGAAAGAATTAAATATAGCCTAAAAGCTTAGGCTTAGGTATTAAACCGAAGGATAAATGAACGGACCAAGTTTTAATAATGAGGTAACTATTTTAAAACATACATGCAATAAATAAAAAGAAATGAAGGGACCACATACACATTTTGAAATTCAATTTCTTTCGAAACGTAACCAAATTAATTTCATTCACTCAAATAATACTCAATTTGTACATATACAAATTTTTATCTACGCACAATTAATAAAATTATACCTACCTTAAAAATGAGAACGTTCAATTCTTTTATTTCCATTAAAGCACCATTTCTGTTTAACACAAAATGTATGTTTCTTTTATTAAATCTATTAATTGCAATCAAAGTTTTCTTTCCTTCTAATCGAAATCTTTCCATTACATTAATTGCAATTAATAACAAAGTTAAATTTCAAAATAGATAAACCAAAATGGACGAGAAATAGGATAATTGTTTCCTTAAGTCATTTAAACATGTTTATAAATTTGTTGTTTTACACCATCGTAATAAATAACTTACTTAAATTATATTCCTATTCTTGAAATCAAATATGTATGCTAAAACAGCGTTCAAATAAATGTACATTTCCTTTTTTTAACAAATCATTCTATTCTTTACTCTAATGAAATTAAATCTACATTCACAAATGAAATATTTCAAGGCAAGGCTCACGTGTAAATAAATAAAACTTACTGGAAGACCAAAAGAGGCATGTATTTAATGAAAGAAGGTAGTAATAAAATAAAATAAATGAAAGCGACAGATTTGAATTTGAGAATGTAGTCCGTACATAGAAATCACAAATCAAATATGCTAAAAAAACAATTCATTTTAACATATTTTATTAGCCCTAATACGCTCAAATTTACACACATATATGTATTTTTACTTAGTAAACAGTAAATAAAATTAAACACTACAATTAACATAATGAGGACCGCCACCCCACACATTAAAAGAAACTGAGACCCCAAAGTCAAATTTGAAACGGAATAAATCTCCTGTTGGGCGAGTTCTCACTACCGGTCCAAACCTCCATCTCCAAACAACACCGAATCACCTACCTCCCAAACAATGTCGGTCCGAACCTCCATCTCCAAGCAACACCAAACCACAAACAATGCCGGTCCAAACCTACATCTCCAAGCAATACCGAACCAAGACCTATCTCCATGCATTGCCGGTCCAAACCCTCTCCAAACAATGCCGGTGCAAACCTCCATCCCATGCCTATCAAACCAAGCCCCCTCACTACCGAACCACCAACTGCCGGACCATCCCACACTCCACCCATTGCCGAACCAAGTTCCACCGAACCAAGGCATACCAGGCCAGATTGCATCAGCCCTACCAGCAGCTATATACATCCAAGACCCCTGCCCCCAGCCTCACTCTATAAATAGAGGGGCAGGGGTACAACAATGACAAACAAGTTTGAGAGCTCAAGCACGGATAGAACTTTCAAACGAATTTCAGTTACTTGTAATAAAAGCTTTGTACTTGTAATCTGAATAGAAAAGGAGAATAAGATATAAAGTGGACGTAGGCACGTTCTGGCCGAACCACTATAAATCTGTGTGTCTTTTACAGTTTAGTCCCTGCTTTTTATATATTTGCATAAATCACCCAAATCACTAGAAACAACATAAAATCAACTAATTCATACGACTTGGAGGTGTTTTCCCATTTTTTGTGCAAACATTTTTGGTGCTTTCACTGAGAAGAGGAGCTCGAAGCTTCAGCTTCTCCCACTTAACCCTTTTCCTATCAGCATCGTTCATTGCTTGGAAAACATGCCTCCCGGACGGAAGAAAGATGCTAACAAAGGAAAGAACATTGCAACTAGCAGTATCCCAGATCCAGTAATCAGAAATCAAGACAATCGTCCGGTTCCAACAGCAAATGGAAATCAGGCAGATCCGACAGCCCTTGCTACGGAACAACCAATTATAAGGACGGATCTGGACAGGGTTGTGGCTGAAGTAACTAACCGCTTCGCATCTCAACAAGAAGCCTTGGTGGACCAACTCATGTCACGCTTAAGGGATGCTGAAGAATCCAACCGCAACACTGAATCATGGGGTGAGTCCCGGTCTGGAGGATCTGGGAGACGACAAAGGTCTTTCTTCGTCGAAGAGGTTAACAACAGAAACAGCAATGGTAGGGTCCGAGCCCGGACTCAGCCCGAATTCCGACCCGAGGAAACACTTGGAACCGAACCCAACGAGGGAGGTGCCAGGCAGGGGTCGGATGTAGCTGAGCCTGTCATACTACCTAACCATGGAAACACCAGTAGACGGGGCTGAGCTGGAGTCTAGCCCGAAGTTGGACCCGAGGAAGTGCTGAGAACAGAACCCAGCATGGGAAGATCAAGGCAAGGGCCAACTGTGGCAGACCCCAGCATGCCCTCGGAAGACCAAAGGTAGCCATTGGAGAATGTTAGGAGTGACAGACGATACCATCCCTACAAGTCGTCTGGACGGAATCAATCCCGCAGGGAAGAACCAAACTCATTTCTATCCGCCCCAAATTCTGATAAATGATGGCGCGATTGTTCAGAGAATGCGTCCAACGGGATCAAAGGGATCGCGGGATAGGCGCTAGGGTAACCAGCCCCTTCACCCGCAATATCGAAACTGCCATCACCCCCCGAGAATTGAAAATGCCAACAATGGAACCTTATAAGGGAACCTTTGACCCCATCGTACACTTACAGAGATACACCCAGCATATGCTCATGAGCGGAGCAACAGAGGGAGTGTTGTGTAAATGCTTCCCACTATTCTTGGCAGATCTAGCTACCTCCTGGTTCTGCCACCTACCCCAAGGGTCCATCAGCACATGGGAAATGTTGAAACAAAAGTTCATCAGCCAGTTCCGCATTCATGTGGAACAACCCAAGGACGCTTATTCCTTATCTAATATCAAACAGAAACCCGGAGAGACAGTGCAACAATATCTAACCCGATTCAACGCCACAGCGGCCGCAGCCCAAGATGCCGACGAGAAACTTATCCTAATGGCCCTCTGCAGTGGTATACATCCGGATACTAAATTTGCTAGAAGACTAACCAAGGAAAAACCAGCTACTTTACCTGATTTCTTCCATGAAGCTGGAAAATATATGAGACTTGAAGACGCTTCCACTGAGAGGCAGTCAGGGCAACAGGCTAAGACAGCTCCAGACAGGGTTCCCGCTGTAGCAAAGGATGTTCGGAGAAATGACTCTAGAGACGATGCTGGGGGCAAGAAGGGAGAAAAGCGCTTATATCGACCAGGACCAAGATTTGACTCTTACACTCCTTTGAATGAAACAATCGAAAACATCTTCCTAGCCACTCATTAAATACAAGCCCCCCCCCCCCACAAGAAGGAGTCAGATAACGCACTCAAGTCTGGAAAGTTCTGTCGCTTCCACGAATCCCATGGACATGACACCAACGAATGCCACCATCTCCGGGACTTGATTGAAGAACACATCAGAAGGAAGAGACTGGAACGCTATGTAAAAAGCCAGAACAGGACTCCAGCTCCCGCCAATGAAAACCCAGGGCTACCCCTCCCAGAAGTAGGCGGAGGAAATCGCAACACCAGCAGCTCTAGTCAAGAAAAGATAGTGGTCCATACCATATCAGGAGGACCACACATCACAGACAGAAGATGGGCAGAGATGGAAAGATACGGTAAGTCACTTAGAAACGATGAAGGCTACGTTAATTCTGTTATGGAAGAACACCACCCGAAACGGAAAGGGAAAGACGACATCACATTCAGTAGGCGTGATCTAGAGGGAAGGCAGTACCCACACATGGATCCTATGGTCATCTCTGCCTGGTTCGGTCTAGCCAAAGTTTTTCGGATTTTAGTAGACACTGGAAGCTCAGTAAATATCCTATTCAAGCATGCTTTCGACAAAATGAAGCTGTCAGTGAAGGATGTGTCTCCCTGCAACAAACCACTACATGGTTTCACTGGAGATGCGAAGATGCCCCTCGGGCAACTGGACCTCTTTGTTGAAATAGGAAGTCATCCCCTCTCCGTTGTGCGAAAACAAACATTTGTACTAATAGAGAACCACTCGGCCTACAATGCCTTTTTGGGAAGACCAGCCTTGTCTGACTTCCCAATTGTCCTAGCCCCGTGGTGCTTGAAGATGATAATTTCCAACAGATAACGGAATATGAGAAATAGAGGGAGATCAAGACGCTGCTCGAGACTGCTATATAATTGAACTTCGCAATAACCGTAGAAAAGATAAAGGGAAAAATGCAGAGACTACTCTCTGCATGAAAAGCTTGGAAGCATAGTAACTAAAGAAAGCCCCTCCTCTTCGATATACCAGTGATCCTTTTAATGAATTAGACCCCAGGGACAAAGGGGAGGAGGCCACCGCCGAGCCTGCAGAGGCTATGGAATTCGTAGCTGTAGAAAAACATGACTCAAGTAGACTATTGAAAATTGGATCTCAACTAAAAGAAGAATTAAAGGATCAACTCATTGATTTTCTTCGCCACAACATAGATGTATTTGCATGGACGCACGCTGACATGACAGGGATCTCCCCAGACGTAGCATGCCACGTACTGAACATCGATCCCACCAAGGTGCCAGTAAAGCAGAAAAAGAGAAGCATGGGGGCAGAACGATCAGCAGCCCTCGAGGAAGAAGTAAAGAACCTACTTGCCAATAACTTCATACGAGAAGCCATCTACCCAGAATGGATCGCCAACCCGGTACTGGTAAAGAAGGCTAATGGGAAGTGGCGAACATGCATCGACTTCTCCAACTTAAATGACGCTTGTCCGAAGGACTGCTTCCCACCCCCCGAATCGATCAGCTCGTGGACAGCACAACGGGACACGAACTCTTATCCTTTATGGATGCATACTCAGGATATAACCAGATCCCTATGCACGCCCCCGATCAAGACCACACTAGTTTCATCACTGACCGGGGATTGTACTGCTACAGAGTAATGCCTTTTGGACTTAAAAACGCCGGAGCTACTTATCAGCACCTCGTCAACAAGATGTTTGCGGAACAAATAGGACGAACTATGGAAGTTTATGTGGATGACATGCTGGTAAAATCGAGGAAAGCCAACGATCATATAAGCCAACTAGATGAGATGTTTCAAGTACTTCGCCAATATGGAATGAAGCTGAACCGTCTAAAGTGCTCCTTCGGAGTATCGTCGGGAAAGTTCTTGGGATTCATCGTCTATGCCAGGGGGATTGAAGCAAACCCCGAACAAGTTCGGGCTTTGTAAGATATCAAGATACCATCCACTCGAAGAGAGATGCAAAGCCTAAACGGAAAAGTGGCCGCCCTAAGCAGGTTCATCTCTAAAGCAACCGAAAAATGCATCCCTTTCTTTGAAGCTCTAAAGAAAGACAAAGGAAAGTTCGAATGGACTGACGAATGCTCGACAACATTCCTTAACTTAATCGAACACCTCCAGAGACCACCAGTACTCTCAACTCCAAATGAAGGCGAGGAACTATACCTATACCTTGCTGTATCGTCCCATGCTTTAAGCGCCGCTTTGGTGAGAGAAGACAACCGCACGCAGTGGCCCATATACTTTGTAAGCAAGAGATTTACAGGGGCAGAAGCCAGATACCCCAAACTTGAAAAGCTAGCATACTGTTTGCTAATCACGTCACAGAAACTGCGGCACTATTTCCAATCTCATTCCATCAGAGTTTTAACCGATCAACCGCTAAGGCAGGTGCTCCATCGCCCCGACACTTCGGGCGACTACTTAAGTGGTGCATTGAACCGAGTCAATATAATATCACCTAACATCCTCGCACCGCTATCAAGGGGCAAGCCATAGCTGATTTCATTGCCGAATTCACTACTAACGAAGGTAAGGAGCAATCTGAAATAGCAGAAGATATCAAGTGGAATCTCTTCGTAGATGGAGCATCAAACGAACAAGGCTCGGGGGCAGGTGTTGTGATAATCACCCCCAGGGGAAGGAAGCTGCATTATGCCCTAAGGTTGGAATTCGCTGCTACCAACAATGACGCAAAAAACGAAGCAGTGATAGCCAGATTAGAACTTGCCCTGGAGATTGGAGTCGGTTCTTTATGTCTCCATAGCGATTCTCAGCTTATTGTAAATCAAATACTGGGAGAATTCCAGACTCGAGGAGAACGACTCACAGTATATCTAAAGAAGACCAAGCTGCTGCTCAATCAATTGGATCGCTGTTTAATTAAGCACATTCCTCGAGAAGAGAATCAGGAGGCTGACGAACTGGCAAAGCAAGCTAGCATAAAGGACGGCACCGCTTCCCGAACAATAACCATCTCAAAGCAACTAGCCCCGAGTTACAAGCCAATGAATATGATAGCTGCAATCGAAGAGGAAACTTGGATGATTCCCATCCGGAAGTACTTACAAAGTGGCGCACTGCCCGACGAGCATAACGAAGCTAAGAAAATCTTAAGGAAAGCTTCCCGCTACACATTACAAGAAGGCATCGTTTATTGGCGCGGCTTCTCTAATCCCTTATTAAGGTGTATCGCTGGAAGGGAAGCCAGGGAAGTCTTGTCCAACATCCATCAAGGAAGTTGCGGAGATCACACCGGAGGGCAGACTCTAGTAAAGAAAATACTCCGATACGGGTATTACTGGCCCACTTTAAACAAAGACGCCTTGGACTTCGTCAAAAAATGCGACAGGTGCCAAAAATTTGCTAAGATTCCTCGACTACCCACAAATGAGATTACTCAAATGACCAACCCTTGGCCCTTTGCAATATGGGGAATTGACTTGATTGGCGAACTGCCGGTGGGCCGAGGCGGAGCCAAATATGCCATAGTGGCAGTTGACTATTTCACCAAATGGGTGGAAGCGGAGCTTCTAAATAAAATATCTTCGGCAAAAGTTATTAACTTCTTGATCAAAAATGTTTTATGCAGGTACGGGGTTCCACTCAAAATCATATCGGACAATGGACTTCAATTTGACAGCGAGGAATTCACCGACTGGTGCCAAGAGCACGGAATTCACAAAAGCTTCTCATCTGTGGCTTATCCCCAGGCAAACGGACAAGTCGAAGCTGTCAACAAAATCCTCAAAACTCTAATCAAGAAGAAACTTAAAAAGTCAAAAGGCGCTTGGGTGGATGAACTTCCTACGGCACTTTGGGCCTACCGCACATCTTACAGAACATCAACAGGGCATACTCCTTTCTCCTTGGCGTACGGATCGGAGGCCATGCTCCCAGTTGAAACTGTAGTGCCTTCCCACCGTAGGATCCACTAAAACCCAGCAGAGAATGAAGAACTCCTCCACATGTCTTTGGATCTAATTGAGGAGAGAAGAAACGATGCAGCACTCAAAGAAGCAGCTCACAAGCAAAAAGTGGCAGCACAATACAACTCCAAAGTAAAGCACCGCAGCTTACAAGAAGGAGATCTTGTCCTCAAGCGGATCTTCCCGTGCCCCGGAGCGCTTGATCCAACCTGGGACGGACCCTATGTAATTCATAAAGATCTCCACAACGAAGCTTATATTTTGTCAACAGTGGACGGAGAGGTGTTCCAGAGGGCATGGAACATCCAACACCTCCGTCGATACTTTTCTTAACTTGTACTGCCTATATGAAGTGAATTAACAAAGAGAATTAGTGGACGTAGGCATTTTCGTGCCGAACCACTTTAAAAATCTTGTCTCTTTTTAACTTGTTCCTTTATATCTTGGCTGCTTGTTGAGCTTTATCCATTTCTGTTGAATAAAATGCTGTATAACGACATTTCCATTTTGGACACTTCACGGCACAACCTCGCTTTGACAAGACCCAACAGGTACTATGCGAATGTATGCACTCGCCAATGAGACACTTTTGCTCCAGCATCCCTCTGCTGCGGGTTAACTCATTGCTCGCGACTGCCCTCAAAGCCAACTGTAATGAGCCGATTATAAGCCATCAAGAAGGCCGACTATAGCCGATGGCAGCTCATTACGGCTTTCGGCTTGCCGGCAACTGTGAACCTACTTTAAGCCCCAACATAAGGTGTGGCCAGCCAGGGGTAGTTCACGGTTGACGATCGGCACCTACGCTAGCCGGCCATAGTAAATCGAATAATACCCACGATTACGGACCATAATGGCTCGGGTAGTTACTGTGCGCGATCTCGGCTCCGATATGTCTTAAGTGCGGCTGTGGTAAAAAAGATAAACTCCCCGAGGAGGCGTAAGATTGGTGACAAATGTCTCCAAGACCCACAGCTAGGGAAAGTGACTACAAAACCCGTTTGCCATGAACTTAAGCATATCGACGGCCTTCCGTGATTGGAAGTTTTACTATTTCTTATATTTTCATTTTATTTATAAACCTCTCCTCCTATCCTCTATAACGATCCCTAAAGTACAGGACACAAAATAGGAGACACTCGCTAATGGGAATGAGAACTCACAGCTGGACGGCAGGTCACTCAGCTGCATTCCATATCCAATTACGCAAGGCATTCAAAGCTACCGTCTACAGCTAAAACTTGAAGGGCGGTACTTTCTTCTCTTATACATAAATATGTAACCATAATTTATTCGCACATCACACAAACATCGCAAGATATGAAATCATATTTTAAGCAAGAAATTGACATCAAACACAATTGAATCACAGGCATGTGCACAGCTATATTTCTTATGCAACACATCAGAATAACAAGAGCATTCAAATACAGCAGAATCAGTTTATGTTATAAAATTATGTAAAACCGTTCATTACAAATGACATAATTACAGCCCAAAAGTACACTAATGTTTTGGAACTAGTATATACAGGAGTGCCAAGTAAACCAAAAAAGTAGTCAGCTGCAGCAGGGTTCTGCCTCTTTCCTGCTAGCCCTCCGAGATCTACTTGACCACAGGATCAGAACTCCCAGCATGCTGGCCAGAGGTCCCACCTGTCCAATTCAGGAGAAGAATCTATTAGACCAACGATAAGCAATCAAGTTGAGAAAAGATTAAAAAGAGAAGACTTACCAGCGTCTGCTCTCTGATCATCATCCTCCAATTGCACACCCACTTCCTCGGCGGCAAGCAGCCGCATGCCTTCCTTCACCGCCGCCTTCTCCTCCTTGGTGAACTGTGCGGTAACCACAACCATTCTGAAGGCCGCGCCAACCTATTTATCCGCTTCAGCCTTGGCTTCCTCTAAAGCCCGGAGATATATCCTAGCCATAACCCGGGGATAATCGTCCATTCAGGACAGGTTGCCCTGCCTCCAAGTACGGAAATACATGTCCTGGAGCATCTCATCCATCATCCCCTCGTTCTCCTCAAACTCCCTCATCCGGGCCTCGGAAGCCGATAGCCTTGCAACGACAGCGTCTCTCTCCAATCGGTATCTCGAGCAATCAGCCTGAAGGGATTTCCGCATCGCCTCCATCTCCTCCTTCAAATTAGCTTGAGCAAGCTCTGCGGCCTCAAGCTTCCCAGATAACTCCTCTATCCGCTCAAGATCCACTCTTCGAACCTCATCCACAGTGGCAATGGACATATCAATTTGTTCCTTGCAGGTGGCCTCCATTTTTCGCAACTCGGCTCTACTAGCCTCCTCCATAGTTTTCTTTAGCCGTCTGGAGGCCGGCTCATGTTGGGAGATCTGAATGGCCTGATCGGCAAGCTGTTTGGCTTGATCGGAAACCATTATCCGCAGCCGAATGTTAGCACTTCCGATTTCCTCTCCAGCCTTGACCAATCAGGCGTGATGCTCCGTTAACTTCCTGGTCTCTTCATCCACCCGATCGATGTTTGCCTTGGCCTCATCCCCCATAGTCACAATCCGAGTAGTCAACAAGTCAAGATCCAAAGCCTTAGCCTCATCAAGTACCCTTATCATAGGATTACGGGGTAGGAGGTGCTCACCGGTAACATCATCGAAGGAAATATCAAGAGAGCTCGGGTCCAGATCTGGATGACCCGCAAATGCGTTACGAGCCAAGCCGGGACGATCAATATGAGTAACGGAAGGATTCTCTGATGGATGCGGAGATGGTATGGACTCAGTATCTTCCTCCGTGATGTCATGAATAGGCTGGGTTGGGGGCTGAGGTCCAAGTGAAGGTTCGAACATGGAACGCCTCCTCTTTCTCTTTTGAATATCCTCTTCGTTAACTCCGAGAAGAGGACGGTAACTGACTACGCTCCCGGAACGGTCAGTCGAGGGCTTCGGTTTAGCAGAAGCCTTGAAGAGTTTGAATTGCTCAAGGCGGTGCCGAATGTTTGATGTCTTGGCCGCCTCAACCGATCCTGAAATAAAAACCAAGTGTTACAAGCATGCATGAGACTATGATTCAAGAAATGTATGAAGTTAAAAAAGGAGTTAAGAATTCACCTTGAACCGCCGGAGTTGCCTTAGCTGAAATACTCTCAGAAGATAGACTGCACCTGTCCCGGCCTTATCGGACTTCTTCGATTTCTCCACCAAGGCCGGCCCTTCCTCCAACCCCTCAAAGGCTTCACGGAAAGCATCATCCGTCCACTCTTGAATCTCACCTGCTTGCCCAGAGGTCAGGGCACCAATGCCACTACCACCCTGACCTTCGCCACCGTTACCACCATCACCTTCTCCATCACCTCCGCTCTCCTCCTCGCCTCTTTCCTCCTCTCCACTTTCCTCCTCCGGAGCATTTGGGCATGTGCTGAGAGAGGGTCCATCAGATTTCTTGAGCTTCTTCCCCCCGATGACTGGAGGTACCGAGAAGGGTCTCCTCCTGCTGCACTTCATCATGGCCCCGCCTTTAGCTTTGGCAGCCCTCTCCTCGGCTGTATCTCTCTGCTTAACCACAGATTGACGTGGCAAAATCAAGTTGTGCTCCAGGAGAGTGGCATTCCTGATCAGGTAAGAAGTTGACCTATCCCTTCCTGAGATGGCCTCTATCTCCACAGCCATCTGTACCAGGCGATCATTCTCCACAACCGCAAAGCCACCTGTCGCTAGCAAGAAACAGAAGCATATAAGAAGAAGCATTGCAGTCAGGACAGAGAAATTTCAAATGAAATTCAACTTACAGCCAGAAGTGAAAAGGCGAAAAGAAACGGAGTCGTTCTTGACGAAGAACCATTCCTTCTTAAAAATGGTGAACTTTGAGTATAAGTCCAAGACCGGCTTGAAGGACACGGCTGATTCCAAACAAATGTATGGGGACCCCTTCTTGTAACCTCTTAAATTATATAGGTACCGAATCTCCCGGTTGGAAGGGGAGCACTCATACTTCCTCTGGAAAATGATGAACAAACACACAAGGATAGCATAGGAGTTGGGCTGAAGCTGGAATGGAGCCACCTTCAAGTAAGTAAGGAAGCTGACTATCCAGGTATTGATCGGAGGAATGGCCCCGCACATGCAATGGTATCGGCTATAGGCGAAATATCCTTCAGGAGGATCATACGACATCACACCGTCTCCGGGCAATAGCATACTCGCTCTGTCAATCCCAAAGGAACGGGCGATGACATCAAGTTGCCCCTCTTTAAGGGAGCTCGGAAAGCAATCGGGAGGAGAGTTCAGAAGCTCTTGAGGGCCATATCCGTCCACTAATGACCTCGGGGTAGGTCCATGTCGCACTGGTTCCGGATGGACTGGGGGCACGGCCGGGGACTCTCTCCTGTCCATAGATTTCCTCTTATCTGATCGGGTTTCCACTCTTTGAGACATTTATCTGCGACACAAGAAAGTATATCGTTAAAACACATAAACTATGTAATCTAAAGTTTCAATGATAATTCAAGTATAAAAGTCCATCCAGTAAGGGATTCATCCAACACTCGGAATCCCCGAGTTCATTCAGTAAGGCCCAACCTAGATCTCATTCGGCATTCCAAATATGAAAGGCTCATTCGGCATTCCAACTTTCAAAACCCATTCGGCGATCGAACCCTCAAGCTCATTCGGTAGTACAATATAAAAAGTTCATTCGGCGGCAAAGGGGACTCACTGGTTCGGCTAACGCTCTGGTTCGGCGAAAATGAGAATTTGATTCGGCGAAAGGTTTGGCTCGGTTGGTAAGGAATAACGAAGGCACGTGGCCCCTATTTATAAGCAAACCTCAATGACCGGACCAAGTGGCTCGGCGCTTAAAACCGAATGAGGCTATCCCAACAAAACAAAGCGCGACACATGCAGGCATGTGCCCCACTTTGGGGGGAAAATGTTGGGCGAGTTCTCACTACCGGTCCAAACCTCCATCTCCAAACAACACCGAACCACCTACCTCCCAAACAATGCTGGTCCGAACCTCCATCTCCAAACAACACCAAACCACAAACAATGCGGGTCCAAACCTACATCTCCAAGCAATATCGAACCAAGACCTATCTCCACGCATTGCCGGTCCAAACCCTCTCCAAACAATGCCGGTCCAAACCTCCATCCCATGCCTACCAAACCAAGTCCCCTCACTACCTAACCACCAACTGCCGGACCATCCCACACTCCACCCATTGCCGAACCAAGTTCCATCGAACCAAGGCATACCAGGCCAGATTGCATCAGCCCAGGCCTACCAGCAGCTATATACATCTAAGATCCCTGCCCCCAGCCTCACTCTATAAATAGAGGGGCAGGGGTACAGCAATGGCAAACAAGTTTGAGAGCTCAAGCACGGATAGAACTTTTAAACGACTTTCAGTTACTTGTAATAAAAGATTTTTACTTGTAATCTGAATAGAAAAGGAGAATAAGATATAAAGTGGACGTAGGCACGTTCTGGCCGAACCACTATAAATTTGTGTGTCTTTTACAGTTCAGTCCCTGCTTTTTATATATTTGCGTAAATCACCCAAATCACTAGAAACAACATAAAATCAACTAATTCATACGACTTGGAGGTGTTTGCCCATTTTTTGTGCAAACATCTCCTATGTTAATATGCTATCTATTCCAAATCAAAAACTTAACCAAACCTTCAAGTTGTTTTCTTACCATTTTATTATTGTATATTTTTTTTAATTAAATTAAAATTAAGGAATATTTAGATAAATCAAATATTCCAATTAGAAACATACAATAAAATTCAATTCTTTGTTTTAGTGAAATTAAATTAACATTCATAGATTAAATATTCACTTTATTTGATAAGAATATTCTTATCAAGAAACCATTCTTTTCTTTTCTTTTTATCAAAACATATTTCATTTTATTACACATTCATTTACAATTAACACCTCCCCCTTTAAAACCAACTTATATTTAAAGATTATCCCATTAAAGAGTCACAGAAATAATACTTCGTACAATCACATCATTTCTTTATCAATTAATTTCATACAATCTTTATATTTGTACCAAATTTAAGTGCTTACAATTTGAACATAATATTTCTCAATGAAATTCTCAATATGTTTTTAACACAAAACATATGTTGCACATATCATTAATTAATTACCATTTACTTCTATCTCTTATTAATGGCAAGATATAATTACTATTACTTACAATGATTAAATCTCAAAACATACCCTAATACAGGGAAGATAATTAATCCAATTGTTTCCTTTGAAATCCAATTTTCTATGTTAAACCCAATAACTATATACTAATTTAATTCCAACATTTAGTTACAAATGTAATAAAACATTTTCATTATATATTTAAATTTCAAAAAAATCCTTTTATTTTGATTTCCATTCTTATTATCAAATCAACTATTCCCTTATGCAATTGATTAACATAAGTTTTACACTCACCACTCAACAGTTAACGTTTCTTCTTATATCAAGTGTAATATTCAATTCCATTAATTCTCCATTAATTACCAAATAAATTTCTAACAGATTTAATAATAAGAAAATAAATAAAATAATGGTATACGTTAATAATCCATATCTATTAACTTATTGTTTACAAACAAAGGTTAATAAATTTACGTAAAAAATAATTGATTTCATACTCCATATTAAAACCAATTGCAATTAATAACATAAGATTACATCAATTTATACATCGTTTATTATATTCCTTATTTACCTTTATTATTTAAGTTGATTGAAATTATGTTAACATAGTATAGTAGTCAATTACATTCAATCAGTATTAGCCAATTATATGTTTTATCTCATTAAATTATTTGTTTTAAGATTTATCTTAAAGCTAATCTAATAAGATTCAATTTAATAAATCATAAATTTTAACTTCTGACAATATTAAAGCCCAAAACCTTATTAAATTTAATATTTTTAATTATCAAAATATGGGTTGTTACATTCCATGTTCTACGTTTCTAATGGTTGAAATTTTCATGGATCGGTTTCGTGTGTAGAAAATTTCCATCTTATGTTTTTTCTACAACACGGATGTTTTCGTTCATAAATTTATTCTGCGAAGTTTGTGGTATAAATAATCTGACTAAATCGATGTAAACCTTAGGAAAAAACAAAAAAAACAAAAATATACAAAGATCAAAAGAGGGCACGATAATATTCCACTAAAATGATTGAAATTGGATTAAAAATTGGATAATATAGAAAACCGAAAGATATTCGCAGACTGAAAAATAGGTTACTTACAGACTGAGTAATCATAAAAAACACCCTCAGTCGTTCGAAATTCTAAGATATCAAATGCGTTTAACATTCACCCTGAAATCACTTTGTTGTGGTTTTGTAATATTGGTAAAAAGACCGCGCGTGTTGATGAATATAAGCAAAACAATGAGGTACGGAAAACGAGGAAGATGGAATGATCGTAAAAAAATTACATCTATTGCTCTATAGCTTCAGTAGACAAGCTTTTGACCCATATTCACATTTATTCCCTCAGTGATCCATAATATCTTAAATATCGAGTGCTACAGTGTGAGGTTGTTCCAGCGTTTCAAAGAGATCAAAGACTTTTGCCAATACCGTCGAATCGGATTAGCGAGCGGTCCAACGCTTTCTTCCGTTTCTTCAAACGGCCATAACTTTTGACTCGTTTGGAGTTACGGGAGCCACAACCTATCAAAACGAAGCTCTTTCCATGTTCTACGTTTCAAATGGTTGGAATTGTCATGGATCGGTTTCGGGTGTAGAAAAATACCATCTTAATTTTTTTCTGCAGCTTTGATGTTTTCGTTCATAAATTTATTCCGCGGAGTTTGTGGTATAAATAATCGAACTAAATCGATGTAAATCTTAGAAAACGACAAGAAAAAAACAAAAACATATGAAGATCAAAAAAGGCCACGATAATACTCCGCTAAAAAGACTAAAATTGGATTAAAAATTGGATAAAATAGGAAACCAAAAGATTTTCGTAGATTTAAAAAATAGGCTACTTACGGGCTAAGTAATCAACAAAAATACACTCAGCTGTTCGAAATTCTAAGATATCAAATGCATTTAACATTCTCCTTGAAGTCACTTTGTCGTGGTGTTCTAATTTTTGTAAAAGACCGCGCGTGTTAATGAATATGAGCAAAACAATAAGGTTCGGAAAACGATGAAGATGGAACGATCGAAAAAAAGAACGTTTATTGAGCTATTGCTTCAGTAGACAAGCTTTTGACCGATATCTACATTTATTTACTCAGTGATCCATGACATATTAAATATCGAGTGCTACGGTGTGAGCATGCTCAAGCGTTTCGCGGAAATCGAAGACTTTCGCCAATACCGTTGAATCGGATCAGCGAGCGGTCCGTCCTTTCTTCCGTTTCTTCAAATGGCCATAACTTTTGACTCGTTTGGAGTTGCGGGAGCCACAACCTATCAAAACGAAGCTCTTTCCATGTTATACGTTTTTAATGGTTGGAATTGTCATAGATCGGTTTCATGTGCAAAAAAATTTCATCTTAAGTTTTTACTACAGCTTGGGTGTTTTCGTTCATCAATTTATTTCACGGAGTTTGTAGAATAAATAATCGGACTAAATCAATGTATTCCTTAAAAACGACAAAAAACAAAAATATACGAAGATCAAAAAAGGCCACGATAATATTCCGCTAAAAAGATTGAAATTGGATTAAAAATTGGATAAAACAAGAAATCGAAAGATATTTGTACAATGAAAAAATAGGTTACTTACGGGCTAAGTAATCATAAAAACACCCATAGCCGTTTGAAATTATAAGATATCAAACGCGTTTAAAATTCTCCCTGAAGTCACTTTGTCATGATGTAGTAATTTTAGTAAAAAGACCGTGCGTGTTGATGAATATGAGCAAAACAATGAGGTTCGGAAAATAAGGAAGACGGAACGATCGTAAAAAAGGAACGTTTATTGCGTTATAGCTTCAGTAGACAAGCTATTGACCCATATCCCCATTTATTCCCTCAGGGATCCATAATATTTTAAATATCGAGTGCTACGGTGTCAGCATGCTCGAGCGTTTCGCGGAGATCGAAGACTTTTGCCAATACCGTCGAATTGGAACGGCGAGCGGTCCGTCTCTTTCTGCCGTTTCTTCAAGCGGCCATAACTTTTGACTCGTTTGGAGTTACGGGAGCCACAACCTATCAAAACGTATCTCTTTTCATGTTCTACATTTCTAATGGTTGGAACTGTCATGGATCGGTTTCATGTGCAGAAAAATTCCATCTTAAGTTTTCACTACACCTTGGATGTTTTCGTTCATAAATTTATTCCGTGGACTTTTGGTATAAGTAATCGGATTAAATCGATGTAAACTTGAAAAATGACCAAAAAACAAAAATATACGAAGATCAAAAAAGGCCACGATAATATTCCGCTAAAAAGATTGAAGTTGGATTTAAAATTGGATAAAACAGGAAACCGAAAGATATTCGCAGATTGAAAAAGTACGTTACTTACAGGCTAAGTAATCATATAAAACACCCTCAGCCGTTCGAAATTCAAAGATATCAAATGCGTTTAACATTGTCTTTGAAGTCACTCTGTCATGGTATTATAATTTTGGTAAAAAGACCGTGCTTGTTGATGAATATGAGCAAAACAATGAGGTTCAGAAAACAAGACAGAACGACCGTAAAAAAGGAACATTTATTGCGCTACAACTTTTGTAGACAAGCTTTTGACCCATATCCCCATTTATTCCCTTAGCGATCCATAATAACTTAAATATTGAGTGCTACAGCGTGAGCATGCTCGAGTGTTTCACGGAGATCGTAGACTTTCGTCAATACCGTCGATTCAGATCAGCGAGCGGTCCTGCACTTTCTTCTATTTCTTCAAATGGCCATAACTTTAGACTCGTTTGGAGTTAATGGAGCCACAACCTATCAAACAAAGCTCTTTCCATGTTCTACGTTTCTAATGGTTGGAATTGTCATGGATCGGTTTCATATGTAGAAAAATTCTATCTTAAGTTTTTGCTACAGCTTGGATATCTTCGTTCATAAATTTATTCTGTGGAGTTTGTGGTATAAATAATCAGACTAAATCGATGTAAACCTTGAAAAACGAAAAAAAACAAAAAAATACAAAGATTAAAAAAGGCCACGATAATATTCTGCTAAAAAGATTGAAATTGTATTAAAAATTGGATAAAACAGGAAACCGAAAGATATTCGCAGACTATAAAAATAGGTTACTTACAGGCTGAGTAATCATAAAAAACACCATCAGTCATTCGAAATTCCAAAATATCAAATGCGTTTAACATTCTCCTTGAAGTCAGTTTTTCGTGTTGTTATAATTTTGGTAAAAAGACCTCGTGTATTGATGAATATGAGAAAAACAATGTCGTACGGAAAACGAGGAAGACGAAACGAACGTAAAAAAAAGAACTTTTATTGCATTATAACTTCAGTAGACATGCTTTCAACCCATATCCCCATTTATTCCTTCAGTGATTCATAATATCTTAAATATCGAGGGCGATAATGTGAGCATGCTGGAGCGTTTCGTGGAGATCGAAGACTTTCGCCAATACCGTCGAATCGGATCAGCGAGCGGTCTGTCGCTTTCTTTCATTTCTTCAAACGTCCATAACTTTTGCCTCGTTTGGAGTTACGAGAGGCATAACCTGTCACAATGAAGCACTTTCCATGTTCTACGTTTCAACAGGTTGAAATCCTCATGGATCAGTTTCGTGTGCAGAAAAATCCCATCTTAAGTTTTTTGTACAGCTCGGATGTTTTCGTTCATAAATTTATTCCGCAGAGTTTGTTGTATAAATAACCGGACTAAATCGAAGTAAAACCTAAAAAACGACAAAAAAATAATAAAAATATACGAAGATCAAAAAAGGCCACGATAATAATTCGTTAAAAAGTTTGAAATTGGGTTAAAAATGGGATAAAACAGGACACCGAAAGATATTCGCAAATTGAAAAAATTGGTTACTTATAGGCTAAGTAATCATAAAAAACACCCTTTGCCTTTCAAAATTCTAAGATATCAAATGCGTTCGACCTTCTCCTTGAAGTCACTTTGTCGTGTTGTTGTAATTTTGGTAAAACGATCGGACATGTTGATGAATATGAGTAAAATAATGAGGTCCAGAAAACGTGGAAGACAGAACGATTGTAAAAAAAGAATGTTTATTGTGCTATAGCTTCTATAGACAAGATTTTGACCCATATCTCCCATTATTCTTTCATTGATCCATAATATCTTAAATATCGAGTGCTACAGTGTGGGCATGCTTGAGCGTTTCGCGGAGATCGAAGGCTTTCGCCAATACCGTCGAATCGGATCAATGGGCGATCCATCGCTTTCTTCCTTTTCTTCAAATAGGCATAATTTTTGACACATTTGGAGTAACGGAAGCCGCAAACTATCAAAACGAAGCTCTTCCCATGTTCTACGTTTCTAACAGTTTGAATTGTCATGGATCAGTTTCGTGTGTAGAAAAATTCCATCTTAAATTTTTACCAAAGCTCGGGTGTTTTCGTTCATAAATTTATTCCGCGGAGTTTGTGGTATAAATAATCAGGCTAAATCGATGTAAACCTAGACGAACGACAAAAATAACAAAAATGTATGAAGATCAAAAGAGGCCACGATAATATTCCGCTAAAAAGATTGAAATTGGATTAAAAATTGGATAATACAGAAAACTGAAAAATATTCGCAGATTCGAAATGTAGGTTACTTATGAGCTAAGTAATCATAAAAAACACCCTCAGCCTTTCGAAATTCTAAGATATCAAATGCGTTTGACCTTCTCCTTGAAGTCACTATGTCGTGGTGTTGTAATTTTGGTAAAAATGTCAGGCGTATTGATGAATATGAGCAAAACAGTGAGGTCCGGAAAACGAGGAAGACAGAACGATTGTAAAAAAAGAACGTTTATTACACTATAACTTCTTTAGACAAGCTTTTGACCCATATCCACAATTATTCCCTCAGTGATTCATAATATCTTAAATATCGAATGCTACATTGTGAGCTTGCTTGAGCATTTCGAGACTTTAGACAATACCGTCGAATCGGATCAGCGAGCAGTCCAACGCTTTCTTCCGTTTCTTCAGACGGCCATAACTTTTGACTCGTTTGGTGTCACAAGAGCCGCAACCTATCAAAACGAAGCTATTTCCATGCTCTAAGTTTTTAACAGTTGGAATTGTCATGGATCCGTTTCATGCACACAAAAATTCCATCTTAAGTTTTTACTACACCTGGGTGTTTTCATTCATAAATCTATCCTGTGGACTTTTGGTATAAATAATCGGACTTAATTGATGTAAACCTAGAAAAACGACCAAAAAACAAAAATATACGAAGATGAAAAAATGTCATGATGATATTTCGCTAAAAAGAATGAATTCGGATTTAAAATTGGATAAAACAGAAAACCGAAAAATATCGCAGATTCAAAAAGTAGGTTACTTATAGGCTAAGTAATCATATAAAACACCATCAGCCGTTCGAAATTCTAAGATATCACACGCATTTCACATTCTCCTTGAAGTCACTTCGTCGTGGTGTTATAATTTCGGTAAAAAGACCGCGCGTGTTTATGAATATGAGCAAAACAATGTGGTTCGAAAAACGAGGAAGACGAAATGATCGTAAAAAAAGAACGTTTATTGCGCTATAACTTCTCTAGACAACCTTTTGACCCATATCCTCATTTATTCCCTCAGTGATCCATAATATCTTAAATATCGAGTGCTACGGTGTGAGCATGCTCGAGCGTTTCGCGGATCAAAGACTTTCGCCAATACCTTCGAATCGGATCAGCAAGCGGTCCGTCGCTTTCTTCCGTTTCTCCTAACGGCTATAACATTTGACTCGTTTGGAGTTACGGGAAGCACAACCTATCAAAACGAAGAACTTTCCATGTTCTACGTTATAACGGTTGGAATTGTCATAGACCGGTTTCATGTGCAGAAAAATTCCATCTTAAGTTTTTAATATAGCTCGGATGTTTTCGTTCATAAATGTATTCCGTGGAGTTTGTGGTATAAATAATCGGACTAAATCGATGTAAACTTTGAAGAACGATAAAAAAACAAAAATATACGAAGATTAAATATTGCCACGATAATATTCCGCTAAAAAGTTTGAAATTGAATTAAAAATTGAATAAAACAGAAAACCGAAAGATATTCGCAGACTGCAAAAATAGGTTACTAACGGGCTAAGTAATCATAAAAAACACCCTCAGCCGTTTGAATTTCTAAGATATCAAATGCATTTAACATTATCCTTAAAGTCATTTTGTCGTGATGTTGTAATTTTGGTAAAAAGACCGCGCGTGTTGATGAATATGAGCAAAACAATGAGGTTCGAAAAATGAGGAAGACAGAACGATCGTAAAATTTTTTTATTGCGCTATTGCTTCAGTAGACAAGATTTTGACCCATATCCTCATTTATTTCCTCAGTGAACCATAATATCTTAAATATCAAGTGCTACGGTGTGAGAATGCTCGAGAATTTCATGGAGATCGAAGACTTTAGCCAATACCGTCGAATCGGATCAGCGAGCGGTCTGTCGCTTTCTTCCATTTCTTCAAACGACAATAACTTTTGACTCGTTTCGAGTTACGAGAGCCACAAAATGAAGCACTTTCTAATTTTTCATTCATAAATTTATTCTGTAGAGTTTGTGCTATAAGTAATCGGACTAAATCGATGTAAACCTTGAAAAATGGCAGAAAAAACAAAAATATACGAAGATCAAAAAAGGCTACGATAATATTCCGCTAAAAAGATTGAAATTGGATTAAAAATTGGATAAAACAGGAAAACGAAAGACATTCGCGGACTGAAAAAATTGGTTACTTATAGGCTAAGTAATCATAAAAAACACCCTCAGCCATTAGAAATTCTAAGATATCAAATGAGTTTGACCTTCTTCTTGAAGTCACTTTGTCGTGGTGTTGTAATTTTGGTAAAAAGACCGTGTGTGTTGATGAATATGAGCAAAACAATAGGGTGTGGAAAACGAGGAAGGCGGAACGACCGTAAAAAAAGAAAGTTTATTGCGCTATAGCCTCAGTAGACAAGCTTTTGACCCGTATCCCCATTTGTTGCCTCAATGATCTATAATATCTTAAATATGAGTGCTACAGTGTGAGCATGCTGGGGCGTTTCACGGTGATGAACACTTTCGCCAATACCATCAAATCGGATCAGCGTGCGGTCCGTGACTTTCTTCCGTTTCTTCAAACGGCCATAACTTCTGACTCGCTTGGAGTTATGAGAGCCACAACCTATCAAAACGAAGCATTTTCCATGTTTTACGTTTCTAACAGTTGAAATTGTCATGGATAGGTTTCGTGTGTAGAAAAATTCCATCTTTAGTTTTTTCTACAATTTGGATGTTTTCGCTCATAAATTCTCCCTGAAGTCATTTTATTGTGTTGTTGTAATATTGGTAAAAAGACCGCGCATGTTGATGATTATGAGTAGAACAATGAGGTACGGAAAACGAGGAAGACTGAACAATCGAGAAAAAAGAACGTTTATTGTGTTATAGCTTCTATAGATAAGATTTTGACCTAAATCCCCATTTATTCCCTCAGTGATTCATAATATCTTAAATGTCGAGTGCTACAATGCGAGCTTGCTTTTGTGTTTTGAGGAGATTGAAGACTTTCGCCAATACCATCGATGTAACGTCCCGCCTTTTCGTATGCTTTAAATCGACGATAAACCACACACGTCAGACTTAAACCATACAGAAGGGCGGATTGTTATGGGGTAAATAAAAAAAAGGAAGAAATAAAACAAAACAGAATCTTGCAGCGGAACGATAAAATATAAATAATCAAATATATAGTTCATGAAGCTATTTTACAAAATATTCGATTTTACTTATACAATACATATCAGAGTTCACATACCAGAGAATATTAATAATGCAGCGGAATAAAATGGTCTAGTGGAATAATATAATAGATAATAGCAATAATACAATCTTCGTCTTCGTCCTCCAGAAATAAGGCCTTCAATTCTTGAAACGTTCAGGCTGACCCGAGCGAATTGAAAAGATAAAACACTCGAGTCATAACTAAAAGATCGTATGTAATTTAAATCAGCAGTAAATAATATGAGTGGAACGGCGTCAGAGATGTTTACGGGATTTGACATCTCCTATCCAGTGCCTAACGTGAGTGCAGTAACTCAAGAGATGCTCAGGATCCACATCTCCTAAGGATCCGTTAAACTGCCTACTATGTAGTAATATACGCTATTATAATAGTGTCTAAAGTAAAGTATAATTACTGAAAATAGCGTTAAGGCTTTACATTTTCCACCTTAACACACTTTTATATTCCCATAGTCTATACATTACCGTAATCTCCCCCGTACTGGGCGTCATCACAAGGCACTCCATAGGTATGGTACAAAAAAAACGTATAAGGCGTGCTAGGGTAGGTGACACGGCACAACTAGGTAATGCTAGGGTAGATATACCAATTGCTATCCGGGCTGGTGGTAACGCATAGCCGCTGCTACTGTTATCCCATTTTTGGTCAAAACTAGATTATCAATGTTGTGTGCATTTCCACCACCGAAACAGAAGCAAGGTAGACCACCACCGGACTAACTCACAGCCGAGCCAAAGCATCACCGGTCCCGGCACTACCGGTCCAACTCCATTTCCATGCCTAGCCGGTCCACTCACTACCGAACCAACCTACTTCCTCATGCCACCAAATCAATCCATCTCACCACTCTACACCGAACCACAACCTACAGGACCAAGTCCCACCGAACCACCCCTCTTTCCATGTCTACCGAACCAACTCATTCTCCATCCACTGCCGAACCAAGGCAACGCCGGGCCAATCAACGCTCCACCAACTACCGGACCAAAGCACTATCGAACCAAGGTTGCCAGGCTAGATCACGTCAGCCCAGGCCTACCAGCAGCTATATACATCCAAGACCCCTACCCCCACCCTCACTCTATAAATAGAGGGGCAAGGGTACAACAATGGCAGACAAGTTTGAGAGCTCAAACACGGAAGGCACTTTCAAACAACTTATATACGCTTGTAATCAAAGCCTCGGACTTGTAATCTGAAAAATAAAGGAGAATAACATATAAAGTGGATGTAGGCACATTCTGGCCGAACCACTATAAATCTGTGTGTCTTTTACAGTTTAGTCCCTGCTTTTTACATATTTTCATAAATCACCCAAATCACTAAAGAACAACACAAAATCAACTGAATCATACGACTTGGAGGTGTTTGCCCATTTTTTGTGCAAACATTTTTGGTGCTTTCACTGAGAAGGAGTAGCACCCGCTGCATCGGATAGAAGTTTGGATTTGGAAGACAATGACTAGGCAAAATAGTAGAAGGCAAAGGGCTGAGAGAAGCCAACCGGAAGGAAGTCAACAAGCATCCTCCGGAGCTGAGGAAGGACCGGCGTCAATCTACATAACCCGGGAAGAAATGGAAGCCATAGAAAATTCACTGCAAGAGAGGTTGTTGAAGAGTCAACAGGAGATAATGCAGACTTTCTTGGAGCAAATGAGAGCTGTAGGGACCCAGAACTTAGGAATGGCTACAGCGGTTGTGGATACAGGACAAGGAGCTAGGGTTATGGAACCCAATGGAGGACAGGATGGAGAGCCAGAGCGAAATCGACAAGGGCTTGGGGGCAGGCCCACAGGAGGACCTTTGGAAGGAGTTCAACAGGCTAGAACCAACGTTGCTGCTAGCGAGCCACATGAAGAGTATGTACCGGAATTCCCTCGGGGGCAACCCCCGACAGACAACGCTGATTGGTAGATATAATCAGGAAGACTGTGCGAGGGGGTTTGACCAGCGGAGACTTGGAAAGAGTGAACAGGAGTATGTTTGCTCGGGAAATAAGGATGGCTCAGAATCTACCTAAGTTCAAGCTACCTAGCATGGAGGTATATTATGGCAAGGCAGACCCTACGGATCACTTGATGAGGTACACCAGACACATGGAGGTGCTGGGGGCATCGGAGGAAGTGACGGCCCGATGCTTCCCTTTGTATTTGACGGACTTAGCTGCGATGTGGTTTAGGCAGCTGGAAGAAGGATCTATCAGGACTTGGAGGGAATTGGTGGAAAGGTTTTTGGGACAGTTTCAGGTTCATGTCAAGAGACCGAAGAACGTGATGACATTGACATCGGCAAAGCAATGGATAGATGAATCGCTTAGAGCTTTTCTAACTCGATTCAGTGCCGCAGTTGCTTCGGTGGATCAGCCCGATCCATCGATGGTTTTAATGGCAGCAGTATCAGGAGTCAGGGAGAACTCGGATTTCAAGGTATCTCTGATACGAGATCCCCCACGGGATCTCGACGAATTCTTTCACGAGGCAGAAAGGTTCCTTCGGCAAGAAGATGCGAGTACAGATTTAAAGTTAAAAAAGGTTAATGCAATTGAGGTTGGAGGACCATCCAGCAAAGGTTTGGATAAAGACAAAGGAAAAAGGAAGTTGGACGATGATTCTGGAAATGCTAGGAAGCAATGGAAGGATCCAAAGTTTTCCACATACACAGGATTGAACGAGACGCTGGAGCGGATATACCTGGATACTCGGAATCGCCTTCCCTACCGGAGGCCGGCTAGGAGAGAACCAACAGAACGAGAAAGGACATCAGGAAGGCACTGTCTCTTCCATGATTTGGATGGACACGACACCAACAGCTGCAGGCACCTAAAGGACATAATTGAGGAGCATGTAAGGAACGGACAGCTGCCACAATATGTTGGACCTTGGAATGCAACGGCGGAGCAGGAGCAACCGCCGCATAGCTCAAGCTACGATGGTGGGAGGCCCAGGAACGATGGTCGATTGATCATCCATTGTCCAGGATAATATGGAATAAGTAGCGAACGCTTGGCAAGCAACCAAGTCATTTACACATGTACGGGGATGAAGATAGCCCCTAGGCATGCTCTGAATGATGATAAACTGCGATGCTATGGTTTGTGAAATTTATCTTTTGCTTTTGGAATGGACACTGCTTTTGTTTTTGGTTTTTGGTTTTGGAGCTTGGATTAAGTTCCTGGTTTTACTTGCTTTTGGATTTTCCTTTGGATGATTGTTTTCGGTTTTGGACGCTGGTTTGGATTTCTGGCTTTCTAGTTTTAATTTGGATTTTGGATTTGGATTTCAGATTTGGATTTTGGATTTAGATTTTGGATTTGGATTTGGATTTTGGATTGGATTTTGATTGGATTTTTATCTGATTTTTGATAAACGGTCGTCGGGTATGGATTATGCCTGGCAAGGGGTGAGTCGCTTTGCCCGAACGTGGTAAATTGGCTCACTCAGGTCGTCGAGTATGAACTATGCTCGGCAAGGGTCCGGAGTGACCAGGATTCGTCCTAGGACTTAGGCCCTCTATTATCAATTGTTATTATCAGGTCGTTGAGTATGGACTATGCTCGGCAAGGGTCCGGAGTGACCAGGATTCGGCTTAGGACTTAGGCCCCGTACTGTCGATTATTGTTTCAGGTCGTTGAGTATGGACTATGCTCACCAAGGGTCCGGAGTGACCAGGATTCGGCTTAGGACTTAAGCCATGGCATTGTGCAGCGCCCAGGGACACTGGACCAAGGTCGTCAAATGTGGATCACGCTTGGCAAGAACCCGGAGAGGTTAGCTCAACGTCCAGGGACACTGTACCACGGTCATCAGATGTGGATCACGCTTGGCAAGAACCCGGAGAGGTCATGGATTTGGATATCGACCCGGAGAGGTATTGGATTCAGTTATTGGCTATTGGATAAGGATGGATTGGGACTCGGTTGTCGAGTTCGGATGGATACTGAATTGGCTCAGGCTTTGGTTATTGGATTTGGAATTGGACATCGACTCGGAGCAGTCAAGGATGATGTACTCTGGCAATATGGCTATGGACTTTGGATATTGGATTCGGAACTATTCAAAACACGCCTTGTTATCACAAGGCATGTTTTGGGGGGCAAAGTGTTATCCCATTTTTGGTCAAAACTGAAATATCAATGTTGTGTGCATTTCCACCACCGAACCAGAAGCAATGTAGACAACCATCGGACCAACTCACGGCCGAACCAAAGCATCACCGGTCCAGGCACTACCGGTCCAACTCCATTTCCATGCCTAGCCGGTCCACTCACTACCGAACCAACCTACTTCCTCATGCCACCGAATCAATCCATCTCACCACTCTACACCGAACCACAACCTACCGGACCAAGTCCCACCGAACCACCCCTCTTTCCATGTCTACCGTACCAACTCATTCTCCATCCACTGCCGAACCAAGGCAACGCCGGGCCAATCAACGCTCTTCCAACTACCGGACCAAAGCACTACCGAACCAAGGTTGCCAGGCCAGATCACGTCAGCCCATGCCTACCAGCAGCTATATACATCCAAGACCCCTACCCCCAGCCTCACTCTATAAATAGAGGGGCAGGGGTACAACAATGGCAGACAAGTTTGAGAGCTCAAACACGGAAGAAACTTTCAAACAACTTATATACGCTTGTAATCAAAGCCTCGGACTTGTAATCTGAAAAATAAAGGAGAATAACATATAAAGTGGACGTAGGCACATTCAGGCCGAACCACTATAAATCTGTGTGTCTTTTACAGTTTAGTCCCTGCCTTTTACATATTTGCATAAATCACCCAAATCACTAAAGAACAACACAAAATCAACTGAATCATATGACTTGGAGGTGTTTGCCCATTTTTTGTGCAAACAGCTACCGCCCACCTCGAGCCGCACCCCAAATTAAAAAAAATCAAAAGTGGCCATCGAATCAATCCAAAAGTCAAAGTATAATATCGAAGGGATGTGTGCGATCAAAGGTGCTACCTCATTGGCCCGAGAATCGCTCCTGTTTTAGCCACCTTATGCCAACTCACGGGAGTCGGATCCATGTATTTACCTCAAAGGAAACGACACCACCATCCTACTTCATTCTCGAATCTCCATCGCGTACACGGTTGTTAAAGTGGTTTTCGGAGTTGGCAGAGGGCATGACAACTTCCGATCCCGGTCTCTTCAACAACCAGACGTTATTATAATACCGCGGCTATTTCAAAATAATTTATACTTTAAAACCAGAATATAATATCAATTTCAAACTATATAAATACGATATCATTTCCTTTTCAAAAACCCAAATCAATATGATATCATTTTTATTTCAAAATATATCTTTTTCCAAAATCATAGTACTTCAAATCTATATACGTTGAAACCCATAGCTTTGAGACATAACTTTAAATACTTAAATGGTTTAAATGTTAAATTAATTTATATAGTAAAATAGCTTCTTTAATTTCACAAATAAATTTCAAATTCCGATTTAAAACCTACAAATAAACCATTTCAAATCAACATATTTCAAAGCTTTAAATATTCCACAATTTCAAACTAATTCTTTGATAAGTCCACACATATCAATTTCAATTACTATTATTTAGATTTGAAATGTTTACTTAATAAACCCAATATCATTTAAGTAAAACCTTTAACTTAAAACAAATGGATATTCTTTAAATTTTATTAACTTGATATATTCATTTAAATCAACTTTATACTCATTTAAATCACTCTAAACCAAATCAAGTTATAAGAATCATACCTTTTAAAATCTCAATTTATTTTAAATTTCAAATCAATTTTTTCGAGTAAAATTCTTAAATAATTCAATTCAACCAAATTTCATATTTATTTTCCAACTTAACTAAAAACTCAATGTATACCATATCTTAATCAGGTACTTAACCAAATGATATAAAACAATCAAATTCCATTATTAAACTTATTTTCATTAAACAAACTTATACATAGCTTAAATTCAATAATTTAACTACATATATATAATTAATATTTATATAACATCAAAAATTAATATTTATTAAACCGTATATTTCTTTCCAAACCATAGAAAATCACTTCAAATGATCTTTATATATAGACCGCGGTGCCTATATATAATTTTCTATCCTATGGCCAAGTGATACGGATATTTATCATTTCAATCCGTAATTTAAAATAAAATTACGGTTATATATCATTTCAAACCGCAATCCCGAATGAAATAAAATGCATAACAATTTGCAGTTTAAAATAATATTTAATACACATCCATACATCCATCAACAGATCACACATCCATTACAATCATCATCCAAAACAATAAATCCATACCAATAGATAGCTGATATTATATATCACAGGTATTTAACTAGCAGTTATATTCAATAATAAGTCAAATAACGATTTAATTTAAATAAATGCAATAACTGAGATGATGATTAAAAATATATGAAAAAGTCATAAATAAATGCATAATCAAAATAAAATTTAATTTAACAAACATAAGGAATTTTAGAAGTTGTGAGTGGGTTAAAATACTCACTTTTTGAATTTAAATCGAATTCAAATTCAATTTAAACCCAAAAATTTGACAGTCTCAGAATTCGCCCAAACTTGCGCAAAATTGTTCGGAATTTCAATACGATCCTAACAAAAAAAAACCGCGCGTAAATCGGATATCGTATGTGAAAGATATAGCGATAATTGTGTTTGAATTTCAATTTTAAAAATAAAAAAAGAACACATTATACCCTCGCCACGTCATCAATCTTCTTACGCATGCATCAGCAACCCTAAGCCACTTCTCCTGTTCCTAACGCATGAACGCACTGCAGAACATGACTCCGCGCAAATTCGCGACTGCTGCTCTCGTCGTTGGCCAACCAAAGACTTCCCATGATGCGCGACTCCCCCCACAGTCATCCTTGCGATGACGATGCCAATAGAACATAGCAGAGAGCAACCGCCGCCCCTTAGGTATAACCCTAATTGAATTCTCCAGGTTAATCCAACCATCGATTCGCCAAATAAACTGCATAGATGAAGTCCCCTCGGTCCACTCTATAATACCCAGAAATGGTTTGACGATCGGACTAGTTTGATTTCGACGTGATGAACGGTCGAAAATTGTTCTTCAATTTCTGGACAAACAATGCGTCGAATCGAAAAATGAGTTGCAGACCTGAGTTTCATTCTTCGAGGGCTTCGATATATAATTTTTCTGAATTTTTTTGAGGAGATTGAAATTTCACTGATTTTTGAATTGGAATTGATATTAGGTATTTGTCTACCATTGAAATGAGGAGCTGAAAGAAATTTTACGCACAGACAAATGAGAAATAGGGGTAGGCTAAGGTTTATAATAGGGTATTTATAGACCAGGCTGGAACATAATGGATCAGATCGATTGGATGTACGCGCTAGACGATATATGGCCCGAAAAGCCCGTTCAGACTCCGGAACGAAATTGGGTCAACCCGTATATCAAAATAGATGTTTTAAAATATTTTAAATGCAATGAAAAAGGTTTCAAGTCCAAATTCCATCGTATGAACAAGTTACGCTAAAATCAATATTTTTCAACTTGATTTCAATTTCATTGATTTCAAGACGTTTCGAGTCCGTAAGATCAAACGACAAGTCCGATCGCAACGAAACTTGAAATCCTACAATAATTCACCATTACGGATCCGATGAAACCAGTTTCGTCGAAATCCGAGTCAGTGGACAAAATGGCTATTTTTACATTAATTATATAAATTACTAATTAATTAATTAAATCACCATTTATTTCAAATTCATAAATTTTATCATCTTAGGTTACTTTAGTAATTTATAACCCTTTATAACCCATTCCCATATCAATTTAAAGTCAACCAATTCCCAACTACAGTGTTTAACTTAAATTTCCATAAATTCAGTAATTATACATTAAATTTCAAATAATCTATATTCTTAACCTATCTAGTTATTCAACTGATTTCATTTTACGATATAATTGTCATGGTTTATACCATAGTGCATTAATATCCCTACTTTACCTTAATTTCAAAAAATGTAGTATTTAATTTCATTCACAATAAACTCAATTAATTATAATTTATTCCAATAATTAACTTGATTTAACTTCAATCCTTTTTATCTAATCAATTATCATTCAATGAACAAAGATAACCTTTGTTTTACCCTTTATTACATTAGTAAGTTCAGATTTCCATCTTTCCTTTGTATTAACTAGCCTATTTTCATTTTATTACATTTCTACCAATATACACGCTAATTGCGATTAACATTCTAAATATATTCATTTACTTGGGTTCATACTTTCCATTATATAGATTCCTACATTACGAATGAATTTACAATTCCAATTATTTCATTATTACATTCACACCTTCCGTTACTTCACTAATTTTCATTAAAACATTAAAGATTTCCTATTTTGATTTAGAAGGCCAATTAAATATAACAATCGTTACCATTAACTTTATAATACACTTAAGTTTTTTTAATTTCAACTAATTATTATGATTACTTGCGTAACACTGAATTCATCCAATTACCATTTATTATACTAACTCATTTATTTATACAACACTTCCCATTATTTACTTTCATCCTATTATCCAATTCATTGTTGTCAAATGGATGCATTTAACATTGTATTCATGATCTATTACCTTAATATACCCAATTTGACAACTCCTAAACATTGAATTACATTTCACATTAATGTAACATTTGTTTTCATTTATTAAAAATTTATTTCCAATTTCAATTAACAATCTAAATAAATGTAACATACAATAATCATTACCGTTACCCCTTTTAGTCACATAAATAAGCTTTTATTACTTTCAAGTCAATGTTGCCATTTATTCTCATACTATTAATTTCATTCACATATGTTCAATTTATAACCAAACATAACATATAAATTAATTTATATAATTGGAATTCCATTCAAGTTCATTAATTATTAAGTTTAATTATTGCAATTCATTATCAAATATTAATTTTGAATGTATTTCCAAATTTACTAATTATACTTAATTAAAACCTTACAATTGTTTTCAATTAATTGATATTGCGTTGAAATTTTTATTTATTAGCTTACATCAACATTATTACCTTTAATTGCAAATTTATTACCAATTTTATTAAATAACTAACATATATTAATTCAATACCTACATTTATGTACCTATGTTTTATTTATAACATGTAACGACCCGCAAATCCGTACCCCTTGAGTCAACACTATTCTACAACAATCAACTCAAGTTGCACAGAAATACGAACCATTTGGGTTAAAGAAGAATAGGTAGAAGAAGAGAATAGAAAACAACATCAGAATCTAACCATCGCAGCGGAACAAAATATAATAGATAATAACGATCTTTACTCCAAAATCAAATATCTCTGTTTATATATTACATCATCAGAGTACACCAATCATAGTTCAACATCAACATCAATAACATACAAATAGATACACAACAACTCAACACAGCGGAATATATATATAAACAAGTACGAATGTACGTATCGACATCCAACTCGCCTCCTGAGTTCCACAGCATCATATCCTGTATTCTATAATACTCAGTCTGACCCGAGCATTACAGTTAAATAACACCCGAGTTAGTCTGGAATACCAGCGTGAGAAAATCACACCCAATTGATTATCAAAGTTTCAAAAATTCTTTGAAAATAAAAGCATCTCGTAAGACCACGCCACAAATAAACATGTCGGGTTTTTACCTTACGATAACTAAAACAATTTTTATAGAAATCCTCTGATATTATAATAGGGTCTATATACAAATACTTATAAAATAGGCGAAATTATTAAATTATTAAATTCCAGCTACTAGCCACAAAGTGGGTAATACAAACAAAATTCGTACAAGGCTCGTAGGGAGAATGGATTTCCAACTAATGACTAGGCACTGGGTACCACCTGCCACAGTATGGGGCCTAGATCACCGTACCGAGAAGTATGCCCGCTCCCCTGCCACACAAGACAGAGACTACCCCTTACTAGATAATCCCGAGTGAGATCACCCCGCGGTTGGGATAAGCAACCGCCCACTAAGCCGAAATAAAAAGGGACATCTAGACAGGGATGACCTCACCCTGCTTGGGTGCTACCCACCTAGCCTTGCTGCATAACCCCTGATTTTCAGTCATTCCCATTTGATGAGGCTTGAGGCTAAGCGTTACCTTTTAGAACATATCCCTTAGAATGCCCATCGTCCACCTGACGATGTTTCGCAAGCATTCATCCGTACAAGTCTGTCCCGGGTTCGAACGGAACCGAAGGCACTATTCCTACTACATCCATTTTGGAAATACCCTCAGGATTAGTAGCGATTAGCCCTTGCACTTCACGGCTCCATCTTCAAATCCAAACTCATTTATCACAAAAACGTACAAACCGGATCGAAGTGGTTTTCGAGAAATAAATCTCGATCCCGGTCTTTTCGAAACGATCAACGCATTTGGCCAATATTGATAGTCAGTGATTTAACTATCAATTAATATTCATAAACATCCATCAAAAATAAATAATTTCCCAAATTAGTTATTAACCTCAAAATATCTTCACAAGATATATTTCTATTCTCAAACCCTTTGAAAACAGTTTTCAAAACTATCATCCCTCCTCAGAATAAATTCCAGGTATTTTTATTTCCCCTGGAATCACCAAGCACAAAACTTTAGATTTTAAAATAATTTAAAAACACTTTATTGTAAAATATATTTAACATTCAATATAGAAAAATTACCTTAGTACTTAATTTAAAATAATACTCTAGAAATAACTACAATAAGGTTACCTTATAACCATACATTAGATTTCTTCCTTAAACAAAATTCCAAGTCATTATTTAAATAATTATTACAATAATAGACTAACAAATTACTTACTTTAGAATTTACTTTAAAATATTTAAATTAAAACTACTTCAATAATTGATTAAAAATATATATACTATATGTATATTTGAAAATAAGGTTACTTTATAAATATAAACTAGGTTTTCACCTTTAAAACAGAATTATTAAGTCACTCTTTATAAATTATTACTAGGGAAAAAGATTTTAATAAATATTTACTTTATAATTTACACATTTGAAATAATAAATTTCCAAGAACATACTTTGTAAAGCAAAATTAAAACCTTTATTTTATTTTTAAACTTACTTTGAAAACGTACTTGGCTATCCAGAGAAATATACTTTTCTTCACAACCTTTAAAAATAAATCACTATTTATTTTTAAACAATTTTTCTCATTTCTTTAATAAATTTCCACCTTGAATTTATTCTTCCAAATATCCGAGTCCAAACACTTAAATCAATTTCCAAATTGATTACCAATTTACTTCATTTATTCCAAAGTCCTTTAATTTCAGGTTTCATTCCTTACTTATGATTTAAAATACTTTTAACTAAAAATTCCAATTTTAGATTTCTCAAATCACTTCTTAATCCTTTTAAATAAATTTAAAACTTTTAAATTTAAAATAATTCTTTATTCTTTTAATTGATGTCGCTTAAGTTTACTATTTATTAATTTCTGCTTATTCAAATCCTTTATCCTCCATACTCGACATTTTTTTATTACTATTTTAATTTCATTTCCATTCCTTTCCAATTCATTCTTAATTTATTTAAATTCTCTAAAATTGTTTCGTTTACGAATTTACTTTCTTTACTTTCTTTCCAAAATCCAATTTGTATATTTTGGTAATTCATTATACCCAAATATATCCCATCAAATCATAACATTCAATATTCCAATATATTCATCATAGAATATCAAGTAATCACAACAAAGAATAAGAAATAATAAATGTTGAGGGGTCCAGTTGGATCCCTCCAACCTGTTTTTCCTGCATCCACAGATGTTAGCACACTATAATATTCCAATTCCAGAATATAACATACTATAGCTCATCAATCAAATTTTAACCATTCAAACAATTATTTAAATTTAATCATTTAAATTTAAATTAACTAAGTGAGATTATCTCACCTTTTTATTGTTGTCTGCAACCCACCTCCATTCTGGCTTGTTTTCTTTCAGATTTGGACCTTGAATAAATATTTATTCGGTTTATTAATATTTGAACTAATCGAACAATTAATTTCAAATTTAATAATATTTTTAACCCTTGATTTACTTCAACTTACAGTTTAAGTAAATAAAATATCTTTAGCACAAAATAACTTCAATAGGTTTATTAAACAAATCCATACCCAAAATAAAGTTTCCATTTAACAAATTACGTAGTGACTGGGATAATTTATTTTAACCAATAATTTAAATTTGATCAAATAATTAAGTTGTAAACAAAACTATGTTATATCTTACCGCTAATTTTTGATAAGTGATAAAAATCAATAATTATTTACAAGCTTAAACTTGAGTAAACATTAAATTAAAACGTCTTAAAATTAAAATTATCTAAATACGAACAGGAAACAAACGGCAAGCTTCCCCGATCGACTCCACTACCAAACATCGAACCCCAAAGACCTTCGATAGGCGTCTCTGCCAAAATAACATCTTCGTCGCCACTGCCCACCTGAACGACCACATGCTGCCCTATGCTCGCGACTTGCCCTAGCCCCAAGTAACGATGATCGGAGCCCAAAGCTTTCCTCCCCCCGCCATGCTCCCTTCCTCCACGTGCCCAGAAATTCACGCCTCCGCCTTCGCTTACTCAAATGCGACCCTTGACGATCTCGATAACGCGACCTTTCCCCTTTTTTACCCGCGCACGCGAGCTCCAATCGTGCCTCAGCTCCACGCGAGCCGAGCCACTCACACGCTTCCCCCACGGTGCCCCGATTCCTACCCAATTAGCCTCACACGACCGACGACCCGCTTAAAGAACTCGCAAATTCCTACCCGCACGCGAGCGCTCCCTTCCCTCATATTTGAATTAAGTTGCTCATTCGATTGTTATGAAATCGAATTCGACTTCTTCTTTTGATTTTTTGATTTTTTTCTATTCTCGAACAGATTTGAGGGTGTGAATTGAATAAGAAGAGGAGGAACGAAAATTTATACTTCGTTGCTTTGGTTCTTCTCGCAAAGATAAAGCAAAGCACCTTCCTTTTCCTTCAAGCTTTCGAATCTACAGTTGATTTTATAGGGGAGAAGGGAAACGATGATTATGTTTTCTGAAAATTTCATGATGTTTATAAAAGATGGAACACAATGGAAAGGGAGTCGGCGTGAATCAGAAGGTCAGCAGTGTTTTGAAATGAGTGGAAAAAATGCTGAAGTGAAATATTTCAGCTGAGGTTTGACTAAACTATGCAAATATATATATATATATATATATATATATATATATATATATATATCTATGCGTTAAATGTCGTATACTCACACAACAACCCCAAACGCTACGAAATTCGAAATCCGATAATAATACAATATTACCGATCCAATGAAACAGGTTTCGTCGAATTTCGAGACTGTGCCTTGGCAAGCAATTTTTAAATTTAAACAATAAAATTTTAAAACTGAACAAACCACTGTTAATTTCAATTTTACAACTTCTATTATTTTTATTGTTATCAATATAAATTTTACAAGCCTTCAAATTATTTTTAACAGGCTTAAAATCCCAGATTTCATATTTTACCCTATTTTAAAGTATTTACTTCGGAAATTAATTATCAAATAAATTGTGATATTCTTAATTCAAGTTAAAATTGCTCTATTGAATACTTAAAATCAATTAAATATTCCGATTTTAATTGCTTGAAAATTTTGGGTCGTCGCATTCCTTCCCCCTTAAAAGAATTTCGTCCCCGAAATTTCTAGTTAAGAGGAATGGTCCAATTCCCGTTTGCTTTTCCCAAAACCAAACAATTCAACATCCTACCAGCTATCTTTTTATAAAAGACCCATTACCATTCTTACTAACTTCTCAACTCTCCCATAGTTTTCAAACAATACTATTTTCTTAATCATTCAAATTTCAATTTTAAATCAAATTTAAAATTATTAGAATTTTCTCAAAATTTTTCTAACTCTATAAATTTCCGAAAAATTTCGCTAGCGTCTCTTTTGCGCGGCTAGCTCGGTACAACTACAAAAGGCCTCTACGGGCTCCCAAATCCAAAAGGAAAACAAAAAGCCAAGTGGCTCATCAGAATCCCAATCCAATTTCATATAGAAATAACTTTTTGTCGAGCATTTCAAATTTTATCTTTTGAAATCAAACCCAGTTTTCTTTTCAATTTATAATAGCTGCATATCCTGCTTAGCACTAATATCCTATCACCAAATTTCCAAAACATCATATCAACTTTCTTACAAAATGTCAGTATTTATTCATTCAAATATTAACTTAAATTATATTTGTAGTATCAATTTCCAATCAAAAATTCACCATTCCCTTCTTAAGTTGGTATAAGCATTTTATACGCTCTTATATTTATTTTCACCTCACTATTCTAGTTTATATCTATTTCTATTCAAATCGATTATTTCATTTCCACATGAATTCAATTTATTTTCAACTCTGAACATTTAATTTTATTTTTCATTTATAACTAGTTTATATCATTACTTTAAATTAGTTTCATTTACAAATTTATTTCAATTTTCAGTTGGAATGCGTTTGTCGTTTAACCAAAATTTTTCAAAAATTTATAACTCCCAAAATTTCCGAATTTTTTTGGCAGAGTCCCCTTTGTACGGAGGATCTTTTGCAATTTGACAAAAGAGATAAATATATATACATCGGCCCACACGGTCGGAAAAACCAAAAACAGTTCATATTTCCTATTTTTATTGCGTAGGCGTACCTTATTTAGCATTTTTAAGCAAGCATCTTATTTATTTCGCAGTTAGCGCAATCAAATCCAGCCGCACGGCTTCCAAGTACCTATACTTACTCAATTTAAACATGTAAGTGCCAAATATATGATGTTTAACAATATTTCACTTATTTGCAATAGTTAAACACATGAATTCTAAAAGAAATTAACACCAAACATTTTTTTTCCGTAAGCAACGTATACAATTTTCATACTAATTCCACTGTTCCAATTAATTCCTAAACCATTTTCATTCAATTTGAATGGTTTTCAATCCATTCGTATACAACTTCATCACTTTGAATGGTTTAAAACTCAATCGCTTACAGTTAATTTATTTTTAAGTAAAACGAATTCATATTTAATTCGATTGCCCTCAAAATCAATTTATTTTACTCCTATCAGTTCATATAATTTTAATTACTTCCATTTACATCAAATGACAAATTATTCTATGCAATTTGACGAGATCTATGTGAATAAATAAGCACTTATGTTTTATAACCAATTTAAATTGATTTCAACTCAGTTTCTACTTAATTCCATTCCATTTTTAAATTTATTCACAATTTATATATTCTCAGTTTTATTACATTACAGATTTGAATCCATCCACTTGCATTTCATTTTATTAACCAAATTAGTTTCATTGTTCAAACAGGTTCCATTCAAAATCATTTGATCTAGCTCGACACATTCTTTTTAAATTTCATTCACGATCCATTCATTTACATTTCGTTCCATGTTAGTTTATTCCAAACTATTTTATTTAGCTCGAAAACATTCCAGGTTATTTCATTCAACAACCATTTCAATTTTTTATTCACTTGAATTTTATTTACCACTCAAACCATCACTATTTCAACTCTATTTTATTTAACTTGAATTCATTGCCAGCTCCATTCGTTTAAATTAAATTAGTATATTTCATTGAATCAACATGAATTCTAATTCACGTTCAATAATTTATTTCTGAATTCCTTTCACTACATAACGAGGCCATTTCCAATTTATTTCCACTTATTTGGATTTCACTTGCAATTCATACCATCACCCTTTTAATCCAATTTATTTTATTTGATACATTTCCGATTATATTTAATTTATTAACATTTCAAGTTAAATTTTTATTTATAGCTCAAGTTCTAAACCCACTACCCATTTTCAATTTACCATCCAATTTCATTACTCACAATTCAACTTCATTCTCAATTACATTTACTCCATCAACAATTTAAGTCGAATTTACTTTATAACTTGAGTTTATTTCCAAACTTCATCATAAACTCACAATTCAATTTCGTTAACTAATTGGTTATCTAATTAGTTCTTCCCCTGGTTAAAATTCAACACTTGATGTTTAATTCCAAATATCACTTTATTTAATCTCCTTAGTTCAATTTATTTAATAATTCAAGTTTGGATTTTCTTTTCATTTTCCAATTCATCAAGCAATATTTGTTTTGGGTTTTCTATTTCACTTTCAAACCTTATAGTTCACACATTCATTTGTTTTTCCCCACTTACATCCATTTTCCCTTAATCACATTCACCTTCCAGTTTTTTACTCAAGATCTTATCTTTATTAAGCCAAGCATACCTGTATTTCAAACATTTAAATTCTTTTGATAAGCCATCGAAGTTTATTTATTCAATTTACTCTTTATCCAGCTTATTTCTATTCGAATAAGGATTTTATTCCATTTAACTTAAATTATTCAAGCTTTTATTAAATAACTTTCACTTTCCTCGAAGCTATACTTCTATAAAGTTTTAATCTTTAGTTGATTTACTTATTTCAATTTCATACTTAAATTCATTTCCATTATTATTTGAATCTTATCTAAATCAAATTTCATTTAATTAATTTATCCATTCACATAACTCCATTCTCAGTTTGTTAAAATAATATCCAAGGCCAATTTAATTCATCCATATATGAATTGGATTTATTTGCACTTCAAATTACCTTTATTTTAAGCCATTTCCATAACAATTTAATTCATGTTTGGTTCACTACAATTTCAGTTACATACAAAATTTTCTATTTATTTCTTCCTTCATAATTAAATTTCAAAAATTTAATCTTAATCCAAGTTAAATTTTTATTCCCCAATCTAAGTTAATTTCATTTCAACCTTTCAACTTAAATTCAAATTCCAACATTCAAAGCTTGTGTTTCCTTCCTGATTTAAAATCATCTCAATTTATAAGCTTACCACCTATCTCATCAGGATTTTTAAACACCCAACCTTTGGTTTCAAATTATTTTGGAATCTCCATCATCTCAAATCACATTTCTCAAAAATTTAAACCAATCCGGGTTTTATCCCCAACAAATTTCCTTTGAAATTTCAAAAACAAACTAGTTTTTCTGAACAAATTAATTTGGCAGCAATCCATCACTTAGAAACTCGAAAATAAACATCGATGATGCTGCAGTCATCACCGAAGTTATTTTCCAGCAACTGAAGTGAATTCAATGCTATATCCTTTCCCAAAATCTATTTGAAATAATTTCCTTTCAGAAATACCCCAAAATAACAATGCTATTATTTATCTTCAAAATACTTCCGAATCTCCAGAATTTTAGATTCCAAATCCTGCTTAAATCAATTTTAACTATGATTCATTTGCACAGCTTATTCTCATACAAATTCTCATTTGATTATATTTCAATTTATAACTTACATTTATAAATATCATTTTATAATGAATTTATTCTCTTAAACTTTGGTTATATTTTCAATTTCTAGTTAGATTTTTACTTAACAATGATAATACTTTAATATTATTCTGCCTAACATCCAAACAACCATATATTAGCTAAAATAGTTTACAAAAACTTTCTTTATATCAAAAATATATTTTGGGTAAAATCATTTCATTTAACCATATTTAAAACAATACCGTGTCGATTTTTCTATTCAAGTGTTTAGAAACCCCTTCGATACAGTTGTCCAGACGGTGCCGACGAAGGTTCATATGCCACTCATTAAACCAATCAACACAATATTAAAACAATTTATATTCACTAACAAATACGCGCTTATATCTATTAATGTGCTCAAACTCATTCCAGAGTACTACGAACTCTAATTTAAATGAGTAATTCCCACCAGAGCCAAGGTTATCACCAACCTCGCTCTGATAACAAGTGTAACGACCCGCAAATCCGTACCCTTTGAGTCAACACTATTCTACAACAATCAACTCTAGTTGCACAGAAATACGAACCATTTGGGTTAAAGAAGAAGAGGTAGAAGAAGAGAATAGAAAACAACATCAGAATCTAACCATCGCAATGGAATAAAGTATAATAGATAATAACGATCTTTACTCCAAAATCAAATATCTCTGTTTATATATTACATCATCAGAGTACACCAATCACAGCTCAACATCAACATCAATAACATACAAATAGATACACAACAACTCAACACAGCGGAATATATATATAAACAAGTACGAATGTACGTATCATCATCCAGCTCGTCTCCTGAATTCCACAGCATCATATCCTGTATTCTATAATACTCGGTCTGACCCGAGCATTACAGTTAAATAACACCCGAGTCAGTCCGGAATGCCAGCGTGAGAAAATCACACCCAATTGATTATTAAAGTTTCAAAATTTTTTTGAAAATAGAAGCATCTCGTGAGACCACGCCACAAATAAACATGTCAGGTTTTTACCTTACGATAGCTAATTTTTTTTTATAGAAATCCTCTGATATTATAATAGGGTCTATATACAAATACTTATAAAATAGCTGAAATTGTTACATTATTAAATTCCAGCTACTAGCCACAAAGTGGGTAATACAAACAAAACTCGTACAAGGCTCGTAGAAAGAATGGATTTCCAACTAATGACTAGGCACTGGGTACCACCTGTCACAGTACGGGGCTTAGATCATCGTACCGAGGAGTATGCCCGCTCACCTACAACACAAAACCGGGACTACCCCTTACTGGATAATCCCGAGTGAGATCACCCCACGGTTGTGATCAGCAACCGCCCATTAAGCCGAAATAAAAAGGGACATCTAGACAGGGATGGCCTCACCCTGCTTAGGTGCTACCCACCTAGCCTTGCTGCATAACCCCTGATTTTCAGTCATTCCCATTTGATGAGGCTTGAGGCTAAGCGTTACCTTTTAGAACATATCCCTTGGAATGCCCATCGTCCACCTGACGATGTTTCGCAAGCATTCATCCATACAAGTTCGTCCCGGGTTCGAACGGAACCGAAGGCACTATTCCTACTACATCCATTTTGGAAATACCCTCAGGATTAGTAGCGATTAGCCCTTGCACTTCACTGCTCCATCTTCGAATCCAAACTCGTTTTTCATGAAAACGTACAAACCGGATCGAAATGGTTTTCGAGAAATAAATCTTGATCCCGGTCTCTTCGAAACGATCAACGCATTTGGCCAATATTGATAGTCGGTGATTCAACTATCAATTAATATTCATAAACGTCCATCAAAAATAAATAATTTCCCAAATTATTTATTAACCTCAAAATATCTTCACAAGATATATTTCTATTCTCAAACCCTTTGAAAACAGTTTTCAAAACTATCATCCCTCCTCAGAATAAATTCCAAGTATTTTTATTTCCACTGGAATCACCATGCACAAAACTTTAGATTTTAAAATAATTTAAAAACACTTTATTGTAAAATATATTTAACATTAAATATAGAAAAATTACTTTAGTACTTAATTTAAAATAATACTCTAGAAATAACTACAATAAAGTTACCTTATAACCATACATTAGATTTCTTCCTTAAACAAAATTCCAAGTCATTCTTTAAATAATTATTACAAAAATAGATTAACAAATTACTTAATTTAGAATTTACTTAAAATATTTAAATTAAAACTACTTCAATAATTGATTAAAAATATATATACTATATGTATATTTGAAAATAAGGTTACTTTATAAATACAGACTAGGTTTTCACCTTTAAAACAGAATTATTAAGTCACTCTTTATAAATTATTACTACGGAAATAGATTTTAATAAATATTTACTTTAGAATTTAAACATTTGAAATAATAAATTTCTAAGAACATACTTTGTAAAGCAACATTAAAACCTTTATTTTATTTTTAAACTTACTTTGAAAACGTACTTGGCTATCCAGAGAAATATACTTTTCTTCACAACCTTTAAAAATAAATCACTATTTATTTTTGAACAATCTTTCTCATTTCTTTAATAAATTTCCACCTTGAATTTATTCTTCCAAATATCCGAGTCCAAACAATTAAATCAATTTCCAAATTGATTACCAATTTACTTCATTTATTCCAAAGTCCTTTTATTTCAGGTTTCATTCCTTGCTTATGATTTAAAATACTTTTAACTGAAAATTCCGATTTTAGATTTCTCAAATTACTTCTTAATCCTTTTAAATAAATTTCAAACTTTTAAATTTAAAATAATTCTTTATTCTTTTAATTGATGTCGCTTAAGTTTACTATTTATTAATTTCTGCTTATTCAAATCCTTTATCCTCCATACTCGACATTTTTCTATTAGTATTTTAATTTCATTTCCATTCCTTTCCAATTCATTTTAATTTATTTAAATTCTTTAAAATTGTTTCGTTTACGAATTTACATTCTTTACTTTCTTTTCAAAATCAAATTTGTATATTTTGGTAATTCATTATACCCAAATATATCCCATCAAATCATAACATTCAATATTTCAATATTTTCATCATAGAATATCAAGTAATCACAACAGAGAATATTAATAATAAATGTTGAGAGGTCCAGTTGGATCCCTCCAACCAGTTTTTCCTGCATCCACAGATGCTAGCACAATATAATATTCCAATTCCAGAATATAACATACTATAGCTCATCAATCAAATTTCAATCATTCAAACAATTATTTAAATTTAATCATTTAAATTTAAATTTAATCATTTAATTTTAAATTTAAATTAACTGAGTGAGATTATCTCACCTTTTTATTGCTGTTTGCAACCCACCTCCATTCTGACTTGTTTTCTTTCAGATTTGGACCTTGAATAGATATTTATTCGGTTTATTAATATTTGAACTAATCGAACAATTAATTTCAAATTTAATAATATTTTTAACCCTTGATTTACTTCAACTTACATTTTAAGTAAATAAAATATCTTTAGCACAAAATAACTTCAATAGGTTTATTAAACAAATCCATACCCAAAATAAAGTTTCCATTTAACAAATTACGTAGTGACTGGGATAATTTATTTTAACCAATAATTTAAATTTGATCAAATAATTAAGTTGTAAACAAAACTATGTTATATCTTACCGCTAATTTTTGATAAGTGATAAAAATCAATAATTATTTACAAGCTTAAACTTGAGTAAACATTAAATTAAAACGTCTTAAAATTAAAATTATCTAAATACGAACAGGAAACAAACGGCAAGCTTCCCCGATCGACTCCACTACCAAACATCGAACCCCAAAGACCTTCGATAGCCGTCTCTGCCAAAATATCATCTTCGTCGCCACTGCCCACCTGAACGACCACATGCTGCCCTATGCTCGCGACTTGCCCTAGCCCCAAGTAACGATGATCGGAGCCCAAAGCTTTCCTCCCCCCGCCACGCTCCCTTCCTCCACGTGCCCAGAAATTCACGCCTCCACCTTCGCTTACTCAAACGCGACCCTTGACGATCTCGATAACGCGACCTTCCCCCTTTTTTACCCGCGCAAGCGAGCTCCAATCGTGCCTCAGCTCCATGCGAGCCGAGCCACTCACACGCTTCCCCCACAGTGCCCCGATTCCTACCCAATTAGCCTCACACGACCGGCGACTCGCTTAAAGAGCTCGCAAATTCCTACCCGCACGCGAGCGCTCCCTCCCCTCATATTTGAATTGACTTGCTCATTCGATTGTTATGAAATCGAATTCGATTTCTTCTTTTTATTTTTTATTTTTTATATTCTTGAACTGATTTGAGGGTGTGAATTGAATAAGGAGAGGAGGAACGAAAGTTTATACTTCGTTGCTTTGGTTCTGCTCGCAAAGATAAAGCAAAGCACCTTCCTTTTCCTTCAAGCTTTCGAATCTGCAGTTGATTTTATAAGGGAGAAGGGAAACGATGATTATGTTTTCTGACAATTTCATGATGTTTATAAAAGAGGGAACACAATGGAAAGGGAGTCGGCGTGAATCAGAAGGTCAACAGTGTTTTGAAATGAGTGGAAAAAATGCTGAAGTGAAATATTTCAGCTGAGGTTTGACTAAACTATGCAAATATATATATATATATATATATATATATATATATATATATATATATATATATCAATGCGTTAAATATCGTATGCTCATACAACAACCCCAAACGCTACGAAATTCGAAATCCGATAATAATACAATATTACGGATCCAATGAAACAGGTTTCGTCGAATTTCGAGACTGTGCCTCGGCAAGCTATTTTTAAATTTAAACAATAAAATTTTAAAACTGAACAAACAACTATTAATTTCAATTTTACAACTTCTATTATTTTTAGTGTTATCAATATAAATTTTACAAGCCTTCAAATTATTTTTAATAGGCTTAAAATCCCAGATTTCATATTTTACCCGATTTTAAAGTATTTACTTCAGAAATTAATTATCAAATAAATTGTGATATTCTTAATTCAAGTTAAAATTGCTCTATTGAATACTTAAAATCAATTAAATATTCCAATTTTAATTGCTTGAAAATTTTGGGTCGTCACATTCCTTCCCCCTTAAAAGAATTTCGTCCCCAAAATTACTAGTTAAGAGGATTGGTCCAATTCCCGTTTGCTTTTCCCAAAACCAAACAATTCAACATCCTACCAGCTATCTTTTTATAAAAGACCCATTACCATTCTTACTAACTTCTCAACTCTCCCATAATTTTCAAACAATACTATTTGCTTAATCATTCAAATTTCAATTTTAAATCAAATTTAAAATTATTAGAATTTTCTCAAAATTTTTCTAACTCTCTAAATTTTCGAAAAATTTCGCCAGCGTCTCCTTTGCACGGCTAGCTCGGTACAACTACAAAAGGCCTCTACGGGCTCCCAAATCCAAAAGGAAAACAAAAAGCCAAGTGGCTCATCAAAATCCCAATCAAATTTCATATAGAAATTTAAACATATAACTTTTTGTCGAGCATTTCAAATTTTATCTTCTGAAATCAAACCCAATTTTCATTTCCCTTTATAATAGCTGCATATCCTGCTTAGCACTAATATCCAATCACAAAATTTCCAAAACATCATATCAACTTTCTTACAAAATGTCAGTATTTATTCATTCAAATATTAACTTAAATTATATTTGTAGTATCAATTTCCAATCAAGAATTCACCATTCCCTTCTTAAGTTGGTATAAGCATTTTATATGCTCTTATATTTATTTTCACCTCACTATTCTAGTTTATATCTATTTCTATTCAAATCGGATCTTTCATTTCCACATGAATTCAATTTATTTTCAACTCTGAACATTTAATTTTATTTTTCATTTATAACTAGTTTATATCATTACTTTAAATTAGTTTCATTTACAAATTTATTTCAATTTTCAGTTGGAATGCCTTTGTCGTTTAACCAAAATTTTCCAAAATTTTTCCATCTCCCAAAATTTCTTGAAATTTTGGCAGAGTCCCCTTTGTACAGAGGATCTTTTGCAATTTGACAAAAAAGATAAATATATATACATCGACCCACACGGTCGGAAAAACCAAAAACGGTTCATATTTCCTCTTTTTATTGCGTAGGCGTACCTTATTTAGCATTTTTAAGCAAGCAACTTATTTATTTAGTAGTTAGCGCAATCAAATCCAGCCACACGGCTTCCAGGTACCTGTACTTACTCAATTTAAACATGTAAGTGCCAAATATATGATGTTTAACAATATTTCACTTATTTGCAATAGTTAAACACATGAATTCTAAAAGAAATTCACACCAAACATTTTTCTTTCCATAAACAACTTATACAATTTTCATACTAATTCCACTGTTCCAATTAATTCCTAAACAATTTTCATTCAATTTGAATGGTTTTCAATCCATTCGTATACAACTTCATCATTTTGAATGGTTTAAAACTCAATCGCTTACATTTAATTTATTTTTAAGCAAAACGAATTCATATTTAATTCAATTTCCCTCAAAATCAATTTATCTTACTCTTATCAATTCATATAATTTTAATTACTTCCATTTACATCAAACGACAATTTATTCTATGCAATTTGACGAGATCTATGTGAATAAATAAGCACTTATGTTTTATAACCAATTTAAATTGATTTCAACTCAGTTTATACTTAATTCCATTCCATTTTTAAATTTATTCACAATTCATATATTCTCAGTTTCATTACATTACAGATTTGAATCCATCCACTTGCATTTCATTTTATTAACCAAATTGGTTTCATTGTTCAAACAGGTTCCATTCAAAATCATTTGATCTAGCTCAACACATTCTGTTTAAATTTCATTCACAATCCATTCATTTACATTTCATTCCATGTTAGTTTATTCCAAACTATTTTATTTAGCTCGAAAACAATCCAGGCTATTTCATTCAACAACCATTTCAATTTTTTATTCACTTGAATTTTATTTACCACTCAAACCATCAGTATTTCAACTCTATTTTATTTAACTTGAGTTCATTGCCAGCTCCATTCGTTTAAATTAAATTAGTATATTTCATTGAATCAATATGAATTCTAATTCACATTCAATAATTTATTTCTGAATTCCTTTCACTTCATAATGAGGCCATTTCCAATTTATTTCCACTTATTTGGATTTTACTTGCAATTCATACCATCACCTTTTAATCCAATTTATTTTATTTGATACATTTCCAATTATATTTAATTTATTAACATTTCAAGTCAAATTTTTATTTATAGCTCATATTCTAAACCCACTATCCATTTTCAATTTGCCATCCAATTTCATTACTCACAATTCAACTTCATTCTCAATTACATTTACTCCATCAACAATTTAAGTCGAATTTACTTTATAACTTGAGTTTATTTCCAAACTTCATCATAAAGTCACAATTCAATTTCATTAACTAATTGGTTATCTAATTTGTTCTTCCCCTGGTTAAAATTCAACAATTGATTTTTAATTCCAAATATCACTTTATTTAATCTCCTTAGTTCAATTTATTTAATAATTCAAGTTTGGATTTTCTTTTCATTTTCCAATTCATCAAACAATATTTGTTTTGGGTTTTCTATTTCACTTTCAAATCTTATAAGTCACACATTCATTTGTTTTTCCCCACTTACATCCATTTTCCCTTAATCACATTCACCTTTCAGTTTTTTACTCAAGATCTTATCTTTATTAAGCCAAGCATACCTGTATTTCAAACATTTAAATTCTTTTGATAAGCCATCGAAGTTTATTTATTCAATTTACTCTTTATCCAGCTTATTTCTATTCGAATAAGGATTTTATTCCATTTAACTTAAATTATTCAAGCTTTTATTAAATAACTTTCACTTTCCTCGAAGCTATTCTTCTATAAAGTTTTAATCTTTAGTTTATTTACTTATTTCAATTTCATACTTAAATTCATTTCCATTATTATTTGATTCTTATCTAAATCAAATTTCATTTAATTAATTTAGCCATTCACATAACTCCATTCTCAATTTGTTAAAATAATATCCAAGGCCAATTTAATTCATCCATACTTGAATTGGATTTATTTTCACTTCAAATTACCTTTATTTTAAGCCAATTCCATAACAATTTAATTCATGTTTTGTTCACCGCAATTTCAATTACATACAAAATTTGCTATTTACTTCCTTCCCTCATAATTAAATTTCAAAAATTTAATCTTAATCCAATTTAAATTTTTATTCCCCAATCTAAGTTAATTTCATTTCAACCTTTCGCCTTAAATTTAAATTCCAACATTCAAAGCTTGTGTTTCCTTCCTGATTTAAAATCATCTCAATTTATAAGCTTGCCACCTATCTCATCAGGATTTTTAAACACCCAACCGTCGGTTTCAAATTATTTTGGAATCTCCATCATCTCAAATCACATTTCTCAAAAATTTAAACCAATCCGGGTTTTATCCCCAACAAATTTCCTTTGAAATTTCAAAAACAAACTAGTTTTTTTGAACAAATTAATTTGGCAGCAATCCATCACTTAGAAACTCGAAACTAAACATCGATGATGCTGCAGTCATCACTAAAGTTTTCCAGCAACTGAAGTGAATTCAATGCTATATCCTTTCCCAAAATCTATTTGAAATAATTTCCTTTCAGAAATACCCTAAAATAACAATTCTATTATTTATCTTCAAAATACTTCTGAATCTACGGAATTTTAGATTCCAATCCTACTTAAATCAATTTTAACTATGATTCATTTTCACAGCTTATTCTCATACAAATTCTCATTTGATTATATTTCAATTTATAATTTACATTTATAAATTTCATTTTATAATGAATTTATTCTCTTAAACTTTGGTTATATTTTCGATTTCTAGTTAGATTTTTACTTAACAATGATAATACTTTAATATTATTCTTCCTAACATCCAAGCAACCATATATTAGCTAAAATTGTTTAGAAAAACTTTCTTTATATCAAAAATATATTTTGGGTGAAATTATTTCATTTACCCATATTTAAAACAATACCGTGCCGATTTTTCTATTCAAGTGTTTAGAAACCCCTTCGATACAGTTGTCCAGATTGTGCCGACGAAGGTTCATATGCCACTCATTAAACCAGTCAACACAATATTAAAACAACTTATATTCACTAACAAATACGCGCTCATATCTATTAATACGCTCAAACTCATTCTAGAGTACTACGGACTATAGTTTAAATGAGTAATTCCCACCAAAGCCAAGGTTATCACCAACCTCGCTCTGATACCAAGTGTAACGACCTGCAAATCCGTACCCCTTGAGTCAAAACTTTTCTACAACAATCAACTCAAGTTGCACATAAATACGAACCATTTGGGTTAAAGAAGAAGAGGTAGAAGAAGAGAATAGAAAACAACATCAGAATCTAACCATCGCAGCGGAATAAAATATAATAGACAATAACGATCTTTACTCCAAAATCAAATATCTCTGTTTATATATTACATCATCAGAGTACACAAAATACAGCTCAACATCAACATCAATAACATACAAATAGGTACACAACAACTCAACACAGCGGAATATATATATAAACAAGTACGAATGTGCGTATCGTCATCCAGCTCGTCTCCTGAGTTCCACAGCATCATATCATGTATTCTATAATACTCGGTTTGACACGAGCATTACAGTTAAATAACACCCGAGTCAGTCAGGAATACCAGCGTGAGAAAATCACACCCAATTGATTATTAAAGTTTCAAAAATTCTTTGAAAATAAAAGCATCTCGTAAGACCACGCCACAAATAAACATGTCGGGTTTTACCGTACAATAGCTAAATTTTTTTTATAGAAATCCTCTGATATTATAATAAGGTCTATATACAAATACTTATAAAATAGCCGAAACTGTTACATTATTAAATACCAGCTACTAGCCACAAAGTGGGTAATACAAACAAAACTCGTACAAGGCTCGTAGGGAGAATGGATTTCAACTAATAACTAGGCACTAGGGTACCACCTGTCACAGTACGGGGCCTAGATCACCGTACCGAGGAGTACGCCTGCTCCCCTGCAACACAAGACCGGGACTACCCCTTACTGGATAATCCCAAGTGAGATCACCCGCGGTTGGGATCAGCAACCGCCCACTAAGCTGAAATAAAAAGGGACATCTAGACAGGGATGACCTCACCCTGCTTGGGGGCTACCTACCTAGCCTTGCTGCATAACCCCTAATTTTCAGTCATTCCCATTTGATGAGGCTTGAGGCTAAGCGTTACCTTTTAGAACATATCCCTTAGAATGCCCATCGTCCATCTGACGATGTTTTGCAAGCATTCATCCATACAAGTCCCTCCCGGGTTCGAATGGAACCGAAGGCACTATTCCTACTACATCCATTTTGGAAATACCCTCAGGATTAGTAGCGATTAGCCCTTGCACTTCATTCCTCCATCTTCGAATCCAAACTCGTTTTTCACGAAAACGTACAAACCGGATCGAAGTGGTTTTCGAGAAATAAATCTCGATCCCGGTCTCTTCGAAACGATCAACGCATTTGGCCAATATTGATAGTTGGTGATTTAACTATCAATTAATATTCATAAACATTCATCAAAAATAAATAATTTCCCAAATCATTTATTAACCTCAAAATATCTTCACAAGATATATTTCTATTCTCAAACTCTTTGAAAACAGTTTTCAAAACTATCATCCCTCCTTAGAATAAATTCCAAGTATTTTTATTTCCACTGGAATCACCAAGCACAAAACTTTAGATTTCAAAATAATTTAAAAACAATGTATTGTAAAATATATTTAACATTAAATATAGAAAAATTACCTTAGTACTTATTTTAAAATAATACTCTAGAAATGACTACAATAAGGTTACCTTATAACCGTACATTAGATTTCTTCCTTAAACAAAATTCCAAATCATTCTTTAAATAATTATCATAATAATAGATTAACAAATTACTTACTTTAGAATTTACTTTAAAATATTTAAATTAAAACTACTTCAATAATTGATTAAATATATATATACTATATGTATATTTGAAAATAAGGCTACTTTATAAATACAAACTAGGTTTTCACCTTTAAAACAGAATTATTAAGTCACTCTTTATAAATTATTGCTACGAAAATAGATTTTAATAAATATTTACTTTAGATCTTAAACATTTGAAATAATAAATTTCCAAGAACATACTTTGTAAAGCAACATTAAAACCTTTATTTTATTTTTAAACTTACTTTTAAAACGTACTTGGCTATCCAGAGAAATATACTTTTCTTCACAACCTTTAAAAATAAATCACTATTTATTTTTGAACAATCTTTCTCATTTCTTTAATAAATTTCCACCTTGAATTTATTCTTCCAAATATCCGAGTCCAAACAATTAAATCAATTTCCAAATTGATTACCAATTTACTTCATTTATTCCAAAGTCCTTTTATTTCAGGTTTCATTCCTTGCTTATGATTTAAAATACTTTTAACTGAAAATTCCTAATTTTAGATTTCTCAAATTACTTCTTAATCCTTTTAAATAAATTTAAAACTTTTAAATTTAAAATAATTCTTTATTCTTTTAATATAAATTGATGTTTGATAGTTGAACTTTAAAACGTTTTTATATCTATGAAATTTACTATAGAAAATATATACGAAACAAATTGAATTTAAAAAAATGAAAATAATAATGATAATAGTATAATAATATATGTAATATAATGAGTGCCACTGCCTTACTTTTATCAGCTACAAACATGCCTTAACCTACGCCTTAAATCACGCCTTGAATCATGTTTCCCCTCTTCCTCATAAAACACGAAGCCGACCCTTTTTCTTTTATTATTATCGCCCGTTCCTCTTCAATGTCTCTGAGAAAAAAAATGGTGGCCATGCTTTCGTTCCTCTTGCGCTCAGAAATTAGGGCTTGCTTGTTTGTCGCTCTCCTCAGTTGATTTCTCGGCTGCTTCTTCTTTGCGTCGATCTCGGCTCTTCGTTTAAGGTGAGTAATTTTATTGCTCACATCTAATTCATCTTGTTCACGGTTTTGATTTAAATGTTTTGGTGATCTCTGATTTTGTTATCGCAACTCTGACTTGACTATGTCGATGATTTCTTTTCGATTTTGGCTTTGAGTTGTAATTTGAAATTGTTTGCCGATGAGGTTTCTGTTTTTATAGGGTTTGAAACCCTTTGTTTTGTTCGTATAATATATACGACTTCGTCTGATCATTTACTTGAAATCGCCAATTCCTTCGTTTGGCCACTTGACAAGTTTAGGACAATAATTTGTATTGCTTCAGCCTGTCACCGTTTTTGGGTTAAGACTCGGTCTTGCTTTGCACTTGTTCTTTTACTCTGGTTTGAACTGTTCGATTTGGACTTGGTTGCTAACTGGATTTTGCGAAAATAATTGTGAAAGAAATTGAGTTAGGCTCTGCCTTGATTTGAAATCTGCAACTAAATTTTGTGAAAATAATTTAAATGAGGATTTGCTTTGATTTTTGCAATTTCTTTCAATGGTGACTTCAGTCCTTATGTTGATGGTGAAACTGTTGATCCACGGTGGTTTCGACACTGTCTTGATGGTTGTGTTCGAACTACCTTTGTCACATACTTATTTTGGTGCTGTTCTATTTTGGTATAGATATGTATGCGTGTTCATATATATGCATACATGCATTCTTGTACTTGTGTTGGTTGCTGTCTTGAATCTGCCCACTGTGTTCACAGTGTTGCTCCTTATGCTTGATTTGAACTATGACTTCACTGTGTCGAGTTGTACACAAGCTTGTTCCCCAACCTGTGTCATACATATAGGCACTGCCTGTGTATGTTTCATATGCATTCTTGTAAATTACTGCAATTGGTAATTTCTGAATTCATTTTCTGATTTTGTAAAATTCTGATGGCATCGACTTTAACTTGAAATTCCGGCATGTTGTTGCAACATCCACTGTGTTATTTTGCTTTGAGGTACTTTCTGTTTGGTGTTGTTGCATTGAAGTTGGTCATTTATATACTTCATGTTGCACTGCATCACCCTGTTGCAGTGTTGTTTCAATTTCCCTGTTGCAGTTGATTCTCTGTCATTTGTTGCTTCGACCATTATGTCTTTGATATTTTCTTTGTATCATTTTGTTGATGATACTTTGACTGTTGAACTTGGTTTGAATTTGTTTTAAATAACTCAGAAATGATAAGCAAAAGAAGGGGTTTTTGAATTGAATTTAAATGAAACCTGTAACTGTTTCAGATTTCTAAAATAAAATGTACAAGTTCATCGTTTAATGTTTTATTGTTTTTGTTTTTATGTGATTTGGAATTTCAAGCATTGTATAAAACTCTATCTGATATATAAATATAAATATGTGATTTGAATACAAGCAAACTTATAAAAGAGAGTTCATATTAATATATATATTAGTTTCAAATTAAATTTCTATTTCAATGCAAATTCCCTTTTATAAACAATTTTAACAAGTATGTGTGTGTGTGTGTGTGTGTGTGTGTGTATACATATTAAAAACAGTTAGTTCATATCTTTGGAAAAAGAAAAAAAACTGATTTTAATCTGTTTTAAACCCAGGTTTGACTTGAGTTTTTCTAAAGCAAATCCTGAATATAAACTCCAAGTTACTGTTATATGGAGTCACTACATTTCTGGTCAATTGCTTAGTATGGTCTGATCAGTAGGTTGTGAAGTTACCTCTGGTTTTAAGTTCAACCTGGTTTGTTCATTTTTCTGCATCTTTGATTGTACCTGCTGTTCCATTTAACCAGTGCCTTGCCTTCATTATATTGTCTGTGCACTTATTAATGTAACACTCGAGTCTTGCTCAAGCCTTCATGCATTGTGTAGTGGTTTGAGCATTAAGGTTGTAGTCTGTGTTATTAAATTGAGGAAGAGACATTGCTTTGTGGTCTGCACATCTGAAATGGTCACTGACCTGGATTTTGTTGCATTGGTTATCTTACTTGATTTTTATTGAGCCTGTCTCTGTTATCTCTGACCTGGAGCTTGTAAGTGATATTTCCATTAACTTGAGTTTGATTTGTACTTCATGCTAGTATTTTTCACCTACCTGTACCCAAAGTTGGACTGATTTCCAATTTGTATGAGACTATGTCCATGGCTTGTGAAATACATTGTGCCATACTGTGCATATGTGTATTTGTAACTTTGTGTATGATATCATCTCTGTTGGTCTATATGCCTGCAGTTCCATGTTGCATCCTCTATTGCCTTGTACATGCTGAGTTGTCTTCATGTAGTTGCTGTGTCACCATGGTTATACCACCGCCCTTGTGCACTTGGTCATTTATTGTTGCCCATACCTTTTCTTTGTTTTGCTGTTAACTTTGGTTTGGCTTCGCAGTTGTGTTGAGTCTTGGTAACAGTGACTTGACCTCTGCATTTCATAAATATTTTGGCTTTGCAGTTATGTCTTGCTGTTAATAGTTGGAGTTGCAGTGACCTTATATGTTGAAGTGGCGAGGCAGTACACGCGTGCGTGTACTGCAGCCACACAGTATTGATTTTATTTGATATCCTATTTTGTTTTGATTTATGATCTTTTGCATATTTCATTATTGTAGTGGCGAGGCAGTGCACGCAAGCGTGAACTGCAGCCACACAGAGTTAACGTTTTAAAATATGGCGAGGCCGTGCACGCGTGCGTGTACTGCAGCCCTACCAAATCTGATGTTTTAATTGATGTTTTCTATTGATGAAAATTGTTTTACGTTGCCAATTCAATATATTTTAAATCGCATTTTGATGATTTTGTTGTTAATTACTGTTTAGGCAATATTGATGTTTTTTTTCTTTCCTAAATTACCTTCATTAAAAATCCCTTCATCTATCTTCATTGATAATCTGAATCTACTGATTTGTTGTTTAACACTGTTAAGTGTTATATTTACCATTATCCGATTTTCTTTTTAAAGGATCGGATAGGTGAATTTATATTTGACTGTCGTCTAATTGTTATTTGATTATTATTGCCTCTATGCACTAATAATTGAGTTTGAATTAGACTGACCCGTGTATTATTTTCTTTTGAATGTAATACTCGGGTCAGACCGAGTATTTTACAGCTTGAAGATTTTCGGGCAGCGAAGTTAGAGAGAGTTGGAGAAAACGCTTCACTTTAGCTTTTCGGGGATTTATTTTTGTACTAAGAAATATTCCGCTGTATAAATTAATGCATTGTATAAACTCTGACATATGTACAAAAATTCATTTATGTGAAATATAATTATTCTGTGTTTCTGTGGCTGCTTCTGTTTAAACTCTATAAACTGAATAACAATCCGTCATTTTGAACGTTTCAAGTTGGTTTAATTACCGACTAGAGGCAGTCAGAAGGGCGGTTCATTACTGTCACTTTATCGTGGTGTTGTAGTTTTGGTAAAAAGACCGCACGTGTTCATGAATATTAGCAAAACAATGTGGCACGGAAAACGAGGAAGACGGAACGATCGTAAAAAAAAGGTTTATTGCGCTATAGCTTCTACAGAAAAGCTTTTGACCCTTATCCCCATTTGTTTCCTCAATGATCCATAATATCTTTAGTATCGAGTGCTATAGTGTGAGCATGCTGGAGTGTTTCATGGAGATCGAACATTTTCGCCAATACCGTCAAATCGGATCAGCGGGGGGTCTGTCGCTTTCTTCCGTTTCTTCAAACGTCGATAACTTCTTACTCTTTTGGAGTTACGGGAGCCACAACCTATCAAAACAAAGCACTTTCCATGTTCTACGTTTATAACGTTTGAAATTTTCATGGATCGGTTTCGTGTGTGGAAAAATTCCATCTTAAGTTTTTTTCTACAGCTCGGATGTTTTCGTTCATAAATTTATTCCGCGGAGTTTGTGGTATAAATAATCGGACTAAATCGATGTAAATCTTGAAAAATGACAAAAAATATATATATGAAGATCAAAAAAGGTCACAATAATATTCCGATGAAAAGATTGAAATTGGATTAAAAATTGGATAAAACAGGAAACCGAAAGATATTCGCAGACTGAAAAAATTGGTTACTTACAGGCTAAGTAATCATAAAAAACACCCTCGACCTTTCAAAAATTTAAGATGTCAAATGCATTTGACCTTCTCCTTGAAGTCATATTTCTGTGGTGTTGTAATTTTGGTAAAAAGACCGCACGTGTTGATGAATATGAGAAAAACAATGTCGTACGGAAAACGAGGAAGACAGAACGAACGTAAAAAAAGAACGTTTACTGCGTTATAGCTTTAGCGGACAAGCTTTTAACCCGTATCCCCATTTATTCCTTCAGTGATCCATAATTTCTTAAATATCGAGTGCTACAATGTGAGCATGCTGGAGCGTTTTGCAGATATCGAAGATGTAACATCCCGCCTTTTCGCACGGTTTAAACCGACGATAAACCACACATGTCAAACTTCAAACATACAAAAGGGCGGATTGTTATGGGGTAAATACGAAAAAGAAGGAGGAAATAAAAAAATAGAATCTTGCAGCGGAACGATAAAATATAATAATCAAATATACAGTTCATGAAGATGTTTTATAAACATTTAATTATATTTATACAATATATATCAGAGTTGCATATATCGGTGTATAATAATCGATGTAGCGGAATACAGTGTGTAGTGGAACAATATAATATATAATAATAATAATGAAATCTTCGTCTTCATCCTCCAAAAATAAGGCCTTCAATTCCTGAATGCTCAGGCTGACCCGAGCGAATTGAAAAGACAAAACACTCGAGTCAGAACTAAAATATCTTATGTAAGTTAAATCAACAATAAATAATATGAGTGAAACGGCGTGGGAGATGTTTACGGGATTTGACATCTCTTATCCAGTGTCTAACGTGAGTGCAGTAACTCAAGAGATGCTCGAGATTCACATCTCCTAAGGATCCGTTAAACTATTTACTACGTAGTAATATTTCGCTATTAATATAGTGTCTATTAGTAAAATAAACTTACTTTTAAATAGCGTTAAGGCTTTACATTTTCCACCTTAACACACTTTTATATTCCCATAGTCTATACAGTACCATAATCTCCCCCGTATTGGGCATCGTCAGAGGGCACTCCAAAGGTATGGTACAAAACAAAATCGTATAAGGCGCGCTAGGGTAGGTGACACGGCACAACTAGGCAATGCCAGGATAGATATACCAATTACGCTTTCGGGTCGGTGGTGACGCATAGTCGCAGCTACTGCCCATCTCGAGCCACACCCCCCAAATCAAAGAAATCAAAAGTGGCCACCGAATAAATCCAAAAGTCAGAGTATAATATCGAAGGTATGTGTCCGATCAAAGGTGCTACCTCATTAACCCGTCGATCGCTCCTATTTTAGCCACCTTATGCCAACTCACGGGAGTTGGGTCCACGTATTTACCTCAAAGGAAACGTCGCCGCCATCCTACTTCATTCTGGAATCCCCACCGTGTACATGGTTATTAAAGTGGTTTTCGGAGTTGGCAGAGAGCATGACAACTTCCGATCCCGGTCTCCTCAACAACAAATCGTTATTATAACACCGGAGTCTCTTCAAAATAGTTTATACTTCAAAACCAGGGTATAATATTCATTTCAAAACCATATAATTACGATATCATTTTCCCTTTTAAAACCAAATCAATTATGATATCATTTTCAAATACATCCTTTTAACGTCCCGCCTTTTCGCACGCTTTAAATCGACACACGTGCCAATTCAAACCATACGGAAGGGCGGATTGTTATGGGGTAAATAAGAAAAATGAGAAAGAATAAAACAAAACAGAATCTCACAGCGGAAGGATAAAATATAATAATAAATATACAGTTCATAAAACTGTTTACAATCATTTGATTGTTCTTTATACAATAAATATCAGAGTTCACATACCAATAATATTAATGCAGCGGAATACAGTGTAGTGGAACCATATAATATATAATAATAATAGTGATGAAATCTTCGTCTTTCTCCTCCAAAAACATCTTCAAATCCTGAAACGCTTGGACTGACCCGAGCGAATTGAAAAGACAAAACACTCGAGTCAGAACTAAAAGATCTTATGTAAGTTAAATTAACAGAAATGAATATGAGTGCAGTAACTCAAGAGATGCTCTGGATTTACATATCCTAAGGATCCGTTAAACTATTTACTATGTAGTATATTTCGCTATTATAATAGTGTCTAATTGTAAAATAAACTTACTTTTAAATAGCGTTAAGGATTTACATTTTCCACCTTAACACATAATATATTCCCATAGTCTATACAGTACCGTAATCTCCCCTGTACTGGGCGTCGTCAGAGGGCACTCCAAAGGTATGGTACAAAACCAAAATCGTATAAGGTGCGATAGGGTAGGTGACACGGCACAACTAGGCAATGCCAGGGTAGATATACCAATTACGCATCTGGGCTGGTGGTAACGCATAGCCGTAGCTACCGCCCACCTCAAACAAACTCCCCATAAAATCAAAATTAAAGGTGGCCACCGAATCAATCCAAAGTCAGAGTATAGTATCGAAGAGGAGTGTCCGATAAAGGGCGCTAACCCCCTTGGCCCAAGAATCGCTCCTGTTTTAGCCACCTTATGTCAACTCACGGGAGTCAGGTCCACGTATTTACCTTAAAGGAAACGCCGCCACCAACCTACTTCATTCTGGAATCTCCACCGCGTACACGGTTGTTAAAGTGGTTTTCAGAGTTGGCAGAGAGTATGACAACTTCCGATCCCGGTCTCTTCAACAACCAAACGTTATTATAACACCGCGGTCATTTAAAAATAATTATACTTTCAAAACTAGAATATAATTATCCATTTCAAAACCCATAAATACGATATCATTTCCTTTTAAAACCCAAATAAATATGATATCATTTTATTTCAAATATATTTCTTTTCCTAATCATGCCACTTTTAAGATTTATAATACCTCGAAACCAAATATTTGAAATTTAACTTTCAACATAATACTTCGAAATCCATAGTTTTAAAACCATAACTTTCAAAACTTAAATGGTTTGGATATTCAACAGTATATAAAATAAAACAGTTTGAATTTAAAATTTCTTTATAAAATAATTTCTGCGACATTACAATTTATTCATTTAAAATTTTAGTCTAAACCATAAATTTTAAATTCACTTTCAATTGAATAAACCACTTCAATTTAATATATTTCTAACTTGGAGTATTTAACAATTTCAAAACTTAAGGTTGGAAATTTATATTCAACAATTCATTGTCCTATTATTTAGTTTTTGAAATGTTTACATAATAAATCAAAAATCATTTAAATAAAACTCCATTTACTAACAACTTAATCATTTCCTTCAATTTATTTACGCTAGAAATATTCGTTTAATTCATCTTGAATAAAAATTCGGTTATAGATATCATACCCTTTTAAAATTTCAAGTTGATAAATTTTACATCAACTTATGAAGTCAAATTCTTAATTAAGCTCTATTCCAAATAAATTTCCAATTTAACTCCCATTCTTAATTGATTTAAATCATTTAAACTATATATATACACAAGATCTTAAACCTGTACTTAAACATATAATATAAATTATCAAACTCCATTTTTCCAACTTATTCATTTTTATTTAACAGATTATACATAACTTAAATTCAAAATTTTAACTATATATGTATATATAAAATAATATTTATATAATATCAAAATTTAATATTCGTTAAACTGTATCCTATCCAAACCATAGAAAACATTTTCAAAATAATTGTATATATACCGACGGTGTCTGTATAAAATTTTCTATACTATGGTCAAGTGATATGGATAATTATCATTTCAATCCGCAATTTAAAAATAAAAATACGGTTGTATATCATTTCAAACCGCAATCCCGAATAAAATGAAAAAAACATAATAACTTGCAGTTTATATAGAACACATCATCCATTCACCCAATATCAATAATCAATCAATTTATTGCAATCATCATCAATTTAAACAAACATCAATAGAACATATAAAATATAACAGGTATCAACGAACAGTTTATATTCAAAATAAATAAATAAATAAATAAATAACTGTTTAACTAGCAGTTTATATGCAAATAAATAAATCTTAACTGTCAATTTATATGCGATAATAAAATTAATTAACAGTTAAATTAAATAAATGCGATTTAACTAAGATGATGAATAAATTATGCAAAACAGTCACAAATAAATTTCTACTCATATCTTAAATCAATTTAACAAACATAAGAAAAATTAGAAGTTGTGAGTGGGTTAAAACACTCACCTTTTGGATTTTAAATTGAATTTAAATCCAATTTAAACCCAAAAATTTGACATTCTCCAATTCCATCCAAACCAGCGTCATCAAGTCCGGAATTTTATTATGATCCTAACAAAAAAAATCTCGTGTGAAACGGAGTTCGTATGCGAAAGTTATTCGATTAAAATCGTTTGAAAACAAAATAAAAATTAAAATAAAACTAACCAACGCTAACTAGCCACGTCATCACATCTTTAGCACGCTACAGATCGTCTCCTTCCCTACGCGTACGCTCGACCCAGGCAACCCATCTTAGCCATGCTGACCAAAACTTTGACCATGAATTTCAACACCTACTGGCCTCCATCCCCCCGCCGACCACCATCGGTGGATAGCCCTTGCCAAGCCGCCTCCCCCTGACCCCCTACGCACGCCACCGGTCGCCGCCGCCGACGCTAACTTCCAAACCCTAATCAATTTTCTCGAGCGATCCAACCATCGAATTGCCCAATCACCTGCGCCGATGACCTCCCCACGAGACTCTCCACGTATCCATGCCATCGATTTGTTGATCAGAAGAAATCGATCAACACGACAATGAATGGCCGAAAACGATTCCCTGAATTCTGGACAAACCATGCATCGATTTGAAAAAAAAACTCCACTAGGAGATTACGCTCATCAAGAGCATCAACATATATTTTTTTTGAGATTTTTCTTAGGACTTTGAATTTTGACTTTTGATTTGATTTTTGAAATTTGAATTCAGATCTAGGGTTTACCACCATTGGGAAGAGGAGGAGCTAAGGGAATGAACGCACAAATAAATGAGAATAGATGGATGCTAGGGTTTATAACTAGGTTTATATAGGTAGGTTAGAATTTGAATAGATGGATCGGGTTGGATATACGTGCTACCGCTAACGCGGCCCAAAAAGCCCGTTCTGACCCCGGAACGAAATTGGGTAGACCCATATATCGAAATAGGTGTTTAAAAATATTCTGAATGCGATGGAAAAAGTTTCACGTTCAAATTCCATCGTTTGAAGAATTTATGCTGAAATCAATATTTCCAAATTGATGGAAAAAGTTTCACGTTCGAATTTCCCAATCACCTGCGCCGATGACCTCCCCACGAGACTCTCCATGTATCCATGCCTTCGATTTGTTGATCAGAAGAAATCGATCAACACGACAATGAATGGCCAAAAATGATTCCCTGAATTCTGGACAAACCGTGCATCGATTTGTAAAACGAATTCCACTAGGAGATTACGCTCATCGAGAGCATCAACATATTTTTTTTTTTAGATTTTTCTTAGGACTTTGAATTTTGACTTTTGATTTGATTTTTGAAATTTGAATTTAGATCTAGGGTTTGCAGCCGTTGGGAAGAGGAGGAGCTGAGGAAATGAACACAAAAACAAATGAGAATAGATGGAGGCTAGGATTTATAACTGGGTTTATATAGGTAGGTAAGAATTTGAATAGATGGATCGGGTTGGATATACGTGCTACCGCTAACGTAGCCCAAAAAGCCCGTTCTGACCCCAGAACGAAATTGGGTAAACCCATATATCGAAATAGGTGTTTAAAAATATTCTGAACGCGATGGAAAAAGTTTCACGTCCAAATTCCATCGTATGAAGAAGTTATGCTGAAATCAATATTTCCAAATTGATTTCAAATTGATTTCAATTAAATCGATTTCAAGGCGTTTCGCGTTCGTACGATCAAACGACAAGTCCGATCGATACGAACCTTGAAATCCTACAATAATTCACCGTTACGGATCCGATGAAACTAGTTTCGCCGAAATCCGAGTCCGTGACCAAAATGGCTATTTTTATATTAATTAAATAAATTTAAAATAAATTAATTAATTAAATCAAATTTCGCGTTAAATTCTGAAATATGCAATCCCTATCACTTTAAAATTCTCAAACATTTATAATGATTCAAAAAAATTTAAATGTAAAATTTGAGTTGATAAATTCATAAATTCAAATGTTAACCTTATTTTCAATATTTATTAAATTTCTGAAATTATACCATAAACTCCAAAATCCATTTATAAAAATTCTCAACCCTTGTTATACGTGTCTTATTATAATAAGAATGTAGCTAACATTGTTTTTAAGTCTTGGTTCCTAATATCCACCCATTTTGAATTAATTTCAATTAACATACAAATTAAATTACCTTTAATTGCAATTAATCCTATCGTTACCATTTAAATTCCAAATAAATTAATAAATTAATTAATAATAAGTTAATTACATCAGATTTACAATTCAACTTTAATTATTTGCAAACTTTGTCACTTTGGATTACTTGGTAAATTTAGAATACTTTAAACAACTTCCTACATCAATTTATCATTGAAAAATTCAAAATTTACAATATTAAAGCACATTTTCAATTTATCCAGAAATTTAAAACTTAAATTCTCAACGAATGTATTTATTTAGGTTTTAAATACTGTTATTCACTAAATTGTCATCTCATAGTTACAATTCACATTGGTTTGTATTTATTCCATACACTCCTTCAATTATAGCGTAAATTTCTCATTAATACACATTAAAGTTCATTTAATTCCAATTACTTCCTAATTTCCATTTCTAAGTATTAACACACTCTACATTAACAACTTCTAAACATGGTATTACTTCCCATATTAATGTAGCCTTTATTTAGTGTATTAACATTTATTTCAAATTCAAATTTCATCGACCAGTTAAACATGTAACTTATAACTATTGCTTACAATCAAAATATTACACCCATTGTCATATTCTGAATGGAGTTAGCATTTAATTTCAAAATTTATCTAAATTTTACATTAAGAAAATATTTAATTACCTTTGATAAAATTAAATCCCCAATTTATTTAATGAAAACAATTTTTTTTTGACCTTTCAGTTATTTCAATTAATTGGGTTTGCGCAAATTAATTATTTATAAACTTACCTTTACAAAATTTCATAATTTTACATTCAGTTACAAATAATTTAATGCATTGATTTCATTTGTAAATTAAATTCTTTCCTTAAAAGCTTTCATTCCCAAACCATACTCCAATTACTACAGGACATTGATTTAATTAAATTTACTATCTAATATTATTAATTCATTAAATAAATTCACTACTTACCCTTGTTTTCTTATATTCAATTCTTAGCCTAGTATAACCATTTACATCACTTCAATTTATTCGTCCTTTTATATCGACTATTAATACTTAGCTTAAATTTCCATGGTTTCATTTCACTTCCAACATTTGCTTCATTGTTAATTATAGATCTTTATTTCTTTGTAAATTAAATTATCCAAATCTTATTAAAATGATAAATTATACTAACGAAAGTTATGGGTCGTTACACTCTCCCCCACTCAAAACTTTTCGTCCCCGAAAAGGAAAGGAAGGGAAAAGAAGCATTAAGAATCAACATATCTTACTTGAAATATTAACTTTATAAACAGCTAAATCTACAAAATTAATTATTTTAAATAAAATATACAAATATAACCATTAAACCCTTTATACTCAAGTTAATAAAGTTTGGAAAAAACTATCAAAATATTTCCAAGTTCAAAATTTGCGAATTTTTTTGGCAGAGTCTCCTTTGTACGGAGAGGCTCAGGACAAAATATAATATTAAATATAACAATATACAACATAATTTTTTTAAATTAATATATCCCTACATGAGAAAATATATAAAATAGCGCTATAAACCGTAATCCGAAACGTACCTATCTGTGGCAATTTACGCTTAATTTATGGAACCAAAAGCAGTAGCAATTGCTTCCATAACCTGCACTTTACTTATATAATCCAAAAGGTTAACAATTTATATAAAGTGAAATATTTAAGTGGTTTCAGTTACTAACAACAAATCAATACAACAACCATCAATTTCAACAAACAGCATACACAACAAATACAAAACAACCATTCAATCAAACAAACAAATAGTTGTTCGGGTTCAAAACTTTTTAAATTGTATGGAATGAAGAATAAACTACTAGCGCATCATTTACTCAACAATCTTAGATAAAACTAAATAGATTACTCATTCATCCAATCCAAATTTTAACGTACTTTATCCAAACAACCATAGCCCAAACAACAACGAATCCAAACAACAATCACCTTTACTTATTATAAATCTCATTTCATACCTTTGTTGTTTGATTTTCTTTTTATTTACACATTGATTTATCTTTTTAATTTAAATTTACTCATTAAATGTTTGCTTCATTTATTTTTACTTAATTTCATTTATTACAATATTCATCTTTCTGTCTATTAAAATAACTAACTTTAACATTTACTTAAGTTTACAATTTCTCTTTATTATATTACATTCATTTATAATTGCATGACCTCATCTATTTACACTTTATTACTTAAGTTTATAACCATCTATTGTCATACTTACCTTTAATTATATTTACTTGGTAAAATTTCAATTATAACTTAAGTTTATAACATTAAATTCTCATTTAACAGCTATTTCATTAAATACTTTCATTATTTCAAATTTCTACTTGTATAATATTCTATTACAATCTCTTATTAAACATTTCAACTTTTAATATTTGGTAAGTTATATATATGTTATTAAGGGTGTAATTTGAAAGTTATACAATTTTGTTCCATTTCCTTTAATTAATTCATTGTTCAATAAATTTTCATCCTTTTTCTTATAAGTTACAATTTTAACTTCTTTTTTATTTCCTTTATAACTTGGCGTTAAATCTCTTACCTAAATTTGAGGTTTCAATTTTTAATTACTTACCTTACATTTCACTACACTAATTTGAAACAATTAATTAATGGAAATTTTAAAATTTAATACCGGGTTAAATTTTCAGTTTATTTTAAAACAATAGATAAATATATTCTTACAACTTATATATCTCTAATTATATTTAAAACAATTCAAAATTTATATATATATTTTTTCAAAAATGACTCTACAGTAAAACTACTACAGTGGCCTTTCCCCTTCGAAACTCGAAAATGAAAGTCGATGATGCGGCGCCATCACCGAAATTATTTTCCAGCGATAGAAAGGAAAGTACAAAACTTATTTTCTCCAAAATCTTCTTTAAAACAATTCTTCCGAATTATATTGAAATATTTATATCAGAAAATACTTATAAACAATATTATTATATTCCAAAATTTATTCGAATGAAATTCCAAAACCCCGGAACTTAAGTTCTAAATTTCCAAATTTCATTTATTTTATTTTTCAATCTTATTTCTGTTACTATTTATACGCTTTATTACCTAACAACAAATCTATTGCAGCCAAATATAGATATCATTTGAAATTTTTTTATTTTATAAAGAAAATATAATAGGCAAAATTATTTCATTCACCTATATTAAAAACAAATATTATGTCGGCCTGTCCTATTAAGTGTTTAGAAACCACTATTGATGTCACAGCGTCCCATGCATCAACCAGAATTTATAAATACAAAATGGAACAGATTAACACAATATAAAAACCTTTTTATAATACTAACAAATACGCTCTCTCATATATATACACTCAGCGACTCCCATATGGTATTACTATCCTATTAATAAAGAGTCAGACCCCACAAAGCTAAGGTTTATCGCTAAACCAAAGCTCTGATACCAGATGTAACGTCCTGCCTTTTCGCACGCTTTAAATCGACACACGTGCCAATTCAAACCATACAGAAGGGCGGATTGTTATGGGGTAAATAAGAAAAACGAGAAGGAATAAAACAAAAAAGAATCTCACAGCGGAAGGATAAAATATAATAGTAAATATACAGTTCATAAAACTGTTTACAATCATTTGATTCTTCTTTATACAATAAATATCAGAGTCCACATACCAATAATATTAATGCAGCGGAATATAGTGTAGTGGAACCATATAATATATAATAATAATTGTAAAGAAATCTTCGTCTTCTTCCTCCAAAAAAATCTTCAAATCCTGAAACGCTTGGACTGACCCGAACGAATTGAAAAGACAAAACGCTCGATTCAGAACTAAAAGATCTTATGTAAGTTAAATTAACAGAAATGAATACGAGTGCAGTAACTCAAGAGATGCTCGGGATTTACATCTCCTAAGGATCCGTTAAACTATTTACTTTGTAGTATATTTCGCTATTATAACAGTGTCTAATTGTAAAATAAACTTACTTTTAAATAGCGTTAAGGTTTTACATTTTCCACCTTAACACATAATATATTCCCATAGTCTATACAGTACCGTAATCTCCCCCGTACTGGGTGTCGTCAAAGGGTACTCCATAAGTATGGAACAAAACCAAAATCGTATAAGGCGCGATAGGGTAGGTGACACGGCACAACCAGGCAATGCCAGGGTAGATATACCAATTATGCATCTGGGCTGGTGGGAACGCATAGCCGCAGCTACCGCCCACCTCGAACAAACTCCCCCTAAAATCAAAAGTAAAGGTGGCCACCGAATCAATCCAAAGTCAGAGTATAGTATCGAAGAGGAGTGTCCGATAAAGGCACTAACCCTCTTGGCCCGAGAATCGCTCCTGTTTTAGCCACCTTATGCCACCTCACGGGAGTCGGGTCCACGTATTTACCTTAAAGGAAACGCCGCCACCAACCTACTTCATTTTGGAATCTCCACCGCGTACACGGTTGTTAAAGTGGTTTTCGGAGTTGGCAGAGAGTATGACAACTTCCGATCCCGGTCTCTTCAACAACCAAACGTTACTATAACACCGCGGTCATTTAAAAATTATTATACTTTCAAAACCAGAATATAATTATCCATTTCAAAACCCATAAATACAATATCATTTCCTTTTAAAACCCAAATAAATATGATATCATTTTATTTCAAATATATTTCTTTTTCAAAATCATGCCACTTTTAAGATTTATAATACCTCGAAACCAAATATTTGAAATTTAACTTTCAACATAATACTTCGAAATCCATAGTTTTAAAACCATAACTTTCAAAACTTAAATGGTTTGGATATTCAACAGTATATAAAATAAAATAGTTTGAATTTAAAATTTCTTTACAAAATAATTTCCGCGACTTTACAATTTATTCATTTAAAATTTTAGCCTAAACCATAAATTTTAAATTCACTTTCAGTTGAATAAACCACTTCAATTTAATATATTTCTAACTTGGAGCATTTAACAATTTCAAAACTTAAGGTTGGAAATTTATATTCAACAATTCCTTGTCCTATTATTTAGTTTTTGAAATGTTTACGTAATAAATCAAAAATCATTTAAAATAAAACTCTAATTACTGACAACTTAATCATTTCCTTCAATTTATTTATGCTAGAAATATTCGTTTAATTCATCTTGAATAAAAATTCAGTTATAGATATCATACCCGTTTAAAATTTGAAGTTGATAAATTTTACATCAACTTATGAAGTTAAATTCTTAATTAAGCTCTATTCCAAATAAATTTCCAATTTAACTCCCAATCTTAATTGATTTAAATCATTTAAACTCTATATATATACACAAGATCTTAAACCTGTACTTAAACATATAATATAAATTATCAAACTCCATTTTTCCAACTTATTCATTTTTATTTAACAGATTATACATAGCTTAAATTAAAATTTTTAACTATATATGTATATATAAAATAATATTTATATAATATCAAAATTTAATATTCATTAAACTATATCCTATCCAAACCATAGAAATCATTTTCAAAATAATTATATATATATACCGACGGTGTCTGTATAAAATTTTCAAAATTATTATCATTTCAATCCGCAAATTAAAAATAAAAATGCGGTTGTATATCATTTCAAACCGCAATCCCGAATAAAATGAAAAAAACATAATAACTTGCAGTTTATATAGAACACATCATCCATTCACCCAATACCAATCATCAATCAATTTATTACAATCATCATCAATTTAAACAAACATCAATAGAACATATAAAATATAACAGGTTTCAAAGAACAGTTTATATTCAAAATAAATAAATAAATAAATAAATAACAGTTTAACTAGCAGTTTATATGCAAATAAATAAATCTTAACTGTCAATTTATATGCGATAATAAAATTAATTAACAAGTAAATTAAATAAATGCGATTTAACTGAGATGATGAATAAATAATGCAAAAAAGTCACAAATAAATTTCTACTCATATCTTAAATCGATTTAACAAACATAAGAAAAATTAGAAGTTGTGAGTGGGTTAAAACACTCACCTTTTGGATTTTAAATTGAATTTAAATTCAATTTAAACCCAAAATTTGATAGTCTCCAATTCCGTCCAAACCAGCGTCATCAAGTCCGAAATCTTATTACGATCATAACAAAAAAAATCTCGCGTGAAACGGAGTTCGTATGCGAAAGTTATTCGATTCAAATCGTTTAAAAATAAAAATAAAAATAAAATAAAACTAACCAACATTAACTAGCCACGTCATCACATCTTTAGCACGCTACAGATCGTCTCCTTCCCCACGCGTATTCTCGACTCAGGCAACCCATCTCAGCCACGTTGACCGAAACTTTGACCATGAATTTCGACACCTACCGGCCTCCATCCCATCCTGACCACCATCGGTGGATAGCCCTTGCCGAGCCGCCTCCCCCTAAACCCTGCGCACGCCACCGGTCGCCGCCGCCGCCGTTAACTTCCAAACCCTAATAAATTTTCCCGAGCGATCCAACCACCAAATTGCCCAATCACTTGCGCCGATGACCTCCCCACGAGACTCTCCACGTATCCATGCCTTCGATTTGTTGTTCAGAAGAAATCGATCAACACGACAATAAATGGCCGAAAATGATTCCCTGATTCTGGACAAACCATGCATCGATTTGAAAAACGAATTCCACTAGGAGATTACGTTCATCGAGAGCATCAACATATATTTTTTTGAGATTTTTCTAAGGACTTTCAATTTTGACTTTTGATTTGATTTTTGAAATTTGAATTTAGATCTAAGGTTTGCAGCCATTGGGAAGAGGAGGAGCTGAGGAAATGAACACACAAACAAATGAGAATAGATGGAGGATAGTGTTTGCGCCAAAATTGGCCACAAACCCCAAATACCGTGAAAGCACCAGTGTATGAATACAACTCAGCAATATTCAAACACAAATCACAGATCTCAGCATATATCCCAAAAATGTTTGCACAAAAAATGGGCAAACACCTCCAAGTCGTATGATTTAGTTGATTTTATGTTGTTCGTAGTGATTTGGGTGGTTTATGTAAATACGTAAAAAGCAGGGACTAAACTGTAAAAGACACGCAGATTTATAGTGGTTCGGCCAGAATGTGCCTACGTCCACTTTATATGTTATTCTCCTTTTCCGATCTGATTACAAGTGCAAAGCTTTGATTACAAGTATATCAAAGTTGTTTGAAAGTTCCTTCCAGGCTTGAGCTCTCAAACTTGTCCCCATTGTTATACCCCTGCCCCTCTATTTATAGAGTGTGGCTGGGGGCAGGGGTCTTGGATATATATAGCTGCTGGTGGGCCTGGGCTGAAGCAATCTGGCCTGGCAGTACTGGTTCGGCAAGGCCTTGGTTCGGCGGTGAGTGGCTTGGCTTGGCATGGAGTTGGTCCGGTAGTAGTTAGTCCGGTAGTGCATGGAGTTGGTTCGGTAGGGTTGGTTCGGCAGTAGGAGGGAAGTAGGTTGGTTCGGCAGTGGAGGGTAGAGAGGTTGGTTCGGCAGTTGAGGGTAGAGGAGTTGGTTCGGCAGTGGCACTTTGGGTTTGATTCGGCAGGTAGTGGAGTGGTGAGGTCTGGTTCGGCTATGCTTTGGACCGGCCTTGCTAGGAGAGGGTTTGGATCGGTGGTACTTTGGTTCGGTCTCGGTACTACCGAATGGATGTTATACTGAGAATGCCGAATGATCCCTTGTGTTGGGAATGCCGAATGAGACTTCATATTTGAGAATGCCGAATGAGCCATGTGGAGTTCGAATAGTATGTCCCTCCTACCTTGCATCGATCATATCTCCTTCATACGAACTCTGATTAACCTGAAATTTGAAACATAGCCTCTCCTAATCCTCATCATCATCTCCAATCAATTTCGTCCTGATCGGTGCTTAACCCCGATATCCAACATTCCTTACCAATTTGTTGATATTCCAGTTTTGACCAAAAAATGGGATAACATTTTGCCCCCCAAAACATGCCTTGTGATAACAAGGCGTGTTTTGAAGATTTCCGAGTCCAATATCCAAAGTCCATAATCATATTGCCTGAGTATGTTATCTTTGACTGCTCCGAGTCGATGTCCAATTCCAAATCCAATAACCAAAGCTTGAGCCAATTCCATGTCCATCCGAACTCGGCAACCGAATCCCAAACCATCCTTATCCAATAGCCGATAACCGAATCCAGGACGTCTCCGGGTCGATATCCAAATCCATAATCTCTCCGGGCTCTTGCCAAGTGCAATCTACACCTGACGGTCGTGATCCAGTGTCCCTGGATGTTAAGCTAGCCTCATTGTGTTCTTGTCGAGCGTAATCCACACTTGATGATCTTGGTCCAGTGTCCCTGGACGTTGAGCTAACCTCTCCGGGTTCTTGCCAAGCGTAATCCACACTTGACGACCTTGGTCCAGTGTCTCTGGACGTTGAGCTAACCTCTCCGGGTTCTTGCCAAGCGTAATCCACACTTGACGACCTTGGTCCAGTGTCCCTGGACGCTGTACGATGCCATGGCTTAAGTCCTAAGCCGAATCCTGGTCTCTCCGGACCCTTGCCGAGCATAGTCCATACTCGACGACCTGAAAATAACAATTGATAATATAGGGCCTAAGTCCTAGGCCGAATCCTGGTCACTCCGGACCCTTGCCGAGCATAGTCCATACTCGACGACCTGAATGAGTCAATTTACCACGTTCGGGCAAAGCGACTCACCCCTTGCCAGGCATAATCCATACCCGACGACCGTTTATCAAAAATCAGATAAAATTCAATCCAAATCCAATCCAAAATCCAAATCCAAAATCCAAATCCAAAACCAGAAAACCAGAAATCCAAACCAACATCCAAAACCGAAAACAATCATCCAAAGGAAAATCCAAATCAAAAAGCAAGAAAAACCAGGAGCTCAATCCAAGCTCCAAAACCGAAAATCAAAAAGAAAAGCAGTGTCCAATCCAAAAGCAAGAGATAAATTTCACAAACCATAGCATTGCAGTTTATCATCATTCAGAGCATGCCTAGGGGCTATCTCTGTCCCCGTACATGTGTAAATGACTTGGTTGCTTGCCAATAGTTCGCTACTTATTTCATATTAACCTGGTCAATAGATGATCAACCGACCATCATTCCTGGGTCTCCCACCATCGTAGCTTGAGGTAGGCGGCGGTTTCTCCTGCCCCACTGTTGCATTCGGAGGTCCAACATATTGTGGCAGCTGTCCATTCCTTACATGCTCCTCAATTATGTCCTTTAAGTGCCTGCAGCTGTTGGTGTCGTGTCCATCCAAATCATGGAAGAGACAGTGCCTTCCTGACGTCCTTTCCCGTTTTGTTGGTTCTCTCCTAGCCGGCCTCTGGTAGGGAAGGCGATTCCGAGTATACAGGTATATCCGCTCCAGCGTCTCGTTCAATCCTGTGTATGTGGAAAACTTTGGATCCTTCCATTGCTTCCTAGCATTTCCAGAACCATCGTCCAACTTCCTTTTTCCTTTGTCTTTATCCAAACCTTTGCTGGATGGTCCTCCAACCTCAACTGCATTAACCTTTTTCAACTTTAAATCCATACTCGCATCTTCTTGCCGAATGAACCTTTCTGCCTCGTGAAAGAATTTGTCGAGATCCCGTGGGGGATCTCGTATCAGAGATACCTTGAAATCCGAATTCTCCCTGACTCCTGATACTGCTGCCATTAAAACCATCGATGCATCGGGCCGATCCACCGAAGCAACTGCGGCACTGAATCGAGTTAGAAAAGCTCTAAGCGATTCATCCATCCTTTGCTTTACCGATGTCAATGTCATCACGTTCTTTGGTCTCTTGACGTGAACCCGAAACTGTCCCAAAAACCTTTCCACCAATTCCCTCCAAGTCCTGATAGATCCTTCTTCCAGCTGCCTAAACCACATCGCACCTAAGTCCGTCAAGTACAAGGGGAAGCATCGGGTCATCACTTCCTCCGATGCCCCCAGCACCTCCATGTGTCTGGTGTACCTCATCAAGTGATCCATAGGGTCTGCCTTGCCATCATATACCTCCACGCTAGGTAGCTTGAACTTAGGTGGATTCTGAGCCATCCTTATTTCCCGAGTGAACGGACTCCTGTTCACTCCTTCCAAGTCTCCGTTGGTCAAACCACCTCGCACAGTCTTCCTGATTATATCTACCAATCCAGCGTTGTCTGTCGGGGGTGGCCCCCGAGGGAATTCCGGGACATACTCTTCATGTGGCTCGCTAGCAGCAACGTTGGTTCTAGCCTGTTGAACTCCTTCCAAAGGTCCTCCTGTGTTGGATCCTGCGGGCCTGCCCCCAAGCCCTTGTCGATTGCCCTCTGACTCTGCATCCTGTCCTCCATTGGGTTCCATAACCCTAGCTTCTTGTCCTGCATCCACGGCTGCTGTAGCTGTTCCTAAGTTCTGGGTCCCTGCAGCTCTCATTTGCTCCAAGAAAGTCTGCATCATCTCCTGTTGACTCTTCAACAACCTCTCTTGCAGTGAATTTGTTATGGCTTCCATTTCGTCCCGGTTTATGTAGATCGAAGCCGGTCCTTCCTCAGCTCCGGAGGATGCTTGTTGTTTTCCTACCGGTTGGCTTCTCTCAGCCCTTTGCCTTCTACTATTTTGCCTAGTCATTGTCTTCCAAATCCAAACTTCTATCTGATGTAGCGGGTGCTAGTTCCTCTCAATGAAAGCACCAAAATGTTTGTGCCAGAATTGGCCACAAACCCCAAATACCATGAAAGCACCAGTGTATGAATACAACTCAGCAATATTCAAACACAAATCACAGATCTCAGCAAATATCCCAAAAATGTTTGCACAAAAAATGGGCAAACACCTCCAAGTCGTATAATTTAGTTGATTTTATGTTGTTCGTAGTGATTTGGGTGGTTTATGTAAATACGTAAAAAGCAGGGACTAAACTGTAAAAGATACGCATATTTATAGTGGTTCGGCCAGAATGTGCCTACGTCCACTTTATATGTTATTCTCCTTTTCTGATATGATTACAAGTACAAAGCTTTGATTACAAGTATATCAAAGTTGTTTGAAAGTTCCTTCCAGGCTTGAGCTCTCAAACTTGTCCCCATTGTTGTACCCCTGCCCCTCTATTTATAGAGTGAGGCTGGGGGCAGGGGTCTTGGATCTATATAGCTGCTGGTGGGCCTGGGCTGAAGCAATCTGGCCTGGCAGTACTGTTTCGGCAAAGCTTTGGTTCGGCGGTGAGTGGCTTGGCTTGGCATGGAGTTGGTCCGGTAGTAGTTAGTCCGGTAGTGCATGGAGTTGGTTCGGTAGGGTTGGTTCGGCAGTAGGAGGGAAGTAGGTTGGTCTGGCAGTGGAGGGTAGAGGAGTTGGTTCGGCAGTGGCACTTTGGGTTTGATTCGGCAGGTAGTGGAGCGGTGAGGTCTGGTTCGGCTATGCTTTGGACCGGCCTTGCTAGGAGAGGGTTTGGATCGGTGGTACTTTGGTTCGGTCTCGGTACTACCGAATGGATGTTATACTGAGAATGTCGAATGATCCCTTGTGTTGGGAATGCCGAATGAGCCTTCATATTTGAGAATGCCGAATGAGCCATGTGGAGCTCGAATAGTATGTCCCTCCTACCTTGCATCGATCATATCTCCTTCATACGAACTCTGATTAACCTGAAATTTGAAACATAGCCTCTCCTAATCCTCATCATCATCTCCAATCAATTTCGTCCTGCTCGGAGCTTAACCTCGATATCCAACATTCCTTACCAATTTGTTGATATTCCAGTTTTGACCAAAAAATGGGATAACAGATAGGATTTATAACCGGGTTCATACAGGTAGGTTAGAATTTGAATAGATGGATCGGGTTGGATATACTTGCTACCGCTAACGTGGCCCAAAAAGCCCGTTCTGACCCCGGAACGAAATTGGGTAAACCCATATATCGAAATAGGTGTTTAAAATATTCTGAACGCGATGGAAAAAGTTTCACATCCAAATCCCATTGTATGAAGAAGTTATGCTGAAATCAATATTTCCAAATTGATTTCAATTAAATCGATTTCAAGGCGTTTGACGTTCGTACGATCAAACGACAAGTCCGATCGATACGAAACTTGAAATCCTACAATAATTTACCGTTACAGATCCGATGTAACTAGTTTCGTCGAAATCCGAGTCCGTGACCAAAATGGCTATTTTTATATTAATTAAATAAATTTAAAATAAATTAATTAAATCAAATTTCGTGTGAAAATTCTGAAATATGCAATCCTTATCACTTTAAAATTCTCAAACATTTACAATGATTCAAAAAAATTTAAATGTAAAATTTGAGTTGATAAATTCATAAATTCAAATGTTAACCTTATTTTAAATATTTATTAAATTTTTGAAATTATACCATAAACTCCAAAATCCATTTATAAAAATTCTCATCCATTGTTATACGAGTCTTATTATAATAAGAATGTAGCTAACATTGTTTTTAAGTTTTGGTTCCTAATATCCACCCATTTTGAATTAATTTCAATTAACATACAAATTAAATTACCTTTAATTGCAATTAATCCTATCATTACCATTTAAATTCCAAATAAATTAACAAATTAATTAATAATAAGTTAATTAAATTAGATTTATAATTCAACTTTAATTATTTGCAAACATTGTCACTTTGGATTACTTGGTAAATTTAGAATACTTTAAACAACTTCCTACATCAATTTATCATTGAAAAATTCAAAATTTACAATATTAAAGCACATTTTCAATTTATCCAGAAATTTAAAACTTAAATTCTCAACAAATGTATTTATTTAGGTTTCAAATACTGTTATTCACTAAATTGTCATCTCATAGTTACAATTCACATTGGTTTGTATTTATTCCATACACTCCTTCAGTTATAGTGTAAATTTCTCATTAATACACATTAAAGTTCATTTAATTCCAACTACTTCCTAATTTCCATTTCTAAGTATTAACACACTCTATATTAACAACTTCTAAACATGGTATTACTTTCCATATTAATGTAACCTTTATTTAGTGTATTAACATTTATTTCAAATTCAAATTTCATCAACCAGTTAAACATGTAACTTATAACTATTGCTTACAATCCAAATCTTACACCCATTGTCATATTCTGAATGGAGTTAGCATTTAATTTCAAAATTTATCTAAATTTTACATTAAGACAATATTTAATTACCTTTGATAAAATTAAATCCCCAATTTATTTAATGAAAACAATTTTTTTGACCTTTTAGTTATTTCAATTAATTGGGTTTGCGCAAATTAATTATTTATAAACTTACCTTACAAAATTTCATAATTTTACATTCAGTTACAAATAATTTAATGCATTGATTTCATTTGTAAATTAAATGCTTTCCTTGAAAGCTTTCATTCCCAAACCATACTCCAATTACTACAGGACGTTGATTTAACTAAATTTACTATCTAATATTATTGATTCATTAAATAAATTCACTACTTACCCTTGTTTTCTTATATTCAATTCTTAGCCTAGTATAACCATTTTCATCACTTCAATTTATTCGTCATTTTATATCGACTGTTAATACTTAGCTTAAATTTCCATGGTTTCATTTCACTTCCAACATTTGCTTCATTATTAATTATAAATCTTTATTTCTTTCTAAATTAAATTATCTAAATTTTATTAAAATGACAAATTATACTAACGAAAATTATGGGTCGTTGCAATCCTTTTCTAAAACCATAACCATTCGTAGTTATAATATTTCTAAATCAACGCTTGAAATATAGCCTTTCAAACATAAAACTTTGAATTTCGTAACTGTGAAATATAACCACACCACTTAAATCGTTAAAGTATAAATTACTTTATATAATAAAATAGTTTCTTCACCTTCGCAAATCAATTCCAAATATAGATTTAAATTCCAAATAAACATTTCAATTTCCATATCTTTCAAAGCTTTAAATATTCCACCATTTCAAAACGAATTCTTTGATAATTTCATATATATCAAATTCAATTGCTATTATTTCGATTTGAAATGTTTACTTAAAAAAAAATCAAATATCATTTAAGTAGAACCTTTAAACTTCAAACAACTGGATATTCTTTCAATTTATTTAGCTTGATGTATTCATTTATCTCAACTTTATATTCATTTAAGTTACTTTAAACCAAATCAAGTTATAAGAATCATACCCATTAAAATCACCATTTTATTTAAATTTCAAATCAAATTTGTTCAAGTGCAATTCTTAAAGAATTCAATTTAAACAAATTTCACATTTATCTTCCAACTTAAATTTCATTTAAGTCATTTAAAAACTCTATATATACAATATCTTAAATAGGTACTTAACCATATAACATAAAACAAATCAAACTCCATTATTAAGCTCATTTTTATTAAACAATTTTATATATAGCTTAAATTCAAGAATTTAACTATATATATATATATAAATTATTTATATAACTTCAAAAATTAATACTTATTAAACTGTATATTCTTTTCCAAAACCATAGAAATCATTTCATATATTTTTATATATAGACCATGGTGTCTGTATATAATTTTCTACCCTATGGTCAAGTGATACAGATATTTATCATTTCAATCCGTAATTTAAATATAAAAATACGGTTATATATCATTTCAAACCGCAATCCCGAAGGAATATAAAGTGCATACAAATTTGCAGTTTAAAACAAAATAACATACAACATCCATCCATCCAATATCAATCATCAACCATTTGTTACAATCATCATCCAATTTAAACATCAATTATAGAGCATATAATAAATAACAGGTAATTACTGACAGTTTATATTCGATAATAAATTAAATAATCTATCTAACTGGCACTTTATATGCAATAATAAATTTAATAACAGTTTAATTTGAATAAACGCAATTAACTTTAATGATGATTAAAAATATACAAACAGTCATAAATAAACTCAAAATCACAACATAATTTTTTTTAACAAACATAAGAAATTTTAGAAGTTGTGAGTGGGTTAAAACACTCACCTTTTGAATTTAAATTGAATTTAAATCCAATGTAAACCAAAAATTTCAACAGTCTCAGAATCTGTCCAAACCAGTTCCATAATGTCCGGAATTTAATTACGATCCTAACAAAAGAAACCGTGCATAAATCGGACATCGTATGTGGGAGATATTTCAAATCCATTCACGATTGGCACCGATGACAGTCCATCCCGTGGAACAACCAACGAATACATGAAGCTCATGAAGACGCCTTCCTCATGCTTACATCGTATCACAACCTTTCGCCCTTCCACATTCTCGACTGTCACCTCCAACCTTTCACGATCAACCTTTGCCGCATACTTCCTAAGCCAGTCCATACCCAAAATAATTCCAAACCCCGCAAAGTTCAGAACAAAACAATCACAAACAAAAGAGCAATCATGACTCGAAACAACTAGACCACGGCATATCGTACACAAACAGGACGAACCCCCAACTGGATTACTCACAACCAATGGTCTATCAACAATATCCGGTTCCAAACCCAACCAGCATAAAAGTTCATTACAAACAAAGGAATGCAACGCCCCAGTATCAAATAACACTCGAACTGGAACACCACAAATGGAAAGAGTACCTTGAACCACCACACTCTTCCCCTTCTCTTCAGCAGTAGGAGCTTTCGAAGATGATGGAACAGCCCCCAAAGCATAAGCTTGCACAATCTGTTTGTCCTTCCTCGGTTCTGGACAATCCTTCCTGAAATGCCCTTGCTTGTTGCAGTTGTGGCATTTCGCCGGTGCCTTCGGATTCTTGCAATCCCTAGAGAGATGGCCTTTCTGTTGACAATTGTAGCAGGTCATTTCACACTTCGGCTTCTTCTGGCCATTCTTACCCTTCTGCTGTTGCTGCTTCCTCTTCTTGATTCCACCCTGCTGTGGTTTGGGCTCTTCCTTGGTCACAGCAACAACAGATCCTTCTTTGGGAAATAGACTCTCGTGCCTAAGAGCTTTCTCCACAAGCTTCTCAAATGGATCGTCCAAATGATCCACCAACTGTCTCCCCAGATAACTGTCCAAGCCTGTCACAAACTTCTCATTCTTCTGATATGAAGATTCAATATACGATCTGGCATACTTGGACAAAGCTTCAAACTCAGAAACATACTCAAGAACTGGCCTTCCACCTTGTTTGAGCTCCACAAACTTCTTGAACAAAACAGATTTCTGAGCTGTAGAAATGAACTTAGCTTCAAATCTAGCTTGGAACTGCACCCAAGTAATTTCTTCCTCCGGAGTATCAATGGTGATAGAGTTCCACCAATCAGAAGCTCTTCCCTGAAGCTGCCTTGAAGCTTCCTTTTGGTTGCATCCTCAATTCCCACGTCACCAAAGATCCTTCTACAAGCATCTATCCATCTCTGAACTTCAATAGTCGATTCTGTTCCCAAGAAGACCTTTCCTCCAAGAGCAGTATAGTCTTTGCACAACTTAGCAAAATCCACTGGTTTTGGAGCTTGAACTTGAACTCCAACATCTACTGATGGTCCTGAAGTTGGTATCCTTCTCATGATCGAAGTCATCATAGCATCGAACATAGCGGCATAATCAGTAGTTTCCTCAGCAGCTCGGCTTTCTCTAGCAGCTGGTCTCCCTCTTCGACTCATCCTTAATATCTACAAAAAGGAATGGTTTAGAACACCTTGAGAAACAACTGTATGAGGAGTTCAAATCCTCCTAAGCTACTATATTATATATAGTAGTCATCCATCAAAATACAATTACGTCTCTCATACGTAGTTACGTCAGCGAGCGTTGGCTAAAATCGATTAACCAAAGCTCTGATACCAAATGTGACGACCGCCCAAGACTCCCGCACGGAAACAAGGGAATGGTGCGCTGAAAGGCGTGCCAGGCAGCCATGGGTGACCGTCAGGGTAAGGTAAAACAATAGACTCTATCGTATAACTCACAGCGCATGGACAAAATACAATAGAGAAATATATATATATAGTGAAGCTCATAACAGAATATCCTCATATAGACTTCACAATAGTTTGATACAAGCATATGAAAAGTCAATATATCAAGCCTCACTACAGCACACTCAAACAATATACAGCAGCGGAACATCCATACATATAATAAGAAAATAATATGCAAAAGCCTCCAGCTCGTCTTCGTAATCATCAGCAATGTGAACAATCAAGAACAACACCTGTCACCTGCTACCTAGTCTGCCCATCCCAAAATGGATGAACAGCCCAAGGTAATAAGAGTTGAACATAAAACCTGGAGTCAGACAACAGTCTTAGTGAGCAGTAAATCAACTATCAAACATACCAAAAGAGCATAAAGGATAAACGGAATAGGAACCCGACTATCCCACTCCACCTCTTACTACAGTGATAGCCCCCAGTCACACTAAGCAGAAACAAACATAACAAAGCAGACATTTAAAGTAAAGTAATTATCACTCGAGTCAAGGTCGATGTTTTCCAAGTACAAACCCCCAAGGCCTAAACCAAGATCAGATAAGCATCCAGAAAATACCGCTCTTGAGACCGAATGATGATACAATCAAACATCCATGACTCTGGCTATCACTGTTATCATTGCTTCGATATCACCGTTGATTGAATGACCGGCACATTCTTTCAGCCGTCCGTCAAGGGCTAATGGTAACCCCGGTTCTAGACATAACTCCGCACGTCGTCGCAGCCCGTGCCTAGGACTATCGAATCTGCCCAGAGTACTAGCACGTCGTCGCAGCCCGTGCCTGGAACGTCATCGTGACCCGTTCCAATGTACTCTTGCTTTGAGCATGCTAGAACCTTCAATAACGATGAGATCTCAGCCTTCTAGTCATCCTCCTCGACGACTATTCATATACTAGCTTAAGCGCCTCTCGAGCCAACCATTATCAACAAACTCGAACCACATCACCGAGTTATCAACATGCTTGGAATGATCCCGTCTGGATTAAACCAAGGCTTTCTCATATCATGCTGTGCTTTATCGCATCATAGCAAAGTCCCATCTCAATATCATGCTTTGCCTCATCACATCATAGCAAAGTCCCATCTCAATATCATGATCAAATCTTTCCATATGAGCTTTATCATCCGCTTCTTATGCCACGAGCAGCTTTCCTTATTCAAGAGCATTTCCACTTAGCTTTTGAATCATCTTCGACCAACTTTGTCCAAATTCAATCACTAATCAACTAATCAATCAAATCAGTCATTCATCCAAGTAATCAATCATTCAAATAAGATCTAAATAAACAGTTATAACAATAATGGCAATTTCGTAAGTAAAAATCTAAATCTAACAATCATGAATTCTAAGTAACATCTTCATGAATGAACTAGCATGGGTTAACATATAGTAAAATGGATATCAAAGCTTTATGAACAATGGATCTATATGCAGACTTTAAGTAAAATGCATGAAACCACTATCTTTAACACACAAACAAACCACCGATCCAGTATACTCCTTTGGGTCCGTGTGAGAGATAACCACCACTCACCGAATCACTTAAACACCTCAGAAGCTATCAACTTCAGATCTGGACAGCGAAGAACTAAGCTTGATCCGACAAGATTCCGCTTCAAATGATGAAATCTCACTTCGATGGATGAAGATCTTCAACTTTGGCTCTTGTATCTTTGATCTTGATCTTCGATCTTGGATGGATGTTAGCACTAGATTAGAGTAAAGAAAAGAAGTGAAGAAATGTTGTAGTCGAGCTCTCAAAATGGCAGCACTTCGTTGCTTCAAAATCCGGTGCCAAAATAGTGAAGATAGGCGCCCCCCTATTTATAGCTGATCCTTAACTCGTCTGCCCCATGAGTCGTCCACGACCTAAAATCCCCGACCTACGACTTAGCATAGCTGTCGACTTACGACTCAAACAGACACAGGGTCACACGACTTAACAACTGCCAACCTACCAATCTCCACGACCCACGACCTAACCAGCAGCCGACCTAACAGCTTACGACCTATCTGGTTAAAGAACTCATGCGGCTTAGCGACTTAACAAACCCAACGACCTAAAACACACGCGCGACCTATCGACTTAACCCTATATGCAACCTAACACTCTAACACGGCCGCATCCTTTCCTAAGTCGCCTGGTCGACTTACGACCTAACATAGGTCGTCCCACGACCTAACTAAGACACGAGACCAACAAACATGCGGCACAACCGACCTAACACAGCAACGACTTAACGAGTATGCCTTCGCGCGACCTAACAGGTATACTTCCTAACGACCTAACACATCAACCAGATATAGGTCGCTCACGACCTAACTACACCATAGGTCGCTCACGACCTAAACTACAACAACCTATTCTATAATCCTTAAGTCGCTAACTACTATGGGTCGCTTCCTCTATTTAAGTCGTCTCAATCTATAAGCCGTAACTCGTTAACTCTCTTAAGTCGTAACACGTCAACCTACTTCAACTACTAACTCGTTAACGACTTATTCCTTAACTCGTTCTAACACACTAACTCGTATAACTTCTATAGGTCGAAGCTTCTATAACTCGTAATCCCTTAAGTCATCTACGACTTAAAAATGCCCGACCTAAGCTTTCCCCACGAATTAATCTCCTCACAAGCTAACTTTTATACGACTTAAACTCTGGACGAAATACTTAATGCGAAAGACCTAACCACAATTATTTTACGATCTTTCGATCCGTAAAAGTACAGGTCGTTACAAATAAAATATACCAATTTATAACCATTAGATCTTTTTATACTCAAATTAATAAAGTTTGGAAAATATTTTCAAAATATTTCTAAGTCCAAAATTTATGAAAAATTTCGGAAGAGTCTCCTTTGTATGGAGAGGCTCGGGAGAAAATATAATATCAAATTAACAATATACAACATATATTTTCCAAAATAATATATCCCAACACGGGAAAATAATATAATAACGATATAAACCGTAATCCGAAAAATGTACTTATTTGTCGGGCAATTTACGCTTATATTGTGAAAACAAATGCAGTAGCAATTGCTTCCACAACCTGCATTTCACTTATACAATCTAAAAGAGGTTACTAATTACATAAAATGAATATTTAAGTTGTTTCAACCATAAAAAACCAATCAATAAAACAACATTCACTTGCAACAAGGAATACAACTATCACATAGAATCAATACAAATCAATCATTCATTCATATCAAACAAAACAAATAGTTGTTCGGGTTCAAAACTTCAAATTGTACAGAATGAAAAATAAACTATCAAATGCATCATTTACTCACAGTCTTAGATGAAACAAAATAGATTATTTATTCATCCAAACAATTTTAAAGCATCCTCATCCAAACAACCATAAACCAAAACAAACAACAACAATTTCAAACAACAAATTTAGTTTACTTATTATTAATTTTATTTCATACATTAATTGTCTGATTTCTTTTCTTTCATATAATGATTTATCTTTTTACTTTACATTTTTTCTTACCATTTTATTTAGAAATAACTTCAATTTATTTACTTAAGTTAAAATTTCTTACTTACAATACCTGCCTTCCGTTATATTTAATTAGCAGTATTTCCATTATACTTAAGTTTATAACAACTACAATTCCAAATTCTTATTTATTAAAGAATTTCATTGAACCTTCCTATTACAAAAGCTTCACTTGTATAATATCCATTACGTTTTCTTATTAACATTTCAACTTTTTACATCTTCTGGTAAATTATATACATGCCTTTAAGAATGTAATTAAAATCTTACAAATTTATCTTATTTCCTTTAATTAATTAATGGTTCAATAATTGTATCTTTCGTTTTATAAGATTACAATTTCACTTTCTTTTAATCTCATTTATAACTTAGCATTAAATCACTTATTTTAATTAAAGGTTCCAATTTATAAATTAGTTATATTCCATTTTACTTCACTTAATTGAACCTATTAATTAATGGAAACATAAGAATTAAATACCGAGTTTTATTCAAAATCATTTTAAAATAACAGATAAACATATGCTTGCAATTTATATATCCAATTATATTTAAAACAATTTAGAATTAATTTTTTTATTTTTTTATTTTTTTTCCAAATAAATCTGTAGTAAAACTACTATAGTGGCCTTCCCGCTTCGAAACTCGAAAATGAATGTCAATGATGCGGCCGCCATCAACGAAATTATTTTCCAGCGACAGAGAGGGAAGTACAGAACTTAATTCTTTTTCAAAAAAAAAGTTCTTTAAAACAATTCTTTCAATTTATATTGAAATATTTATCAGAAAATACTTCTAAATAACATCACTATTATATTCTAAAATCATTCGAAAGAAATATTCAAAACCCTGAAACTTAAGTTCTAAATTTTCGATTTTATTTATTTCATTTTCAATCTTATTCCAACTATGGTTGATAAATTTCATTACCTAACAACCAATATATTGCAACCAAATATATATATATATATATATATATGTCATTTTAAACTTTTATTTTACATATAGAAAATATAATAGGCAAAATTATTTCATTCACCTATATTCAAAACAAATATTGTGTCGGTCCGTCCTATTAAGTTTTTAGAAATCCCTATTGATGTCATAACGTCCCATGCATCAACCAGAATTTATAAATACAAAACGGAACAGATTAACACAATATTAAAACCTTTTCATAACACTAAAAAATATGCTCTCTCATATATATACACTCAGAGACTCCCATAGGGTATTACTACCCTATTTGTAAAGAGTCAAACCACACAAAGCTAAGGTTTATCGCTAAACCAAAGTTCTAATAACAGATTGTAACATCCCGCCTTTTCGCACGGTTTAAACCGACGATAAACCACACAAGTCAGACTTAAAATATACATAAGGACGGATTGTTATGGTGTAAATAAGAAAAAGAACGAAGAAATAAAACAAAATAGAATCTTGCAGCGAAACGATAAAATATAATAATTAAATATACAGTTCATGAACCTGTTTTATAAACATTTGATTATATTTGTACAATACATATCAGAGTTGCACATACCAGTGAATAATAATCGATGCAGCGGAATACAGTGTGTAGTGGAACAATATAATATATAATAATAATAATAATGAAATCTCCGTCTTTGTCCTCAAGAAATAAGGCCTTCAATTCCTGAAATGCTCAGGCTGACCCGAGCGAATTGAAAAGACAAAACACTCGAGTCAGAACTAAAAGATCATATGTAAGTTAAATCAACAATAAATAATATGAGTGAAACGACGTCGGAGATGTTTACAGGATTTGACATCTCCTATCCAGTGTCTAACATGAGTGTAGTAACTCAAGAGATGCTCGGGATTCACATCTCCTAAGGATCCGTTAAACTATTTACTATGTAGTAATATTTCTCTATTAATATAGTGTCTATTAGTAAAATAAACTTACTTTTAAATAGCGTTAAGGCTTTACATTTTCCACCTTAACACACTTTCATATTCCCATTGTGATGACCCGGAATTTGAAAGCAATATCAATCTAATAATCTGTAATAAAAATTAAATTGATTTAATAATCTTTGTAATAAGATTTGAATTAATTTAATAATTCAATAAAATAAATAGTTAATTGATAGATTTTATCTTTTAAAATCAAATATTTTTTTTATATTTATAATATATATAGAATATTGTATATATTATAAAAAGGTATTGTTTTAAATGAATCATGTTTTCTATAAAATTTATATCTTTAGTAAAATTGGAAATTTATGATTTTATTTAAAAGTTAAACTTTTTGGAAAAAAGCTATTTAATAAATAAATAAGGTTTTAAATACATAAGATGAATATTGAAATGATTTAAAATATTTTAACTCAAGTTTAAATTTAAGTAAATAACAATGAGATTATTTTGGGTTTCATAAATATAATGTGATAAAATAAATAATTTATTAATAAAGAAGATAATTTCTTTTATAAGTTATTTATGGTTATTTAATATTGTTATTTCTAAAAATATAATAATACTTTGTTTTAGTGAATAAATTTTTAAACAAAAATATTGTTTTTCAAAATTCAAATTTGTAGTGTATTTGTAACTAAACTAGATTTCAAAATTTATTTTGAAACTTGAATTCAAAGTTTTTAAAATTTAAAGTATAAATGTTTTTAATTTGTTCTGATTTTGAAATATTTGTATAAGTTTAATTTTATAAATATAGTTTGATTTATTCATTTTAAAAATCTATAAACATATGAATAAATTTATTTAAACATAGGTTTACATTTAATCTTGTATTAACATCTAGATAAATAACTAATTAACACCTAATTATAATTAACTAACATTGGTGACAAATGTAAACTTTTTACAAATTTAAAAGAACATGTGTTAAGTAATTAACATACTAATATGACAAATGTTATATTTAGGGACAAGTGGCAATTGTAATTTAGTTTTCTTTTGTTTTGATTTTTTTTTAAAATAATTTCAGCCTTTATATTCACAAATCTTCTCCCCTTTCCTTTCTTTTTACATTTTGTAAATCTAAAGACAAGTTCAAATCTGAAAAAAAAATCCATCTATAATCCCTGAAACCATTTCACAAACCAAAATCCAAATCAAAAGATTAGTTCCCTGTAAATCTATACCCTGTAAAAGCATTTGTAAACAAGAACATGCATGTACATTTTCAATTGCAATCCGGAATCTGAAGCAAGTCGGTTTCAAAGTAAATCTGTAGCCTGCAATTTTAGGATTCAAAGCAACTGTTTGCATGTAATTTCATAATTTAAGAAGTAAGCTCAAGCAACTCAGTTTCTAAAAAGCAACTCAAAGTTTTTAAAAACAAGGGATTTCAGTTATAAGGTGTTCAAACTGTTTCAGATCTGGAAGCTCTGTTCTTCCCTCATGAATCAGGTGAGTAACATCCTAATTAATGAAGTTTAACTATTTTAGAAAGTTGCTTGTTTATTTTCATGTTTTATTGTGAATGATTTATGCATTTGCATCAGTGATTTTCTGTAGAAGTGTGTGAATAAATTGATTATGCTGTTCTCTGCATTTTATTTCCAGATGCAAGAAACTGTTCAAAAATTAACATTACATAATGTAGTATATGTTATTGTATTCAGATTCATTCAAATGTGTTTATTAAACTGAGAATCAAAGTTAAATTGTGTTCAGTTTTTAAAAAAAAAACAACTGAGTATCAGTAGTGATTGATTTATAAAGTAGAAATCAAACTCTGTAAATTTATAAATTTGGTAATATGAAATAGAAACACAAAGCAACTTATGAAATTCAACACAAAAATCATACTTAATAGATTATAAATTCAGTACTATGAATTTAATACATAGATCAAACTATGATTTTTAGGACAAATAGTAGGATTTTTTTAGTGGAAAAGTATGGTATTGTTCTATGTTGATCTGTATAGGGAATTTTTGAATTTTTGGGCGAAACTGGGCAAATGTTTTGGTCAAGGTCCTTCAGGTAGGTGGAGGAGCTATCCATTGATGAATGGAAAATTATTAGATAGTAATGCAAAGCAATATGAAGACAGTGTGGTGATTTTGTTACATGTAACCCTAGTTTAAGATAGGAAGTCTCTGTGGTCAGTTCTTCAAGGAGGAGCGATCGAGATGTCTGAGTCTCTGGGGAATGATAGTAGATGGATGGATGTACAAGTGACCAGAGTCACTGACATGCCGGAGATAAGAAGGTGGTGGAAGAAGGTGTCACAGGTTTGGGTAAAAACTGTGATTGCAGTTTCAGGTTTGGGAAGGGCAACTCGAATTTTAATTTTGAGTTTAGGAAAGGGGATTTGAGGGTGGAGGTAGATAGTGGGGTTGTTTGTCGATGTCAGGAGGTCGCCGGAAGGAAGTGATGGTGGCTGGAGGCATGGTGCACGTGCACAGTGCAATTGGAAAGGGTCTGATGAACTTGTGGGTGCAGGGAAGTTGGAACTCGATTTTTCTCGAGTAAATGTAGGGGATGACTCGGAGCAAGTGGGGTTTTTTACTCGAAGCAGGTATTGGGTTGCCTCGGGTTAGTACTGAGTGGTTACAGTTTACTGTAATCCTGTCTAAAATTTAAATTTTAACTAAAATTGAAAGTATTTCAGGGTTGTGATGGAAGATTTAAATAAGTTTAAATTTAGTATGAAGTTAAAAATTCAAATGGCTTTGAGATCTTGAAGTTTGGAATATTTAGAATGGATTTTCAGTTTTTTTTTTAAAAAAAGAAGAAGAACCTGACAAGTTTCAAGATTTTGAAATCTTATTTTAAAATCTGAAATATATTTTAAAACAGTGATTTAAAAATCAAAGACTAAGCTCACTTTCAAATAGGTTTTGAATTTTTAAGAGTTTAAAGTGAAATTTGGGTTTAAATAAAAGGTTTAAAATCAAAGTTTAAACAAAGATTAATTGAAGTTTTAAATCAAAAGTTTAAACAAATAATGGATTCAATTATCTTGAATTCAAATCTGGGATTTGAATAGGTTTTAAAACTTGAATGTTTTCAAACAAGATAAATTTAAATGGTTTATTAGAAGAAGATTTGTTTTCAAACAAATATTTTTAAAACTTGATTTTCTTTTAAATTAAAGTCATTTATAAAAGATTTATAATAGGAAATTAAATGAATGTTAACTTGAATTTATAATTTAAATAAGTAATGTATTTAAAACTTAGTTTTTATTTAAATTAAGCAAATTAAGACTTATCTTATATCAGTTTTAATTTTAAGTAATAAATGTTATTAGATTTATTTTAAAGAAATTTAAATTGGTTAATTCTTAATATCATTTGGAATTTTAGTCAAATGGAATTTGAATTTAAATTATAAAAATGAAATGTTCCAAGTATATTTAATATTAATAAAATTATTAATAAGGAATGGATTATCTTAGAATTTATTAAGATATTGAATATAATTAAATAAATTGGATAATTAAGGAATAACTTATTTATTTAATTTATTTAATTAATAATTTGAATTAATTAGAGTTAATTAATAAGTAATTAAAGAATAAATAATAGTTAATGATGGTCATTAACTAAAGTTTATTTATAAATTAATTGATTAATATGATTAATTTTCAATAATTAATTAAATTAATTAATGTAATAAATTGTGAAATTTATTTAAGTTTAATTACTTAAATAAAAGTGATTAAGACACTAATTACTTAATGTAATTAATGGAGCTTATTAAGGTTGGTTCAAATTAATTAATTAAGTTTAATTAATTCTAAACATTTGATTTGATAATAATTATTTTATGTAATTAATGGGATTACTCAGTGAAGCAATTAAAGGTAATTACTAGATGTAATTAGTGAATGGTGTTAGAATTGAGAAGTAATTTTGGATTAGATTATTTTGTATAATTAATCAAGGGATTAATTCAGAATTAATTAAGGAATAATTTAATTTGATAAGTAATTAAGGATAGTTAATTACAGATTGAGATTAATCAAGGGTGATTAATAATTATGGTTTAAGTGAGATTAATTACTGAAAGTAATTAATTTAATGGAGTAATTAATTAAATATAATTAAGAATCATTAATTAATATAATTAATGATGTAATTAAGATTGATTAATGAATATTAATTAATCAATAATAAGTAATTAATTAATGAAGTAATTAATGGTTAATTACTGTATTTGGCTTAGGGTAATTAATTTTGTGGAATTAATTTAAGGTATAATTAATCAAGATTGATCAATTAAGATGATAAATTAGAGGTTAATTAATTAATTAATTTGTAATTAATTAATGATAATGTAAGCAATATTTATATTGAGATAATAATTAATTTAATTCATTTTAAATTAATTAAAGATGATGTAATTAATTTAATTCATTTTAAATTAATTATAGATAGTATGATTATAGATCATTGCTTATGATGATTGTTATTGGTTGCTTTGAATGGTTTTGAATCTCAGCTATGAGATTAATAATGTTGAGTGATATGGGTGTATTGGCTGCATTGTGATGGTGATATGGGTTATCGTTGATAGTGATAAATGTGGATTATCTATGGTTATGATAATGATAATTATCTGTTGTGAATCTATGAGTTATCTATCTGTGTGTATATAGATAATTAGATTGAATTGTTTTAAACTTTAAAACAACTTGGACCTAAAAGACACGCTTTGGATTTCGATGAGATCGGGATCGGGTTTCCATATTTGGAATCCGAAAACCACATCGATTCCAATTAAACGTTAGATCGTTAATCCAAGTGGAGCGAGTGAAGACTCGAGGTGTAAGGGCATACGTCAGTATAACTCTATGGGTGATTCCGTAATGAGTTTGATGGAATAGTACTTATAGGTTCGAGATGGAGATTCAGAGTGCAAGGGTTATCGTCGTTAACTCTGAGCGTGATTCCAAAACGAGTGTAACGAGATAATGCCTTCGGTTTCGTTCGAACCCGGAACGAACTTGTATGGATTGAATGCTTTCAGAACATCGTCAGGTGGGCGATGAGCATTCTAAGATAATGTGTCCTCTAAACGTAATCGTAGCCTCAAGCCTCATCAACCGGGAATGGCTAAAACAGGGGAGGTGCAGCAAGGCTTCGTGGGTAGCCCCCACTTGAGAGCAAAATTTTCCCCTGTCTAGAGGTCCCTTTTTATTCGGCTTAGTGGGCAGTTGTTAGTGCGCACCAACTGCGGGGTTGCCTTGTTCGGAACTATTCAGTAAGGAATGGATCCGTCCTTGTGTTGCAGAGGAGTGGGAGTACTCCTCGGTACGTTGATCTAGGCCACGTACTGTGACGGGCGGTACCCCAGTAGCCCTGCCATTGTATGGAATCCAAAATCCAATAAGTGCCAACGGTTTTGATTGTATTACCCACTTTTGTGGCTAGTAGCTGGAATTTAATAGATGTAACAATTTCGGCTATTTCTTATTTACTTGAAAACCCTAGACCCTATTATAATATCACTGGATTTCCTATCAAATGTTTTGGTTAGCATAAGGTAAAAACTTTTCCATGTTTATGTGTGGAAAGTCTTACGTGATACCTTTTCTTTTCAAAAGATTTTTGAAAGTTAAGCAACTTTAACCTGTTACTCACACCAGACCCATGTCTGACCCGGAGTTTATTTTTGTTTTCCATAAACTCTTGGGTACTCAAATTTTTACGAGTAGCCAAGAGATTCAGGTTAGCTTTGACGAATATTGGAGGAGCAATGGAGCAGGAGGCTTCTGCGTTAGATATTAGTATTCTGCTGTGTGTTCTGTGTTGACTCTAGATTGTATTATGTTGTAAATACTAGACAGGTGTTTATAACTGTCTAGTATGTGTTGTATTATCTGTGTACTCTGATAATGATGTAATATTTTATGTTATTAATATAATTTATTCGTTCCGCTGTTTAGATTCTAATGTGTTGTTTCTTCTTCTTCTCTTTCTTTCTGTTTTCTATCCTCTTCTTTCTTTTTAGCGATGCGACTTCTTGGAGTGTGGAAGTTGGATCGTTACAGGTGGTATCAGAGCATTAGGTTGAGTGAATACCTAGGCTCTGTAGTGGTGTCTTTCTTGAGAGAGCGTATTTGTAATTTTATCTATATTTATATATATTTATTTATTTCTATCTATCTGTTGGGTTACCTGTTCAGGTTTTCCAATATAGGTTATAAAGATAGATAAGGTAGTGGTGTGTAACACAATTACTACCCTTGGTTGGAGTTGTATGTTGAGGTTGGAAGTGTATCTGTCGAGACTGTAGGCCTAATACCGTCTCGAGTAAGTTTTGTTGTGTTGAAGTATTTCATCGATCTCTGAAGGAAACCTGTTAAGGTTCGGAGACATCTTTGAAGTACAGAGTTTGGTGAGTTGAGTTTGGATCAGTCAGTTGAGCTGAAGTAAGTGAAGGTATCTTGATACCTCAGGAAGTTGTAACTGCATGATGAGATGCAGTGACTATGGATTGTTTCCGAAGATATTTTCTTTGGAATAAGTTTGGGAAGTGTGACTGTCCCGAAGTTGTGGCTGGATTCAACAGGATGTTATGGTGTTTCTGTCTGTTTTGGAGTCCGAGTTTCTCGAAGAGCTTTGGATTAGGAAGTGTGGCATTGGTGTCAGCAGTGTAGCTCGGAGTGTTCTGTGTGCCGACAGGGAGGTCTTAGCTGAGTAGTTTTTCTGAGATGAAGTTCAAAAGCAGCAGAGTGAATCTGTTTCTTCAATAGATTGACTAGACAGTGTAAGCTGTTCTATTTGGTAAAGAGAGAACAGTTTTCTTTGGAAATTGATCTGGATTGATCGCAAAAGTGACCTGCGATTGTTTAAGTATTCTCTTGGATTATTGGAGATTTATTGATGTCTTCTGGGAAGACAGAGGTTCGTCAGCATCTGGAGATTGAGTTTTCTTTTCGACTAGAATTCCAGGAGTGGAACCGGTGGTTCTGTTTAGTTGGAGAATGATTCTTAGAGATGGAGTTTGATGAAGTAACTCAGTTTTGGAGGAATTTCTGAGTTTTCTTTATGGATTGTAGAACTATATTTCTGGACGTGATGTCCAGTTGGTGTTTGTGTTCCTTGTCAGTATCTTCTTATCTACTTCGTATCAGAGTGGTGCAGCGGAAGCTGTTTGGATGTGTTTTTGATTTTCTTTTACGGATTAGGAGAAGTCTGTTGTCTTCTGCTGGTTATGGAGTAGGATTGTGTTTTGGTTTTGGATTGATCTTGAGGAGAACATTATGTTGGGTTGATTTTAGGTTTTGATTGTTTCTGGAGGAATCAGCAAGGGTTGAGCTGATCAGTTTGGATGTTGGTAGCCTGGATTGTCTGAAGACTTTTGTGGATAAGGGACGGAGAAATTTGGAATTCGAAGTTGGAGACTTCGTTGTTGTTGGAGTTTTCTCTGATTCAGGAGTTATAAGTTTTGGTAAGATTAGAAAAGCTAGCTCGATGATGTTTGGGATCTTTTCTCTGTGTTTTGGATGGATTGGTGTTTGGTTTTTCAGAATTGAATTGTCAGTTTGGATAACTGGAATTCGATGAGTTTCACGAATCTCTGTGTATGGTCTATCTCTGGTTTTGGAACCAGCAGTTATGGAGTTTGGTTGTTGAGTCAGACTCGTCTGTAGTCTGATAGGCTGTCTATTTCTGTAGATATGGATGAATAGAAGCTCTGTAGTTTAATTGTATTGATTGTTTGGAATCTATAAAGCGAGTATCCCGATATTTTTACCGGGGAAACTCGTGAAAGTTTTATCCAGAATTTTTCTGGATAACTATATTTGATTAATTAGATTTGTTTGATTGGGTGAATTGATTGCTATGGTTGTTAGCATATCATTGGTATATGCTTGTGTTTTAAAATTAAATCCAAATATATTATTAAATTACCTTTGTTTTAAATTTCGGGGACGAAATTCTTTTAAGGGAGGAGGAATGTGATGACTCGGAATTTGAAAGCAATATCAATTTAATAATCTGTGATAAAAATTAAATTGATTTAATAATCTTTGTAATAAGATTTGAATTAATTTAATAATTCAATAAAATAAATAGTTAATTGATAGATTTTATCGTTTAAAATCAAATATTTGTTTTATATTTATAATATATATAGAATATTGTATATATTATAAAAAGGTATTGTTTTAAATGAATCCTGTTTTCTATAAAATTTATATCTTTAGTAAAATTGGAAATTTATGATTTTATTTAAAAGTTAAACTTTTTGGAAAAAAAGCTATTTAATAAATAAATAAGGTTTTAAACACATAAGATGAATATTGAAATGATTTAAAATATTTTAACTCAAGTTTAAATTTAAGTAAATAACAATGAGATTATTTTGGGTTTCTTTTAAATATGATGTGATAAAATAAATAACTTATTAATAAAGAAGATAATTTCTTTTATAAGTTATTTATGGTTATTTAATATTGTTATTTCTAAAAATATAATAATACTTTGTTTTAGTGAATAAATTTTTAAACAAAAATATTGTTTTTAAAAATTCAAATTTGTAGTGTATTTGTAAATAAACTAGATTTCAAAATTTATTTTGAAACTTGAATTCAAAGTTTTTAAAATTTAAAGTATAAATGTTTTTAATTTGTTTTGATTTTGAAATATTTGTATAAGTTTAATTTTATAAATATAGTTTGATTTATTCATTTTAAAAATCTATAAACATATGAATAAATTTATTTAAACATAGGTTTACATTTAATCTTGTATTAACATCTAGATAAATAACTAATTAACACCTAATTATAATTAACTAACATTGGTGACAAATGTAAACTTTTTACAAATTTAAAAGAACATGTGTTAAGTAATTAACATACTAATATGACAAATGTTATATTTAGGGACAAGTGGCAATTGTAATTTAGTTTTCTTTTGTTTTGATTTTTTTAAAAAATAATTTCAGCCTTTATATTCACAAATCTTCTCCCCTTTCCTTTCTTTTTACATTTTCTAAATCTAAAGACAAGTTCAAATTTGAAAAAAAAAATCCATCTATAATCCCTGAAACCATTTCACAAACCAAAATCCAAATCAAAAGATTATTTCCCTGTAAATCCATACCCTGTAAAAGCATTTGTAAATAAGAACATGCACGTACATTTTCAATTGCAATCTGGAATCTGAAGCAAGTCAGTTTCAAAGTAAATCTGTAGCCTGCAATTTTGGGATTCAAAGCAACTGTCTGCATGCAATTTCATAATTTAAGAAGTAAGCTCAAGCAACTCAGTTTCTAAAAAGCAACTCAAAGTTTTTAAAAATAAGGGATTTCAGTTATAAGTTGTTCAAACTGTTTCAGATCTGGAAGCTCTGTTCTTCCCTCATGAATCAGGTGAGTAACATCCTAATTAATGAAGTTTAAGTATTTTAGAAAGTTGCTTGTTTATTTTCATGTTTTAATGTGAATGATTTATGCATTTGCATTAGTGATTTTCTGTAGAAGTGTGTGAATAAATTGATTATGTTGTTCTCTGCATTTTATTTCTAAATGCAAGAAACTGTTCAAACATTAACATTACATAATGTAGTATATGTTATTGTATTCAGATTCATTCAAATGTGCTTATTAAACTGAGAATCAAAGTTAAATTGTGTTCAGTTTTTTTTTAAAAAACAACTGAGTATCAGTAGAGATTGATTTATAAAGTAGAAATAAAACTCTGTAAATTTATAAATTTAGTAATATGAAATAGAAACACAAAGCAACTTATGAAATTCAACATAAAAATCATACTTAATAGATTATAAATTCAGTACTATGAATTTAATACATAGATCAAACTATGATTTTTAGGACAAATAGTAGGATTTTTTTAGTGGAAAAGTATGGTATTGTTACCTGTAACCCTAGTTTAAGATAGGAAGTCTCTGTGGTCAGTTCTTCAAGGAGAAGCGATCGAGATGTCTGAGTCTCTGGGGAATGATAGTAGATGGATGGATGTACAAGTGACCAGAGTCACTGACATGCCGGAGATTAGAAGGTGGTGGAAGAAGGTGTTACAGGTTTGGGTAAAAACTGTGCTTGCAGTTTCAGGTTTGGGAAGGGCAACTCAAATTTAAATTTTGAGTTTAGGAAAGGGGATTTGAGGGTGGAGGTACATAGTGGGGTTGTTTGTCGATGTCAGGAGGTCGCCGGAAGGAAGTGATGGTGGCTGGAGGCACGGTGTACGTGCACAGTGCAATTGGAAAGGGTCTGATGAACTTGTGGGTGCAGGGAAGTTGGAACTCGATTTTTCTCGAGTAAATGTAGGGGATGACTTGGAGCAAGTGGGGTTTTTAGTCGAAGCAGGTATTGGGTTGCCTCGGGTTAGTACTGAGTGGTTACAGTTTACTGTAATCCTGTCTAAAATTTAAATTTTAACTAAAATTGAAAGTATTTCAGGGTTGTGATGGAAGATTTAAATAAGTTTAAATTTAGTATGAAGTTAAAAGTTCAAATGGCTTTGAGATCTTGAAGTTTGGAATATTTAGAATGGATTTTCAGTTTTTTTTAAAAAAAAAGAAGAACCTGACAAGTTTCAAGATTTTGAAATCTTATTTTGAAATCTGAAATATATTTTAAAACAGTGATTTAAAAATCAAAGACTAAGCTCAGTTTCAAATAGGTTTTGAATTTTTAAGAGTTTAAATGAAATTTGGGTTTAAATAAAAGGTTTAAAATCAAAGTTTAAACAAAGATTAATTGAAGTTTTAAATCAAAAGTTTAAACAAATAATGGATTCAATTATCTTGAATTCAAATCTGGGATTTGAATAGGTTTTAAAACTTGAATGGTTTCAAACAAGATAAATTTAAATGGTTTATTAGAAGTAGATTTGTTTTCACACAAATATTTTTAAAACTTGATTTTCTTTTAAATTAAAGTCATTTATAAAAGATTTATAATAGGAAATTAAATGATTGTTAACTTGAATGTATAATTTAAATAAGTAATGTATTTAAAACTTAGTTTTTATTTAAATTAAGCAAATTAAGACTTATCTTATATCAGTTTTAATTTTAAGTAATAAATGTTATTACATTTATTTTAAAGAAATTTAAATTGGTTAATTCTTAATATCATTTGGAATTTTAGTCAAATGGAATTTGAATTTAAATTATAAAAATGAAATGTTCCAAGTATATTTAATATTAATAAAATTATTAATAAGGAATGGATAATCTTAGAATTTATTAAGATATTGAATATAATTAAATAACTTGGATAATTAAGGAATAACTTATTTATTTAATTTATTTAATTAATAATTTGAATTAATTAGAGTTAATTAAGAAGTAATTAAAGAATAAATAATAGTTAATGATGGTCATTAACTAAAGTTTATTTAGAAATTAATTGATTAATATGATTAATTTTCAATAATTATTTAAATTAATTAATTAATGTAATAAATTGTGAAATTTATTTAAGTTTAATTACTTAAATAAAAGTAATTAAGACACTAATTACTTAATGTAATTAATGGAGCTTATTAAGGTTGGTTCAAATTAATTAATTAAGTTTAATTAATTCTAAACATTTGATTTGATAATAATTACTTTATGTAATTAATGGGATTACTCAGTGAAGCAATTAAAGGTAATTACTAGATGTAATTAGTGAATGGTGTTAGAATTGAGAAGTAATTTTGGATTAGATTATTTTGTATAATTAATCAAGGGATTAATTCAGAATTAATTAAGGAATAATTTGATTTGATAAGTAATAAAGGATAGTTAATTACAGATTGAGATTAATCAAAGGTGATTAATAATTATGGTTTAAGTGAGATTAATTACTGAAAGTAATTAATTTAATGGAGTAATTAATTAAATATAATTAAGAATCATTAATTAATATAATTAATGATGTAATTAAGATTGATTAATGAATATTAATTAATCAATAATAAGTAATTAATTAATGAAGTAATTAATGGTTAATTATTGTATTTGGTTTAGGGTAATTAATTTTGTGGAATTAATTTAAGGTATAATTAATCAAGATTGATCAATTAAGATGATAAATTAGAGGTTAATTAATTAATTAATTTGTAATTAATTAATGATAATGTAAGCAATATTTATATTGAGATAATAATTAATTTAATTCATTTTAAATTAATTAAAGATGATGTAATTAATTTAATTCATTTTAAATTAATTATAGATAGTATGATTATAGATCATTGCTTATGATGATTGTTATTGGTTGCTTTGAATGGTTTTGAATCTCAGCTATGAGATTAATAATGTTGAGGGATATGGATGTATTGGTTGCATTGTGATGGTGATATGGGTTATCGTTGATAGTGATAAATGTGGATTATCTATGGTTATGATAATGATAATTATCTGTTGTGAATCTATGAGTTATCTATCTGTGTGTATATAGATAATTAGATTGAATTGTTTTAAACTTTAAAACAACTTGGACCTAAAAGACACGCTTTGGATTTCGATGAGACCGGGATCGGGTTTCCATATTTGGAATCCGAAAACCACATCGATTCCAATTAAACGTTTGATCGTTAATCCAAGTGGAGCGAGTGAAGACTCGAGGTGTAAGGGCTATACGTCAGTATAACTCTATGGGTGATTCCGTAATGAGTTTGATGGAATAGTACATAGATTCGAGATGGAGATTCAGAGTGCAAGGGTTATCGTCGTTAACTCTGAGGGTGATTCCAAAACGAGTGTAACGAGATAATGCCTTCGGTTTCGTTCGAACCCGGAACGAACTTGTATGGATTGAATGCTTTCAGAACATCGTCAGGTGGGCGATGAGAATTCTAAGATAATGTGTCCTCTAAAGGTAATCGTAGCCTCAAGCCTCATCAACCGGGAATGGCTAAAACAGGGGAGGTGCAGCAAGGCTTCGTGGGTAGCCCCCACTTGAGAGCAAGATTTTCCCCTATCTAGAGGTCCCTTTTTATTCGGCTTAGTGGGAAGTTGTTAGTGCGCACCAACTGCGGGGTTGTCTTGTTCGGAACTATTCAGTAAGGATTGGGTCCGGCCTTGTGTTGCAGGGGAGTGGGAGTACTCCTCGGTACGTTGATCTAGGCCACGTACTGTGACGGGCGGTACCCCAGTAGCCCTGCCATTGTATGGAATCCAAAATCCAATAAGTGCCAACGGTTTTGATTGTATTACCCACTTTTGTGGCTAGTAGCTGGAATTTAATAGATGTAACAATTTCGGCTATTTCTTATTTACTTGAAAACCCTAGACCCTATTATAATATCACTGGATTTCCTATCAAATGTTTTGGTTAGCGTAAGGTAAAAACTTTTTCATGTTTATGTGTGGGAAGTCTTACGTGATACCTTTTATTTTCAAAAGATTTTTGAAAGTTAAGCAACTTTAACCTGTTACTCACACCAGACCCATGTCTGACCCAGAGTTTATTTTTGTTTTCCATAAACTCTTGGGTACTCAAATTTTTACGAGTAGCCAAGAGATTCAGGTTAGCTTTGACGAATATTGGAGGAGCAATGGAGCAGGAGGCTTCTGCGTTAGATATTAGTATTCAGCTGTGTGTTCTGTGTTGACTCTGGATTGTATTATGTTGTAAATACAAGACAGGTGTTTATAACTGTCTAGTATGTGTTGTATTATCTGTGTACTCTGATAATGATGTAATATTTTATGTTATTAATATAAATTATTCGTTCCGCTGTTTAGATTCTGATGTGTTGTTTCTTCTTCTTCTCTTTCTTTCTCTTTTCTATCCTCTTCTTTCTTTTTAGCGATGCGACTTCTTGGAGTGTGGAAGTTGGATCGTTACAGGTGGTATCAGAGCATTAGGTTGAGTGAATACCTAGGCTCTGTAGTGGTGTCTTTTTTGAGAGAGCGTATTTGTAATTTTATCTATATTTATATATATTTATTTATTTCTATCTATCTGTTGGGTTACCTGTTCAGGTTTTGCAATATAGGTTATAAAGATAGATAAGGTAGTGGTGTGTAACACAATTACTACCCTTGGTTGGAGTTGTATGTTGAGGTTGGAAGTGTATCTGTCGAGACTGTAGGCCTAATACTGTCTCGAGTAAGTTTTGTTGTGTTGAAGTATTTCATCGATCTCTGAAGGAAAACTGTTAAGGTTCGGAGACATCTTTGAAGTACAGAGTTCGGTGAGTTGAGTTTGGATCAGTCAGTTGAGCTGAAGTAAGTGAAGGTATCTTGATACCTCAGGAAGTTGTAACTGCATGATGAGATGCAGTGACTATGGATTGTTTCCGAAGATATTTTCTTTGGAATAAGTTTGGGAAGTGTGACTGTCCCGAAGTTGTGGCTGGATTCAGCAAGATGTTGTGGTGTTGCTGTCTGTTTTGGAGTCCGAGTTTCTCGAAGAGCTTGGATTAGGAAGTGTGGCATTGGTGTCAGCAGTGTAGCTCGGAGTGTTCTGTGTGCCGACAGGGAGGTCTTAGCTGAGTAGTTTTTCTGAGATGGAGTTCAGAAGCAACAGAGTGAATCTGTTTGTTCAATAGATTGACTAGACAGTGTAAACTGTTCTATTTGGTAAAGTGAGAACAGTTTTCTTTGGAAATTGATCTGGATTGATCGCAAAAGTGACCTGCGATTGTTTAAGTATTCTCTTGGATTATTGGAGATTTATTGATGTCTTCTGGGAAGACAGAGGTTCGTCAGCATCTGGAGATTGAGTTTTCTTTTCGACTAGAATTCCAGGAGTGGAACCGGTGGTTCTGTTTAGTTGGAGAATGATTCTTAGAGATGGAGTTTGATGAAGTAACTCAGTTTTGGAGGAATTTCTGAGTTTTCTTTATGGATTGTAGAACTATATTTCTGGAGGTGATCTCCAGTTGGTGTTTGTGTTCCTTGTCAGTATCTTCTTATCTACTTCGGATCAGAGTGGTGCAGCGGAAGCTGTTTGGATGTGTTTCTGATTTTCTTTTACGGATTAGGAGAAGTCTGTTGTCTTCTGCTGGTTATGGAGTAGGATTGTGTTTTGGTTTTGGATTGATCTTGAGGAGATCATTATGTTGGGTTTTTTTAGGTTTTGATTGTTTCTGGAGGAATCAGCAAGGGTTGAGCTGATCAGTTCGGATGTTGGCAGCCTGGATTGTCTGAAGACTTTTATGGATAATGGACGGAGAAATTTGGAATTCGAAGTTGGAGACTTCGTTGTTGTTGGAGTTTTCTCTGATTCAGGAGTTATAAGTTTTGGTAAGATTAGAAAAGCTAGCTCGATGATGTTTGGGATCTTTCTCTGTGTTTTGGATGGATTGGTGTTTGGTTTTTCAGAATTGAATTGTCAGTTTGGATGGATTGTTTGTTGAAGGGACCGGTCGGTGGTAACGCATAGCCGCAGCTACCGCCCTCCTCGAGCCACATCCCCAAATCAAAGAAATCAAAATTGGCTACCGAATAAATCCAAAAGTCAGAGTATATTATCGAAGGGATGTGTCTGATCAAAGGTGCTACCTCATTAACCCGTCGATCGCTCCTGTTTTAGCCACCTTATGCCAACTCACGGCAGTTGGGTCCACGTATTTACCTCAAAGGAAACACCACCACCATCCTACTTCATTCTGGAATCTCCACCGCGTACATGGTTGTTAAAGTGGTTTTCGGTGTTGGCAGAGAGTATGACAACTTCCAATCCCGGTCCCTTCAACAAACAATCGTTATTATAACACCGCGGCCTCTTCAAAATAGTTTATACTTCAAAACCAGGATATAATTTTCATTTTCAAACCATATAATTATGATATCATTTTCCCTTTTAAAACCAAATCAATATGATATCATTTTCAAATACATCCTTTTCTAAAACCATAACCTTTCATAGTTATAATATTTCTAAACCAATGCTTGAAGTCTAGCCTTTCAAACGTAAAACTTTGAATTTCATTACTTTGAAATATAACCACACCACTTAAATGGTTAAAGTATAAATTACTTTATGTAAAAAAATAGTTTCTTCACTTCACAAATCAATTCCAAATATAGATTTGAATTCCAAATAAACATTTCAATTTCCATATCTTTCAAAGCTTTAAATATTCCACCATTTCAAAACGAATTCTTTGATAATTTCATATATATCAAATTCAATTGCTATTATTTCGATTTGAAATGTTTAATTAAAAAAAATCAAATATCATTTAAGTAGAACCTTTAAACTTCAAACAACTGGATATTCTTTCAATTTATTTAGCTTGATGTATTCATTTATCTCAACTTTATATTCATTTAAGTCACTTTAAACCAAATCAAGTTATAAGAATCATACCCATTAAAATCTCCATTTTATTTAAATTTCAAATCAAATTTGTTCAAGTGCTATTCTTAAAGAATTCAATTTAAACAAATTTCATATTTATCTTCCAACTTAAATTTCATTTAAGTCATTTAAAAACTCTATATATACAATATCTTAAATAGGTACTTAACCATATAACATAAAACAAATCAAACTCCATTATTAAGCTCATTTTTATTAAACAATTTTATATATAGCTTAAATTCAAGAATTTAACTATATATATATAAATTATTTATATAACTTCAAAAATTAATACTTATTAAACTGTATATTCTTTTCCAAAACCATAGAAATCATTTCAAATATTTTTATATATAGACCACGGTGTCTGTATATAATTTTCTACCCTATGGTCAAGTGATACAGATATTTATCATTTCAATCCGTAATTTAAATATAAAAATACGGTTATATATCATTTCAAACCGCAATCCCCAAGGAATATAAAGTGCATACAAATTTGCAGTTTAAAATAAAATAACATACAACATCCATCCATCCAATATCAATCATCAACCATTTATTACAATCATCATCCAATTTAAACATCAATTATAGAGCATATAATAAATAACAGGTAATTACTGACAGTTTATATTCGATAATAAATTAAATAATCTATCTAACTGGCAGTTTATATGCAATAATAAATTTAATAACAGTTTAATTTTAATAAACGCAATTAACTTAGATGATGATTAAAAATATACAAACAGTCATAAATAAATTCAAAATCACAACATAATTTTTTTTAACAAACATAAGAAATTTTAGAAGTTGTGAGTGGGTTAAAACACTCACCTTTTGAATTTAAATTGAATTTAAATCCAATTTAAACCAAAAATTTCAACAGTCTCAGAATCCGTCCAAACCAGTTCCAAAATGTCCGGAATTTAATTACGATCCTAACAAAAGAAACCGTGCATAAATCGGACATCGTATGTGGGAGATATTCGAATTAGAAGGTTTGAAATCAAAAATAAAATTAAAAATAAAATAACAAAACCCATTCAAGATCCATGCCACGTCACCCATCTTCTTTTCTCCAGTAACCCAAAATAAAGATGCATGCAATGTCTTTAAACCGTACAGCCGCCATCTAAAACGATCGTCCACGCACGGCCTTGCCACGCCGCAGCACGCCGAAGCTAGGCCAGAGACGTGCCTCTACCAGCCCTCATTCCCCCTCGTCACGCGATCACCCCACGTGGTCCCCAAATGACCAGCCGCCGCTTTTTAGTTGAAACCCTATCAAAATTTTGCCGCAAATCTGACCGTCAACTTGCCATATTAACCACATAGATCGACTCCCCTCGGTCCCCTCTGCAATACCCAGAAAGGATTTGATGATTCGTCGCAGTTGATCGGAACGCGAAAGACGGTCGAAACTTCTTCCTAAATTTTCGGTCAAACAAAAACCCAGATCGAAAAACGGACTGCAGATCTGACTTGCGCTCTTCTAGAGGTTCGAAATATATTTTTCTGAATTTTTCTGAGGAGTTTGGATTTTTGACTTTGATTTTGAATTGGAATTGGATCTGGAATTTTGTTGTCTGCCATTGTGGAGGAGAGATAGCTGAATTGCGTATAGACAAATTAGAATTAGGGAGGCTAGGGTTTATAACAGGTTATTTATAGGTAGCGTTGAAATAGAATAGATGGATCGGGTTGAATATACGCGCTAATGACAAAGTGGCCCAAAAAGCCCGTTTCGACTCCGGAATGAAATTTGGTCAACCCATATATCAAAATAGATGTTTTCAAATATTTTAAATGCAATGGAAAAGGTTTCAATTCCAAATTCCATCGAATGAAGAAGTTATGCTAAAATCAATATTTTTCAAATTGATTTCAATTAAATCGATTTCAATGCGTTTCGCATTCGTACAAATAAAAGACAAGTCTGATCGCTACGAAACTAGAAATCCTGCAATAATTCACCGTGACGGATCCGATGAAACTGGTTTCGCCTAAATCCGAGTCAGTGGCCAAAATGGCTATTTTTACATTAATTAAATAAATTTATAATTAATTAATTAAATCAAATTTCCAATACAAATTCTAAAATTGACAATTCTTATCATTTCTATATTTCCAAATTATTCACACTAATTTAACAAACTTAGACGTCCATTTAAAGTTAATTAACTTATCAAATTTCAATCTTAACCTCACTTTATTGAATTTAGAATTTATAAATAAAATTCCCAAGAATTCCATTTAATTAAATCAATCAGTAATTATTCCATTCATTATTGTCAAATAGATGGAATTAATATTGGATTCAAAATCTATTACATTAAATATTCTCACTTTCCATCTTAATTCCAAATAACGTAGTAATAATTTTCATTCACAATAAAATCAATTAATTATAATTTATTCCAATTAATTAACTTGATTTAACTTTAATCCTTTTTATCTAACCAATTATTAATCGATAAACAAAGATAACCTTTGTTTTACCCTTTATTACATTGGTAAGTTCAAATTTCCTTTTTTCCTTTGTATTAACTACCCCATTTCCATTTTATTACATTTCTACTAATATTCACGCTAATTGCGATTAATATTCTAAATAAATTCATTCACTTGGGTTCATACTTTCCATTATATAAATTACTGCATTATGAATGAATTTACACTTCCAAATATTTCATTATTACATTCACACCTTCCGTTACAAATTTTCTTTAAAACATTAAAGATTTCCTATTTTGATTTAGAAGGCCAATTAAATATAACAATCTTTACCATTAACTTTATAATACAATTAAGTTTATAAATTTCAACTAATTATTATGATTACTTGCGTAACACTGAGTTTATCCAATTACCATTCATTATACTAATTCATTTATTTATACAACACTTGTTACTTACATTCAAATAAATTAATAAATCTTGATTTACAATCTTTATATATTATAAATAAATTTAACGCTATTTTCGATTATTACTTTAATTTACAGTAACAAAACGTTAAATTTTGATTTATTACAACTGATTACCAAAGTATATTGAACACATTAAATAAACAAGCAACCTGCATTAATTATCACCTAATTGCCTTTAATTGCACTTATTAGTTTGTTACTTATCAATTCAGATTATAATTCCATATATAAAGATAATTTTATTTCATTTCATTAATATACACCTATTTACATCTTATTTGAATAATTATTATATTTCTAAATGTGTACTTCTATCAATTTAACACATTAATTAAGGTTTTCAAACCAATTAATGAAATTTCCTTAATTCCACTCTTATACAAGTTTATTACTTCACATACATTACGTATTTATTCATCAATTAACATACCTTGAACTATTTTTCCCCAATTCACCAATTTCTACCTTAAAATAATTTACGTTTCTATTAAATTTACACAAATTTAGCTTTAATCACTTCGTTGTTACATTTCATCCTACTTTCTATTTCATTATTTATTTACAAATTTTATTTGTTTCAATAATTAATAACAAGATTCATTTAATTAATATATTTTTTCCATTCTTTCAGTATTTAATTACCAAAACTTTATCAATTTAACAAATTTAAATCATTGAAAATTTATTGGTCGTTACAGAAGACTTTCGCCAATACCGTCGAATCGGATCGGCGAGCGGTCTGTCGCTTTCTTTCATTTCTTCAAAAGGCCATAATTTTTGACTTGTTTGGAGTTACGGGAGCCACAACCTATCAAAATGAAGCACTTTCAGTGTTCTACGTTTCAAACAGTTGAAATTGTCATGGATCGGTTTCGTGTGTAGAAAAATTCCATCTTAAGTTTTTTGTACAGCTCGGATGTTTTCATTCATAAATTTATTCCATGGAATTTGTTGTATAAATAATCGGATTAAATCGATGTAAACCTTAAAAAACGACAAAAAAATAATAATATACAGAGATCAAAAAAGGCCACGATAATAATCTGTTAAAAAGATTGAAATTGGATTAAAAATGGGATAAAACAGGAAACTGAAAGATATCCGCAGACTGAAAAAATTGGTTACTTATAGGATAAGTAATCATAAAAAACACCCTCAGCAATTCGAAATTCTAAGATATCAAATGCGTTTGACCTTCTCCTTGAAGTCACTTTGTCGTGTTGTTGTAATTTTGGTAAAACGATTGGGCGTGTTGATGAATATGAGTAAAATAATAAGGTCCGGAGAACGAGGAAGACGGAACGATTGTAAAAAAAGAACGTTTATCGTGCTATAGCTTCTATAGACAAGCTTTTGACCCATATCTCCAATTATTCCCTCATTAATCCATAATATCTTAAATATCGAGTGCTATAGTGTGAGCATGCTTGAGCGTTTCGCGGAGTTCAAAGGCTTTCGCCAATACCGTCGAATCGGATCAATGAGCGGTCCATCGCTTTCTTCCGTTTCTTCAAACAGGCATAACTTTTGACACGTTTGGAATAACGGGAGCCACAAACTATCAAAACGAAGCTCTTTCCATGTTCTACGTTTTTAATGGTTTGATTTGTCATGGGTCGGTTTCGTGTGTAGAAAAATTCCATCTTAAATTTTTACTACAGCTCGGGTGTTTTCGTTCATAAATTTATTCCGCGGAGTTTGTGGTATAAATAATCGGAATAAATCGATGTAAACCTAGAAGAACAAAAAATATAACAAAAATGTATGAAGATCAAAAGAGGCCACAATAATATTCCGCTAAAAAGATTGAAATTGGATTAAAAATTGGATAATACAGAAAACCGAAAAATATTCGCAGATTGAAAATGTAGGTTACCTACAAGCTAAGTAATCATATAAAACACCCTCAGCCTTTCGAAATTCTAAGATATCAAATGCAATTGACCTTCTCCTTGAAGTCAATTTGTCGTGGTGTTGTAATTTTGGTAAAAATGTCGGGCGTATTGATGAATATGAACAAAACAGTGAGGTCCGAAAAACGAGGAAGATGGAACGATTGTAAAAAAGAACATTTATTGCGCTATAGCTTTTGTAGACAAGCTTTTGACCCATATCCCCAATTATTCCCTCAGTGATTCATAATATCGTAAATATCGAATGCTACAGTGTGAGCCTGCTCGAGCGTTTCAAGGAGATCGAAGACTTTCGCCAATACCGTCGAATTGGATCAGCGAGCAGTCAAACGCTTTCTTCCGTTTCTTCAAACGGCCATAACTTTTGACTCGTTTGGAGTTACGGGAGCCACAACCTATTAAAAAGAAGCTCTTTCCATGCTGTAAGTTTGTAACGGTTGGAATTGTCATGGATCCGTTTCGTGTGTAGAAAAATTCCATCTTAAGTTTTTACTACACCTTGGGTGTTTTCGTTCGTAAATTTATTCCGCAGAGTTTTGGTATAAGTAAAATCGGACTTAATTGATGTAACCTTGAAAAACGACCAAAAAAACAAAAATATACAAAGATCAAAAAAGGTCATGATAACATTCCGCTAAAAAGATTGAAATTGGATTTAAAATTGGATAAAACAGGAAACCGAAAGATTTTCGCAGATTGAAAAAGTAGGTTACTTATAGGCTAAGTAATCATATAAAACACCATCACCCGTTCGAAATTCTAAGATATCAAACGCGTTTCACATTCTCCTTGAAGTCACTTCATCGTGGTGTTATAATTTCCGTAAAAAGACCGTGCGTGTTGATGAATATGAACAAAACAATGAGGTTCGAAAATTGAGGAAGACAGAATGATCATGAAAAAAGAACGTTTATTGCTCTATAACTTCTCTAGACAACCTTTTGACCCATATCCTCATTTATTCCCTCAGTGATCCTAATATCTTAAATATCGAGTGCAACGGTGTGAGCATGCTCGAGCGTTTCGCGGAGATCGAAGACTTTCGCCAATACCGTCGAATCGAATCAGCGAGTGGTCCGTCGCTTTCTTCCGTTTCTCCAGATGGCCATAACTTTTGACTCGTTTGGTGTTACGGGAGCCACAACCTATCAAAACGAAGCTCATTCCATGTTCTACGTTTCTAAAGTTTGGAATCGTCATAGACCGGTATTGTGTGCAGAAATATTCCATCTAAAGTTTTAACTACAACTCGGATGTTTTCGTTCATAAATTTATTTCGTGGAGTTTATGGTATAAATAATCGGACTAAATCGATGTAAACCTTGAAAAACGACAAAAAAACAAAAATATACAAAGATTAAAAAATGCCAGGATAATATTCCGCTAAAATGGTTGAAATTGGATTAAAAATTGGATAAAACAGAAAACCGAAAGATATTCGCAGACTGCAAAAATAGGTTACTAACGGGCTAAGTAATCATAAAACCACCCTCAGCCGTTCGAAATTCTAAGATATCAAATGCATTTAACATTCTCCTTGATGTCATTTTGTCGTGGTGTTGTAATTTTGGTAAAAATACCGCGCATGTTGATGAATATGAGCAAAACAATGAGGTTCGAAAAACGAGGAAGACAGAACGTTCGTAAAAACAGTTTATTGCGCTATAGCTTCAGTAGACAAACTTTTGACCCATATCCTCATTTATTTCCTCAGTGAACCATAATATCTTGAATATCAAGTGCTACGAAGTGAGAATACTCGAGCGTTTCACGGAGATCGAAGACTTTAGCCAATACCGTCGAATTGGATCAGCGAGCGGTCCGTTGCTTTCTTCCGTTTCTTCAAACGGCAATAACTTTTGACTCGTTTTGAGTTACAGGATCCACAAACCTACCAAAATGAAGCACTTTCCATGTTTTCATTTATAAATTTATTCCATGGAGTTTATGGTATAAATAATTGAACTAAATCGGTGTAAACCTTGAAAAACGATAGGAAAAACAAAAATATACGAAGATCAAAAAAGGCCACGATAATATTCCGCTAAAAAGATTGAAACTGGATTAAAAATTGGCTAAAATAGGAAAATGAAAGATATTCGTAGACTGAAAAAATTGGTTACTTATAGGCTGAGTAATCATAAAAAACACCCTCGTCCGTTCGAAATTCTAAGATATCAAATGAGTTTGACCTTCTTCTTGAAGTCACTTTGTCATGGTGTTGTAATTTTGGTAAAAGGACCGTGCGTGTTGATGAATATAAGCAAAACAATGAGGTGTGGAAAACGAGGAAGACGGAATGACCATAAAAAAGAAAGTTTATTGCGCTATAGCATCAGTAGACAAGCTTTTGAACCTATCCCCATTTGTTGCCTCAATGATCCATAATATCTTAAATATCGAGTGCTACAGTGTAAGCATGCTGGAGAGTTTCACGGAGACGAATACTTTCGCCAATACCATCAAATCGGATCAGCGAGCAGTCCATCGCTTTCCTCCTTTTCTTCAAATGGTCATAACTTCTGACTCGCTTGGAGTTACGGGAGCCACAACCTATCAAAACAAAGCACTTTCCATGTTCTACGTTTCTAACAGTTGAAATTGTCATGAATCGGTTTCGTGTGTAGAAAAATTCCAACTTAATTTTTTCTACAACTCGGATGTTTTCGTTCATAAATTCTCCCTGAAGTCACTTTATCACGTTGTCGCAATATTGGTAAAAAGACCACGCGTATTGATGAATATGAGCAAAACAACGAGGTACGGAAAACGAGGACGAAAGAACGATCGAGAAAAAAGAACGTTTATTGCGCTATAGCTTAAGTGGACAAGCTTTTGACCCAAATCTCCATTTATTCCCTCAGTGATCCATAATACCTTAAATATCGAGTGCTACAGTGTGAGCTGCTTGAGCGTTTTGAGGAGATCGAAGACTTTCGCCATTATCATCGAATCGGATCAGCCAGTATTCCAACGCTTTCTTCTGTTTCTTCAAACGGCCATAACTTTTGACTCGTTTGGATTTACGGGAGCCACAACATATCAAAATGAAGCTCTTGCCATGTTCTTGGTTTCTAATGGTTGGAATTGTCAGGGATCGGTTTCGTGTGCAGAAAAATTCCATTTTAAGTTTTTACTACCCCTCGGATGTCTTAGTTCATAAATTTATTCTGTGGAGTTTGTGGTATAAATAGTTGGATTAAATCGATGTAAAACATGAAAAAGGGCAAAAAAACGAAAATATACGAAGATTAAAAAAGGCCACGATAATATTCCGCTAAAAAGATTGAAATTGGATTAAAAATGGATAAAACAGTAATACGAAAGATACTCACAGACTGAAAAATAGGTTATTTACAGGCTAAGTAATCATAAAAAACACCTTCAGCCGTTCGAAATTCTAAGATATCAAATGCGTTTAACATTCTCCTTGAAGTCACTTTACCGTGGTATTGTAATTTTGGTAAAAAAGACCGCACGTGTTGATGAATATTAACAAAACAATGTGGCAAGGAAAACGAGGAAGACGGAATGATCGTAAAAAAAGGTTTATTGCGCTATAGCTTCTGTAGAAAAGCTTTTGACCCATATTCCCATTTGTTTCCTCAATGATCCATAATATCTTTTATATCGAGTGCTACAGTGTGAGCATGTTGGAGCGTTCCGTGGAGATCGAATACTTTCGCCAATACCATCAAATTGGATCAGCGGGCGGTCCGTCGTTTTCTTCCGTTTCTTCAAACGTCCATAACTTCTGACTCTTTTGGAGTTACGGGAGCCACAACCTATCAAAACAAAGCACTTTCCATGTTCTACGTTTATAACGGTTGAAATTTTCATGGATCGGTTTCGTGTGTAGAAAAATTCCATCTTATGTTTTTTTCTACAGCTCGGATGTTTTCATTCATAAATTTATTCCGCGGAGTTTATGTTATAAATAATCGGACTAAATCGATGTAAACCTTGAAAAATGACAAAAAAACAATAATATACGAAGATCAAAAAAGGCCACGATAATATTCCGCTAAAAAGACTAAAATTGGATTAAAAATCGGATAAAACGGGAAACCGAAAGGTATTCGCAGACTGGAAAAATTGGTTACTTACAGGCTAAGTATCATAAAAAACACCCTTGGCCTTTCAAAATTTTAAGATATCAAATGCATTTGACCTTCTCCTTGAAGTCATTTTGCCGTGGTGTTGAGATTTTGGTAAAATGATCGCGCGTGTTGATGAATATGAGTAAAACAGCGAGGTACGGAAAATGAGTAAGACGAAACGATCGTAAAAAAGAACGTTTATTGCGCTATAGCTTCTGTAGGCAAGCTTTTGACCCATATCCCCATTTGTTCCCTCAGTGATCCATAATATCTTAAATACCGAGTGCTACGTTGTGAGCATGCTCGAGCGTTTCGAGGATATCGAAGACTTTTGCCAATATTGTCGAATCGGATCAACGAGCGGTCCATCGCTATCTTCCATTTCTTCAAACGGCCATAAATTCTGACACGTTTGGAGTTACGGGATCCACAACCTATCAAAACGAAGCTCTTTCCATGTTCCACGTTTGTAACGGTTGGAATTGTCATGAATCGGTTTCATGTGCAGAAAAATTCCATTTTAAGTTTTTACTGTACCTTGGATGTTTTCGTTTATAAATTTATTCCGCGGAGTTTTGGTACAAGTAATCAGACTAAATCGTTCTAAACCTTGAAAACAACCAAAAAACAAAAAAATACGAAGATAAAAAAAGGCCACGATAATATTCCGCTAAAAAGATTGAAATTGGATTTAAAATTGGTTAAAATTGGAAACCGAAAGATATTCGCAGATTGAAAAAGTAGATTACTTACAGGCTAAGTAATCATATAAAACACCCTCAGCCGTTCGAAATTCTAAGATATCAAATGAGTTTAACATTCTCCTTGAAGTCTCTTTGTCATGATGTTGTAATTTTGGTAAAATGACCGCGCGTGCTGATGAATATGAGCAGAACAATGAGGTTCGAAAAACGAGAAAGACGAAACGATCGTAAAAAAGAACGTTTATTGCGCTATAACTTCTTTAGACAAGCTTTTGATCCATATCCCCATTTATTCCCTCGGTAGTCCATAATATCTTAAATATCGAGTGCTACGGTTTGAGTATGCTCGAGCGTTTCGCGGAGATTGGAGACATTCGCCGATACCGTCGAATTGGATCAGCGAGCGATCCATCGCTTTCTTCCGTTTCTTCAAACGGCCAAAACTTTTGACTCGTTTGGAGTTACGAGAGTCACAACCTTTGCAGTTAAAGCGCTCGGCAGATTCAATGCGGCGTAGGTGAAAAAAGTCAAAAGGGGGATACAGCGAGGATATAGCGGACGACTCAAATATAACATATAAAACTCAGACTTAATGTTTTTACAAATATATAAATTGTAATTAAATGAAAAATTTAAATTTAATTGAATTATAATTGATACATAAATAATTTTAAATCAAAACATATACGAATATACTGTAAATAAACGTAAAACTATTATACAATTGAATTTGGTAGAATATTAAATATTTTCATTTTTGAAAATATATTAAAAATTCAATTTAATAAATAAATTTCATAATTTTATAATGTATAAATGTCATTTTTCAATTCATTTCTTTTAAAGAAGATATAGCGGAAATAGCGGAATATAGCGAGAATAACGGGATATAGTGGAAATAGCGAGGATTAAAGCGGAAAGGCTATATTTGGAAAAATCATAGCGGTAGAAATCTACTATGAGATATAGTAGGGCTATAGCGGGTTAATAGTGGGGCATTAACTGCACAGGTCACAACCTATCAAAACAAAGTTCTTTCCATGTTGTACGTTTCTTACGGTTGGAATTGTCATGGATCGGTTTCATTTGCAGAAAAATTCCATCTTAAGTATTTACTGCAGCTCGAGTGTTTTCGTTTATAAATTTATTCCACGGATTTTGTGGTATAAATAATCGGACTAAATCGATGTAAACCTAGAAGAACGACAAAAATAAAAAAAATATACGAATATCAAAAGAGGACATGATAATATCCCGCTAAAAATACTGAAATTTGATTAAAAATTGGATAATACAGGAAACCGAAAGATATTCGCAGATTGAAAAAGTAGGTTACTTACAGGCTTAGTAATCATATAAAACACCCTCAGCCGTTCGAAATTATAAGATACCAAATGCGTTTAACATTCTCCCTGAAGTCACTGCGTCGTGGTGTTGTAATATTGTAAAATGACCGCGCATGTTGATGAATACGAGCAAAACAATATGGTGCAAAAAACAAGGAAGACGGAACGATCGTAAAAAAAAGAACGTTTATTGAGCTATAGCTTCAGAGACAAGCTTTTGTCCCATATCCCCATTTGTTCCCTCAGTGATCCATTATATCTTTAATATCGAGTGCTACAGTATGAGCATGCTGGAGCGTTTCGTGGAGATTGAAGACTTTCGCCAATACCCTCAAATCAGATTAGCGAGCTGTCCGTCGCTTTCTTCCGTTTGTTCAAACGGCAATCACTTTTGACTCGTTTGGAGTTACGGGAGCCACAAACCAATCAAAGCGAAGCACTTTCCATGTTCTACATCTCTAACGGTTGAAATTGTCATGGATCAGTTTCATGTGCTGAAAAATTTAATCTTTAGTTTTTTCTACAGCTTGGATGTTTTCGTTAATAGATTCATTCCGCGAGTTTGTGGTATAATTAATCGGACTAAATCGATGTACACATAGAAATACGACCAAAAAAATAAAAATATACGAAGATCAAGAAAGGCCATGATAATATTCCGCTAAAAAGATTGAAATTGGATTTAAAATTGGATAAAACAGGAAACCGAAAGATATTCGCAAACTGAAAAAATTGGTTGCTTACAGGCTAAGTAATCATAAAAAACACCCTTAGCAGTTCGAAATTCTAAGATATAAAATGCATTTGACCATCTCCTTGAAGTCACTTTGTCATGGTGTTGTAATTTTAGTAAAAAGATCCCGCGTGTTGATTAATATGAGCAAAACCACGAGGTTCGGAAAACGAGGAAGATGGAACGATCGTAAAAAAGAACGTTTATTATGTTATAGCTTCTGTAGACAAGCTTTTGATCCATATCCTCATTTATTCCCTCATTGATCCATAATATCAAAAATTTCGAGTGCTATAGTGTGTCCATGCTCGAAGGTTTCACGAAGATCGAAGACCTTCGCCAATACCATTGAATCAGATCAATGAGCGGTCCATCGCTTTCTTCCGTTTCTTCAAACGGCCATAACTTTTGACACCTTTGGAGTTACGGGAGCCACAACCTATCAAAACGATGCTCTTTCCTTGATCTACGTCTCTAATGGTTGGAATGGTCATGGATCGGTTTCGTGTACAGAAAAATTCCACCTTAAGTTTTTACTACGGCTCGAGTGTTTTCGTTCATACATTTATTCCGCAGAGTTTGTGGTATAAATAATTAGACTAAATCGATGTAAGCCTAGTAAAAGGAAAAAAATAATAAAACAATACGAAGATCAAAGGAGGCCACGATAATATTCTGCTAAAAACATTGAAATTGGATTAAAAATTGGATAATACTGGAAACCGAAAGATATTCGCAGATTAAAAAAGCAGTTTACTTACAGGCTAAGTAATCATTTAAAACATCCTAAGCCATTCAAAATTCTAAGGTATCAAATGCGTTTAACATTCCTCATGAAGTCACTTTGCCGTGGTGTTGTAAAATTGGTACAAAGACCGTGCGTGTCGATGAATATGAGCAAAACAATGAGGTACGGAAAACGAGGAAGGCGGAACAATCGTAAAAAAGTACGTTTATTGCGCTATAGCTTCAATAGGAAAACTTTTGACCCATATCCCCATTTATTCCCTCAGTGATCCATAATATCTTAAATATCGAGTGCTACAGTGTGAGTTTGCTCGAGCATATCGAGGAGATCAAAGTCTTTTACCAATACCGTCGAACTGGATCAGCGAGCGGTACGTTGCTTTCTTTCACTTCTTCAAACGGCCATAACTTTTGCCTCATTTGGAGTTATGGGAGCCACAACCGATCAAAATGAAGCTCTTTCCATGTTCCATGTTTCGAACTATTGGAATTGTCATGGATCAGTTTCATGTGTAGAAAAATTCAATCTTATGTTTTTACTACAGCTCGGATGTCTTCGTTCATAAGTTTATTCCGTGGAGTTTGTGGTATAAATAATCGGACTAAATCAATGTGAACCTTGAAAAACGACAAAAAATCAAAAATATACGAAGATAAAAAAGGCCACGATAATATTCCGCTAAAAAGATTGAAATTGGATTAAAAACAAGATAAAACAGGAAACCGAAAGATATTCGCAGACTGAAAAAATAGGTATCTTACAGGCTAAGTAATCATAAAAAACACCCTCAGCCGTTCGAAATTCTAAGATATCAAATGCATTGAACATTCTCCTTGAAGTCATTTTGTCGTGATGTTATAATTTTGGTAAAAAGACGGCGCATGTTGATGAATGTGAGCAAAACAATGTGGTAAGAAAAACGAGGAAGACGGAACGATCGTTAAAAAATGAACGTTTATTCCTCTACAACTTTAGTAGATAAGCTTTTGTCCCATATCTCCACTTTTTCCCTCAGTGATTCATAATATCTTAAATATCGAGTGCTACAGTGTGAGCATGCCGGAGTGTTTCGTGGACATCGAAGACTTACGCCAATACCGTCTAACCGGATCAGCGGGCAGTCCATCGCTTTCTTCCGTTTCTTCAAAGGGCAATAACTTTTGGGTCGTTTGGAGTTACGGTAGCCACAAACCTATCAGAACGAAGCACTTTCCTTGTTTTATGATTCTAACGGTTGAAATTGTCATGGACCGGTTTCATGTGCAGAAAAAATCCATTTTAAATTTTTTCTAAATCTCGAAAGTTTTCGTTCATAAATTTATTCTGCGGAGTTTGTGGTATAAATAATCGGACTAAATCATTGTAAACCTTGAAAAACGACAAAACAACAAAAATATACGAAGATCAAAAAGGCCATGACAATATTTTGCTAAGAAGATTGAAATTGGATTAAAAATTGGATAAATCAGGAAACCGAATGATATTCGCAGACTGAAATTTTTGGTTATTTACAGGCTAAGTTATCAAAAAAATACCCTCAGGCAATCGAAATTCTTAAATATAAAATGCGTTTGACCTTCTCCTTGAAGTCACTTTATCGTGATGTGGTAATTTTGGTAAGAAGACCGCGCGTGTTGAGGAATATGAGAAATCAATGAGGTTCAAAAAATGAGGAAGACGGAATGATCGAAAAAAGAACGTTTATTGCGCTATTGCTTCTGTAGACAAGCTTTTGACCCATATCCCCATGTATTCCCTCAGTGATCCATAATATCTTAAATATCGATTGCTACGGTGTGAGTATGCTCGAGCGTTTCGTGAAGATCAAATACTTTCGCCAGTACCATCAAATCGGATCAACGAGCGGTCCATTACTTTCTTCCATTTCTTCGAACGGCCATACCTTTTGACACGTTTGGAGTTACGGGTGCCAAAACCTATTAAAACGAATCTCTTTGCATGTTCTACGTTTGTAACGGTTGGAATTGTCATGAATCGGTTTCGTATGTATAAAAATTCCATCTTAAGTTTTTACTACAGCTCGGGTGTTTTCATTAGTCAATTTATTCCGTGGAGTTTGTGGTATAAAAAATTGGATTAAATCGATATAAACCTTAAAAAATGACAAAAAAACAAAAATATACGAAGATAAAAAAAGGTACGATAATATTCTGCTAAAAATATTGAAATTGGGTTTAAAATTGGATATAATAAGAAACCGAAAGATATTCATAGACTAAAAAAATTGGTTACTTACAGGCTAAGTAATCCTAAAAAACACCATTTATCTTTCGAAATTCAAAGTTATCAAATGCATTTAACATTCTCCTTGAAGTCATTTTATCGTTATGTTGTAATTTTGGTAAAAACACTACGCATGTTGATGAATATGAGTAAAAGAATATGGTACAGAAAACGAGGAAGACGGGACGATCGTAAAAAAGAACGTTTATTGCGCTATAGCTTCAGTAGACAAGCTTTTGATCCATATTCCCATTTGTTCCATCAATGATCCATAGTATCTTAAATATCGATTGCTACAGTGTGAGCATGCTGGAGCATTTATTAGAGATGGAACACTTTCGCCAATACCGTCAAATCGGATTAGCGAGCGGTCCGTTGCTTTCTTCCGTTTCTTCAAACGGCCATAACTTCTGACTCGTTTGGAGTTACGGGAGCCACAACCAATCAAAACGAAGCACTTTTCATGTTCTACGTTCCTAACGGTTGAAATTGTCATGGACCAGTTTCGTGTGCAGAAAAATTCCATCATAAGTTCTTTCTGCAGCTCGGATGTTTTGTTCATAAATTTATTCCGTGGAGTTTGTGGTATAAATAATCGGACTAAATAGATGAAAATCTTGAAAAACGACCAAAGAAACAAAAATATACGAAGATAAAAAAAGGCCACGATTAATTCCACTAAAAAGATTGAAATTGGATTTAAATTTCATAAAATAGAAACCGAAAGATATTCGCAGATTGAAAAGTAGGTTACTTACAGGCTAAGTAATCATATAAAACACCCTCAGCTGTTCGAAATTCTAAGATATCAAATGCGTTTAACATTCTGCTTGAAGTCACTTTGTCATGATGTTGTAATTTTGATAAAAAGACCATGTGTGTTAATGAATATGAGCAAAACAATGAGGTTTGGAAAACGAGGAAGATAGAACAATCGTAAAAAAGAACGTTTATTGCGCTATAACTTCTATAGGCAAGCTTTTGACCCATATCTTCATTTATTCTCTCAGTGATCCAGAATATCTTAAATATCGAGTGCTACGGTGTGATTATGCTCGAGCGTTTCGCGGAGATCGAAAACTTTCTCCAATACCGTCAAATCGGATCTGCGAGCGGTCTGTTGCTTTCTTCTGTTTCTTAAAAAGGTCGTAACTTTTGGCTCATTTGGTGTTACGGGAGCCACAACCTATCAAAACATAACTCTTTCCATGTTCTACGTTTCTAACTGTTGGAATTGTCATGGATCGGTTTCTTGTGCGGAAAAATTCAATCTTATGTTTTTACTACAGCTCGGATGTCTTCGTTCATAAATTTATTCCGTAGAGTTTGTGGTATAAATAATCGAACTAAATCGATGTAAACCTTGAAAAACGACAAAAAAACAAAAATATACGACGGCTAAAAAATGTCACGATAATATTCTAAAAATATTGAAATTAGAGTAAAAATTGGAGAAAACAGGAAACCGAAAGATATTCGCAGACTGAAAAAATAGGTTACTTACAGGCTAAGTAATCATAAATATCACCCTTAGCCGTTAGAAATTCTAAGATATCAAATGCATTTAACATTCTCCTTGAAGTCACTTTGTTTTGGTGTTGTAATTTTGGTTAAAAGACCACGCGTGTTGATGAATATGAGTAAAACAATGTGGTACGGAAAACGAGAAAGATGGAACGATCGTAAAAAAATGAACGTTTATTGTGCTATAGCTTCAGTAAACAAGCTTTTGTCCCATGTCATCATTTGTTCCGTCGGTGATCCATAATATCTTAAATATCGTGTGCTACAGTGTGAGCATGCTGGAGCGTTTTGGGGAGATCGAAGACTTTCACCAATACCGTCAAATAAGATCAGCGAGCGGTCCAAAGTTTTCTTCCGTTTCTTCAAACGGCAATTACTTTTGACTCGTTTAGAATTACGGGCGCCACAAACTATCAAAACGAAACCCTTTCCGTGTTCTACGTTTTTAACGGTTGAAATTGTCATGGATCGATTTCGTGTGCAGAAAAATTCCATCCTAAGTTTTTTTCTACAGCTCGGATGTTTTCGTTCATAAATGTATTCCGTGGAGTTTGTGGTATAAGTAATCGGATTAAATCGATGTAAACCTTGAAAAAGACAAAAAAAATACACGGAGATCAAAAAAGGCCATGATAATATTTCGCGTAGAAGATTGAAATTGGATTAAAAATTGGATAAATCAGGAAACCGAAAGATATTTGCAGACTGAAAAAATTGGTCACCACAGGCTCAGTAATCATTAAAAACACCCTCAGCCGTTCGAAATTCTAAGATATCAAATGCGTTTGACCTTCTCCTTGAAGTCATTTTGTCGTGATGTTGTAATATTGGTAAAAAGACCGCGCGTGTGGATGAATATGAGCAAATCAATGAGTTTCGAAAAACGAGGAAGGTGGAACAATCGTAAATAAAGAACGTTTATTGTGTGATAGCTTCTAAAGAAAAGCTTTTGACCCATATCCCCATTTATTCCCTCATTCATCCATAATATCCAAAATATCGAGTGCTACAGTGTGAGCATGCTCGAAGGTTTCGTGGAGATCGAAGACTTTCGCCAATACCGTCGAATCGGATCAACGAGCGGTCCATCTCGTTCTTCCATTTCTTCAAACGGCCATAACTTTTGACACGTTTGGAGTTACGAGAGCGACGACCTATCTAAACGAAGCTCTTTCCATGTTCTACGTCTCTAACGGTTGGAATTGTTATGGATCGGTTTCGTGTGCTGAAAAATTCCATCTTAAGTTTTTACTACAGCTCGAGTGTTTTCGTTCATAAATAATCGGACTGAAAAAATAGGTTACTTAAGGGCTATGTAATCATAAAAAACATGCTCAGCCATTCAAAATTCTAAGATATCAAATGCGTTTAACATTCTCCTTGAAGTCTCTTTGTCTGGTGTTGTAATTTTGGTAAAAAGGTCGCATATGTTGATGAATATGAGCAAAACAATGAGGTTTGGAAAAACGAGGAAGACGGAACGATCATAAAAAAAGAACATTTATTGCGCTATAGTTTCAGTAGACAAGCTTTTAACCCATATCCCCATATATTCCCTCAATGATCCATAACATCTTAAATATCGAGTGCTACGGTATGAGCATGCTCGAGCGTTTCGCAGAGATCGAAGACTTTCGCCAATACTGTAGAATCGGATCGGCGAGCGGTCCGTTGCTGTCTTCCGTTTCCTCAAACGGCCATAACTTTGACTCGTTTGGAGTTACGGGAGCCACAACCTATCAAAACGTATCTCTTTCCCTGTTCTACATTTCTAATGTTGGAATTGTCGTGGATCGGTTTCGTGCGCAGAAAAATTCCATCTTATGTTTTTACTACACCTCGAATGTTTTCGTTCATAAATTTATTCCATGGAATTTTGGTATAAGTAGTTGGACTAAATCGATGTAAACCTTGAAAAGTATAAAAACAAAAATATACGAAGATCAAAAAAGGCCATGATAATATTCTGCTAAAAAGATTGAAATTGGATTTAAAATTGGATAAAACAGAAAACCGAAAGATATTCGCAGATCGAAAAGTAGGTTACTTACAGGCTAAGTAATCATATAAAACACCCTCAGCCGTTCGAAATTCTTAGATATCAAATGCGTTTAACATTCTCCTTGAAGTCACTTTATCGTGGTGTTGTAATTTTGGTAAAGAGACCGCGCGTGTTGATAAATATGAGCAAACAATGAGGTTCGGAAAATGTGGAATACAGAACGATCGTAAAAAAGAAAATTTATTACGTTGTAGCTTCTCCAGACAAGCTTTTGACCCATACCCCACTTATTCCCTCAGTGTTCCATAATATCTTAAATATCGAGTACTACGGTATGAGTATGCAAAAGCGTTTCGCGGAGATAGAAGGTTTTCACCAATACCATCGAATCGGATCAGCGAGCGATCCGTCGCTTTCTTCGTTTCTTCAGACGGCCATAAGTTTCGACACGTTTGGAGTTACGGGAGCCACAACCTATCAAAATGAAACCCTTTCCATGTTCTAAGTTTGAAACGGTTGGAATTGTCATGGATCAGTTTCGTGTGCAGAAAAATTCCATCTTAAGTTTTACTACAGCTTGGATGTCTTCATTCATAAATTTATTCTATGGAGTTTGTGGTGTAAATAATCGGACTAAATCGATGTAAACTTTGAAAAACGACAAAAAAACAAAAATATACGAAGATCAAAAAAGGTCACGATAATATTCCGTTAAAAAGTTTGAAATTGCATTTAAAATTTGAAAAACAGGAAACCGAAAGATATTTTCAGACTGAAAAAATAGGTTACTCACAGGCTAAGTAGTCATAAAAAACACCCTCAACCGTTCGAAATTCTAAGATATCAAATGCGTTTAACAATCTCCTTGAAGTCACATTGTCGCGATGTTGTAATTTTGGTAAAAAGACCACGCGTGTTGATGAATATGAGGAAAATAATGAGGTTTGGAAAACGAGAAAGACGGAACGATCGTAAAAAAAGAACATTTATTGCGCTATAGCTTCAGTAGACAAGCTTTTGACCCATATCCCCATTTATTCCCTCAGTGACCCATAATATCTTAAATATTGAGTGCTACGATGTGAGCATGTTCGAGTGTTTCGCGGAGATCAAAGACTTTCCCAATACCATCGAATCGGATAAGCAAGCGGTCGGTCCCTTTCTTCCGTTTCTTCAAACGGCCATAACTTTTGACTCGTTTGGAGTTATGGGAGCCACAGCCTATCAAAACGAATCTCTTTTCATGTTCTACGTTTATAATGGTTGGAATTGTCATGGAACGGTTTCGTGTGTCGAAAAATTCCATCTTAAGTTTTTACTACAGCACGGGTGTTTTCGTTAATCAATTTATTCCGTGGAATTTGTGGTATAAATAATCGGACTAAATCGATGTAAAACTTGAAAAACGACAAAAAAAAGAAAAATATACGAAGGTCAAAAAAGGCCACAATAATACTTTGCTAAAAAGATCGAAACTGGATTAGAAATTGGATAAAACGTAAAATCGAAAGATATTCGCAGACTAAAAAAATAGGTTGCTTACAGGCTAAGAAATCATAAAAAACACCCTCAACCGTTCGAAATTCTATGATATCAAATGCGTTTAACATTCTCCTTAAAGTCATTTTGTCGTGGTATTGTATTTTTGGTAAAAAGACCGTGCGTGTTGATGAATATGAGCAAAACAATGAGGTTCGGAAAAAGAGGTGGAAGGAACGATCGTAAAAAAAATGTTTATTGCGCTATAGCTTCAGTAGACAAGCTTTTGACCCATATCCTCATTTATTCCCTCAATGATCCATAATATCTTTAATATCGAGTGTTACGGTGTGAGCATGCTCGAGGATTTCGCGTAGATTGAAAACTTTCGACAATACCGTCAAATCGGATCAGCGAGCAGTCCATCGCTTTCTTCCGTTTCTTCAAACTACCAAAACTTTTGACTCGTTTGGAGTTACGGGAGCCACAACCTATCAAAAAGTATCTCTTTCCATGTTCTACGTTTCTAACGCTCAGAATTGTCATGGTTCGGTTTCCTGTGTAGAAAAATCCCATCTTAAGTTTTTACAACACCTTTGACGTTTTCGTTCATAAATTTATTCCGCGGTGTTTTGGTTTAAGTAATCTAACTAAATCGATGTAAACCTTGAAAAACGATGAAAAAAACAAAAATATACGAAGATCAAAAAAGGCCACGATAATATTCCACTAAAAAGATTGAAATTGGATTTAACATTGGATAAAACAGGAAAGCTAAAGACATTCGCAGATTGAAAAAGTTGGTTACTTACAGGCCAAGTAATCATATAAAACACCCTCAGCAGTTTGAAATTCTTAGATATCAAATGCATTTAACATTCTCTCTGAAGTCAATTTGTCGTGATATTGTAATTTTGGTAAAAAGGCCGCGCAAGTTGATGGACATTGGCAAAACAATGAGGTTCGGAAAATGAGAAAGACGGAACGATCGGAAAAAAAGAACGTTTATTGCGCTATAGCTTCTGTAGACAAGCTTTTGTCCCAAATCCCCATTTGTTCTCTCAGTGATCCATAATATCTTAAATATCGAGTGCTACGGTGTGAGCATGCTCGAGTGTTTTGCGAAAATCAAAGACTTTCGCCAATACCGTCGAATCGGATCAGCGAGCGGCCGTCCCTTTCTTCCATTTTTTCAAACGACTATAACTTTTAACTCGTTTGGAGTTACGGGAGCCACAACCTATCAAAACGAAACTCTTTCCATGTTCTACGTTTCTAATGGTTGGAATTGTCATGGATCGGTTTTGTATGCAAAAAAATTCCATCTTAAGTTTTTTCTACAGCTCGAATGTTTTCGTTCATAAATTTATTCAGCGGAGTCTGTGATATAAATAATCGAACTAAATTGATGTAAACCTTGAAGAACGACAAAAAATACAAAAAAATACGAAGATAAAAAAAGTCCACGATAATATTCCACTAAAAAGATTGAAATTGGACTAAAAATTGGATAATACAGAAAACCGAAAGATATTCACAGATTGAAAAAGTAGGTTACTTACTGGCTAAGTAACCATATAAAACACCCTCAGCCGTTCGAAATTCTAAGATATTAATTTTGTTTAATATTCTCCTTGAAGTCACTTTGCCGTGGTGCTGTAATTTTGGTAAAAAGGCCGCACGTGTCGATGAATATGAGCTAAACAATGAGGTAAGAAAAATGAGGAAGACAGAATGATCATAAAAAAAAGAATGTTTATTACGCTATAGCTTCAATAGACAAGCTTTTGACTCATATCCCCAATTATTCCCTCGGTGATCCATAATATCTTAAATATCGAGTGTTACGGTGTGAGCATGCTCGAGCGTTTCACGGGTATCGAAGACTTTCGTCAATACCGTCGAATCGGATCAGCGAGCGGTCCGTTGCTTTCTTCCGTTTCTTCAAACGGCCAAAACTTTTGAATCGTTTATTGTTATAGGAGCCAAAACCTATCAAAACGTATCTCTTTCCATGTTCTACGTTTCTAACGGTTGAAGTTGTCTTGAATCGGTTTCGCGTGCATAAAAATTCCATCTAAAGTTTTTACTGCAGCCTGGATGTTTTCGTTCACAAATTTATTCCGTGGAGTTTGTAGTATAAATAATCAAACTAAATAGATGTAAACTTAGAAGAATGACAAAAGAAACAAAAATATACGAAGATAAAGAAGGCCACGATAATATTCCGCCAAAAAGATTGAATTGATTTAAAATTAGATAAAACAGGAAACCGAAAGATATTCGTAGATTGAAAAAGTAGGTTACTAACAGGTTAAGTAATCATATAAAACACTCTCAGCCGTTCAAAATTCTAAGATATCAAATGCGTTTAACATTCTCCATGAAGTCACTTTGTCGTGATGTTGTAATTTTGGTAAAAAGACCACGCGTGTTGATGAGTATGAGCAAAACAATGAGGTACGCAAAACGAGGAAGGCGGAACGATCGTAAAAAAATAACGTTTATTACACTACAGCTTCTGTAGACAAGCTTTTGACCCATATCCCCATTTATTCCCTCGCTGATCCCTAATATCTTAAATATTGAGTGCTACAGTGTGAGCATGCTCGAGCGTTTCGCAGAAATCGAAGACTTTCGCCAATACCATCGAATCGGATCAGCGAGTGATCCATTCCTTTCTTCCGTTTCTTCAAACGGCCATAACTAATGGTTGGAATTGTCATGGATCGGTTTCGTGTGCAGAAAAATTCCATCTTAAATTTTTTCTATAGCTCGGATGTTTTCGTTCATAAATTTATTCAGCGAAGTTTGTGGTATAAATAATAGGACTAAATCGATGTAAACCTTGAAGAACGACAAAAAAAAAAATATATGAAGATCAAAAAAGGCCAGGATAATATTCCGCTAAAAAGATTGAAATTGGACTAAAAATTGGATCATACGAGAAACCGTAAGATATTCACAGATTGAAAAAGTAGGTTACTTACAGGCTAAGAATTCATATAAAACACCCTCAACCGTTCAAAATTCTAAGATACGGTAATATTCCACTAAAAGGCCCTGATAATATTCAGCTAAAAAAATTGAAATTGGATTAAAAATTGAATAATACAGCAAACCGCAAGATATTCGCAGATTGAAAAAGTAGGTTACTTACAGGCTAAGTAATCATATAAAACACCCTCAGCCTTTCGAAATTCTAAGATATCAAGTGCATTTAACATTCTCCTTAAAGTCACTTTGTCGTGGTTTTGTAATATCGGTAAAAAGACCATGCGTGTTGATGAATATGAGCAAAACAAGAGGTACGGAAAATGAGGAAGACGCAACGATCATAAAAAAAGAACGTTTATTGCGCTAAAGCTTTAGTAGACAAGCTTTTGACTCATATCCCCATTTATTCCCTCACTGATCCATAATATCTAAAATATCGAGTGCTACAGTGTGAGCTTGCTCGAGCGTTTCAAGGAGATCGAAGACTTTCGCCAATTCCGTCAAATCGGATCAGCGAGCAGTCCAACGCTTTCTTCCGTTTCTTCAAACAACCATAACTTTTGACTCGTTTAGAGTTATGGGAACCACAACCTATCAAAACAAAGCTCTTTTCATGTTTTACTTTTCTAATAGTTAGAATTGTCATGAATCGGTTTTGTGTGTAGAAAAATTCCATCTTAAGTTTTTTCTACAGCTCGGATGTTTTCGTTCATAAATTTATTCCGTGGAGTTTGTGGTATAAAAAATCATACTAAATCGATGTGAACCTTGAAGAATGGAAAAAAAATATACGAAGATCCAAAAAGTCCGTGATAATATCTAAAATATCGAGTGTTACGGTGTGAGCATGCTCGAGCGTTTCGTAGAAATCGAAGACATTCACCAATACCGTCGAATCGGATCAGCGAGCTGTCCATCGCTTTCCTCCATTTTTTCAAATAGCCATAAATTTTGACTCGTTTGGAGTTAAGGAAGCGACGACGTATCAAAACGAAGCACTTTCCATATTTTACGTTTGTAACGGTTGGATTGTAATGGTTCAGTTTCGTGTGTAGAAAAATTCCATATGAAGTTTTTTCTACAACTCGAATGTTTTCATTCATAAATTTATTCCGTGGAGTTTGTGGTATAAATAATCGGACTAAATCGATGTAAACCTAGAAGAACGACAAGAAAGACAAGAATATACGAAGATCAAAAAAGGACATGATAATATTCCGCTAAAAAGATTGAAACTGGATTAAAAATTGGATAATACAGGTAACCGAAAGATATTAGCAGATTGAAAATGTAGGTTACTTACTGGCTAAGTAATCATATAAAACACCCTAAACCGTTCGAAATTCTAGGATATCAAATGCATTTAACATTCTTCTTGATGTCACTTTGTCATTGTGTTGTATTATTGGTAAAAAGACCATGCGTGTTGATGAATATGCGCAAAACAATGAGGTATAGAAAACGAGGAAGACGGAACGATCGTAAATAAAAGAACGTTTATTGTGTTATAGCTTTAGCAGACAAGCTTTCGATCAATATCGCCATTAATTCACTCAGTGATCAATAATATCTTAAATATCGAGTGCTATAGTGTGAGCTTGCTCGAGCATTTCGAGAAGATCGAAGTCTTTCGCCAATACTGTCGAATTGGATCAGCGAGCAGTCTAACGCTTTCTTCTGTTTCTTCAAACGGCCATAACTTTTGACTCGTTTGGAGTTACGGGAGCCACAACCCATCAAAACGAAGCTCTTTCCATGTTCTACGTTTCAAATGGTTAGAATTGTCATGGACCGATTTCATGTGCAGAATAATTCCATCTTAATTTTTTTATACAGCTCGGATGTTTTCGTTCTTAAATTTATTCCGCGGAGTTTGTGGTATAAATAATCCGACTAAATCGACGTAAACCTTGTAGAACGACAAAAAAATATATATACAAAGATAAAAAAGGCTACGATAATATTCGGCAAAAAAGATTGAAATTGAATTAAAAATTGGATAAAAGAGGAAACAAAATGATATTCACAGTCTAAGAAAATAGGTAACTTACGGGTTACGTAATCATAAAAAAAACCTCATCCGTTCGAAATTCTAAAATATCAAATGCGTTTAACATTCTCCTAGAAATCACTTTGTCGTGGTGTTGTAATTTTGGTAAAAAGACCGCGCGTGTTGATGAATATGAGCAAAGCAATGAGGTTCGCAAAACGAGGAAGAAGGAACGATCGTAGAAAGATAACGTTTGTTAGGCAATTGCTTCAGTAAACAATCTTTTGACCCATATCCCTATTTATTACTCCATTGACCCATAATATCTTAAATATCAAGTGCTACAGTGTGGGCATGCTCGAGCGTTTGGCGGAGATCGAGAATTTTCGCCAATGTCATCGAATCGGATTGGCGAGCAGTCCGTCGCTTTCTTCCGTTTCTTCAAACGACCATAACTTTTGACTCGTTTGGAGTTATAGGAGCCACAACTTATCAAAACGAAGATCTTTCCATGTTTTACGTTTCAAACGGTTGGAATTATCAAGGATCGGTTTCTTTGCAAAAAAATCCCATCTTAATTTTTTTCTACAGCTTGGAAGTTTTCGTTCATACATTTATTCCGCAGTGTTTGTGGTATAAATAATCGAACGAAATCGATGTAAACCTTAAAAACCAACAAAAATATACGAAGATCAAAAAAGGCCACGATAATATTCCGCTAAAAAGATTGAAATTGGATTAAAAATTGGATAAAACAGGAAACCAAAAGGCATTCGCAGATTGAAAAAATAGGTTACTTACAGGATAAGTAATCGTAAAAAACTCCCTTAGCCTTTAAAAATTCTAAGATATCAAATGCGTTTAACATTCTCTTGAAGGCACTTTGTTGTGGTGTTGTAATTTTGGTAAAAAACCGCACGTTTTAATGAATATGAGCAAAACAATGAGGTTCGGAAAACGAGGAAGACGGAATGATTGTAAAAAAAGAACGTTTATTGCGCTATAGCTTCAGTAGACAAGCTTTTGACCTATATCCCCATTTATTCTCTCAGTGATCCATAATATCTTAAATATCTAGTGCTACGTTGTGAGCATGCCCGAGCATTTCGCGGAGATCGAAGACTTTCGCCAGTACCGTTGAATTGGATCGGCGAGATATCCGTCGCTACCTTCTGTTTCCTCAAACGGCCATAACTTTTGACTCGTTTGGAGTCACGGGAGCCACAACCTATCAAAACGTATCTCTTTTCATTTTCTATGTTTCTAACGGTTGGAATTGTCAACGATCGGTTTCATGTGTAGAAAAATTCCATCTTAAGTTTTTACTACACCTCGAATGTTTTCGTTCATCAATTTATTCAACGGAATTTTGGTATAAGTAAACCTTGAAAAACGACCAAAAAACAAAAATATATGAAGATCAAAAAAGGCCAAGATAATATTCTGCTAAAAAGGTTTGAAATTGGATTTAAAATTGGATAAAACAGAAAATAGAAAGATATTCGAAGATTGAAAAAGTAGGTTACTTACAAGCTAAGTAATCATATAAAACACCCTCAACCGTTCGAAATTCAATGATATCAAATGCGTTTAACATTCTCCTTGAAGTCACTTTGTCGTGGTGTTGTAATTTTGGTAAAGAGACCGCGCGTGTTGATGAATATGAGCAAAACAATGAGGTTCGAAAATCGGGGAATACAGAACGATCGTAAAAAAAGAACCTTATTGCGCTATGGCTTCTGTAGACAAGCTTTTGACCCATATCCTCGTTTATTCCCTCAGTGATTCATAATATCCTAAATATAGAGTGCTACGGTGTGAGTATGAAAAAGCGTTTCGCGGAGATTTAAGATTTTCGCCAATACCGTCGTATCAGATCAGAGGTCTGTCGTTTTCTTCCGTTTCTTCAAACTGCCATAACTTTTGGCCCGTTTGGAGTTATGGGAGCCACAACGTATCAAAAGGATGATTTTTCCATGTTCTACGTTTCTAACGGTTGGAATTGTCATGGATCGATTTCTTGTATAGAAAAATTCCATCTTAAGTTTTTACTACAGCTCGGATATCTTCGTTCATAAATTTATTCCGTGGAGTGTGTGGTATGAATAATTGGACTAAATCGATGTAAACCTTGAAAACGACAAAAAACAAAAATATACGAAGATCGAAAAAGGCCACGATAATATTCTACTAAAAAGATTGATATTTATTTAAAATAGAAAAAACCGAAAACCGAAAAATATTCGCAGACTGAAAAATAGGTTACTCACAGGCTAAGTAATCATAAAAAACACCTTCAACTGTTTGAAATTCGATGATATCAAATGCGTTTAACATTCTCCTTGAAGTCGCATTGTCGTGGTGTTGTAATTTTGATAAAAAGACTGCGCATGTTGATGAATATGAGCAAAAGAATGAGGTTTGAAAAATGAGGAAGGCGGAACGATCATAAAAAAAGAACGTTTATTGCGCTATAGCTTTAGCAGATAAGCTTTTGACCCATATCCCCATTTATTCCAACTCAGTGATCCATGATATCTTAAATATCGAGTGCAACAGTGTGAGCATGCTGGACGTTTCGCGGAGGTCGAACACTTTCCCCAATACCATCAAATCGAATCAGTGGGCGGTCCGTCGCTTACTTCCGTTTCTTCGAACGGCCATAACTTAAGAATCGTTTGGAGTTACGAGAGGCACAACCTATCAAAATGAAGCACTTTCCATTTTCTACGTTTCTAACGGTTGAATTTTTCATGGATAGGTTTTGTGTTCAGAAAAATTCCATCTTAAATTTTTTCTACAGCTTAGATGTTTTCGTTCATAAATTTATTCCACGGAGTTTATGGTATAAATAATCGGACTGAATCGATGCAAATAAAATATACGAAGATCAAAAAAGGCCATGATAATATTCTGCTATAAAGATTGAAATTGGATTAAAAATGGGATAAAACTGGAAACCGAAGGATATTCGTACACAGAAAAAATTGGTTACTTACAGGCTAAGTAATCATAAAAAATACACTCAGCCGTTCGAAATTCTAAGATATCAAATGCGTTTGTCCTTCTTCTTGAAGTCACTTTATCGTGGTGTTTTAATTTTGGTTAAAAGACAGCGCATGTTGACGAATATGAGCAAAACAATGAGGTTCGAAAAACGAGGAAGACAGAACGACTGTATAAAAAGAATGTTTATTGCGCTACAGCTTCTCTAGACAAGCTTCTAACCCATATCCACATTTATTCCCTCATTGATCCATAATATCTAAAATATCGAGTGCTACAGTGTGAGCGTGCTCGAAGGTTTCACGGAGATTGAAGACTTTCGCCAATACGGTCGAATCGGATCAACGAGTGGTTCGTCGCTTTCTTCTGTTTCTTCAAACGGCCATAACTTTTGACACATTTGGAGTTATGGGAGACACCTATCAAAACAAACTCTTTCCATGTTCTACGTTACTAACGGTTGGAATTATCATGGATCGGTTACGTGTGTACAAAAATTCCATCTTAAGTTTTTTTACAGCTCGGATATTTTTGTTCATAAATTTATTCCATGGAGTTTATGGTATAAATAATCGGACTAAATCGATGTAAACCTTAAAAATCGTCAAAAAAATAATATACGAAGACCAAAAAAGGCCACGATAATATTCCGCTAAAAGGATTAAAATTGGATTAAAAATTGGATAAAACCGGAAACCGAAAGATATTCGCAGACTGAAAAAATAGGTTACTTACAGGCTAAGTAATCATAAAAAACACCCTCAGTCGTTCGAAATTCTAAGTTAGCAAATGCGTTTAACATTCTCCATGAAGTCACTTTGTCGTGATGTTGTAATTTTGGTAAACAGAACGCATGTGTTGATGAATATGAGCAAAACAATGAGGTTTAGATCGGCGAGCGGTCTGTCCCTTTCTTTCGTTTCTTCAAACGGCCAAAACTTTTGACTCGTCTGGAGTTACGGGAGCCACAGCCTATAAAAACGAAGCTTTTTCCATGTTCTACGTTTGTAACGGTTGGAATTGTCATGGATCGTTTTCGTGTGTAGAAAAATTCCATCTTATGTTTTTACTCCAGCTTGGGTGTTTTCATAAATCAATTTATTCTATTGAGTTTGTGTTATAAATAATCGGATTAAATTGATGTAAAACTTGAAAAATGAGAAAAAAACAAAAATATACGAAGGCCACAATAATATTCCGCTAAAAAGATTGAAATTGGATTAGAAATTGGACTAGAAATTGGATAAAATAGAAAACCGAAAGATATTCGCAGACTGAAAAAATAGGTTACTTACAGGCTAAGTAAACATAAAAAACACCCTCGGCCGTTCGAAATTCTAAGATATCCAATGCATTTAACATTCTCCTTGAAGTAACTTTGTCGTGGTTTTGTGATTTTGGTAAAAAGACCGCGCGTATTTATAAATACGAGCAAAACAATGAGGTTCGGAAAACGAGGAAGACGGAACCATCGTAAAAAAAGAACGTTCATTGCGCAATAGCTTCAGTAGACATGCTTTTGGCCCATATCCTCATTTATTCCCTCAGTGATCCATAATCGAGTGCTACGGTGTGAGCATGCTCGAGCGTTTCGCGGAGACGAAGACTTTCGCCAATACTGTCGAATTGGATCAGCGAGCAGTCCGTCGCTTTCTTCCGTTTCTTCAAATGACCAAAACTTTTGACTCGTTTGGAGTTACGGGAGCCACAACCAATCAAAACGTATCTCTTTCCATGTTCTACGTTTCTAACGTTTGGAATTGTCATGGATCGGTTTCGTGTGTAGAAAAATTCCATCTTAACATTTTACTACACCTTTGAAGTTTTCGTTCATAAATTTATTCCGCGGAGTTTTGGTATAAGTAGTCTGACTAAATCGATGTAAACCTTGAAAAACGACAAAAAAAACAAAAATATACGAAGATCAAAAAAGTCCATGATAATATTCCGCTAAAAAGATTGAAATTGGATAAAACATTGGATAAAACAGGAAACCAAAAGACATTCACAGATTGAAAAAGTTGATTAGTTACAGGCCAAGTATTCATATAAACACCCTCCGCCGTTCGAAAATCTTAGATATCAAATGCGTTTAACATTCTTCTTGAAGTCGCTTTGTCGTGATGTTGTAATTTTGGTTAAAAGACCGCCCGTGTTGATGAATATGAGCAAAACAACGAGGTTTAGTAAATGAGGAAGACAGAACATTCGTAAAAAAGAACGTTTATTGCGCTATAGCTTCAGTAGACAAGCTTTTGTCCCATATCCCCATTTGTTCACTCGGTGATCCATAATATCTTAAATATCGAGTGCTATGGTGTGAGCATGCTTGAGCGTTTTGCGGAAATCGAAGACTTTCGCCAATACCGTCGAATCGGATGAGCGAGCTGTCCATCCCTTTCTTCGGCTTCTTCAAACGACCATAACTTTTGAATCTTTTGGAGTTATGTGGGCCACACCCTATCAAAACGAAACCCTTTCCATGTTCTACGTTTCTGATGGGTGGAATTATAACGGATCGGTTTCTTGTGTAGAAAAATTCCATCTTAAGTTTTTTCTACGGCTTGGATGTTTTCATTCATAAATTTATTTAGCGGAGTTTGTGGTATAAATAATCGGACTAAATCGATGTAAAACTTGAAGAACGACAAAAAAATACAAAAATCAAAAAAGGCCACAATAATATTCCACTAAAAAGATTGAAATTGGACAAAAAATTGGATAATACAGGAAACTGAAAGATATTCATAGATTAAAAAAGTAGGTTACTTACATGCTAAGTAATCATATAAAACACCCTTTTCTGTTCGAAATTCTAAGATATCAAATGCATTTAACATTCTCCTTGAAGTCACTTTATAGTGATGTTGTAATTTTGGTAAAAAGACCGCGCGTGTTGATGAATATGAGCAAAACAACGAGGTACGGAAAACGAGAATGACGGAACGATCATAAAAAAAGAACGTTCATTGCACTGTAGCTTCAGTTGACAAGCTTTTGACTCATATCCCCATTTATTCCCTCGGTGATCCATAATATCTTAAATATTGAGCGTTACGGTGTGAGCATGCTCGAGCATTTCACGGAGATCAAAGACTTTCGCTAATACTAAAAGAAGCTGTACGGTAGGATCGTATAATATGGAAGAGTGGAATGGTCTAGGTAGATACCAATAAGCAGTAAGTAAAGTTGACACCAAGACTTTATACTGGTTCGGACCTCTTGTCCTACATTCAGTCCCTAAGCTCCTCTCAGGAATTCAGCTAACGAACAACCATCACTTATCCGGGAGGAATAGGTTTACAACTTACCCAAACAACTGAACGAGATTTCTTGCCTCAACTACCGAAGAGGACTTCAACTAGATACAAAGAGTATTTCTGACTTGTTATGTTCTTGATAACACTAATTAGTCTAATTGAGTACAACTTTCCTAAATCTTATCCTCAAGAATATGAAATGTGTTTATGAAGATTTAGGAAATATAAATTGCTATGAATCAAAAGAGTATTTAAGATAAATCAGAGATTCAATGAATTGAAGTGGTTTGTGATTGCTTTTGAAAACTTAAGAAATATGAAAATATGATAAAGATAATAGAGAGATTAAAGCAATTAGAATTCATAATTTGCAAACGATAGAATCATGTATTTATAGGTGTAAAAGAGGTGTATCTATTTGCAAAAGATCCAGGCAAGAAATGCATCCATTACCATTGGAGAATAGTTGCAACTCCTGGGAAGAAGAAGGTGTCTTTTCATAAAAAATTCGCAGGTTTGAATTCAGTCGACTGAACAGGGAATTTCAGTCGACTGAAACTGTGCATGTTGTAATTCTGTAACTGGTTCAGTCGACTGAAATTTCCTGTTCAGTCGAATGAAGTTTCTTGTTCAGTCGACTGAACTGATAGTTTCTGCACAATGAACACTTAACTAAAATATTAAGTTATGAAATGTGTTCTTGTGTTTGTGGAAGCTTCGTGAGGATAGATTTTAACAATAAAACTAAGACTAAGACCTATATATAATAAGTACTTATGATATCCTTGGTCTTCATAGTCCTTCCTTTAGCTTTTCACATATATCTTCCTTTTTGTTGAAGCATATTGTCATTGATCAAAATATAGCGTATCAATATTCTTCCCCTTTTTGATTGATGACAACACCTATGTTTGTAGAGATGAAATTATATTTCCTCCCCCTGAATTTATGCATTATCTTTCCTACAAAACAAAGTTAGTGACAGACTTTTCTCCCCCTTTGTCATCGACAAAAAGGAAGTAATAATTTGTAGAAGTATATAATTGTCAAACAAAGCAACCACATGCATGCATAACCATAGAGTATCATGAATAAAAAAAGGCTATTTATACAAGCCTTTTCAAAAGTGTTTGAAAATTAAAAAAGAGTTTCGAAATCAAACCATCAAAATGATCAAGAATCCCTGTCCCAATTATAAGATCCTTCACGTTCTCCTTCTGGTTCATGAATAACAGGGCCACCGGTTGGTTGTCTAAAAGCTCCTCCTCCTTGACCACCACTATTACCACTAGTGCTGCTGCTCGGATTCTCCTCGGAAGATGTCCACGCAAACGTTGGAGCTAGGCGCTTGCCGCGTGAGGTAGAAGCAGAAGTGGTGCTGGTGCATGAAATGGCATCCCATAGTTTGTTGAAGAACCCTTTTACCCTATCAAGTTTGTGATCAACCTTTAAGGATTTGCTAATTCCTTGAAAGAATTCCCAACGATTGATTTGTAGTAAAATCTGGTTGAACAAGATGGATTTTATCATCTTGATCAAGAGGTTCTTGTTGTGGAGCTTGAGGTTGAGGTTGGTGAGGTTCTTGTTGACGTGCTTCCCATTCGGCTAGATACATGATACGAGGAGGCCTTACCGGTAGTTGCATGAGGCTTACAGTCCGATGGTTGATTTGATGAATTATCGTATTTTCTGAGTTCGGTAGTGGCGTATCAACGTCTAGGAGAAGTCGCATTGTGTACTCGGCAAAATATATCATTCTCATTTTCCCATTGTTGAAGGAATGAAATTCATCAAGTATCAATTGCACCCAATTTACTTTAATATTTCCCGATATAGCATATATTGCCCAGTAGTTATTCGGGTACACTATTTCATAGGAGCCAGTGCGTGGGGTAATGGTCCTCATAAGGGCTTTGTGTAAAAGCCTAGCTCTTGGTCTTAAGGAGGTGGATTTGATATCTTAGTTATTGATCTCATCCTCTAAAAATTGATGATTTATATTGTCACGAATATGAGGATTGAAATCTATTTCCTCAAGCTTTCTACCAACGTTTGGGCATCCTAGAATATGAGCAATGTGATCAAGTGAAAACCATACCTTTTTCCCGCATACCATACTCCAAACACTGTCATTGGATTTCGTGGAGTTTGGTGTCCGAGGTTGGGGTTGGCATAGAATAATTTGACTATAATATGGTTGATGGCATGGTCATTACGATTAATGTCTAAAAGCGATGTCAAACTTGCCTGGTCTGTTAAAGCTTGAATATTGTAGGTTTGAAGACCTTGGAAATAACAAATGAGTGCTCGAAGATCCTTGACTTCTTCATCTTGTTCCACCAAGTGACCGAAAGTACATTGTAAAGCCATTGAGCGATTTGGGCATCAATTGGCTCGGAGGAGGTTGAAGTTGAAGCTATAGAACGTTTAGGAGGCATAATTATGGAAATTTTGAGGAAGAAATTGAGAAAAAGTAGAAATTGGGGGCTAGGGTTTTCTTAGAAATGGGGAAGATGAAGTTTGGGAGCAGTAAAAAAAGTAAAAATGAAAAAGATGGCTAAGTAGGGTAAAAAAAACTTGGTAAACTGCGTTCAGTCGACTGAAATTTTCTGTTCAGTCGACTGAACTGGAAGCCGAATGTTTTCTGGCTAAAATTCAGTCGACTGAACATAGATTTTTAGTCGACTGAACAGCTGGCTGAAAGTTTCTGTCATATATTTAGTCGACTGTGCAGAACTATTCAGTCGGCTGAATTTTGCATTTTTGGTTTTTCTTAACTTTTTAAAAGCAAATTTTTTATTTAATGAAATAATTATAATTATATAGTAATATTATGATACAACAACATTATTTTGACCACAAAACCATCATTTCTTGGGGGGTGGAGTCTTCTTCTTTGGTGTTTTATATCCCTCATTCGCCATGTAGTTCTTTTCCCATGAATTTGGGGTATATTCATGTATTTGTGGCATTACCCAAGGGTTTATTGGATCGATTGATGTACGATATGAAGAAGATGGATCAAACGAATTAACTGGTCGGGGTAAGGGCTCACTCACATTCTTTTTCTTCAAGCTGCAAAATTTTAAACCAATTTGCTCAAGAAAGCCTAAATGTTTAGCCATTACTTTCTGTTCAAAATACAATTCACGTTGAAGGTCTATTTGCTGCTATTGATAATGATGAATTTCATCGATCTTTTTCTTCGTATTTGGAGAGATAAATAGCGCATGTTTGGCCTTCTTGGAATCCGACGTATACCCAATTCGATAATTTTCCCATTTATAAACAGGCTCGTGTTTTGGTGTTGGCGTAGGAAGATGCGGTGATGTAGTTGATCTATCAGTTGAGAAGGTTATATTGATGGATGAGTTTGATTTGTTGAAGGACGTTTTTCTACTGAGTTTGAAACTTTTTGTTTTTTAAAAAAAAAATCATATGTGTACATATATATATGATGAAAGTTTTTTTTTAATAAAAAGTGTGGTGTAGAATCAATAAGAAGAGCCAGAAGTTGAATTATTGGTTAATAATTTACTTTGAAATGAATGGTCTTAGAAGGATGTTTTAGTTTATGAAATATTATGTAGCTAATTCAAATGTATAGATTAAATGATTAAGTTTTTAAACCCATAGCTAAGTGAACTAAATTCATGTCTGACTTTTATTTAGATGAAGTATGTTATTCCAACTTTTGGCAAAGCTGAGATACCCAAAACTGACTGAAAATCAATGATTACTAGTTATAAATATCGAACATAGATTGCAGGTCCACCATGGATGTCGATGAATTTTGTCCGAATCCGGATCAAGCTACAATTGACAAGACATGACAAGCAAAGCCGTGAAAGCCAGCGTTTCAAATTTCAGGATAATCGAAGTTCATATGAATGAGATATGATCGATACACGTTAGAAAAGATGCACTGTTCATACCCATCAGAGAGCTGTCATTTTGGTTTGTTCGAATCCATCAGGTTCGAATCCATCGAGAATGAGCAACTTTGAATCGATCAGGTTTGAACCGATCAGGTTCGAATCCATCATCTTCGAATCGAGCAGATTCGAATCCAACATGTTCTGCATACTTCGAATCGATCGAGTTCGAATCGATCAGATAGGCCTCGCCTCGGCTCTTTTCGAATCCATCGGGTTCGTATCCATCAGGATGCCCATGCGTTCGTGTCCATCAACCCCGCATTCGTATCCATCAAGCGATCTCATTTTGTCTCGATCACCTACCATCTGCTTCATATCCATCGGCTGGAGAGCCTGTTGCCTCAAGTTCGTATCCACTAGGTGGCCATACTTGAATGATTGTTTGTATCCACCGAGCTAAGGCTAATACTGCTTATTCTTATCGATCCACACTGGTCGATACGAACACGAATTGGGTTGATGAATACGAACAAGGCTACCTCCACCGATACGAATTAGAGCGTCTCCACCGATCCAATATATACAACGGTTATCGAGACAAACAGGGCGAAGTTTCTGGACACGAATCGGTCAATATGCCACTAGAATAGGATTGATCCAGAAAACTCGCTCCACATCACTCCACGTCACCGTGCACGCATGCTTTGGATCGATACGAAAGGTATGGATACGAAATATGTATTCGAACGAGGTAGTGTACATGAAAACGTAATCTTGCATCGATCATATCTCCCAATCCACAGATCCAAATGCTATGAAATTTTCACAGAAGCTTCCATACAAGGTGAAGGTTATTCCTGCCAAGTTTCAGCTCGATTGGGTCATTTTTTGATGGATACGAAATCACTTCGTATCGATCTCAGATCTAGTCGAAACTTGGTAGGGTCGGTCGCGTGGGCCCACTCATGTGCCAGAAGAAGTCTCCCGAAGTTTGAGCGCGATCTCAGCCTCCTACGCCTATAAGTAGCCCCCTGAAGCCTACAGAAAAGGGATCTTTTTGGCAATTCAACGTCCAGACTCTGCCGGATTCGATTCTACTTTTTCCATTGCTGTGATAGTCGAAATTCAATCATTGTAACTGCTGCAATCATTTGTAATCATAAAAGAAAATCAATAAAAGATAAAAATTTGAAGTGGACGTAGGCCGGAGATAGCCGAACCACTTTAAATCTTGCGATTCTGATTATTATTTCTGGATTGTTGTTTGTTGCTTGCTCAGATCTGAGACTTGTGATTTAATATTGTTGATTTATATTCGTTGTTTGGTGCTTTCACAATACTTGGGGTTTGTGACCAATTTTGGCCCAAACACTTTGGTGATTTCACTGAGAAGAATTAGCACCCGCTACACAAGATTCAGAATTCAAATTTAAGAGCTTGAAGAATCCCAACTCAGAGACAATGACACGACAAATAAGACAAAGAGCTGATCGGAGCCAGCAATGAGGAAGCCAAGAAGCATCCTCTGGAGCTGGAGAAGGACAGGCTTCGATGTACATCACTAGAGATGAGATGGAGGCTATTGCTAATTCGATACGTGAAAGCATGATGAAGACTCACCAAGAGATGATGCAGAATTTTCTTGAGCAAATAAGAGCAGCGAATGTACAGAACCTCGGGCCGGCTACATCGGCTGCAAGTGCAGGACAAGGAGTCAGGATTGCGGAGGTCAATGAAGGTCAGAATCAAGACCGTAGTGCAGAACCAGAAGGCAATCAACAAGGATTTGGGGGAAGACCCTCAGGATCAGACGCTGGGAGACCCATAGATGAAGCTCAGTAGGCTGGAGTCAATGCTACTGTTACTGAGCCACATGAAGAGTATGTACCGGAGTTCCCTTCAAGACTTGGAGGGCAGGATAGAAATATGACAAGGGGGCAGCCCTCGGATGGAGATGAAAGAATGATTGGTCTAGTGCGACGAATCATGAGAGGAGGATTGTCGTGTGGAGGATTATAAGAAGTCAGCCGGAGCCCGTTCACTCCGAATATCAGGAATGCAAGGAATCCTCCAAAGTTCAAACTGCCTACGCTGGATCCTTATGACGGGAGGTCAGATCCAATGATGCATATTACCAAATACATCAGGCACATGGAAGTGCTGGGGGAACCCAAGGTGATGGCTCGATGCTTCCCTCTATACTTGTCAGATTTAGCTGCGCTTTGGTTTGGACAGTTGGAGACTGGATCAATCGGGGCATGGGGCAAGCTTGTAGATTGCTTTATGAGACAGTTCAGAGTCCACGCGACGCGACCCAAGAGCGTGATGACTTTATCCTCAACCAAGAAAAGGACCGAAGAGTCCATAAAAGATTTCTTATTGCGATTCAATGCAACGGTAGCTTCTGTAGATCGCCCGGATCCATTGATGATTTTGATGGCGGCGGTAGCAGGAGTCGGGGAAGGTACAGAATTCAAAGATTCTTTGGAGAGAGATCCCCCATAAGATCTTGGAGAATTTTGTCATGAAGCTGAAAGATTCATTCGGCTAGAAGAGTCACGGGCCGGAAGGAGAGAAATAAATGTTGTATAGGGCGAAGGAACCGCAAGGGAACAGTCCGAAGCGGACAAAGGAAAGAGAAAGCAGGACGATGGACGTGATGGTCCTGATAAACGGAAGAAATTCTGAGAGCCTAGATTCAGACAGTACACGGATCTGACGGCAAGTCTAGAAAGGATTTACACTGAAACTCGGGGGCAACACCCCTATCGAAAACCACCCAAGAGAGATCTCACTGAGCGGGAGCGTAGAACTGGAAAATACTGCCTATTCCATGAGCTGGATGGGCACGCTACAGATGAATGCCGTCACCTAAAGGATGAGGTGGAAGAACATGACGGGAGTGGTAGATTGCCACAATATGTCAGAGAACGGACAGCGGCGGTAAGGCCTGAACGACTACCGCCTCCACCTAACAGAAACGATCCTGGATCGGGATCACGACTCGTCATCGACTGATTAAAGATGGCAGGGGCCAAGTCCAGGATTTGGACTTCGGTCAAATAATTTCATTTAGATTTGTTTTCAGAATAAACGGCTACTCCAATTACTCATGTACGGGAACCGGAGAGATCCCTAGGCATGCTATGAGATGGAGATAGACCAATATGCCCGAAGAGGCAATGTTTAGCTTTTTCCTGATGTTTGAGATTGAACATCTAGGACCAGAATTTAAATAAATAAATTATAATTTCTTGAAATAAACCTTTGACCGGAGAGTCAAAGGATGAATATTGAATACCAATATGAAAATGATCGCTTTATGACCCTACTCGGAGAGGTGAGGTACGGAGTGCAAGAAGTGAGTTGCTTCGCCGGAGAGCGACAGAATCGACTCACTTAACGTCGTTTCCCATTCACCGAAGAGTGATTAGATCGGGATTCGATAAGAGCACGGAGAGGCAGTGATCGGCCCACGATTTAGGCCATGACATCGCTTAATGTTCAGATACACTGAACCGGAGTGCAAGAAGTGAGTTGCTTCGCCGGAGAGCGACAGGATCGACTCACTTAATGCTGCCTCCCCTTCACCGGAGAGTGACAGGATAGGATCCAGCAAGAACCCGGAGAGGCCATGATCGGTTTAGAACAACCAAGATATCGTTATATGCCCTAGCAAGGGTCCGGAGTGACCATCGGTAGTTCGGAGAGACTATAAAAATTCATTCCTAATTTCCGCTGGAAGAAATTAATAACGATTTGGCTTCGAACAGCCGTGGACTTGATTGAAAATGCTATAAGATTTGAATAAAATATGAACTCACTATATTCGAACTGAGACTGAACTAAACACACCTTTTACCAAAAGGCGTGTTTTGGGGGGCAAAATGTTATCCCAACTTTTGGCAAAGCTAAGATACCCAAAACTGACTGAAAATCAATGATTACTAGTCATAAATATCGATTATGGATTGCAGGTCCACCATGGATGTCGATTAATTTTGTCCAAATTCGGATCGGGCTACAATTGACAAGAAATGACAAGCAAAGCCGTGAAAGCCAGCGTTTCAAATTTCAGGATAATCGGAGTTCATATGAATGAGATATGATCGATACACGTTATAAAAGATGCACTTTTTGTACCCATCAGAGAGCTGTCATTTTGGTTTGTTCGAATCCATCAGGTTCGAATCCATCGAGAACGAGCAACTTCGAAGCGATCAGGTTCGAATCGATTAGATTCGAATCCAACATGTTCTGCATACTTCGAATCGATCGAGTTCGAATTGATCAGATAAGCCCCGCCTCGGCTCTTTTCGAATCCATCGGGTTCGTCTCCATCAGGATGCCCATGCGTTCGTGTCCATCAACCCCGCATTCGTATCCATCAAGCGATCTCATTTCGTCTCGATCACCTATCATCTGCTTCGTATCCATTGGCTGGAGAGCTTGTTGCCTCTAGTTCGTATCCACTAGGTGGCCATACTTGAATGATTGTTCGTATCCACCGAGCTAAGGCTAATACTGCTTATTCGTATCGATCCACACTGGTCGATACGAATACGAATTGGGTTGATGAATACGAACAAGTCTACCTCCACCGATACGAATTAGAGCGTCTCCATCGATCCAATATATACAACGATTATCGAGACAAACAGGGCGATGTTTGTGGACATGAATCGGTCAATATGCCACTAGAATAGGATCGATCCAGAAAACTCGCTCCACATCACTCCACATCACCGCGCGCTCATGCTCTGGATCGATACGAAAGGTATGGATACGAAAAATGGATTCGAATGAGACAATGTACATGAAAACGTAATCTTGCATCGATCATATCTCCCAATCCACAGATCCAAATGCTATGAAATTTTCACAGAAGCTTCCATACAAGGTGAAGGTTGTTCCTGCCAAGTTTCAGCTCGATTGGGTCAGTTTTGACGGATACGAAATCACTTCGTATCGATCTCAGATCGAGTCTAAACATGGTGGGGTCGTTCGCGTGGGCCCACTCACATGCCAGAAGAAGTCTCCCGAAGTTTGAGCGCGATCTCAGCCACCTATGCCTATAAATAGCCCCTTGAAGCCTACAGAAAAGGGATCTTTTTGGCAATTCAACATCCAGACTCTGCCGGATTCGATTCTACTTTTTCCATTGTTGTGATAGTCGAAATTCAATCATTGTAACTGCTGCAGTCATTTGTAATCAGAAAAGAACATCAATAAAAGGTAAAACTTTGAAGTGGACGTAGGCTGGAGATAGCCGAACCACTATAAATCTTGCGATTCTGATTGTTATTTCTGGTTGCTGTTTGTTGCTTGCTCAGATCTGTGACTTGTGATTGAATATTGTTGATTTATATTCGTTGTTTTGGTGCTTTCACAATACTTAGGGTTTGTGACCATTTTTGGCGCAAACAAAGTATATTCTAGCTAATTAAAGTATTAGATATATTACTCATGTATTATATTCCTTACCATTGTAATTCTTGTTATTAAATATCTTTGAAAGATATTATTCCTATTTCTCTTCGTAGTTTTATAAATGAGTTTTCTAGTAATGGTTTAGTAAATATATCGGCAATTTGATTTTCGGTAGAAATATATTCTAAATTGATAATTCCTTTTTCGATATTGTCAAGTAGAAAATGGTGACGAATATCAATATGTTTTGTACGAGAGTGATTTACCGGATTTTTAGATAAATTTATTGTACTTGTATTATCAAAATATATTGTAGAATTTGTTAAATTTATATTAAAATCTTTAAGTGTTTGTTGTATATATATGACTTGAGTACTAGCTAAAGCGGTAGATATATATTCCGCTTTACAGGTTGAAAGAGAAACACAATTTTGTTTCTTACTAAACCAAGATACAAGTGATTTTCCAGTGAAATGGCACGTGCCACTTGTACTTTTTCTATCTGTTCGAAATCAACCAAAATCAGCATCACTAAATGAAACTAACTCGAATGGACAATCTTTTGGATAGAAAAGACCAAAGTCCTTAGTATTATTAAGATATCGCATAATTCGTTTTACGGCTCTTAAATGCGATTCTTTAGGATTAGCTTGAAAACGTGCACATAAACATACACTCATCATTATGTCTGGTCTACTAGTGGTTAAGTAAAGTAAAGAGCCTATCATACTTCTGAACAACTTTTGGTCTACACTCTTGCCATTTTCATCTCGATCGAGATGAGTTGTGGTACTCATAGGAGTAGGTTTACCAGAAGTGTTTTCCATTCCAAAACGTTTAATTAGATTAGCACAATATTTTTCTTGGTTTAGAAAATTCCATTCGTTAATTGTTTAATTTGAAGTCCGAGAAAATAAGATAATTCTCCCATATGTGACATTTCGAACTCCTTAGTCATTATATTTGAAAATTCTTTACACAATTTTTCATTAGTTGATCCAAATATAATGTCATCTGCATATATTTGAATTATTAAAATGTCTTTAGTAGTGTTTTTAATGAATAGAGTTTGATCTACTTTTCCGATTTGAAATCCTGAATCTATTAGATGCTCTTAAGTCTCTCATACCAAGCACGAGGTGCTTGTTTAAGACCATATAATGCTTTCTTTAATTTATATACATGACCGGATATTTTTCATGAATGAATAAAGGAGGTTGTTCTACATATACATTTTCTTTTATAAAACCATTTAAAAAGACACTTTAACATACATTTGATAAAGTTTAAAATTGTGAAAACAAGCGAAGGCTAATAAAATACGTATTGCTTCAAGTCTTGCAACTGGAGCAAACTTTTCTTCATAATCGATTCCTTCTTCTTGATTATAGCCTTGTGTTACTAATCTTGCTTTATTTCTAGTAATATTTCCAAATTCGCGTGTTTATTTTTATAGACCAATTTAGTTCCAATAACTGATTGGTCATCAGGACGAGGAACTAACACCCAAACATTATTTCGTTCAAACCGATTTAACTCTTCTTGCATCTCAATAATCCAGTATTCATCTGTTGAAGCTTCTTTTGAATTTTTAGGCTCAATAGTTGAAAGAAAAGCAACATGACCCATTTGGTTTAGTTGACTTCTTGTTTGAACTTGCGAATCAATCTCTCCAATTATATTTTGTGTAGGATGATCTTGTAGGATTATAGGAGGAGATCTAATTTGATTGTTATTGATTTGATTAATATTTTCATTATTTTCAAAACTTATATTTTCTGTGTTGGATATAATTTCTTCATCATCTTTGATGATTGTATTTTTATTAAAGTTTTCGTCAAAAGATACATGTAAAGTTTCTTCTATTACATTTGTTCGTTTATGGAAAACACGATATGCCTTACTTCGTTCCGAGTAACCTACAAAAATACCATGGTCAACTTTCGGATCAAATTTTCCAAGTTGGTCTTTTGTGTTAAGAATAAAACATTTTGACCCAAAGATTTTTAAGTATGAAATATTATGTTTTCTTACATTAAAAAGTTCATATGAAGTGTTTTTAGTTAAAGGTCGTATGGAAATACGATTTAATATATAGCACGTAGTTGCTACAGCTTCTGCCCAAAAATGCTTTGGTAATGTACTTCCATTTAATAACGTTCTTGCGCATTCTTGAAGAGTTCTATTTTTCCTTTCTACAACTCCATTTTGTTGTGGAGTTCTAGGAAATGAAAAATTATGGTTTATTCCTTTCTTTTTACAAAATAATTCAAATGATTCATTTTCAAATTCGCCTCCATGATCGCTCCTTATGTTTTTGACTTTTAAATTCTAAATATTTTCAATTATTTTAACAATTTTTTGAAATAATCAAACGTATCACTTTTGTTTTTCATAAATATCGTCTATGTATATCTTGAGAAATCATCAACTATTACAAAAACATATCGATTATGGTTAATAGATTGAACCTATGTTGGTCCGAATAAATCCATATGTAATAATTCTAATGGTTGTAAAGTTGAAATAACTTTCTTAGATTTAAAAGATGATTTAGTTAATTTTCCTAATTGACAATCGTCGCAAATATTATTTATTTTAAAATTTATTTTTGGTAAGCCTTTGACTAATTCATTTTTTGAAAGTTTTTGAATAGATTTAAAATTAATATGACAAAATCTTTTGTGCAATAACCAAGGATCATTATCTTTGACCATTAAACACATATCTTTATTATTATTAATTTTCATGTTTAAAACATAAATATTTCTATCTCTCTTTCCTTCAAAAATAAGATTTTGATTTTAACCAAAAATACAACATTTACTTTTAGAAAAAAGTTACTTTAAAACCTTTGTCGCATAGTTGACTTATGCTTAATAAATTATGTTTTAAGTTTTTAACTAAAGAAACATTTGTAATAAGGGATAAATTTGATATACCGTAGTTGCACACATCTCCTTTGCCAATGATGAAACCTTTTGAGTTATCTCCGAAGGTAACAGAGCCACCATCAAAGTATGAAATATTTGTAAGCATTTCTTTGTCTCTAGTCATGTGTTTTGAGCAACCACTATCCAAAATCCATTTTATTTTCTTGAGTGGGACCTGCAAAAAATATTAATAAATATATTGGTACCCACCTTTTAATAGGGTCCTAAGAGTTAGATCTTAGGAAACCAAACCCAAGTGGGTTTAGTATCCCTTTTATAAAGATAATTACTATTTTTGTGAACTGTTTCTATAAAGGAATTTATATATTTGTTCCGAATTAAATTATTGTTAGTTTTCGAAACCCATATTTTGATTTCCTTTTTCTTTTTAGTGTGTCTTGGTATGTTATTTTTCAATACTATACTATGTTTTGAATTATCTTCCTTCTTAGAATTAGCATTTTTCTTTGGAAGAATTTTTGATTCCTTTTTAAAACCTAATCCATTTTTATTTGAAGAGGATTGAGAATTTTCGAGAATTTTAGATAAATTTTCTCTTCCCTTATTAAAATTAGAAACATTTTTAGTAATGTTATCTAATTTAATTTGAAGACTAGTATTTTCTGATTCAACTTGTTTTAGTTTATTTTTTAAATTGTGATTTTCAGAAATAATTTCATTATTCTTTGTCTTTTGAGTTTCAAGTTCTTGGCTCAAAAGTAAAAGTTGACTATCTGAGTTTGAGAGAGATTCTTGAACTTTTTCAAGTTCTTCTTCCAATATTTTTTTCGTCTTTTAACATATCTCTTTCAAATTCAGCTTTGTTCTTATTTTCACGTGTCTCTTTAAGTTTCTTTTTGAGAATTTTTATAGTATTTAAAAATTCAGTGTTTACTTCTATTAAATCATCATATGATAAATCACCAACCTCAGATTCTTGAGCCATGAAGCACACATTTGCTTGTTCATTGTTGCTATCACTATCACTATCTGATGAATCTGAATCTGAATCGTCCCATGTGACAGAAAAAGCCTTCTTTTTAAATTTGTCTTTCTTATTCTTATTGTTGAAGTTTTTCTGATTCTCCTTCTTTAGCTCCAGACATTCTTTTATCATATGACCTTTCTTGTGACAATTAAAACATTCCATATTTGAGGATGAAGGTTTGTTCAAGAAATTCTTTTTGAAACTGTTTTTATTTCCTTTTCTATATTTTAAGAATTTCTTGAAATTTTTGGCAATAAATGCTAGATCCTCATCTTTAGACTCTGATTCTTCCTTTTCTACATGAAAAGCCACATTTTTCTTTCCTCTGCTTGATTTTCTTAGCTTGCATGTTAACTTCATAAGACATAAGGTTTCCAATTAATTCTTCTGGTTTCATTGTAGGTAGATCGTTTGCTTCCTCGATTGCTAAGACTTTTCTCTCCCATTCATCAATGAGTGAATTTAGGACCTTAGATACGATATCAAAATCCGTATACTTTTCGCCTAATCCTATTAAGGCATGATGAATGTCTTGAAATCTCGAGTACATGTCATTGATGGATTCATTCTGTCGCATTCTAAAGTTTTGGAACTGGTTCTTTAGCATGGAGATCTTTGTTTGTTTGACCTTGTTTGTGCCTTCATGTATGGTTCTAAGTGTATCCCATATCTGATGTGCAGTAGTATAAATGTTAACATGATTGAACTCATTTCTATCCAAAGCGCAAAATAGCATATTCATAGCTTTGGCATTTGCACTAGCTTCATTCTTCTAAGTTTGTGTCCATGTAGGGTAGTCAGTTGTGGGTACAACGAACTCTGCTTGAGTTGCATTCCAGACTTCAAAGCTTGTTGCTTGCATATAAATCCTCATCCTTGTAGCCCAATAATCATAGTTTAGTCCATTGAATAGAGGGGGTCTTTGGGTAGATTGTCCTTCTGAAAATGTAGAGTTATAGGCAGTTGTTGTGCTTGTGTTATTTTCCATATTATCAATATGTCAAATAATGGTGTTATGGTTATAGGATAACCTTGCTCTGATACCAATTGAAAGAAGCTATACGGTAGGATCTATAATATGGAATAGTGGAATGGTCTAAGTCGATGCCAATAAGCAGTAAGTAAAGTAGACACTAAGACTTTATACTGGTTCGGACCTCTTGTCCTACGTCCAGTCCCTAAGCTCCTCTTAGGAATTAAACTAACCAATAACCCTCACTTAACCTGAAGGAATAGGTTTACAACTTACCTGAACAACAGAATGGGATTTCTTGCCTCAACTACCGAAGAGGACTTCAACTAGATACAAAGAGTATATCTAACTTGTTGTGTTCTTGATAACACTAATGAGTCTAATTGAGTACAACATTCCTATAATCTTTTCCTCAAGAATGTGAAATGTGTTTATGAAGATTTAGGAAATATAAAATGCTATGAATCAAAAGAGTATTTAAGATAAATCAGAGATTCAATCAATTGAAGTGGTTTGTGATTGCTTTTGAAAACTTAAGAACTCTGAAAATATGATAAAGATAATAGAGAGATTAAAGCAATTAGAATTCGTAATTTGCAAATGATAGAATTATGTATTTATAGGTGTAGAAGAGGTGTATATATTTGCAGAAGATCCAGGCAAGAGATGCATCCATTACCATTGAATAATAGTTGCAACTCCTGGGAAGAAGAAGGCGTCTTTTCATAAAAAATTCGCAGGTTTGAATTCAGTCGACTGAACAGCGAATTTCAGTCGACTGAAACTGTGCATATTGTAACTCTGTAACAGGTTTAGTCGACTGAAATTTCCTGTTCAGTCGACTGAACTGGTAGTTTCTGCACAGTGAACAATTAACTAAAATATTAAGTTATGAAATGCGCTCTTGTGTTTGTGCAAGCTTCTTGAGGATAGATTTTAACAATAAAACTAAGACTAAGACCTATATATAATAAGTACTTATGATATCCTTGTTCTTCATAGTCCTTCCTTTAGCTTTGCACATATCTCTTCCTTTTTGTTGAAGCACATTGTCATTGATCAAAATATAGCGTATCAACAAATACCGTCGAGTCGGATCATGAACGGTCTGTCGCTTTCTTCCGTTTCTTCAAACGGCTAAAACTTTTGGCCCGTTTGATTTTACGGGAGCCACAACCTATCAAAACGTGTCTCTTTCCATGTTCTACGTTTCTAACAGTTGGAGTTGTCGTGAATCAGTTTCGTGTGCAGAAAAATTCCATCTAAAGTTTTTACTACAGCTCGGATGTTTTCGTTCATAAATTTATTCCACGGAGTTTGTGGTATAAATAATCGGACTACATAGATGTAAACTTAGAAGAATGACAAGAGAAATAAAAATACGAAGATAAAAAAGGCCATGATAATATTCCGCTAAAAAGATTGAATTGGATTTAAAATCAGATAAAACAGAAAACCGAAAGGTATTCGCAGATTGAAAAAGTAGGTTACATACACGCTAAGTAATCATATAAAACACTCTCAGCCATTCGAAATTCTAAGGTATCAAATGCGCTTAACATTCTCCTTGAAGTCACTTTATCATGATGTTGTAATTTTGATAAAAAGACCGCGTGAGTTGATGAATATGAGCAAAACAATAAGGTATGGAAAACGAGGAAGGCGGAATGATCGTAAAAAAGGAACGTTTATTGTGCTATAGCTTCTGTAGACAAGCTTTTGACCCATATCCTCATTTATTCCCTCACCAATCCATAATATCTTAAATATCGAGTGCTATAGTATGAGCGTGCTCATGCGTTTCGTGGAAATCGAAGACTTTCGCCAATACCGTCGAATCGGATCAGCGAGCAGTCCGTCCTTTCTTCCGTTTCAAACGGCCATAACTTTCGACTCGTTTGGAGTTACGGGGGCCGCAACCTATCAAAACGAAACTCTTTCCATGTTCTACGTTTCTAATGGTTGGAATTGTCATGGATCAGTTTCGTGTGCAGAAAAATTCCATCTTAAGTGTTTTCTACAGCCCGGATGTTTTCGTTCATAAATTTATTCAGCGGAGTTTGTGGTATAAATAATAGGACTAAATCGATGTAAACCATGAAGAACGACGAAAAAAAATAATATACGAAGATCAAAAAAGGCCACGATAATATTCTGCTAAAAAGATCGAAATTGGACTAAAAATTGGATAATATGGAAAATAGAACGATATTCACAGATTGAAAAAGTAGGTTACTTACGGGCAACGCAATCATATAAAACATCATTAGCCGTTCAAAATTCTCAGATACGATAATATTCCGCTAAAAGGCCACGATAATATTCCGATAAAAAGAATGAAATTGGATTAAAAATTGGATAATACAGGAAACCGAAAGATATTCGCAGATTAAAAAAGTAGGTTACTTATAGGCTAAGTAATCATATATAACACCCTCAGCCGTTCGAAATTCTAAGATATCAAATGCATTTAACATTCTCCTTGAAGTCACTTTGTCATGTTTTTGTAATATTGGTAAAAAAAACCGTGCGTGTTGATGAATATGAGAAAAATAATGAGGTACGGAAAATGAGGAAGACATAATGATCGTAAAAAAAAAGAACGTTTATTGCGCTAAAGCTTCAGTAGGATTTTGACCCATATCCCCATTTATTCCCTTAGTGATCATATTATTTTAAATATTGAGTGCTACAGTGTGAGCTTGCTCGAGCGTTTCGAGGAGATCGAAGACCTTCGCCAATACCGTCGAATCGGATCAGTGAGCAGTCCAACGCTTTCTTCCGTTTCTTCAAACGACCATAACTTTTGACTCGTTTAGAGGTACGGGAGCCACAACCTATCAAAACGAAACTCTTTCATTGTTCTACTTTTCTAACGGTTGGAATTGTCATGAATCAGTTTTGTGTGCAGAAAAATTCCATCTTAATTTTTTTTTATAGCTCGGATGTTTCCGTTCATAAATTTATTCCGTGGAGTTTTTGGTATAAATAATCGTACTAAATCGATGTAAACCTTGAAAAACGTTAAAAATAAAAAAAAAATACGAAGATCCAAAAAGGCCACAATAATATCTTATATATCGAGTGCTACGGTGTGAGCGTGCTCGAGCGTTTCACGGAGATCGAAGACTTTCGCCAATACCGTCGAATCGGATCAGCGAGCGGTCCGTCGCTTTCTTCCATTTTGACTCTTTTGGAGTTAAGGGAGCCACAAATAAAAAAAAAGCACTTTACATATTCTACGTTTGTAACGGTTGGAATTGTAATGGATCGGTTTCGTGTGTAGAAAAATTTCATATGAACTTTTTTCTATAGCTCGGATGTTTTCGTTCATAAATTTGTTCCTCGGAGTTTGTGATATAAATAATTGGACTAAATCAATGTAAACCTAGAAGAACGTCATGAAAAACAAGAATATACGAAGATGAAAAAAACCACGATAATATTCCATTAAAAAGATTGAAATTGGATTAAAAATTGGATAATACAGGTAACCGAAAGATATTAGCAGATTGAAAAAGTAGTTTACTTACAGGCTAAGTAATCATATTAAACACCCTCAACTGTTCGAAATTCTAAGATATCGAATGCGTTTAACATTCTTCTTGAAGTCACTTTGTCCTGGTGTTGTAATATTGGTAAAAAGACCATGTGTGTTGATGAATATGCGCAAAACAATAAGGTACGTAGAACGAGGAAGACGGAATGATCGTAAAGAAAAGAACGTTATTTGCGTTATCGCTTCAGTAGACAAGCTTTGTTTCCATACCCTCATTAATTCCCTCAGTAATCAATAATATCTTAAATATCGAGTGCTATAGTGTGAGCTTGCTCGAGTGTTTCGAGAAGATCGAAGACTTTCGCCAATACCGTCGAATCTGATCAGCGAGCAGTCCAATGCTATCTTCCATTTCTTCAAATAACCATAACTTTTGACTCGTTTGGAGTTACAGAAGCCACAACCTATCAAAACGAATCTTTTTCCATGTTCTATGTTTCAAAGGGATGGAATTGTCATGGATCGGTTTCATGTGCAGAATAATTCCATCTTAATTTTTTTCTACAACTTGGATGTATTCGTTCGTTAATTTATTCCTCGAAGTTTGTGGTATAAATAATCGGACTAAATCAATGTAGACCTTGAAGAACGAAAAAAACAAAAATATACGAAGATCAAAAGAGGCCACGATAATATTCGGCTAAAAAGTTTGAAATTGGATTAAAAATTGGATAAAATAGGAAACCGAATGATATTCGCAGTTTGAAAAAATAGGTTACTTACAGGCTACGTAATCATAAAAAACACCCTCAACAGTTCGAAATTCTAAGATATCAAATGCATTTAACATTCTCCTTGAAGTCACTTTGTCATGGTGTTGTAAGTTTTGTAAAAAGACCTCGCGTGTTGATGAATATGAGCAAAGCAATGGGGTTTGAAAAAAGAGGAAGACGGAACGATCGTTAAAAAAGAACATTGATTGGGCTATAGCTTCAGTAGATAAGCTTTTTACCCATATCCCCATTTATTCCTCCATTTGATCCATAATATCTTAAATATAGTGTGCCACGGTGTAAGCATGCTCGAGCATTTCGCGAAGATTGAAGACTTTCGCCAATACCGTCGAATCGGATCAGCGAGCGGTCCGTCGCTTTCTTCCGTTTCTTCAAACAGCCATAAATTTTGACTCATTTGGAGTTACGGGAGCCACAACCTATAAAAACATAGCACTTTCCACATTCTACGTTTCTAATGGCTGGAATTGTTGTGGATCGGTTTCGTGTGCAGAAAAATTCCATCTTAAGTTTTTACCACGGCTCGGATGTTTTCGTTCATAAATTTATTCCGCGGAGTTTGTGGTATAAATAATCGGACTAAATCGATGTAAATCTAGAAGAACGACAACAATAACAAAAATATACGAAGATCAAAAAAGGCCACGATAATATTCCACTGAAAACATTGAAATTGGACGAAAAATTGGATAAAATGGGAACCCGAAAGTTATTCGCAGACTGAAAAAATAGGTTACATATAGGCTAAGTAATCATAAGAAAAAACACTCAACCGTTCGAAATTCTAAGATATCAAATGAGCTTAACATTCTCCTTGAAGTCACTTTGTCATGGTATTGTAATTTTGGTAAAAAGTCTGCGCATGTTGATGAGCAAAACAACGAGGTTCGAAAAAAGAGGAAAACAGAACGATTGAAAAAATATAACGTTTATTGCGCTATAGTTTCAGTAGACAAGCTTTTGACCCTTATCCCCATTTATTCCCTCAGTGATCCAAAATATCTTGAATATCAAGTGCTACGGTGTTAGCCTGCTCAAGCATTTCACAGAGATCGAAGACTTTTGCCAATACCGTCGAATAGGATCAGCGAACGGTCCGTCGCTTTCTTCCATTTCTTCAAACAGCCATAACTTTTGACTGGTTTGGAGGTACGGAAGCCACAACCTACAAAACGTAGCTCTTTTCATGTTCTACGTTTGTAACAGTTGGAATTGTCATGGATCGGTTTCGTGCGTAGAAAAATTCCATCTTATGTTTTTACTACAGCTTGGATGTTTTCGTTCATAAATTTATTCCGTAGAATTTGTGTTATAAATAATCGGACTAAATCGATGTAAACGTAGAAGAATGACAAAATAAATAAAAATATACGATAATAAAGAAGGCTACGATAATATTCCACTAAAAGGATTGAAATTGGATTAAAAATTGTACAATACAGATAACCGAAAGATATTCGCATATTGAAAAAGTAGGTTACTTACAGGCTAAGTAATTATACAAAAATCCTCAGCCATTCGAAATTCTAAGATATCAAATGCATTTAACATTCTCCTTGAAGTCACTTTTCATGATGTTGTAACTTTGGTAAAATGACCGCGTGTGTTGATGAATATGAGAAAAACAATGAGGTTTGGAAAACGAGGAAGACGGAACGATCATAAAAAAAGAACATTTATTGCGCTATAGCTTCAGTAGATAAGATTTTGACCAATATCCCCATTTATCCCCCTAGTGATCCATAATATCTTAAATATCCAATGCTACGATGTGAGCATGCTCGAGCGTTTCATGGAGATCAAAGACTTTCGCCACTACCGTCGAATTGGATCAGCGAGCGATCCGTCTCTTTCTTCCGTTTCTTAAAATGGTCATAAATCTTGACTCGTTTGGAGTTACGGGAGCCACAACCTATTAAAATGAAGCTCTTTCCTTGTTCTACGTTTCTAATAATTGAAATTTTCATGGATCGGTTTCATGTGCAGAAAAATTCCATCTTAAGTTCTTACTACAGCTTGGATGTTTTCGTTCGTAAATTTACTCCGCGGAGTTTGTGGTATAAATAATCGGACTAAATCGACGTAAACCTAGAAGAATGACAAAAATTAAAAAAATATACGAAGATAAAAAAGGCCACGATAATATTCCGCTAAAAAGATTGAAATAGGATTAAAAATAGGATAAAATAGGAAACCGAACGATATTCGCATATTGAAAAAGTAGATTACTTATTGGCTAAGTTATCATATAAATCACCCTCAGACGTTCCAAATTCTAAGATACGGTAATATTCCTCTAAAAGGCCACGATAATATTCTGCTAAAAAGATTGAAATTGATTAAAAATTGGATAATACCGGAAACCGAAAGATATTCGCAGATTGAAAAAGTAGGTTACTTACAGGCTAAGTAATCGTATAAAAAACCCTTAGCCATTTGAAATTCTAAAATTTCAAACGCGTTTAACTTACTTCTTGAAGTCACTTTGTTGTGGTGTTGTAATTTTGGTAAAAAGACCGCGGTGTTGATGAGTATGAGCAAAACAATGAGGTTCGAAAAACGAGGAAGATGGAACAATTGTAAAAAGATAACATTTATTGCGCTTTATCTTCAGTAGACAAGCTTTTGACCCAAATCCCCATTTATTCCCTCAATGATCCATAATATCTTAAATATCGAGTGCTACGGCGTGAGCCAACTCGAGTGTTTCATGGAGATGGAAGACTTTCGCCTATACCATCGAATTAGATTAACTAACGGTCCATCGCTTTCTTCCGTTTTTCCAGATGGTCATAAATTTTGACTGGTTTGGAGTTACAGGAGCCACAACCTATCAAAACGTAGCTCATTCCATGTTCTACTTTCCTAATGGTTGGAATTTTCATACATAAGTTTCATGTGTAGAAAAATTCCTTCTTAAGTTTTTACTACAGCTCAGATGTTTTCGTTCATAAATTTATTCCGTAGAGTTTGTGTTATGAATAATAGGACTAAATCGATGTAAACCTAGAAGAATGAAAAAAGAAACAAAAATGTACGAAGATCAAAAAAGTCCATGATTATATTCTGCTAAAAAGATTGAAATTGGATTTGAAATTAGAAAAAACATGAAACCGAAAGATATTCACAGATTGAAAAAGTAGGTTACTTACAGGCTAAGTAATCATATCTACCACCCTTAGTTGTTCGAAATTCTAAGAAGTCAAATGCGTTTAACATTCTCCTTGAAGTCACTTAGTCGTGGTGTTGTAACTTTGGTAAAAAGACGGGCGTGTTGATGAATATGAGCAAAACAATGAGGTACGGAAAACGAAGAAGACGGAACGATCGTAAAAAAAAGAATGTTTATTACGCTATAGCTTCAGTAGACAAGCTTTTGAGCCATATCCCTATTTATTCCCTCAGTGATCCATAATATCTTAAACATCGAGTGCTACAGTGTGAGCTTGGTTGAGTGTTTCGAGGCGATCGAAGACTTACGCCAATACCGTCGAATCGGATGAGCGAGCAGCCCAACACTTTCTTCCGTTTATTCAAATGGCCTTAACTTTAGCTCGTTTGGAGTTAAGCGAGCCACTACCTATGAAAACGAAGCACTTTCCATGTTCTACGTTTCTAACGGTTGGAATTGTCACGGATCGGTTTCGTGTGCAGAAAAAATCCATCTTAAGTTTTTCTACAACTCGGATGTTTTCTTTCATAAATTTAATCCGCGGAGTTTATGGTATAAAAAATAAGACTAAATTGATGTAAACCTCGAAGAACGACTAAAATATACGAAGATAAAAAAGGCCACGATAATATTTCGTTAAAAAGATTGAAAATTGGATAAAATAGGAAACCGAAAGATATTCGCAGACTGAAAAAATAGATTACTTACAGGCTAAGTAATCATAAAAAACACCCTCAGTCATTTGAAATTCTAAGATATCAAATGCGCTTAACATTCTCCTTGAAGTCGCTTTGTCGGGATGTTGTAATTTTGATAAAAAGACCGCATGTGTTGATGAATATCAGCAAAATAACGAGGTTCGAAAAACGAGAAAGACGGAACGATTGTAAAAAAAGAACGTTTATTGCGCTATAGATTCAGTAGACAAACTTTTGATTCATTTACTCATTTACTCCCTCGATGATCCGTCGCTTTTTTCCGTTTCTTCAAATGGCTATAACCTCTGACTCGTTTGGAGTTACGAGAGCCACAACCTATCAAAAAGGAGCTCTTTTCATGTTCTACATTTCTAACGGTTGGAATTATCATAGACCGGTTTCGTGTGCAGAAAAATTCCATCTTAAATTTTTTCTACAGCTCGAATGTTTTCGTTCATAAATTTATTCCGTAGAGTTTGTGGTATAAATAATCAGATTAAATCGATGTAAACCTAGAAGAATGACAAAATAGACAAAAATATATGAAGATCAAAAAAGGCCACGATAATATTCCGCTAAAAATATTGAAATTGGATTTAAAATTGGATCAAAGGGGAAACTAAAAGATATTTACAGATTGAAAAAGTAGGTTACTTACAAGCTATGTAATCATATGAAACCGCCTCAACCGTTCAAAATTCTAAGATATCAAATGAGTTTAACATTCTACTTGAAGTCACTTTGTTTTGGTGTTGTAATTTTGGTAAAAAGACCACGCATGTTGATGAATATGAGAAAAACAATGAGGTACAGAAATCGAGGAAGACGGAACGATCGTAAAAAAAGAACGTTTATTGCGTTATAGCTTCTATAGACATGCTTTTGACCCTTATCACCATTTATTCCCTTAGTGATCCATAATATCTTAAATATCGAGTGCTACAGTGTGAGCTTGTTTGAGCGTTTCGCGGAGATCGAAGACTTTCACCAATACCGTCGAATCGGATCAACGAGCGGTCCGTCCCTTTTTTTTGTTTCTTCAAACGGCCATAACTTTTGACATGTTTGGAGTTACAGGAGCCACAACCTGTCAAAATGAAGCACTTTCCATGTTTTATGTTTCTAACGGTTGGAATTGTCATGGATTGGTTTCGTGTGCAGAAAATTACATCTCAAGTTTTTTCTACAGCTCAGATGTTTTTGTTCTTAAATTTATTCGGTGGAGTTTGTGGTATAAATAATCGGACTAAATCTATGTAAACCTAGATGAAGACAAACATAATAAAAATATACGAAGATCAAAAAAGTCCACGATAATATTCCACTAAAAAGATTGGAATTGGTTTAAAAATTGGATAAAACAGAAAACCGAAAGATATTCGCAAATTGAAAAAGTAGGTAACTTATAGGCTAAGTAATCATATAAAACACCCTCAGCCATTTGAAATTATAAGATACGATAATATTCCGCTAAAAGGCCACGATAATATTCCCCTAAAAAGATTGAAATTGGATTAAAAATTGGATAATACGGAAAACCAAAAAATATTCGTAGATTTAAAAAGTAGGTTATGTGTTTAACATTCTCCTTGAAGTCACTTTGTTGTGGTGTTGTAATTTTGGTAAAATGACCGCGCTTGTTGATGAATATGAGCAAAACAATGAGGTTCGAAAAACGAGGAAGACGGAACGATCGTAAAAAAGAACGTTTATTGCGCTACAGCTTCAGTAGACAAGATTTTGACCATATCCCCTTTTATTCCCTCAGTGATCCATAATATCTTAAATATTGAATGCTACGGTGTGAGGTTGCTCGAGCGTCTTGCGGAGATCTAAGACTTGCGCCAATACCGTCGAATCAGATAAAAGAGCGGTCCGTCGCTTTCTTCTGTTTCTTTAAACGGCCATAAATTTTGATTGGTTTGGAGTTACGGGAGCCACAACCTATCAAAACATAGCACTTTCCATGTTCTACGTTTCTAATGATTGGAATTGACATGGATCGGTTTCATGTGCAGGAAAATTCCATCTTGATTTTTTACTATGTCTCGGATGTTTTCGTTCATAAATTTATTCCGCAAAGTTTGTGTTATAAATAATCGGACTAAATCGATGTAAATCTAGAAGAATGGCAAAAGAAACAAAAATATACGAAGATAAAAAAAGGCCATGATTATATTTCGCTAAAAAGATTGAAATTGGATAAAACAGGAAACCAAAAGACATTCATAGATTGAAAAAGTAGGATACTTATAGGCTAAGTAATCATATAAAACATCCTCAGCCGTTCAAAATTCTAAGATATCAAATGCGTTTAACATTCTCATTGAAGTCATTTTGTCGTGGTGTTGTAACTTTGGTAAAAAGACCGCGCGTGTTGATGAATATGAGCAAAACAATAAGGTACGAAAAACGAGGAAGACTGAATGATCATAAAAAAGAACCTTTATTGCGCTATAACTTCTGTAGACAAGCTTTTGACCCATATGCCTTTTTATTCCCTCAGTGATCCATAATATCTTTAATATCAAGTGCTACCGTGTGAGCATGCTTGAGCATTTCGCGGAGATCGAAGACTTTTGCCAATACCGTCGAATTGGATCAACGAGCGGTCCGTCCCTTTCTTCCGTTTCTTCAAATTCATAACTTTTGACTCGTTTGAAGTTACGGGAGCCACAACTTATCAAAACGAATCTCTTTCCGCGTTCTATGTTTCAAATGATTGGAATTGTCATGGATCGGTTTCGTGTGCAGAAAAATTCCTTCTTAAGTTTTTTCTATAGCTTGGATGTTTTAGTTCATAAATTTATTCCGCGGAGTTTGTGGTATAAATAATCGGACTAAATCGATGTAAACCTAAAAGAATGACAAAAATAACAAGAATATATGAAGATCAAAAATGGCCACGATAATATTCTGCAAAAAAGATTGAAATTGGATAAAACTGAAAACTGAAAGATATTCGCAGATTGAAAAAATGCGTTACTTACAAGCTAAGTAATCATATAAAACACCCTCAGTCATTTGAAATTCTACGATACGATAATATTCCGATAAAAGACTATCATAATATTCCACTAAAAAGATTGAAATTGGATTAAAAATTGGATAATATAGGAAACTGAAAGATATTCGCAGATTGAAAAAGTAGGTTACTTACAGGCTAAATAATCGTATAAAACCCCTTCAACCATTCGAAATTCTATGATATCATATGTGTTTAACATTCTCTTTGAAATCACTTTGTCGTGGTGTTGTAATTTTGCAAAAAAAGACCGCGCATGTTGATGAATATGAGCATAACAACGAGGTTCGGAAGACGGGAAAGACGGAACGATCATAAAAAAGAATGTTTATTGCGCTATAGCTTCAGTAGACAAGCTTTTGACCCATATTCCCTTTATTCCCTCAGTGATCCATATCAAGTGCTAGGTGTGAGTCTGCTCGAGCGTTTCGTGGAGATCGAAGACTTTCACCAATACCGTCGAATTGGTTTGGCGAGCGGTCCGTCGCTTTCTTCCGTTTCTTCAAACGGCCATAACTTTTGACTGGTTTAGAGTTACGCGAGCCACAACCTATCAAAATGCAGTTCTTTCCATGTTCTACATTTCTAATGGTTGGAATTGTCATGGATTGGTTTCGTGTGCATAAAAATTTAATCTTAAGTTTTTACTACAAATTGGATGCTTTCGATCATAAATTTATTCCGTATAGTTTGTGTTATAAATAATCGGACTTAATCGACGTAAACCTAGAAGAACGACAAAAGAAACAAAAATATACGATAATCGAAAAAGACCATGATAATATTCCTCTAAAAAGATTGAAATTGGATTAAAAGTTGGATAATACAGGTAACTGAAAGATATTCGCATATTGAAAAAGAAGGTTACTTACAGGCTAAGTAATCATATAAAACTCCCTCAACCGTTCGAAATTCTAAGATATCAAATGCGTTTAACATTCTCCTTGAAGTCACTTTGTCGTGGTGTTGTAATTTTGGTAAAAAGACTGCACATGTTAATAAATATGAGCAAAACAATGTGGTACGGAAAAAGAAGAAGACGGGACGATCGTAAAAAAAAGAACGTTTATTGCGCTATAGCTTCAGTAAACAAGCTTTTGACCCACATCTCCGTTTATTCCCCTAGTGATCCATAATATATTAAATATCGACCACTGCAGTGTGAGCTTGCTCAAGCATTTCGAGGAGATCGAAGACTTTCGCCAATACCGTCGAATCGGATCAGCGAGCAGTCCAACGCTTTTTTCCGTTTCTTCAAACGGCTATAACTTTTGACTTGTTTGGAGTTACGGAAGCCACAACCTATCAGAAAAAAGCTCTTTCCATGTTTTACACATCTAACGGTTGGTATTGTCATGGATCAGTTTCGTGTGTAGAAAAATTCCTTCTTAAGTTTTTCTACAGCTCGGATGTTTTCATTCATAATTTTATTCCGCGGAGTTTGTGGTATAAATAATCGAACTAAATCGATGTAAACCTTGAAGAACGACAAAAATATACGATCTTCAAAAAAGGCCACGATAATATCTTAAATACCGAGTGCTACGGTGTGAGCATGCTCGAGCGTTTCGTAGGGATCGAATACTTTCGCCAATACCTTAGAATGGGATTAGCAAGTGGTCTGTCGCTTTCGTCCGTTTCTTCAAACGGCCCTACTTTTGACTCATTTGGAGTTACGGGAGCTACAACATATCAAAATGAAGCACTTTTCATATACTACGTTTATAGCGGTTGGATTTGTCATGGATCGGTTTCTTGTGCAGAAAAATTCTATCTTAAGTTTTTCTACAGCTCGGATGTTTTCGTTGATAAATTTATTCCGTGGAGTTTGTGGTATAAATAATTCGACTAAATCGATGAAAACATAGGAGGATGACAAGAAAAACAAGAATATACGAAGATAAAAAACCATGATAATATTTTGCTAAAAAGATAGAAATTAGATTTAAATTTGGATAATAAGGAAAGCGAAAGTTATTTGCAGATTGAAAACGTAGGTTATTTACAGGCTAATTAATCATATAAAACACACACAGCCATTCGAAATTCTAAAATATCAAATGCGTTTAACATTCTCCATGAAGTCACTTTGTCGTGGTGTTGTAACTTTGGTAAAAAGACCGCGCTTGTTGATGAAAAAGAGCGAAACAATGAGGTACGAAAAACGAGGAAGATAAAACTGTCGTAAAAAAAACGTTTATTGCGCTAAAGCTTCAGTAGACATGCTTTTGACCTATATCCCCATTTATTCCCTCAGTGATCCATAATATCTTAAATATCGAGTGCTACGGTGTGAGCCTGCTCGATCATTTCGCGAAGATCGAAGACTTTCGCCAATACCGTCGAATCGGATCAGCGAGCGGTCCATCGCTTTCTTCCGTTTCTTCAAACAACCATAACTTTTGACTAGTTTGGAGTTACGGGAATCACGTGCTATCAAAACGAAGCTCTTTCCATGTACCACGTCTCTAATGGTTGGAATTATCATATATCGGTTTCATATGCAGAAAAATTCCATCTTAAATTTTTTCTACAGCTTGGATGTTTTTGTTTATAAATTTACTCCGCGGAGTTTGTGGTATAAATAATCGGACTACATCGATGTAAATCTTGAAGAATGACAAAAATAACCAAAATATACGAAGATCAAAAAGGCCACGTTAATATTCCGCTAAAAATATTGAAATTGGGTTAATAATTGGATAAAACGGGAAACCGAAAGATATTCGCAAACTGAAAAAATAGGTTACATACAGGCTAAGTAGTCATAAAAAAACTCAGCCGTTCGACATTCTAAGATATCAAGTGAGCTTTCTCCTTGAAGTCACTTTGTCGTGGTGTTGTAATTTTGGTAAAAAGACCGCGCGTGTTGATGAATATGAGCAAAACAATGAGGTTCAGAAAACGAGGAAAACGGAACCATCGAAAATAAATAATGTTTATTGCGCTATAGTTTCAGTAGACGAGCTTTTGACCCATATCCCAATTTATTCCCTCAGTGATCCATAATATCTTGAATGTCGAGTGCTACGGTGTTAGCCTGCTCGAGCATTTCACGGAGATAAAAGACTTTTGCTAATACTGTCGAATCGTACAGCGAGCGGTCCGTCGTTTTCTTCCATTTCCTCAAACAGCCATAACTTTTGACTGGTTTGAAGGTACGCGAGCCATAACCTATTAAAACGTAGCTCTTTCCAAGTTCTATGTCTGTAACGGTTGGAATTGTCATGGATCGGTTTCGTGCGTAGAAAAATTCCTTCTTATGTTTTTACTATAGCTTGGATGTTTTCGTTCATAAATTTATTCCGCAGAGTTTGTGTTATAAATAATCGGACTAAATCGATCTAAACCTAGAAGAATGACAAAATAAATAAAAAATATGATAATAAAAAAGGCCAAGATAATATTCCACCGAAAAGATTTCAATTGGATTAAAATTTGTAAAATACAGGTAACCGAAAGATATTCACATATTGAAAAAGTAGGTTACTTTCAGGCGAAGTAATCACACAAAAATCCTCAGCCGTTCGAAGTTCTAAGATATCAAATGAATTTAACATTCTCCTTGAAGTCAATTTTTCGTGGTGTTGTAACTTTGGTAAAAAGACCGCGCGTGATGATGAATATGAGCAAAACAATGAGGTTCAGAAAACGAGGAAGACGGAACGATCGTAAAAAAAGAACGTTTATTGTGCTATAGATTCAATAGATAAGCTTTTGACCCATTCCCCATTTATTCCCTCAGTGATCCATAATATCTTTAATATCCATTGCTACGATGTGAGCATGCTCGAGCGTTTCGTGGAGATCAATGACTTTCACCAATACCGTCGAATTGGATCAACGAGCGGTCCGTCTCTTCCTTCCGTTTCTCAAAATGGCCATAAATCTTGACTCGTTTGGAGTTACGGGAGTCACAACCTATCAAAACAAAGCTCTTTCCTTATTCCACGTTTCTAATAGTTGGGATTATCATGGATTGGTTTCATGCGCAAAAAAATTCCATCTTAAGTTTTTACTACAGCTTGGATGTTTTTGTTCGTAAATTTATTCCTCGGAGTTTGTGGTATAAATAATCGGACTAAATCGATGTAAACCTACAAGAACGAAAAAAATAACAAAAATATACGAAGATAAAAAAGGCCACGATAATATTTCTCTAAAAAGATTGAAATTGGATTAAAAATTAGATAAAATAGAAAACCAAACGATATTCACAGACTGAAAAAGTAGATTACTTATTGGTAAAGTAATCATATAAAACACCCTCAGCCGTTCCAAATTCTAAGATACGATAATATTCCGCTAAAAGGCCACGATAATATTCCGCTAAAAAGAGTGAAATTGAATTAAAAATTGGATAATATAGGAAATCAAAAGATATTCGCAGATTGAAAAAGTAGGTTACCTACAGGCTAAGTAATCGTATAAAACACCCTTAGCCGTTTAAAATTCTAAGATATCAAATGCGTTTGACATTCTTCTTGAAGTCACTTTGTTGTAGTGTCGTAATTTTGGTATAAAGACTGCGCGTGTTGATGAATATGAGCAAAACAATGAGGTTCGAAAAACGAGGAAGACGGAACGATTGTAAAAAAATAACGTTTGTTGCGCTATAGCTTCAGTAGACAAGCCTTTGACCCATATCCCCGTTTATTCCCTTAATGATCCATAATATCTTAAATATCGAGTGTTACGGTGTGAGCCAACTTGAGTGTTTCGCGGAGATCGAAGACTTTCGCCAATACCATCGAATCAGATCAGCGAGTGGTTCGTCGCTTTCTTCCCTTTCTCCAAACGGTCATAGCTTTTGAGTGGTTTGGAGTTACAGGAGCCACAACCTATCAAAACGTAGCTCTTTCCATGTTCTACGTTCCTAATGGTTGGAATTGTCATGCATAGGTTTCATGTGCAGAAAAATTCCATTTTAAGTTTTTACTACAGCTCGGATGTTTTCGTTCATTAATTTATTCCGTAGAGTTTGTGTTATAAATAATAGGACTAAATCGATGTAAACATAGAAGAATGAAAAAAGAAACAAAAATATACGAAGATCAAAAAAGGCCATGATAATATTCCGCTAAACAGATTAAAATTGGATTTAAAATTGGATAATACAAGAAACCGAAAGATATTCACAGATTTAAAAAGTCGGTTACTCAGAGGCTAAGTAATCATAAAAACACCCTCAGTTTTTCGAAATTCTAAGAAATCAAATACGTTTAATATTCTCCTTGAAGACACTTAGTCGTGGTGTTGTAACTTTGGTAAAAAGACTGTGCGTGTTGATGAATATGAGCAAAACAATGAGGTATGGAAAACGAGGAAAATGGAACAATCGTGTGTTAAATATCGTAAATATCGTGTGTTACAATGTGAGTTGGTCGAGCATTTCGAGGAGATCGAAGACTTTCGCCAATACCGTCGAATCGGATCAGCGAGCAGTTCAACACTTTCTTCCGTTTATTCAAACGACCATAACTTTTGACTCAATTGGAGCTAAGCGAGCCACTACCTATCAAAACGAAGCATTTTCCATGACCTACGTTTCTTATGATTGGAATTGTCATGGATCAGTTTTATGTGCAGAAAATTTCCATCTTAAGTTTTTTCTACAGCTTAGATATTTTCGTTCATAAATTTAATCCGCGGAGTTCGTGGTATAAAAAATCGGACTAAATCGATGTAAACCTTGAAGAACGACAAAAATAACAAAAATATACGAAGATAAAAAAGGCCACGATAATATCTCGTTAAAAAGATTGGAATTGGATTAAAAATTGGATAAAACGGGAAACCAAAAGATATTCGCAGACTGAAAAACTAGATTACTGACAGGCTAAGTAATCATAAAAAACACCCTCAGTCGTTTGAAATTCTAAGATATCAAATGCGCTTAACATTCTCCTTGAAGTCGCTTTGTCGGGGTGTTGTAATTTTGGTAAAAAGATCACGCGTATTGATGAATATTAGCAAAATAACGAGGTTCGAAAAAGGAGGAAGACGGAACGATCGTAAAAAAAGAACGTTTATTGCGCTGTAGATTTAGTGGACGAGCTTTTGACCCATATCCTAATTCATTCCCTCAGTGACCATAAGATCTTGAATATCGCGTGCTACGGTGTGAGCATGCTTGAGCGTTTCGCGGAGATCGAAGACGTTCGCCATTACGGTCGAATCGGATCGGCGAGTGGTCCGTCGCTTTTTTCCGTTTCTTCAAATGACCATAACTTTTAACTCTTTGGAGTTACGGGAGCCACAACTATCAAAGCGAAGCTATTTCCATGTTCCACGTTCCTAACGGTTGGAATTATCATAGATCGGTTTCGTGTGCATAAAAATTCCATCTTAAGTTTTTTCTTCAGCTCGAATGTTTTCGTTCATAAATTTATTCGGCGGAGTGTGGTATAAATAATCGGATTAAATCGATGTAAACCTAAAATAATGACAAAACAAACAAAAATGATCAAAAAAGGCCACGATAATATTCTGCTAAAAATATTATAAATGACACTAAAGTTGGATAAAAGGGGAAACAGAAATATATTTACAGATTGAAAAAGTAGGTTACTTACAAGCTAAGTAATCACATAAAACACCCTTAGCCATTCGAAATTCTTAGATATGAATTGCATTTAACATTCTCCTTGAAGTCACTTTGACCGCGCATGTTGATGAATATGAGCAAAACAATGAGGTACGGAAATCGAGAAAGATGAAACGATCGTAATAAAAGAACATTTATTGTGCTATAGCTTCTATAGACAAGCTTTTGACCCATATCACCATTTATTCCCTTGGTGATGCATAATATCTTAAATATGGAGTCTACAGTGTGAGCATGCTCGAGCATTTCGCGGAGATCGAAGACTTTCGCCAATACCATCGAATCGGATCAGCGAGTGATCCGTCCCTTTCTTTCGTTTCTTCAAACGGCTATAATTTTTGACATGTTTGGAGTTACAGGAGCCACAACCTGTCAAAACGAAGCACTTTCCATGTTCTATGTTTCTAATGGTTGGAATTTTCATGGATTGGTTTCGTATGCATACATCTCAAGTGTTTTTTACAGCTCGGATATTTTTGTTCAGAAATTTATTTCGTGGAGTCTGTGGTGTAAATAATCGGACTAAATCAATGTAAACCAGATGAACGACAAATATAACAAAAATATACGAAGATCAAAAAAGTCCACGATAATATTCCACTAAAAAGATTGAAATTTGTTTAAAAATTGGATAAAACAAAAAACCGAAAGATATTCACAGATTAAAATCGTAGGTAACTTATAGGCTAAGTAATCATATAAAACACCCTCAGCCGTTCGAAATTATAAGATACAATAATATTCCGCTAAAACGCCACGATAATATTCCACTTAAAAGGTTGATATTGGATTAAAAATTGGATAAGATGAAAAACCGAAAGATATTCGCAGATTGAAAAACTAGGTTATGTGTTTAACATTCTCCTTGAAGTCACTTTGTTGTGGTGTTGTAATTTTGGTAAAAAGACCGAACGTGTTGATGAATATGAGCAAAACAACGAGGTTCGAAAATGAGGAAGACGGAACGATCGTAAAAAAAGAACGTTTATTGCGTTACATCTTAACTAGACAAGATTTTGACCCATATCCCATTTTATTCCCTCAGTGATCCATAATATCTTAAATATCGAGTGCTACTGTATGTGCCTGCAAGAGCGTCTTGCGGAGATCTAAGATTTTCGCCAATACCGTCGAATCAGATCAACGAGCGTCGTCGCTTTCTTTCGTTTCTTCAAACGGCCATAAATTTTGATTGGTTTGGAGTTACGGGAGCCACAACCTATCAAAACGTAGAACTTTCCATGTTCTACGTTTCTAATGATTGAAATTGTCATGGATCGGTCTCATATGCAGAAAAATTCCATCTCAATTTTTTACTACGGCTCGGATGTTTTCGTTCAAAAATTTATTCCGTAGAGTTTGTGTTATAAATAATCAGACTAAATCGATGTAAATCTAGAAGAATGACAAAAGGAAAAAAATATGAAGATAAAAAAAGGCCACGATAATATTTCGCTAAAAAGATTGAAATTGGATTTAAAATTGGATAAAACAGGAAACTGACAGACATTCATAGGTTGAAAAAGTAGTTTACTTATGGGCTAAGTAATCATATAAAACACCCTCAGTCGTCCGAAATTCTAAGGTATCAAATGCATTTAACATTCTCATTGAAGTCACTTTTTCGTGGTGTTGTAATTTGGTAAAAAGACCGTGCGTGTTGATGAATATGAGCAAAACAATGAGGTACGAAAAACGAGGAAGACGGAACGATCATAAAAAAAGAACCTTTACTGCGCTATAACTTCTGTAGACAAGCTTTTGACCCATATCCCCATTTATTCCCTCAGTGATCCATAATATCTTTAATATCGAGTGCTACAGTGTGAGCATGCTTGAGCGTTCACGGAGATCGAAGACTTTAGCCAATACCGTCGAATAAGATCAACGAGCGGTCCATCCCTTTCTTTCGTTTCTTGAAATGATCATAACTTTTGACCCGTTTGGAATTACGGGAGCCACAACCTACCAAAACGAAGCTCTTTCCATGTTCTCGTTTCAAACAGTTGTAATTGTTATGGATCGGTTTCGTGTGCAGAAATTTATTCCACGGAGTTTGTGGTATAAATAATCGGACTAAATTGATGTAAACCTTAAAGAACGACGAAAATAACAAAAATATACGAAGATCAAAAATGGCCACGATAATATCCCGCTAAAAAGATTGAAATTGGATTGAATATTGGATAAAACAGAAAACCGAAAGATATTCGCAGACTGAAAAAATAGGTTACTTACAGGCTAAGTAATCATATAAAACACCGTCAGTCGTTCGAAATTCTACAATACGATAATATTCTGCTAAAAGGCCACGATAATTTCCACTAAAAAGATTGAAATTGGATTAAAAATTGGATAATACAGGAAACCGAAAGATATTTGCAGATTGAAAAAGTAGGTCACTTACAGGGTAAGTAATCATATAAAACACCTTCAGCCATTCGAAATTCTATAATATCAAATGTATTTAACATTCTCCTTGAAATCACTTTGTCGTGGTGTTGTAATTTTGGTAAAAAGACCAAGCAGTTGATGAATATGAGCATAACAACGAGGTTCGAAAAACGAGAAAGACGGAGCGATCGTAAAAAAAGAATATTTATTGCGCTATAGCTTCAGTAGACAAGCTTTTGACCCATATCCCCATTTATTCCCTCAGTGATCCATATCGAGTGCTACGGTGTGAGCCTACTCGAGCGTTTCACGGAGATCGAAACTTTCGCCAATATCATCGAATCGGATTGGCAAGCGGTCCGTCGCTTTCTTCCGTTTCTTCAAACGGCCATAACTTTTGACTGATTTAGAGTTACGGGAGACACAACCTATCAAAACGTAGCTCTTTCCATGTTCTATGTTTCTAACGGTTGGAATTGTCATGGATCGGTTTCGTTCATAAATTTATTCCGCAGAGTTTGTGTTATAAATAATCGGACTAAATCGATGTAAACCTAGAAGAATGACAAAAGAAACAAAAATATACCATAATCATAAAAGACCACGATAATATTCCGCCAAAAAGATTGAAATTGGATTAAAAGTTGGACAATACAAGTAACCGAAAGATATTCACATATTGAAAAAGTAGGTTACTTACAGGCTAAGTAATCATATAAAACTCCCTCAACTGTTCGAAATTCTAGGATATCAAATACATTTAACATTCTCCTTGAAGTCACTTTGTCGTGATGTTGTAATTTTGGTAAAAAAGACCGCACATGTTGATGAATATGAGCAAAACAATGTGGTAGAAAAAGAGGAAGACGGGACAATCGTTAAAAAAAAGAACGCTTATTGTGCTATAGCATTCAGTAAACAAGCTTTTGATCCATATCTCCATTTATTCCCTTGGTGATCCATGATATCTTAAATATCGAGTACTGCAGTGTGTGCTTGCTCAAGCGTTACGAGGAGATCGAAGACTTTCGCCAATACCGTCGAATCGGATTAGCGAGCAGTCCAACTCTATCTTCCGTTTCTTTAAACGGCCATAACTTTTGACTCGTTTGGAGTTATGGGAGGCACGACCTATCAAAACGAAGCTCTTTCCATGTTTTACGTTTCTAACGGTTGGTATTGTCATGGATCGGTTTTGTGTGTAGAAAAATTCCTTAAGTTTTTTTCTACAGCTCGGATGTTTTCATTCATAATTTTATTCCGCGGAGTTTGTGGTATAAATAATCGTACTAAATCTATGTAAACCTTGAAGAATGACAAAAATAATAAACATATATGATGATCAAAAAAGGCCATGATAATATCTTAAATACCGAGTGCTACGGTGTGAGCATGATCGAGCGTTTCGTGGGGATCGAAGACTTTCGCCAATACCGTCGAATCGGTTCAGCGAGCGGTCCGTCGCTTTCTTTCGTTTGTTTAAACGGCCATACTTTTGCTCGTTTGGAAGTTACGGGAGCCACAACCTATCAAAACGATGCACTTTCCATATTCTACGTTTGTAACGGTTGGAATTGTCATGGATCGGTTTCTTATGCACAAACATTCTATCTTAAGTTTTATCTACAGCTCGGATGTTTTCTTTGATAAATTTATTCCGCGGAGTTTGTGGTATAAATAATTCGACTAAATCGATGAAAACCTAGATAGATGACAAGAAAAACTAGAAGGTACGAAGATAAAAAACCACGATAACATTTTGCTAAAAAGATAGAAATTGAATTTAAATTTGGATAATACAGGAAAGCGAAAGTTATTCGCAGATTGAAAACGTAGGTTACTTACAGGTTAAGTAATCATATAAAACACACACATAGCCGTTCGAAATTCTAAGATATCAAATGCTTTTAACATTCTCCATGAAGTCACTTTGTCGGGGTGTTGTAACTTTGGTAAAAAGACCACGCGTGTTGATAAATATGCGCGAAACAATATGGTATGGAAATCGAGGAAGACAAAACTGTCGTAAAAAAAGAACTTTTATTGCGCTAAAGCTTCAGTAGACACGCTTTTGACCCATATCCCCATTTATTCCCTCAGTGATCCATAATATCTTAAATATCGAGTGCTACACTGTGAGCCTGCTCGAGCATTTCGCGAAGATCGAAGACTTTCGCCAATACCGTCAAATTGGATCAGCGAGCGGTCCGTCACTTTCTTCCGTTTCTTCAAACAACCATAACTTTTGACTAGTTTGTAGTTATGAGAGTCACAACCTATCAAAATGAAGCTCTTTCCATGTTCTACGTTTCTAACGGTTGGAATTATCATATATCGGTTTCATGTGTAGAAAAATTCCATCTTAATTTTTTCTACAACTCGGATGTTTTTGTTCATATATTTATTCCGTGGAGTTTGTGGTATAAATAATCGGACTAAATCGATTTAAACCTAGAAGAACGACAAAAAAAACAAAAATATACGAAGATCAAAAAAGGCCACGATAATATTTCGCTAAAAATATTGAAATTGGATTAAAAATTGGACAAAACGGGAAATAGAAAGATATTCGCAGACTGAAAAAATAGGTTACATACAGGCTAAGTAATCATAAAAAACACTCAGCCATTCGAAATTCTAAGATATCAAACGCGCTTAACATTTTCCTTGAAGACACTTTGTCGTGGTGTTGTAATTTTGGTAAACAGACCACGTGTATTGATGAATATGAGCAAGACAATGAGGTTCGAAAAACGAGGAAAACGGAACGATCGAAAAAAATAACGTTTATTGCGCTATAGTTTCAGTAGACATGCTTTTGACCCTTATCCCCATTTATTCCCTCAGTGATCCATAATATCTTGAATATCGAGTGCTACGATGTTAGCCTGCTCAAGCATTTCACGGAGATCGAAGACTTTCGCCAATACAGTCGAATCGGATCAGCGAGCAGTCCGTCGCTTTCTTCCTTTTCTTCAAACAGCCATAACTTTTGACTGGTTTGGAGGTACGGGAGCCACAACCTATCAAAACGTAGCTCTTTCCATGGTCCACGTTTGTAACGGTTGGAATTATCACGGATCGGTTTCGTGCGCAGAAAAATTCCATCTTATGTCTTTACTACAGTTTGGATGTTTTCGTTCATGATTTATTCCGCAGAGCTTGTGTTATAAATAATCGGACTAAATCGATGTAAACCTAGAAGAATGACAAAATAAATAAAAATATACGAGCAAAACAAGTAGGTTATTTACATTCTCCTTGAAGTCACTTTTTGTAAGATATCAAATGTATTTAACATTCTCTTGAAGTCACTTTTTCGTGGTGTTGAAACTTTGGTAAAAAGACCGCGCGTGTTGATGAATATGACCAAAACAATGAGGTTTGGAAAACGAGGAAGACGGTACGATCGTAAAAAAAGAACATTTATTGCGTTGTAGCTTCAGTAGATATGCTTTTGACCTATATCCCCATTTATTCCCTCGGTGATCTATAATATCTTAAATATCCTATGCTATGATGTGAGCATGCCCGAGCGTTTCGTGGAGATCAAAGACTTTCGCCAATACCGTCGAGTTGGATCAGCGAGCGGTCCGTCTCTTTCTTCCGTTTCTTAAAACGGTCATAACTCTTGACTCGTTTGGAGTTACGGGAGCCACAGCCTATCAAAACGAAGCTCTTTCCTTGTTCTACATTTCTAATAGTTGGAATTGTCATGGATCGGTTTCATGTGCAGAAAAATTCCATCTTAAGTTTTACTACAGCTTGGATGTTTTCATTCGTAAATTTATTCCGTTGAGTTTGTGGTATAAATAATCGGACTAAATCGATATAAACCTAGAAGAATGACAAAAATAACAAAAATATACGAAGATCAAAAAAGGCCATAACAATATTCCGCTAAAAAGGTTGAAATTGGATTAAAAATTGGATAAAACAGGAAACCGAACGATATTCGCATATTGAAAAAGTAGATTACTTATTGGCTACGTAATCATATAAAACACCCTCAGCCGTTCGAAATTCTAAGATACGATAGTATTCCGCTAAAAGGCCACGATAATATTCCGCTAAAAAGAATGAAATTGGATTAAAAATTGGATAATACAGGAAACCGAAAGATATTCGCAGATTGAAATAGTAGGACACTTACAGGCTAAGCAATCATATAAAATACCCTCAGCTAGTTGAAATTCTAAGATATCAAATGCTTTTAACATTCTCCTTGAAGTCACTTTGTTGTCCTATCGTAATTTTGGTAAAAAGACTGTAGGTGTTGATGAATATAAGCAAAACAATGAGGTTCGAAAAACGAAGAAGATGGAACGATCGTAAAAAAATAATGTTTATTGCGTTATAGCTTCAGTAAACAAGCTTTTGACCCATGTCCCATTTATTCCCTCAACGATCCATAATATTTTAATTATTGAGTGCTACGGCGTGAGCCGACCCGAGTGTTTCGCGAAGATCGAAGTCTTTCGCCAATACCATCGAATCAGATCAGCGAGCGGTCCGTCGCTTTCTTCCTTTTCTCCAAACGGTCATAACTTTTGACAGGTTTGGAGTTACAGGAGCCACAACCTATCAAAACGTAGCTCTTTGCATGTTCTATGTTCTTAATGGTTGGAATTGTCATGCATAGGTTTCATGTGAAAAAAATTCCACCTGAAATTTTTACTACAGCTCAGATGCTTTTGTTCATAAATTTATTCTGAAGAGTTTGTGTTATAAATAATAGGACAAAATCGATGTAAACCTAGAAGAATGACAAAAGAAACAAAAACGTACGAAGATCAAAAAAGGCCACGATAATATTCCGCTAAAAAGATTGAAATAGGATTTGGAATTGGATAAAATAGGAAACCGAAAGATATTCACATATTGAAAAAGTAGGTTACTTACAGGCTAAGTAATCATATAAAACACCCTCAACCGTTCGAAATTCTAAGAAATTAAATGCGTTTAACATTCTCTTTGAAGTCACTTAGTCGTGGTGTTGTAACTTTGGTAAAAAGACCGTATGTATTGATGAATATGAGCAAAACAATGAGGTACGGAAAACGAGGAAGATGGAACGATCGTAAAAAAAAGAACGTTTATTACGCTATCGCTTCAGTAGACAAGATTTTGAGGCATATCCCCATTTGTTCCCTCAGTGATACATAATATTTTAAATATCGAGTGCTACAGTGTGATCTTGGTTGAGCATTCCGAGGAGATCGAAGACTTTCGCCAATACCGTCGAATCGGATCAGCGAGTCGTCCAACACTTTTTCCGTTTATTCAAACGGCCTTAACTTTTGACTCGTTTGGAGTTAAGCGAGCCACTGCCTATCAAAACGAAACACTTTCCATGCTCTACGTTTCTAACGGTTGGATTTGTCACGGATCGATTTCGTGTGCAGAAAAATTCCATCTTAAGTTTTTTTCCAGCTCGGATGTTTTTGTTCATAAATTTAATCTGCGGAGTTTGCGCTATAAAAAATGGGGCTAAATCGATGTAAACCTTAAAGAACGACAAAAAACAACAAAAATATATGAAGATAAAAAAGGCCATGATAATATTACATTAAAAAGATTGAAATTGGATTAAAAATTGGATAAAACAGGAAACCGAAAGATATTCGCAGACTGAAAAAATATATTACTTACAGGCTAAGTAATCATAAAAAAACATACCCATTCGTTTGAAATTCTAAGATATCAAATGCGCTTAACATTCTCTTCGAAGTCTCTTTGTCGAGGTTTTGTAATTTTGGTAAAAACACCGCGCGTGTTGAAGAATGTTAGCTATATAATAAGGTTCGAAAAACGAGGAAGACGGAACGATCGTGAAAAAAGAACGTTTATTGCGCTATAGCTTTAGTAGACAAGCTTTTGACCCATATCCTCATTTATTCCCTCAATGATCCATAATATCTTAAATATTGAGTGCTACGGTGTGAGCATGCTCGAGCGTTTTGCGGAGATCGAAGACTTTCGCCAATACGACCGAATCGGATCGGCAAGTGGTCCGTCGCTTTTTTCCATTTCTTCAAATGGCCATAACTTTTGACTCGTTTGGAGTTGTGGGAGCCACAACCTATCAAAACACAGCTCTTTTCATTTTCTACGTTTTTAACGGTTGAAATTATCATAGATCGGTTTCGTGTATAGAAAAATTCCATCTTAATTTTTTTCGATAGCTCGAATGTTTTCGTTCGTAAATTTATTCCGCGGAGTTTGTGGTATAAATAATCGGACTAAATCGATCTAAATCTAGAAGAACGACAAAAATAACAAAAATATAAGAAGATAAAAAAAGCCACGATAATATTCCAATAAAAATATTGAAATTGGATTAAAAATTGGATAAAACAGGAAACCAAAAGATATATGCAGACTGAAAAAATTGGTTACTATAGGCTAAGTAATCATTAAAAAACCCTCATCCGTTCGAAATTCTAAGTTATCAAATGCGCTTAACATTCTCCTTGAAGTCACTTTTTCATGTTGTTGTAATTTTGGTAAAAAGACCGCGCGTGTTGATGAATATGAGCAAAACAATGAGGTTCGGAAAACGAGGAAGACGGAACGATCGTAAAAAAACAACGTTTATTGCGCTATAGCTTTAGTAGACAAGTTTTTGACCCATATCCTCATTTATTCCCTCAGTGATCCATAATATCTTATGGAGTGCTACGGTGTGAGCATGCTCGAGCGTTTCACGGAGATCGAAGACTTTCGCCAACACGATCGAATCGGATCAGCGAGCGGTCTGTCGCTTTCTTTCGTTTATTCAAACGACCATAGCTTTTGACTAGTTTGGAGTTATGGGAGCCACAACCTATCAAAACAAAGCTCTTTCCATCTTCTATGTTTCTAACAGTTGGAATTGTCATAGATCGGTTTCATGTGTAGAAAAATTATATCTTAATTTTTTTCTACACCTCGGATGTTTTCATTCATAAATTTATTCCGCGGAGTTTGTGGTATAAATAATAGGATTCAATCGATGTAAACCTAGAAGAACGAAAAACATAATAAAAATATACGAAGATAAAAAAAGACCACGATAATATTCCGCAAAAATAATAATGAAATTGGATTAAAAATTTGATAAAACAGGAAACTAGAAGATATTCGCAGACTGAAAAAATATGTTATAAACAGGCTAAGTGTAACAACTCATAATTTTGTGAATATTGTTAATTTAATTTTATTTGAAATTTTGATTTTTAAATCATTTAAAAGTGAATTTTTAGAATTTTTCCAATGTAAGTTTGGAATTTGTTTGTAATTTATTTTTCAAATGCAATAAATAAACAATTTTTGAAAATTTTATATTTTGATCAAAATTTGAATTTTCAGTTTGAATTTTTTTTTAAAATTGAATTTTCAAATTTTAATCTTTTTCTTTGAAGCAGAATCTATTTATGATATCTGTTCTGCTTTTCCTTTCGTTAAATTCTGAGTTATACTTTTTAAATTAGATAAATTACAGCGTTTTACGCGGAGTTATTTTCTGTATTTGTATTTCTATTTTTCTAGATTCATTTCTATATTTTTATTTTCTATGTTATTTTATTTTTGTTAAGACCCGGAATTTTTAAGTATTTAAATTTGGAATATTTAAATTAATAATAAATATTTAAAGGTTAAATATTAACTTGAATTCCAATATCACAATTTATTTGATGATTAAATTATAGAATTAAATAATTTGAGGTTGGATAAAATGTTAAATCTGGAATTTTAAGCCTGTTAAAAATTATTTGCAAGCTTATAAAAGTTATATTGATAATACTGAAGAGAATAGAAGGGTTGAAATCAAATTTAAGAATGGTTTGTTAAGTTTTGAATTTAATATCGTTTAAATTGAATTTAAAAATAGCTTTCCGAGGCACAGTCTCGGAATTTGACGAAAACAGTTCCATTGGATCCGTAATATTGAATTATTATCGGATTTCAAATTTCGTATTTATCGGAGTCAGTGTGTGAGTGTACGATATATAAACGCGCTGGAAAAAAAATTTAATTGATAATAATCTGATGAAATTTAATTTCATTAGTCAAGCTTCTTGTATACGCTACTACCCTTATCTTAAAATCGTGTTCCCTCTCGTTCTCTTATAAACTCGCAGGTAGATATAAAAAAATAAATAATAAATAAATATATTATTCGCGTCTTCCTTCTAAAGAAAGCCAAGCCGATTTTTTTTATATATAAGATCACGCAACTTTTTCCCCTCTTTTATAAACCGAGCCTCATCTCTCTTCAGAAAACGAAAAAAATATAATAAATCAATAATGACGACCGAGTTAAATCACTTATACATCAATTCGACGAGCTCGATAATCCATCAATGGCGCCTCGAGCTCACACGCGTGGGACAACGACCGAAGCGAGTTTCGAATCGAGTCGAATTGATTGGGGTTCATCGGCGTGATGACGGTTTGTCGCATGTTGATTACGAGATGGAATTCTCGTTTCGTGATGACATCCAGAATCGAGCTCAAGGTCAATGCGTTCCCTTTGATAAAGCCTGAGGCCGATGTAGTCGCGAGTAACCTGAGGATGGACGGAATCATTTTGGGCAACGATGGTGAGGTACGTATTTTCTTTCGTTTATATTGATTCAGCAAATTATGTAGGCATGTAAGTTAGAAACAGTAAGGAGAAGAAGAATTTTAATTAACTATATGCTAAAGTTTTGCTTTAAAAGAAGATTTACAGTAAAGTAGTTTTTTTTTTTAAATGCGAATATATCTAGGAAATACATTTCACATGCCTGCTTTATTCTACTATTTTTTTGGAAATATTTAGGAGATAGGTTTGTTTAATCAACTTATCTAATTTTCTTTTGGTTACTAAGAAATTATTTAAAAGGAAAATTTGTTTAAAAAGTTTAATTATTAGTTGAAATTAAATAAATAAATCGTTTGACCCATTCAAATATTAACAAACATTTTAATGATTGTTCGAGGTCTAAAACGATGAAGAACAAGCTGGTTTGGATTGGAGTTACGAACAAAAATCAAAGGTGAGTTAATCTCACTTAGTTAATATAAATATAAATTTAAATGATTAAATTTAAATAATTGTTTGAATGGTTGAGATTGATTGATGTCTTATAGTATGGTAAATTTTGGAATTGGCATATTATATTGTGCTAACATCTGTGGATGCAGGTAAAACAGGTTGGAGGGATCCAACTGGACCCCTCAACATTTATTATTTAATATTCTCTGTTGTGATTACATGATATTCAATGTTTAATAATATTGGAATATTGAATGATATGATTTGATTGGATATATATTGGGTATAATGAATTACCAAAAATATATAAATTGGATTTTGGGAAGAAAACAAAGGAAGTAAATTTGTGAACGAAATAATCTTAGAGAATTTAATAAATTAAGAATGAATTGAGAAAGAAATGGAAGTATGTTAAATACTAATAAATAACTTCGAATATGAAAAGAAAAGGATTTGAATAAACGGTAATTAATGAATTGTAAAATTACGTGATATTAATTTAAGAGAATAAAGAATTATTTTAAAACTTAAAGTTTAAATTTATTTAAAGGAATAAGAAGTAATTGAGAAATCTAAATTGGTATTTCAATTAAAAGTATTTTAAATCATAATTAAGGAATAAAATCTGAAATTAAAGGATTTTTGAATAAATGAAGTAAATTGGAAATCAATTTGGAAATTGATTTAAGTGTTTGAAATTGGATATTTGGAAGAATAAATTCAGGTGGGAATTTATTAAAAGAATGAGAAAATTTGTTTAAAAATAAATAGTGATTTATTTTTAAAGGTTATGAAGAGAAGTATATTTCTCTGGATAGCCAAATATGTTTTAAGTAAATTTTTAAATATAAGATGAAAGTTAATGTTGTTTTAAAAAGCATATTTTAGAAAATTTATTATTTCTGAATGTTTAAATTTCTAAAGTAAATATTTTTCAAATCTATTATTGAAATAATTATTTAAAGGCGATTTAGTATTTTGTTTAAAAAAAGGTGAAAACCTAGTTTTATATTTATAAAGCAACATTATTTTCTAATATTCATATAGGATGTATTTTTAACAAATTATTGAATTAGTCTTAACTTAAATGTTTTAAAATAAATTCCGAAGTAAGTATTCTACTTTAATCTATTATCATAATAATTATTTAAAGACTGATTTGGTATTTTAAAGAGGAAAATCTAGTTAAATTTATAAGTAAACTTATTTTAATTATTTCTGAAGTATTATTTTAAATTTAGTACTCAAGTAAATTTTCTAAATTAAATGTTAAACATATTTTACAATAAAGTGTTTGAAATTATTTTAAAAATCTAAAATTTTGTGCTTGGTGATTCCAGTGGAAATAGAAATACTTGGAATTTATTCGGAAAAGGAAGATAGTTTGAAAACTGTTTTCAAAGGGTTTTAAAAAGTGAAAATATATCTTGTGAAGATATTTTTGAGATTAACAAATAATTTGGAAAATTATTTATTGTGTGATGGATGTTGTGAACATTAATTGATAGTTAAATCACCGACTATTAATATTGGCCAACTGCGTTGATCGTTTCGAAGAGACCGGGATCGAGATTTATTTCTCGAAAACCACTTCGATCCAGTTTGTACGTTTCACGGAAAACGATTTTGGATTCGAAGATGGAGCAGTGAAGTGCAAGGGATAGTCGCTACTAATCCTGAGGATATTTTCAAAATAGATGTAGTAGGAATTGTGCCTTCGGTTCCGTTCGAACCCGGAACGGACTTGTATGGATGAATGCTTGCGAAACATCATCAGGTGGACGATGGGCATTCTAAGGAATATGTTATATAAAGGTAACGCTTAGCCTCAAGCCTCATCAAATGGGAATGACTGAAAATCAGGGGTTACGCAGCAAGGCTAGGTGGGTAGCACCCAAGCAGGGTGAGGTCATTCCTGTCTAGATGTCCCTTTTTATTTCGGCTTAGTGGGCGGTTGCTGATCCCAACCGCGGAGTGATCTCACTCGGGGTAGTCCCGGTCTTGTGTTGCAGGGGAGCGGGCGTACTCCTCGGTACTGTGATCTAGGCCACATACTGTGACAGGTGGTACCCCAGTGCCTAGTCATTAGTTGGAAATCCATTCTCCATACGAGCCTTGTACGAGTTTTGTTTGCATTACCCACTCTGTGGCTAGTAGCTGGAATTTAATCATGTAACAATTTCGGCTATTTTATAAGTATTTGTATATAGACCCTATTATAATATCAGAGGATTTCTATAAAAATTGTTTTAGCTATCGTAAGGTAAAAACCCGACATGTTTTTTTGTGGCGTGGTCTTACGAGATGCTTTTGTTTTCAAAGGATTTTTGAAACTTTAACAATAAATTGGGTGTGATTTTCTCACGCTGGTATTTCAGACTGACTCGGGTGTTATTTAACTGTAATGCTCGGGTCAGACCGAGTATTATAGGATACAGGATATGATGCTGTGGAGCTCAGGAGACGAGCTGGATGACGATACATACATTCGTACTTGTTTATATATATATATATATATATATATATATATATATATATATATATATATATATATATATTCCGCTGTGTTGAGTTGTTGTGTATCCATTTGTATGTTATCGATGTTGATGTTGAGCTGTGATTGATGTACTCAGATGATGTAATATATAAATAGTGATATTTGATTTTTGAGTAAAGATCATTATTATCTATTATATTTTATTCCGCTACGTTGGTTAGATTCTGTTGATGTTTTCTATTTTCTTCTTCTACCTCTTCTTCTTTAACCCAAATGATTCGTATTTCTGCACAACTTGAGTTGATTATTGTAGAATAATGTTGACTCAAGGGGTACGGATTTGCGGGCTGTTACAATTTTATTTTTCTATTTTTTATCTAAACTTTATTTATTGGATTTTACTTGTGTGTATATCTTTTCACAGAAGGCTTGGAAGAAATCAAGGAGACATGCGTTGCATTTCTTTAATGCTTGCCTTTTTATTTACCTACCCTCTTTATTACTTACCCTAGCCATTCACCATTCATAGCCGTGAATTGGTCTTATTAATCACATACAAACATCTCAAAATATATATTTTTCAATTGCATTTAAGAATAATATATGTGTGTGTGTGTGTTTCTTTCTCCTTATTTCTTGCCTTTTATTTCCTAGCTTTTTTGTTTTTCTATCATTTACTCCTCTTTAGCCGTTCAAATCTTTTCTTGCCATCCACTCCACTTCATAATTCACGTACGCATTTACTTTATATTTCATTTCTAGAAAGAAATGTATGCAAATAAATGGCTTGGAGAAATTTAAGAGACATACGTTTCATTGGTTAAACTCTTGCCGTTTTCTTTTGCATGGCCTTTATTATTTTCTAGTTGTTTCCTCCTCATTCCTAGCCATAAATTACTCTACTCATAGCCTTTCATATCAATTTGAAAATTCATGTAAAAAGAAAATTATTTCCCATCTCTCAGTTTCCATTTGCATTTAAAAATAAAATATATTGTACGTTTCTTTCTCCTTAACTTATGCCTTTCCATTTCCTTAGCATTCATAACTCCTTAGCTCTTTTTTTTTCTTCTATAGCCGTGTATTTCCTTTTTCCATTCAAGTACAAAATTTATTTCCTATTATGTTCTCATATTTCATTTGCATTTAGGAATAAAATATGTATAAATTTTTTTCTCTTTAATTCTTGTCTCTTTGTTTTCCTAGCATTTACTCTATCAAATCACATAAAAATCTTCTCAATATCTTATTTGCCTCTTCTGATTGAAATATTTTACAGTAAGTTTCTTTTATTAAATATGAAATAAGTCCCATTCATTCACTAGCCTTTTTATTTGCTAGCCTTTCATTTTCTAAACCCTACATCTTAGCCGTTCAAATCTATTGAAACCCTAGCCGCCTTCTTTTTTTTTCTCTTATTCACGTACAAGTTCTCATCCTCTCATTTTCATTTGCGTGAAGAAAATACAACAAGCTCTAGGTTATTTCCATGGCTTCCTTCTCTCTTCTTTTTCCACTTTTTTTTTCTCTTTTTCCTTTTGTTTTCTCCTTGCATAGCTCAGCCTACACCACCACAACATCACCTTCTCCTCACTATTAGACCATGGCCAAGCCCACTTGGTGGTTGAAAGCAAGGTTATGTTCTTTGATTCGTAATTGCGTAGTTTAATCCATCTTTTGTTGTGTTGAATCTTATTCTTATGATTTGTGTATTTGTTATATACAAGATATGGATCTGGACTCTCCATCTACTCAAAAGTTTAGTCGTGCCTTGTCGTGCTTTGCGGAGTTTCAATTGTGTATTGTGAATTTGATTCTAGCTTTTAAAAGGTGAGGTTTTATCACTCTAGGCATATGTACGTATATTTTTGTGAAAAAAATGACAAGTGAATCTGTAGACATTGATATGTCATTCATATATGCCTGTGTTGTTGTGAAGACCCGCCCTTCTACTACCAGAAAGACGTATCATCATTAAGAAATAAAGGGATAGAAATAGAAAAGAAAGAGAAAGAAAGAACAACAATATCTGAATCTCACAGCGAAATGGAACAAAATATAATATATCACATAAAGATTACATAGTTTTACATATATCAGAGTTATACAATATCAATATACATGATAGTCATATACATACATCGATCACTATATACATCAGAGATACAGTACTCATCAACTAACACAGCCGCACTAGATAAATAGTTACATACGTCTGGAAACTCCTGCTCCAAGCTCCTCCATGAATCAAAGTCCAAAGCATATCACTTGGCTACTCATAAAAATTTGAGTACCCAAGTGTTTATGGAAAAAAAAATATAAACTCCGGGTCAGACATGAGTCTGGTATGAGTAAACGGTTTAAATTGTTTAACTTGAAAAACATTTGAAAATAAAGGTATCACGTAAGACTCCCCACAAATAAATACGGGTAAGTTTTTACCTTACGCTAAACAAAACATTTCATAGGAAATCCAGTGATATTATAATAGTGTCTAAGGTTTTCAAGTAAATAGAAATTAGCCGAAATTGTTACATTCATTAAATTCCAGCTACTAGCCACAAAAGTGGGTAATACAAATCAAAATCGTAGGGTCTCATAGGGAAAATGGATTTCCAACAATGGCAGGCCTACTGGGGTACCGCCCATCATAGTACGGGGCCTAGATTACCGTACCGAGGATCACTCCCGACCCCCTACAACACAAAGCCGGAACAATTCCTGTAACATCCCTCTTTTCGCACGCTTTAAATCGACACACGTGCCAATTCAAACCATACGGAAGGGCGGATTGTTATGGGGTAAATAAGAAAAAAACAGAGAAGAAAAAAAAAACTAAACAGAATCTTACAGCGGAAGAATAAAATATAATAATCAAATATACAGTTTATAAATCTGTTTACAAAACCATTTATATAATACATATCAGAGTTACACATACCAATAACACTGCAGTGGAACAGTGTGTAGTGCACTAGATAAATAATAATAATATAAATCTTCATCTTCGTCCTCCAGAGCTAAAACTTCAAATCCTAAAACGCTCGGACTGACCCGAGCGAATTGAAAAGACAAAACACTCGAGTCAGAACTAAAAGATCTTATGTGAGTTAAATTAACAGAAATAAATATGAGTGAAGTAACTCCAGAGATGCTCGGGATTTACATCTCCTAAGGATCCGTTAAACTATTTACTATGTAGTATATTGCGCTATTATAATAGTGTCTATTTTTAAAATAAACTTACTTTTAAATAGCGTTAAGGGGTTACCCATATAGCCCTTAACACAAAATATATTCCCATAGTCTATACAGTACCGTAATCTCCCCCGTACTGGGCGTCGTCAGAGGGCACTCCATAGGTATGGTACAAAACCAAAATCGTATAAGGCGTGCTAGGGTAGGTGACACGGCACAACTAGGCAATGCCAGGGTAGATATACCAATTGCTATCCGGGCTGATGGAAACGCATAGCCGCAGCTACCGCCCACCTCGAACAAACTCTCCCAAAAATAAAAGTAAGAGTGGCCACTGAAACAATCCAAGGTCAAAATATAATATCGAAGAGGAGTGTCCGATCAGTGGAATGACCTCATTGGCTCGAGAATCGCTTCTGTTTTAGCCACCTTATGCCAACTCACGAGAGTCGGGTCCACGTATTTACCTTACAGGAAACGCCGCCACCAACCTACTTCATTCTGGAATCTCCATCGCGTACACGGTTAGTCAAAGTGGTTTTCGGTATCGACAGAGAGTATGTCCATACCCGATCCCGGTCTCTTTGCCAACCAATCGTTATTATAACACCGCGGTCATTTAAAATAGTTTATACTTAAAAACCAGAATAAAAATTCCATTTCAAAACTATGAATACGATATCATCTTAAAACCTAAAACAATATGATATCATTTTATCCAAATATATTTCTTTTCCAAAATCATACTGCTTTAAAATTTAAAATATCTGGAAACCAAATATTTGACTTATACTTTCAAAGCATAATATTTCGAAATTCATATATTTTAAAACCATAACTTCTAAAACTTGAATGGTTTGGATATTCAACGGTATATAAAATAAATGGTTTGACTTTATGGTTACTTTGTAAAGAAAATAATTTCCATGGCTTTACAAATATATTTCTTTATTTAAAGTCTAAAACAAAATTTAAATATCACTTTCAAGTTCCAAAACCACTTCAATTTCTATATATATATATATATATATACATTTGGAGTAATAATATTTCAAACTAAAGTTGGAATTTATTCTTTCAACAAATTAAATGCTCTATTATTTAGTCTTGAATATTCACATAAATCCATAAATAAAACTCCAATTTTTTTAGCAATTAAATATTTTCTTCAATTTAATTATACTAGAATATTCATTTTAAATTTATCTTGGAAAAATATAGCTATAAATATCATATCTTAAAATTTCCAACTTAAACATTTAACATATAATATAAATCATCAAACTCCATTTCCTCAATTTTTCCATTTTTATTTAAGAGATTTATACACAGCTTAAATTCAAAAGTTCTAACTTCATATGTATATATATATATAGACGAAAATATCAAATTTAACTTATTATAAACCGTATCATCCAAACCATAGAAATCGCTTTAAAATATTTTATATATAGACCACGGTGCCTGTATAAAATTTTATATCCTATGGTCAAGTGATACGGATATTTATCATTTCAATCCGCAATTTAAAAGATATAAAGTTTTGTGGTTGTATATCATTTCAAACCACAATCCCGAATGAAATGAAAAATACATGATAACTTCCAGTTTAATGATATGAAACAAAACATCCATTCATCCATCATCAATCATCAACCAAATTATCTCAAACATCATCAGTTTAACCAAACATCAATATATGGCATATACAATATAACAGGAAATAATTGGCAGTTATTAATTAACATTTCATATTCAATTAAATTTATAACTGTTTAACTAGCAGTTTATATGCAAATAAATAAATTCTAACTGTCAATTAATATGCAATAAATGAATTAAATTGACACTTAAATTTAATAAATGCGAATTAACCGATATGTTGAATAAAACATGCCAAACAATCATAAATAAATTTCTACTCATATCTAAAATAAATTTAACAAACATAAAACTTTTAGAAGTTGTGAGTGAGTTAAAACACTCACTTTTTGAATTTAAATCGTATTTAAATTCAATTTAAACTCAAAAATCCAATTGTCTCCAAATCTGTCCAAACCAGCGTCATCAGATCCGTAATTTAATTACGATCCTAACAAAAGAAATTTCGCGCGAAACGGGTAACGTATGAAAAAGTTGTTCAATTTTAATGAGCTGAAACAAAAATTAAATAAAACAAAATTAAACAACAACCTAATTAAAGCTTGCCACGTCATAAAGCTTCTTCTCAACTCACGTATGCTCGTCCAGTGAATGAACCCATTTCAACGCACGCCCTCCCAATCTTTGACCGTGCCTTTAGACCGCCCCAGGCCACCAGATGGTGACGCGCCTCCACCATTACGACTTCCCTAGCCGAGCTCTCCAATACCCAGAAACCAATTTGCAAATAGTCGCTCCAAATCAAAACGCCCAAATTGACTTAGGTTTCGTATTTCCTGATTTTGACCGCGATTTGGCGCTGACTCGAGTATCGATTTTGAAAACAGAGACAGCGCGTAGATTCGTATGGATGAAAACTACAACATATATTTTTTTGGAATTTTTCTGAGATGTTTGAATTTTCATTTGAGATTTGAATAGAAATAGATATAGGTTTGCATCCATTTGAGGAGGAGAAGGAGTTGAAGAAAAGAACGTACAGACAAATGATAGAAGATGGAGGCTAGGGTTTTTGATCGTCTATTTATAGATAGATCGCAAAAGAATAGGTGTGCATGAATTTTAACGTGCAAACGGAAGTGGTCCCAAAAGATAAATAATATTAATTACACACGTTACGGATTTAGGAAATAAATAAATTCCTTATCATTTACATTTTATTTTAACGTATATACAAATGTAAATCTAGACGATTCGTTTACGTTTCAAAATATATCCACAATTTTATTAATTTCCAAATTGATCTAAACAAATTTAGATGTAAATTAAAAGCTGATAAGTCTATCCATTGCAGTGTTAATTTCTCCACTTCCTTATATTTATAAATTATAAATTAAGTTTTCAAAAACCTAATTTTGATTTTCAAACTTTTATATACTCATCTTTTACCAGTAATAAGGATGCATTAACATTTGTTCATGGTTTCACCTTATTATCCTCAAATTCCATTTTAATTTTCAATAATTACAATTGTTGAATGTTGATACTTTAATTAAATTTATACATCTTGCTTTCTATAACCTATATCAACAAACGGTCCAATTATAAATAGAATTAGCATTAACTTCATCTTATAGGATTAACTATTCCAATTACAAAACAAATCTATGCTAACTGCCCGATTTAAGTCAATTAATTGTAATTGAGTCTACATTAAATGTTATAAATTATAAATTGGAACCTCAATAAATTCTCTTATTGATTTAAAATCTTTCTATTCAGTAAATAGACATTTTATGGGTATAAATAACATTTGAATTATAACACAAGTCATTAGTGCATGCTTCATTTCTTATAAACTCCCCTTTATTAACTAGAACACATTAACCAAAACAAAATAATTAACTTAGACTTATTTCAATCGATTGCCATTCTTAACTTATCATACTCAAAATGGTTAACCTAAATAATTGTTACCCTTTTACATTCAAATTCACTTACAACCATCATTACAACAATGTTGCCATAGATTTAGATTTAATTAAATAAATTAGATAAATGGGTAAAGTTTTGTAATTATCATTAATGCCAAATATATATGCATTAATTACTACTTATTATCATGAATTCATTTATTAATTTACTAGTTGCCATTGTCTTCTTATATCCTATTTGCTACCAAACTTTCTATTCTTAAATCTATACTCCCATTGATTTATTAAATTTGCACTTATTATGCATACTTTTAGCAACACATATATACTTTGCATCTATTCCCCAAATTTCACATTCTATTGTTACATAAATTTGCATTGATTACTATTTATTATTACTTTACTGATAAATTAGATATTTGCATTGGTTTTGCTTATGCTAAATTAATTTCTCATAATAAATAAGATTTCAAAACAATCAATAACATTTCCTTAGCCCAAACCCCGTTTACCAATTATTTTCCTTCAATAATTCATGTTGCTATAAATACGTACATTTACACTTTATAGTTATTCTAGTATACCTATTCCAACACTCTTAACCCTTATCTTTACGTTCACCCACTTGTAATATTAATTATATTTATTACACTTCAATGTTGGCATTTATTACTATTAATTTATACAATGTTTATTGCCCTTATTTCAATTTCTTCCTTTTCAATTGCTACTCTACTATTCACAGTTTCTTTTGTACACTCCTTTCTTATATAATCCAACATACACAAATTCCAATTAAATCCAATTATTACCTTTAAATAAAACATAACATTCGAATACCTCTTATTAAATTGGAATGTTTCATTTAAGTTTATAATTGATCCACTTGTATTAACATAAATTTTTATTTTCAAACATTTTTCCCATTTACGGTTAATCAATGTTATTTTACATTAACCAATTTTAATATTCACCTTTAATTTCACATTTTCAAAGTATATCTAGGAAAAATCTTTCCACCGCTTAATTTACTGAATCTCATGCAGTCTTACTATAAATAAGTTTTAAATTACCATTACTGTACATTCAATTACTATCCAAAGTATTTATTCATAAATCAATTCGATATATACGTTTGTTTCCTTCTATTTGATTCATACCTAGTATACATTTCCTAAATCCTGTTTCATTACCTTCATTAAATGGTTATCGCATTGAGATCAAATTTATTAGCTTATATCGCATTATTACCATTAATTAAAATTAGCTTACAAATTTTTTTTTATTCAATACTCTAAATAAATAACATATTATTCCATAATTACTCTTGTTTTCACATATTCCATTCAAAAATTAAACCACAAAAATTACATTATTTTATTGAATTGGAAATCTCATTTTAAATTGTTAACTTCTAATAAGAACAAATGGAAACACCAAATTCCTAACATTCATTTTATTAAAAATTATGGAAAATATGACAAATTTAGTTAACGAAATTTTCGGGTCGTTACACTCTCCCCCACTCAAAACTTTTCGTCCCCGAAAAGGAAAAGAAGGGAGAAGAAAGAATTAAATAACAATACATCTTATTCAAAATATTTAACTTATAAACAATAATTTACTAAATTTATTACCTTAAATAAAATATACCCGTTTTATAATCATTATATCCTTTTATAATTAAATAATTAAAGTTTGGAAAACATTTTCAACATAATTCTAAGTCCAAAATTTTACGGAAAATTTTGGCAGAGTCTCCTTTGTACGGAGAGGCTCGGGAAAATATAATACCAAAATATAACAAAGTATCATATAGAATATTCAAAATAGTATATCCCAACACGGGAAAATATATAAAAATAGCGCTACAAAACGTAAACCGGGAACGTACCTATTTGTTGGGCAAATTACGCTTAATTTATGGAAACAAAAGCAGTAACAATTGCTTCCATACCTGCATTTCACATATATAATCTAAAAAGGTTAACTATTTATATAAAGTGAAATTTTTTCATGGTTTCAACTACTAACCAACAATCAATTTCGACAAATAGTATACACAACAAAACAAAACAACCATTCAATCAAACAAGCAAATAGTTGTTCGGGTTCAAAACTTGAAATGTTACGGAATGAAAAATAACTATCCAGTGCATCATTTACTCAACAGTCTTAGATGGGACAAAAATAGATTATTTATTCATCCAACAACTTCAAATTTCCTTACCCAGCCAACCATAAAGCAAACAATATCGATTTAAACCAACAAATCAATTTAACTTATTATAAATTTATATTTCATACATTAACAGTTTGATCTTTTCATTCATATAACAGTTTATCTTTTATTTTCATTTATTTCTTTAAATTATCATTTTATAATTTACATTTATTTCTAACAAACTTCAAATTTTATTTCTCATTCAATGGTTGTTTCCTTATTTCTACTTATTACTTACCATTATTTTTATTTTATTTAGGTTATGTAAGTCTCTTTTATTTGTATTACATTTAATGCACTTCTCAAATTCAATCATTTATTAAATGCTTAAATGCTATTATATTATATTACAGTAACCCTTTTTTTAATTACACTTAAATTATTAACCTTATAACCTCCATTCTTATAAATAAAGGATTTTATTAATTTATTACCTAAGGTTTACAGTCATTTATTTATATTGCCTACTTTTCATTTTATTCAACTAGTAGCATTTAAATCATACTAAATTTTATAGCCATACACATCAATCCTTATTTATTAAAGAGTTTCGTTTTATTTACTTAAGTTTAGAATCACCTATTTATAATACTTACCTTTAATTATGGTAAAATTTCAATTATAACTTAAGTTTATAACATTAAATTCTCATTTAACAGTAATTCATTGAATACTTCATTATTTCCAAAATTTCTACTTGTATAATATTCTATTCCGATCACTTATTTAACATTTCAACTTTTCATATTTGGTAAGTTATATATGTTAAAGAAAATGCAAAAGAACTTATACAAGTTTTATCTCTTCTTTTAATTAAATTTATTGTTCAACAATATTACTTTTTGTCTCATATGTTAAAAATTTCAAATTTCCCTTTATAACTTTGCATAAATTTTCTTAACTAAATTAGAGGTTTAAATTCATTAATTACTTACCTTTTATTTCACTAAAATAATTTAAACTATTAATTAATGGAAATTTAAGAATTAAATACCGGGTAAAATTTCAAATTATTTTAAAAATAATAGATAAATAATTTCTTACAACTTTTATATCTCTAATTATATTTAAAACAATTAAAATTTTAAATAATTTCAAAATAAATCTGCAGTAGAATTTACCACAGTGGCCTTTCCCCTTCGAAACTCGAAAATGAAAGTCGATGATGCGGCCGCCATCACCGAAATTATTTTCCAGCGACAGAGAGGAAAGTACAAAACTTATTTTCTCCAAAATCTTCTTTAAAACAATTCTTCCTGATTATACTGAAATATTTATATCGAAAAATATTTATAACAATATTATTATACTTCAAAATCCTTTGAAAGCAAATTTCAAAATCCCGGACTTAAGTTCCAAAATTTCCAAATTTCATTGATTTTAAATTCAATCTTATTTACCTATTATATATAAATTTTATTCCTAACACCCAATCTATTGCAACAAAATATATATATATATATATAATATCATTTAAAAATTTATTTTATATATAGAAAATATAATAGGCAAAATTATTTCATTCACCTATATTAAAACAGATATTATGTCGGTCTGTCCTATTAAGTATTTAGAAATCCCTATTGATGACACAGCGTCGCATGCATCAACGAGAATTTATAAATACCAAACGGGACATATTAACACAATATTAAAATCTTTTTATAACACTAACAAATACGCTCTCTCATATATATACACTCAGCGACTCCCATAGGGTATTACTACCCTATTAACAAAGAGTCAAACCCCACAAAGCCAAGGTTTATCGCTAAACCAAAGCTCTGATACCAACTGTAACGTCCCTCTTTTCGCACGCTTTAAATCGACACACGTGCCAATTCAAACCATACGGAAGGGCGGATTGTTATGGGGTAAATAAGAAAAAAACAGAGAAGAAAAAAAAACTAAACAGAATCTCACAGCGGAAGGATAAAATATAATAATCAAACATACAGTTTATAAATCTGTTTACAAAACCATTTATATAATACATATCAGAGTTACACATACCAATAACAATGCAGTGGAACAGTGTGTAGTGCACTAGATAAATAATAATAATATAAATCTTCATCTTCGTCCTCCAGAGCTAAAACTTCAAATCCTGAAACGCTCGGACTGACCCGAGCGAATTGAAAAGACAAAACACTCGAGTCAGAACTAAAAGATCTTATGTGAGTTAAATTAACAGAAATAAATATGAGTGCAGTAACTCAAGAGATGCTCGGGATTTACATCTCCTAAGGATCCGTTAAACTATTTACTATGTAGTATATTGCGCTATTATAATAGTGTCTATTTTTAAAATAAACTTAACTTTAAATAGCGTTAAGGGGTTACCCATATAGCCCTTAACACAAAATATATTCCCATAGTCTATACAGTACCGTAATCTCCCCCGTACTGGGCGTCGTCAGAGGGCACTCCATAGGTATGGTACAAAACCAAAATCGTATAAGGCGCGCTAGAGTAGGTGACACGGCACAACTAGGCAATGCCAGGGTAGATATACCAATTGCTATCCGGGCTGATGGAAACGCATAGCCGCAGCTACCGCCCACCTCGAACAAACTCCCCCAAAAATAAAAGGAAGAGTGGCCACTGAAACAATCCAAGGTCAAAGTATAATATCGAAGAGGAGTGTCCGATCAGAGGAATGACCTCATTGGCCCGAGAATCGCTCCTGTTTTAGCCACCTTATGCCAATTCACGAGAGTCGGGTCCACGTATTTACCTTACAGGAAACGCCGCCACCAACCTACTTCATTTTGGAATCTCCACCGCGTACACGGTTAGTCAAAGTGGTTTTCGGTATCGACAGAGAGTATGTCCATATCTGATCCCGGTCTCTTTGCCAACCAATCGTTATTATAACACCGCGGTCATTTAAAATAGTTTATACTTAAAAACCAGAATAAAAATTCCATTTCAAAACTATGAATACGATATCATCTTAAAACCTAAAACAATATGATATCATTTTATCCAAATATATATCTTCTCCAAAATCATACTGCTTTAAAATTTAAAATATCTGGAAGCCAAATATTTGACTTATACTTTCAAAGCATAATATTTTGAAATTCATATATTTTAAAACCATGACTTCTAAAACTTGAATGGTTTGGATATTCAACGGTATATAAAATAAATGGTTTGACTTTAAGGTTACTTTGTAAAGAAAATAATTTCCATGGCTTTACAAATATATTTCTTTATTTAAAGTCTAAACCAAAATTTAAATATCACTTTCAAGTTCCAAAACCACTTCAATTTCTATATATATATATATATATATATATACACACACATTTGGAGTAATAATATTTCAAACTAAAGTTGGAATTTATTCTTTCAACAAATTAAATGCTCTATTATTTAGTCTTGAATATTCACATAAATCCATAAATAAAACTCCACTTTTTTTAGCAATTGAATATTTTCTTCAATTTAATTATACTAGAATATTCATTTTAAATTTATTTTGGAAAAGTCTAGTTATAAATATCATATCTTAAAATTTCCAACTTAAACATTTAACATATAATATAAATCATCAAACTCCATTTCCTCAATTTTTCCATTTTTATTTAGGAGATTTATACACAGCTTAAATTCAAAATTTCTAACTTCATATGTATATATATATATAGAAGAAAATATCGAAATTAACTTATTATAAACCGTATCATCCAAACCATAGAAATCACTTTAAAATATTTTATATATAGACCACGGTGCATGTATAAAATTTTCTATCCTATGGTCAAGTGATACGGATATTTATCATTTCAATCCGCAATTTAAAAGATATAAAGTTTTGCGGTTGTATATCATTTCAAACCACAATCCCGAATGAAATGAAAAATACATGATAACTTCCAGTTTAATGATATGAAACAAAACATCCATTCATCCATCATCAATCATCAACCAAATTATCTCAAACATCATCAGTTTAAACAAACATCAATATATGGCATATACAATATAACAAGAAATAATTGGCAGTTATTAATTAACATTTCATATTCAATTAAATTTATAACTGTTTAACTAGCAATTTATATGTAAATAAATAAATTCTAACTATCAATTAATATGCAATAAATGAATTAAATTGACAGTTAAATTTAATAAATGCGAATTAACCGATATGCTGAATAAAACATGCCAAACAATCATAAATAAATTTCTACTCATATCTAAAATAAATTTAACAAACACAAAACTTTTAGAAGTTGTGAGTGAGTTAAAACACTCACTTTTTGAATTTAAATCGAATTTAAATTCAATTTAAACTCAAAAATCCAATGGTCTCCAAATCTGTCCAAACCAGCGTCATCAGATCCGGAATTTAATTACGATCCTAACAAAAGAAATTTCGCACGAAACGGGTAACGTATGAAAAAGTTGTTCAATTTTAATGAGTTGAAACAAAAATTAAATAAAACAAAATTAAACAACAACCTAATTAAAGCTTTCCACATCATAAAGCTTTTTCTCAACTCACGTATGCTCGTCCAGGGAATGAACCCATTTCAACGCACGCCCTCCCAATCTTTGACCGTGCCTTTAGAACGCCCCAGGCCACCAGATGGTGACGCGCCTCCACCATTACGACTTCCCTAGCCGAGCTCTCCAATACCCAGAAACCAATTTGCAAATAGTCGCTCCAAATCAAAACGCCCAAATTGACTTAGGTTTCGAATTTCCTGATTTTGACCGCGATTTGCCGCTGACTCGAGTATCGATTTCGAAAACAGAGACTGCGCGTAGATTCGTATGGATGAAAACTACAACATATATTTTTTTGGAATTTTTCTAAGATGTTTGAATTTTCATTTGAGATTTGAATAGAAATAGATATAGGTTTGCATTCATTTGAGGAGGAGAAGGAGTTGAAGAAAAGAACGTACAGACAAATGATAGAAGATGGAGGCTAGGGTTTTTGATCGTCTATTTATAGATAGATCGCAAAAGAATAGGTGTGCATGAATTTTAACGTGCAAACGGAAGTGGTCCCAAAAGATAAATAATATTAATTACACACATTACGGATTTAGGAAATAAATAAATTCCTTATCATTTACATTTTATTTTAACGTATATACAAATGTAAATCTAGACGATTCGTTTACGTTTCAAAATATATCCACAATTTTATTAATTTCCAAATTGATCTAAACAAATTTAGATGTAAATTAAAAGCTGATAAGTCTATCCATTGCAGTGTTAATTTCTCCACTTCCTTATATTTAGAAATTATAAATTAAGTTTTCAAAAACCTATTTTTGATTTTCAAACTTTTATATACTCATCTTTTACCAGTAATAAGGATGCATTAACATTTGTTCATGGTTTCACCTTATTATCCTCAAATTCCATTTTAATTTTCAATAATTACAATTGTTGAATGTTGATACTTTAATTAAATTTATACATCTTGCTTTCTATAACCTATATCAACAAATGGTCCAATTATAAATAGAATTAGCATTAACTTCATCTTATAGGATTAACTACTCTAATTATAAAACAAATCTATGCTAACTGCCCGATTTAAGTCAATTAATTGTAATTGAGTCTACATTAAATGTTATAAATTATAAATTGGAACCTCAATAAATTCGCTTATTGATTTAAAATCTTTCTATTCAGTAAATAGACATTTTATGGGTATAAATAACATTTGAATTATAACACAAGTCATTAGTGCATGCTTCATTTCTTATAAACTCCCCTTTATTAACTAGAACACATTAACCAAAACAAAATAATTAACTTAGACTTATTTCAATCGATTGCCATTCTTAACTTATCATACTCAAAATGGTTAACCTAAATAATTGTTACCCTTTTACATTCAAATTCACTTACAACCATCATTACAACAATGTTGCCATAGATTTAGATATAATTAAATAAATTAGATAAAGGGGTAAAGTTTTGTAATTATCACTAATGCCAAATATATGTGCATTAATTACTACTTATTATCATGAATTCATTTATTAATTTACTAGTTGCCTTTGTCTTCTTATATCCTATTTACTACCAAACTTTCTATTCTTAAATCTATACTCCCATTGATTTATTAAATTTGCACTTATGTTGCATACTTTTAGCAACTCGTATATACTTTGCATCTATTCCCCAAATTTCACATTCTATTGTTACATAAATTTGCATTGATTACTATTTATTATTACTTTACTGATAAATTAGATATTTGCATTGGTTTTGCTTATGCTAAATTAATTTCCCATAATAAATAAGGTTTCAAAACAATCAATAACATTTCCTTAGCCCAAACCCCTTTTACCAATTATTTTCCTTCAATAATTCATGTTGCTATAAATACGTACATTTACACTTTATAGTTATTCTAGTATACCTATTCCAACACTCTTAACCCTTATCTTTACGTTCACCCACTTGTAATATTAATTATATTTATTACAGTTCAATGTTGGCATTTATTACTATTAATTTATACAATGTTTATTGCCCTTATTTCAATTTCTTCCTTTTCAGTTGCTACTCTACTATTCACAGTTTCTTTTGTATACTCCTTTCCTATATAATCCAACATACACAAATTCCAATTAAATCCAATTACTACCTTTAAATAAAACATAACATTCGAATACCTCTTATTAAATTGGAATGTTTCATTTAAGTTTATAATTGATCCACTTGTATTAACATAAATTTTTATTTTCAAATTTTTTTTCCCATTTACGGTTAATCAATGTTATTTTACATTAACCAATTTTAATATTCACCTTTAATTTCACATTTTCAAAGTATATCTAGGAAAAATCTTTCCACCGCTTAATTTACTGAATCTCGTGCAGTCTTACTATAAATAAGTTTTAAATTACCATTACTGTACATTCAATTACTATCCAAAGTATTTATTCATAAATCAATTCGATATATACGTTTGTTTCCTTCTATTTGATTCATACCTAGTATACATTTCCTAAATCCTGTTTCATTACCTTCATTAAATGGTTATCGCATTGACATCAAATTTATTAGCTTATATCGCATTATTACCATTAATTAAAATTAGCTTACAATTTTTTTTTTATTCAATACTCTAAATAAATAACATATTATTCCATAATTACTCTTGTTTTCACATATTCCATTCAAAAATTAAACCACAAAAATTACATTATTTTATTGAATTGGAAATCTCATTTTAAATTGTTAACTTTTAATAAGAACAAATGGCAACACCAAATTCCTAACATTCATTTTATTAAAAATTATGGAAAATATGACAAATTTAGTTAACGAAATTTTCGGGTCATTACACTCTCCCACACTCAAAACTTTTCGTCCCCGAAAAGGAAAAGAAGGGAGAAGAAAGAATTAAATAACAATACATCTTATTAAAAATATTTAACTTATAAACAATAATTTACTAAATTTATTACCTTAAATAAAATATACCCGTTTTATAATCATTATATCCTTTTATACTTAAATAATTAAAGTTTGGAAAACATTTTCAACATAATTCTAAGTCCAAAATTTTACGGAAAATTTTGGCAGAGTCTCCTTTGTACGGAGAGGCTCGGGAAAATATAATACCAAAATATGACAAAGTATCATATAGAATATTCAAAATAGTATATCCCAACACGGGAAAATATATAAAAATAGCGCTACAAAACGTAAACCGGGAACGTACCTATTTGTTGGTCAAATTACGCTTAATTTATGGAAACAAAAGCAGTAACAATTGCTTCCATACCTGCATTTCACTTATATAATCTAAAAAAGTTAACTATTTATATAAAGTGAAATTTTTTCATGGTTTCAACTACTAACCAACAATCAATTTCGACAAACAGTATACACAACAAAACAAAACAGCCATTCAATCAAACAAGCAAATAGTTGTTCGGGTTCAAAACTTGAAATGGTACGGAATGAAAAATAACTATCCTGTGCATCATTTACTCAACAGTCTTAGATGGAACAAAAATAGATTATGTATTCATCCAACAACTTCAAATTTCCTTACCCAGCCAACCATAAAGCAAACAATATCGATTTAAACCAACAAATCAATTTAACTTATTATAAATTTATATTTCATACATTAACAGTTTGATCTTTTCATTCATATAACAGTTTATCTTTTATTTTCATTTATTTCTTTAAATTATCCTTTTATAATTTACATTTATTTCTAACAAACTTCAAATTTTATTTCTCATTCAATGGTTGTTTCCTTATTTCTACTTATTACTTACCATTATTTTTATTTTATTTAGGTTATGTAAGTCTCTTTTATTTGTATTACATTTAATGCACTTCTCAAATTCAATCATTTATTAAATGCTTACATGCTATTATATTGTATTACAGTAACCCTTTTTTTAATTACACTTAAATTATTAACCTTATAACCTCCATTCTTATAAATAAAGGATTTTATTAATTTATTACCTAAGGTTTACAGTCATTTATTTGTATTACCTACTTTCCATTTTATTCAACTAGTAGCATTTAAATCGTACTAAATTTTATAGCCATACACATCAATCCTTATTTATTAAAGAGTTTCGTTTTATTTACTTAAGTTTAAAATCACCTATTTATAATACTTACCTTTAATTATGGTAAAATTTCAATTATAACTTAACTTTATAACATTAAATTCTCATTTAACAGTAATTCATTGAATACTTCATTATTTCCAAAATTTCTACTTGTATAATATTCTATTCCGATCACTTATTTAACATTTCAACTTTTCATATTTGGTAAGTTATATATGTTAAAGAAAATGCAAAAGAACTTATACAAGTTTTATCTCTTCTTTTAATTAAATTTAATGTTCAACAATATTACTTTTTGTCTCATATGTTAAAAATTTCAAATTTCCCTTTATAACTTTGGATAAATTTTCTTACCTAAATTAGAGGTTTAAATTCGTTAATTATTTACCTTTTATTTCACTAAAATAATTTAAACTATTAATTGATGGAAATTTAAGAATTAAATACCGGGTCAAATTTCAAATTATTTTAAAAGTAATAGATAAATAATTTCTTACAACTTTTATATCTCTAATTATATTTAAAACAATTAAAATTTTAAATAATTTCAAAATAAATGTGCAGTAGAATTTACCACAGTGGTCTTTCCCCTTCGAAACTCGAAAATGAAAGTCGATGATGCGGCCGCCATCACCGAAATTATTTTCCAGCGACATAGAGGAAAGTACAAAACTTATTTTCTCCAAAATCTTCTTTAAAACAATTCTTCTGGATTATACTGAAATATTTATATCGAAAAATATTTATAACAATATTATTATACTTCAAAATCCTTTGAAAGCAAATTTCAAAATCCCGGACTTAAGTTCTAAAATTTCCAAATTTCATTGATTTTAAATTCAATCTTATTTACCTATTATATATAAATTTTATTCCTAACACCCAATCTATTGCAACAAAATATATATATATATATAATATCATTTAAAAATTTATTTTATATATAGAAAATATAATAGGCAAAATTATTTCATTCACTTATATTAAAACAGATATTATGTCGGTCTGTCCTATTAAGTATTTAGAAATCCCTATTGATGACACAGCGTCCCATGCATCAACCAGAATTTATAAATACAAAACGGGACAGATTAACACAGTATTAAAATCTTTTTATAACACTAACAAATACGCTCTCTCATACATATACACTCAGCGACTCCCACAGGGTATTACTACCCTATTAACAAAGAGTCAAACCCCACAAAGCCAAGGTTTATCGCTAAACCAAAGCTCTGATACCAACTGTAACGTCCCTCTTTTCGCACGCTTTAAATCGACACACGTGCCAATTCAAACCATACGGAAGGGCGGATTGTTATGGGGTAAATAAGAAAAAAACAGAGAAGAAAAAAAAACTAAACAGAATCTCACAGCGGAAGGATAAAATATAATAATCAAACATACAGTTTATAAATCTGTTTACAAAACCATTTATATAATACATATCAGAGTTACACATACCAATAACAATGCAGTGGAACAGTGTGTAGTGCACTAGATAAATAATAATAATATAATCTTCATCTTCGTCCTCCAGAGCTAAAACTTCAAATCCTGAAACGCTCGGACTGACCCGAGCGAATTGAAAAGACAAAACGCTCGAGTCAGAACTAAAAGATCTTATGTGAGTTAAATTAACAGAAATAAATATGAGTGCAGTAACTCAAGAGATGCTCGGGATTTACATCTCCTAAGGATCCATTAAACTATTTACTATGTAGTATATTGCGCTATTATAATAGTGTCTATTTTTAAAATAAACTTACTTTTAAATAGCGTTAAGGGGTTACCCATATAGCCCTTAACACAAAATATATTCCCATAGTCTATACAGTACCGTAATCTCCCCCGTACTGGGCGTCGTCAGAGGGCACTCCATAGGTATGGTACAAAACCAAAATCGTATAAGGCGCGCTAGGGTAGGTGACACGGCACAACTAGGCAATGCCAGGGTAGATATACCAATTGCTATCCGGGCTGATGGAAACGCATAGCCGCAGCTACCGCCCACCTCGAACAAACTCCCCCAAAAATAAAAGTAAGAGTGGCCACTGAAACAATCCAAGGTCAAAGTATAATATCGAAGAGGAGTGTCCGATCAGAGGAATGACCCCATTGGCCCGAGAATCGCTCCTGTTTTAGCCACCTTATGCCAACTCACGAGAGTCGGGTCCACGTATTTACCTTACAGGAAACGCCGCCACCAACCTACTTCATTCTGGAATCTCCACCGCATACACGGTTAGTCAAAGTGATTTTCGGTATCGACGGAGAGTATGTCCATATCTGATCCCGGTCTCTTTGCCAACCAATCGTTATTATAACATCGCGGTCATTTAAAATAGTTTATACTTAAAAACTAGAATAAAAATTCCATTTCAATACTATGAATACGATATCATCTTAAAACCTAAAACAATATGATATCATTTTATCCAAATATATTTCTTTTCCAAAGTCATACTGCATTAAAATTTAAAATATCTGGAAACCAAATATTTGACTTATACTTTCAAAGCATAATATTTCGAAATTCATATATTTTAAAACCATAACTTCTAAAACTTGAATGGTTTGGATATTCAACGGTATATAAAATAAATTGTTTGACTTTATGGTTACTTTGTAAAGAAAATAATTTCCATGGCTTTACAAATATATTTCTTTATTTAAAGTCTAAACCAAAATTTAAATATCACTTTCAAGTTCCAAAACCACTTCAATTTCTATATATATATATATATATATATATATATATATATATATATATATATATATAGACACACACACACACACATTTGGAGTAATAATATTTCAAACTAAAGTTGGAATTTATTCTTTCAACAAATTAAATGCTCTATTATTTAGTCTTGAATATTCACATAAATCCATAAATAAAACTCCAATTTTTTTAGCAATTAAATATTTTCTTCAATTTAATTATACTAGAATATTCATTTTAAATTTATCTTGGAAAAATCTAGTTATAAATATCATATCTTAAAATTTCCAACTTAAACATTTAACATATAATATAAATCATCAAACTCCATTTCCTCAATTTTTCCATTTTTATTTAAGAGATTTATACACAGCTTAAATTCAAAATTTCTAACTTCATATGTATATATATATAGAAGAAAATATCAAAATTAACTTATTATAAACCGTATCATCCAAACCATAAAAATCACTTTAAAATATTTTATATATAGACCACGGTGCCTGTATAAAATTTTCTATCCTATGGTCAAGCGATACGGATATTTATCATTTCAATCCGCAATTTAAAAGATATAAAATTTTGCAGTTGTATATCATTTCAAACCACAATCCCGAATGAAATGAAAAATGCATGATAACTTGCAGTTTAATGATATGAAACAAAACATCCATTCATCCATCATCAATCATCAACCAAATTATCTTAAACATCATCAGTTTAAACAAACATCAATATATGGCATATACAATATAACATGAAATAATTGGCAGTTATTAATTAAAATTTCATATTCAATTAAATTTATAACTGTTTAACTAGCAGTTTATATGCAAATAAATAAATTCTAACTGTCAATTAATATGCAATAAATGAATTAAATTGACAGTTAAATTTAATAAATGCGAATTAACCGATATGCTGAATAAAACATGCCAAACAATCATAAATAAATTTCTACTCATATCTAAAATAAATTTAACAAACATAAAACTTTTAGAAGTTGTGAGTGAGTTAAAACACTCACTTTTTGAATTTAAATCGAATTTAAATTCATTTTATACTCAAAAATCCAACGGTCTCCAAATCTGTCCAAACCAGCGTCATCAGATCCAGAATTTAATTACGATCCTAACAAAAGAAATTTCGCGCGAAACGGGTAACGTATGAAAAAGTTGTTCAATTTTAATGAGTTGAAACAAAAATTAAATAAAACAAAATTAAACAACAACCTAATTAAAGCTTGCCACGTCATAAAGCTTCTTCTCAACTCACGTATGCTCGTCCAGGGAATGAACCCATTTCAACGCACGCCCTCCCAATCTTTGACCGTGCCTTTAGACCGCCCTAGGCCACCAGATGGTGACGCGCCTCCACCATTACGACTTCCCTAGCCGAGCTCTCCAATACCCAGAAACCAATTTGCAAATAGTCGCTCCAAATCAAAACGCCCAAATTGACTTAGGTTTCGTATTTCCTGATTTTGACCGCGATTTGGCGCTAACTCGAGTATCGATTTCGAAAACAGAGACTGCGCGTAGATTCGTATGGATGAAAACTACAACATATATTTTTTTGGAATTTTTCTGAGATGTTTGAATTTTCATTTGAAATTTGAATAGAAATAGATATAGGTTTGCATCCATTTGAGCAGGAGAAGGAGTTGAAGAAAAGAACGTACAGACAAATGATAGAAGATGGAGGCTAGGGTTTTTGATCGTCTATTTATAGATAGATCGCAAAAGAATAGGTGTGCACGAATTTTAACGTGCAAACGGAAGTGGTCCCAAAAGATAAATAATATTAATTACACATGTTACGGATTTAGGAAATAAATAAATTCCTTATCATTTACATTTTATTTTAACGTATATACAAATGTAAATCTAGACGTTTCGTTTACGTTTCAAAATATATCCACAATTTTATTAATTTCCAAATTGATCTAAACAAATTTAGATGTAAATTAAAAGCTGATAAGTCTATCCATTGCAGTGTTAATTTCTCCACTTCCTTATATTTATAAATTATAAATTAAGTTTTCAAAAACCTAATTTTGATTTTCAAACTTTTATATACTCATCTTTTACCAGTAATAAGGATGCATTAACATTTGTTCATGGTTTCACCTTATTATCCTCAAATTCCATTTTAATTTTCAATAATTACAATTGTTGAATGTTGATACTTTAATTAAATTTATACATCTTGCTTTCTATAACCTATATCAACAAATGGTCCAATTATAAATAGAATTAGCATTAACTTCATCTTATAGGATTAACTATTCCAATTACAAAACAAATCTATGCTAACTGCCCGATTTAAGTCAATTAATTGTAATTGAGTCTACATTAAATGTTATAAATTATAAATTGGAACCTCAATAAAGTCGCTTATTGATTTAAAATCTTTCTATTCAGTAAATAGACATTTTATGGGTATAAATAACATTTGAATTATAACACAAGTCATTAGTGCATGCTTCATTTCTTATAAACTCCCCTTTATTAACTAGAACACATTAACCAAAACAAAATAATTAACTTAGACTTATTTCAATCGATTGCCATTCTTAACTTATCATACTCAAAATGGTTAACCTAAATAATTGTTACCCTTTTACATTCAAACTCACTTACAACCATCATTACAACAATGTTGCCATAGATTTAGATTTAATTAAATAAATTAGATAAATGGGTAAAGTTTTGTAATTATCACTAATGCCAAATATATATGCATTTACTACTACTTATTATCATGAATTCATTTATTAATTTACTAGTTGCCTTTGTCTTCTTATATCCTATTTGCTACCAAACTTTCTATTCTTAAATCTATACTCCCATTGATTTATTAAATTTGCACTTATTATGCATACTTTTAGCAACTCATATATACTTTGCATCTATTCCCCAAATTTCACATTCTATTGTTACATAAATTTGCATTGATTACTATTTATTATTACTTTACTGATAAATTAGATATTTGCATTGGTTTTGCTTATGCTAAATTAATTTCCCATAATAAATAAGATTTCAAAACAATCAATAACATTTCCTTAGCCCAAACCCCGTTTACCAATTATTTTCCTTCAATAATTCATGTTGCTATAAATACGTACATTTACACTTTATAGTTATTCTAGTATACCTATTCCAACACTCTTAACCCTTATCTTTACGTTCACCCACTTGTAATATTAATTATATTTATTACAATTCAATGTTGGCATTTATTACTATTAATTTATACAATGTTTATTGCCCTTATTTCAATTTCTTCCTTTTCAATTGCTACTCTACTATTCACAGTTTCTTTTGTATACTCCTTTCCTATATAATCCAACATACACAAATTCCAATTAAATCCAATTATTACCTTTAAATAAAACATAACATTCGAATACCTCTTATTAAATTGGAATGTTTCATTTAAGTTTATAATTGATCCACTTGTATTAACATAAATTTTTATTTTCAAACTTTTTTCCCATTTACGGTTAATCAATGTTATTTTACATTAACCAATTTTAATATTCACCTTTAATTTCACATTTTCAAAGTATATCTAGGAAAAATCTTTCCACCGCTTAATTTACTGAATCTCATGCAGTCTTACTATAAATAAGTTTTAAATTACCATTACTGTACATTCAGTTACTATCCAAAGTATTTATTCATAAATCAATTCGATATATACGTTTGTTTCCTTCTATTTGATTCATACCTAGTATACATTTCCTAAATCCTGTTTCATTACCTTCATTAAATGGTTATCGCATTGAGATCAAATTTATTAGCTTATATCGCATTATTACCATTAATTAAAATTAGCTTACGAAATTTTTTTTTATTCAATACTCTAAATAAATAACATATTATTCCATAATTACACTTGTTTTCACATATTCCATTCAAAAATTCAACCACAAAAATTACATTATTTTATTGAATTGGAAATCTCATTTTAAATTGTTAACTTTTAATAAGAACAAATGGCAACACCAAATTCCTAACATTCATTTTATTAAAAATTATGGAAAATATGACAAATTTAGTTAATGAAATTTTCGGGTCGTTACAATTCCTTACTGAACAGTTTCGAACAAGATAAACCCCGCGGTTGTAGCTAGCAACCGCCCACACAGCCGAAATAAGAAGGGACATCTAGACAAGGGAAATATCTTGTCCTGCTTGGGCATGACCCACCTAACCTTGCTGCATCTCCCCTGTTTTAGCCATTCCCGGTTGATGAGGCTTGAGGCTGCGATTACCTTTCAGGACATATCACTTAGAATGCTCATCGTTCGCCTGATGATGTGCTGAAAGCATTCAATCCATACAAGTTCGTTCCGGGTTCGAACGAAACCGAAGGCATTATCTCGTCACACTCTTTTTGGAATCACCCTCAAAGTCAACGACGATAACCCTTGCATTCTGAAAACACCATCTCGATCTTCATTTCAGAATTCACGACCTATATTTAAATTGGATCGATGTGGTTTCAGAATATCAATTGGATACCCGATCCTTGTCTCATCGAAATCCAAACGCCATTTTAAGGGCCAAGTTTTCTAATTAACTTTAACAGTTTAAATAATTTAAATTCAACAATTGAATTAACATAGCATTTATCACAGAGAAAACATATACAAGCATCATAGATATAACATAACATATCACAGAGCATCACAAAATATCATCACATAAATATCACAATCAGATATTCAATATAACAATTCCGCAAGCAGCCATCTTTAAGTCTTATTTATAATTAATTCAATTTAGAATTAATTACCTGAGAGTTAACCACTTAACTCTGTTTAATTAATCATTAATTAACAAATAATTACTTATTTCATTTCAAATTGTTCAATTGATGATTTCTTAATTAATTATTAAGTCTTAATTACATTTTATTTCACACTATTAATTAATTACTTCCTTACTCAAGTGATTTAACTTTAGTTACTTAATTAACTGTTCACTGACCATTAATTTATATCTTTGATTATTTATTAAAAAAAACATAATTATCCAATTCTTATCTGCTAATTACTTAATTAATCAATAGTTAATTCTTAATCAAGTTACTTAATTAATTAACTATTAATTTAAAATTAAACTACTTGATTAATTAACTATTAATTCATTAATTAACTTAAGTAGTTAATTACCCTTTTATTTATCACTTAATTATTAAGCAATCCGACTCTAAGTAAAATTTAAAAGTTAATCATTCTTAGTTACTCTGTAAAAATAATTAAACAATATTAATCATTCAACCTAATTAACCCTTTTAAAAGAAAACTTTTTGAAAATCGATATATTGCTAGCTACAAACTTAAATATTATTAAATTCATACTCGTCTTGAAGTAATTGCTTAGTTTAAGAAATAATTAAGTGTTAAAATATTGTTAAGTATTAACTAAGATAGTCAAAACTTGTATTAAGTTTTTAACTTAAACTGTTAAACATTATTTAATTCTACAGTGTTTTAAAACTTGATGTAATCTGTCACTTAACTTACCCCTAAAACGCACGACTGCAGCTTAAAGGAAACCCGAGACTTCCAATGGTAAAACTCGAGTAATGCTTCGGGTTCTTCGTCCATATTCCCCCATGACATTTCCCTATACCCCTCGAAACCTCTTCTTCTTCTTCTTCTTTTTTTAACGAAGTAAATGTATCAGGAAAACAAACTTAGGCACCGGATACACGGACAAAAACCCGAAGCTTCCTCCCCTTTTTACTCGTGCGCGACTCGGGTGAGATGACCGTGACGAAAACTGGCTCGATTCACCGCCGTACACATGCACGGCGGCGCGCGTGGTTCTGATGATCTTCTAGGATCATCGGCATACCACAAATTCCACCAAAACTCGAATTCAAAGCTCGAATCACTCTCAAAGTTTCCAAATTGAAATATGGTCTATTTGTCGAAAAACTGTAAAACCCTCATCAATATTCAAACGCCTCGCGTTCGCCACATGGACCACCGAAGAAGCCCAAAATTCATCCATGCCTCGACAACATGACAAGCTTCCCCACTTCTGAATCGCCTGAAGTTCGATCGCACATAGATCACGCACTCGTCATTTTACTGCATCGTTCAAAAACTTAATAAAAAACCCTAAATCGATCTGGTTACTTAAATTTACTCAATGGAAAATTTATCTGATAATTTTCACAACATTCCCTAAGTTTATGCTGGCTTCTAGTTAAATCTCAACCTTTTAAATTGATCCATTAATCTTAAATTTGTAAAAATGCAAATTTTACTCAATTATTAACTGCTCCTAAATTACCTATCTGTAATTCTTGATTTTTGGTTTAAAAATCATATCTTGCAATATGAATCCAATATAAAATCTTGAATCAATATTTTACAACAACCGAATTTCATCAATCATCACATGATTACCTGTATACTAACATTACAGTGGTATTCTTTATAAAGATAGTTTAATCAACTTTCTAAAAATCTTAAACTGAAACTTATCATCTTGTTTGTTGAGAAATCGAAGCTAATCGATGATTTAAATGATGGCAATTTGAGTATACGAACCAATATGCAACCTGTATCAAGTTCCAGAGAACACAGAGCATACAAATTCATATGCAAACTAAAGCATAAATAAAAAGTTTATAATTAATGTCTGAACTGTTTTAATTAACTTAACTTTCAAAAATTAAGTTTACTCACTTGCACAATTTCTGAACAAAGAACAATTTTGATGTTAATTATCTGAAACTTGAAACTGCCTGGAATTCCTTGATTTGAATAAAGATTTGAGTTTTGGTTCCTTCTTTTTCTTCTTTTTATTTTCCCCAGGTTTTGTTATATGTTTGTTGAACGAACGAGAACTAAAAAGCAACTGCATATATATATATATGAGATAACAGTAGTATGAAGGAAGTATTATCTGGACATGCTGTTCCTCTGCCTTGCTTTATTTTAACCAGATTTGCTATATATTTTGAAGTGACAAATATTTGGCTGAGTTGATAGTAATTAATGCTTTTTTGCCTAATATGTTTGCATATCATAATCAAGATTTGCTGCATATATAGATATTTATATGTACTTATTCACTCTGCAGTTAAACATATGGCTTGCATATGAAGATATCTGGATAAAATCATTATTATTTTTTGTTAACCTCTAGTTTGAATGGTCTATATACATATGGTCAGATTTTACTTTTCATACTTATTTGTCTGGTACAAAAATATTTGTTTTGAACAAAAGAGTAGCTGAGTTGCTGGCAATTAATGCTTTGCTTCATAAAATGTTTGCATAATTATTAATATGTTTATACTGTAAAGATATTTGTAAGTGTACAACTTGCAGGTAAATATTTGGCTTGTATATGGAGCTATATTTTTTATTTATTTTGGAAACATACATTTTCAGTTTGACTTTGGTCATGTAGATGTAGATATTTTGCATGAAAACATTTTTGTTCATTTCTTCTGGTTGAAATAGTTTATATGCATATGTTTGTGTTTGATCCTATATTAATTTTGGTTTTATTTTACTGATATACTTTGTTCTTATTTTACTTTATACTTGTGTTTTATTTTATTTTTATTTTAGCTTATACACTTAACAGATTGACGGTCGTTTTGTATATAAAGATATTTGTTCTAGCTTGAAAAATTCATGTGGTTAGTAACTTATATTGGTTTGTATTCGTATTTTGGCTATCAATATTCAAATGATATTCATCTGCTTTCTTACTTATTTATATTTGTATTTATATTTTGATTATCAATATTTACATTACATTCTTAAGTTTTACTTATATTTAATATTTATTGTAACGACCCGATATTTTCAACCATTCGCATCCGCACATGTCGGACTTGAATTGCTCAAAATACCGCGTTGTAAATAAAATTTGGCAAATCTCAGAATATACAATAAATACATAATCACAGATCACAGACACAGAGTATTTAATAATGCAGCGGAATTTAAAAGAAATAGTAGTTCATGAAGCTACTATATAAAAATAAGATACATCAGAGTTAAACATGATACAACAAAAAGTAACAAGATACATCAGGTACAAATCAGAATACATCACTGAAATCACTGGATACAGAAAGCAAAATAGATGGCTGGATCTTCAAGGAAAGCTCCAACTCCGAAGGTGAATCTTGAATGCTAACTCACTCAATCTGACTCGAGCGTAAAGCAAAATACAAAACACTCGAGTCAGGACATAAATACTTATGAACTGTAAATAAACTCAAGTGAACAGTAACAAAAATGCATCGGTAACTTAAAGGATGCTTGGGATCGCTTATCCTTTAAGGATCCGTTAAACTATTTACTATGTAGTAATATTGCACTACTATAATAACGTCTACAGTAAAATAAACATACTTTTAAATAGCGTTCCGGGCTACCCATATCACCCTTCACACATAATAGTCCCATTAGTCCATCCAATATCATGCCATCTCCACTCTGGGTGACTGTCAGAGGATACCACACGGGCTACGGGAGAAAAACAAACTCGTAGTAAAGGCTCGGTATGGTAGGTGACACGGCACACAAGGCAATGCCAGGGTAGATATACCAATTACGCACACGGGCTGGTGGTAACGCAGCAGCCACATACGCCCACCTCAGAACACACTCCCATATCAAAATCGGAGGATGGCCATCTAATCAATCACCAGTAAGAGTATAGTATCGAAGGAATGTGTCCGATCGGAGGAATGACCTCACTTGGCCCGAGATCGCTCATGTTTTAGCCACCTTATGCCAACTCACGGGATTTTGTTCCACGTAATATACCTCAAGAACGTCGCCACCATCCTACTTCATTCTGGAATCTCCACCGCGTACAAGGTTGTTAAAGTGGTTTTCGGAGTTGGCAGAGAGTATGACAACTTCCGATCCCGGTCTCTTTAACAACCAAACGTTATTATAACGCCGTGGTCATTTCAAAATAGTTTATACTTTAAAAAGATCAAATCATTTCATTTAAAACTATATTTCATTCAAAATAGTTTATACTTCGAAACCAAAACCATTTTTATTTCAAAACTATTTATTCAATCAAAATAGTTTATACTTCAAAACCAAAAACATTTCAAACATATATTCATTTCAAAATCATAATATTTTCAAAGTATAACTCTGTCGAAACCAAAAATACTTGAAACAATTACACTTTGAAAATCATAACATTTCAAAATCATACATTTGAAATCATGGGATATTCATTTAATTCTTTACATTTTACAATTCATTCAATTAATCCCAAATTTTCAATTCCCAACTTAATTCAATTCAAACCATCAATTTCAATTAAATTTCCCAATAACCATTTCAAATCATATCATTTTCAAATATAGATTTGATCCACAAATTAAACTATTCAATTTTTAATAAATTTCAAAGCTTTAATATCCCGCATTTCAAAACCAAATTTTATAATTTCATATATCTCAAATCTAGTTTCATTATTACTTAGTTTTGAAATATTCATTTCATAAATCCAACATTATTTAAATAAACTCAATTTACAATTAAACTAAATATCCTTTCATACCAATATAAACTTCAAATATTCATTTATCAAAAGTACATATCATTCTAATTCATATTCTTTATCAAAATAAAGATCAAATCATTTCCAAACCTTATTATCAAATCATTATTTGAATTCAAAATTCAAATACTCAAATTTAAATATCATTTTTAAATCAAATAAGTCATTCATTTGTTATTTCAAGTATCATTACAAAATACATTAAAAGTTCCATTCAAAAATTCATTTATCTCATTACATTTCATTCCATTTAACACATAACCAAGTAAACCTTACTTAAATTCAAATTCAAATTTAAATTCCTTAAAAATTCAAATTTAAATATTAAAATATATTCGAAACTTCTTAAATTTCACAATTAATCAATTTTCAAATTTTAAATCATTTAACACTTTAAAATATAACTCAAACAGTGTTAAAAACTCTAACATTTCAAACATTGTCAAATTATAGCGACGACATCATTTATAAAGTGCTATCGTAGCTTATAGCTTCCAAAAATGGTTTAGTTCAAGAATAACGGCATTTATAAAATGTCGTAATAGATATTTAGTTATTTCAAACATAGTTAGATTCAAAACAATAGCATTTAAAAATGCTGTCAAAAGACTACAACATTTTGAAAATGCTATGAATTCCAGATTTCACTTTAGCTTTTCAAAAAAAAAAAACTCCAAATTTTTATTATAACTTAAAAATCATATTTCTAAACTTCAAAATTTCACATTTAAAATCATTTTAACATATGATTTAACACAACAAAATTTTTAGATCAAATATTCAATTTAAAAACTCCATTCATTTATTAAGTCAAAATTCACTGTTTATTAACATATAATTTAAATAAAACTTAAAATTTTACTTCATATATAATTTTAAAACTTTAAATTTAATTTCCATTATTTATTTACATTTTAAAATAAAATTTAAAGTCTAAAATCTCAATTATTTCACATTTACGTACTCAAATTCACAATTTCAAGACTTAATATTTAATTTTCTTAAAACCATAAAAAATATATTTTTAAATCAAAATTTCATACTTTTAAAAATACATATTTTAATAAATATCATTTAAAAATATACCACGGGGTCTGTATATAATTTTCTAACCTAGGTCAAGTGATACAGATATATATCATTTCAATCCGCAGTTTACGAAGAAAACCCGGGTTCTATCATTTCAAACCCGCAATCCCAAGTCAAATAAAATACAATAAAAATCGCTTAGGCCTATCATTTCAGCCCATAACGATTTTTCCCTAATCTAAAGTCCGTTTGGGTATGTATCATTTCAACCCATAGTGATTCTATTCTAACAGGGAACTTGCAGTGTGAATATATGCATAAACAATATAAACAATGTCAGTGTCACAATATAATGTCATATATCACATGTCAGGTGATAATTAACAATTTTAACATGGTAATAACATAGCATAGCATATCATATGATCATATCATTAACTTGCATAACATTTTATATTACTAAACACTTGTCATCAATTCACTATTTCATAAGTATAAATGTCAGAGTGAGAAAGACTCACCTTTTACGAAGCTAGAGACAAACAACACAAACAAGAGCGATTCCAAAGGTACGACAAGCACGATTTGATTTGAATTGATGGAGACCCTTGTAAACAACACAAAATATAACATACATAAGCACAAATATAGATATCGACATACAAATATAATCAACAACTTTAGTTTGCAGAACAGTTGCAAAACAAGAGAGATGACCAAACCTTAGAAGCAAAAGACTTGCACACGACAACATAAGCTTGTCACATGATCAAATGGGCTTGACCTCACCACACTAGGCTCAGCCTAGGTGTCAAAACGGCTCGGCCATGGCCTAGAGACAAGGCTTAGGGCATGAAAGTGGAAGTTAAAGGCAAAACAAGTGGAAAGTAAAGGAGGCAAGGGGTTTGGGTCAAGGAATGGAAGGTTTTGGTGTACATAGGCTCGGCCTATGGTCCTATGGGCTCGGCCTGGTGCATCTTCAGGTCAGGTCAGAGATGATAATGATGGCTATTGGTCATGGAAGTATGTGGTGGTGGTGTTAGAGGTGGTGGCCAAGGCTAAACATGAAGGAAATGGGAATACAAGGCTCGGTTAGGCAATATTTGGAGTTTTAAGCAAAGTTTTGTGGAGATGGCTTCAATTGGATGGCATGGTTTGTCATGGTCAGAGGAGGAGGAGATGTTTGCTGCTGTAGATGGTGGAGGAGATGGTCAGTGGTGATGGAGGGGAAGTGGGGCCGAGCAAGCAAGAGGAAGAGGAAGGCTAAATCAATGAAGAAGAGGGAAAAAATGGAAGAAAGAAGCCATTAGCTTGCAATTTTTTCTCAATATGATGTAGCCGTGAGTTTGAAATGAGGAGAAAGATATTTTTCACGTGAATTGAAGATGAGAAACATGGCTATAGGGTAGAGGGATGTACGGCTTAAGCAAGGAGAGGAAAAGGCAAAAGCAAATGAAGAGGCGGAAAAACGAAGAGCCTTGAGCAACTAAAGAGACACAAACTTTCAAATTTCCATTATTTTCTTTTTAAACCTTATATAACTGAAACATATATATATATAAAATCAGATAAAATACGAAAATTCAGTAAATAAACAAAAATAAATAAATAAATTATTAATTATATATAGTTTAATTAAATAAAACAGCAAAATTTGCAACTAGTCTTGAAAATATGAAAAATAAGTGCAATGAACTTGGGAAAATTTTTATGTACTTAAAAGTATTTATAAATAAAGATAAGAAAACAAAATAAAAAGGAAATCACAAAAGTAAATAAATAAATTTTAATTTAAATATAGTTTAGATGAAGAAAATAGTAGAAAAATGGAAACTAACCTTTAAAAATAGAAAATAAATTCAATGAGCTTTGGACAAATTCAAACATCACTTTAAAATATTCAAAAGGTAAAAATATATGTAACATAACATATAATGCAATTTAAAATAATATATGACAATTAAAATGATTATTTATATAATTTAATATAAAAAGTAGTGTTAAATAAAACAATTTACACCCAATTTTGTAAAAAGCATAACTTTCACAATATTATTCGGATTTCAACGAAACGAAAAGCAGTGTTCTTGAAATTTTATTTACTTTAATAATAAAAGAAAAAATTAAAGTTTTCAAACTTTTAAAATTTAAATTTAAAAGTAAAAGTTTGACCAGATTGACCAAAATTCACATTTTCTGGAAATATTCAATTTATGCATGATTGAAATTCTAATCCACATCAAAATCAACATTATATTTCAATTAACAAAATATATTCATTTTAATAAATAAAATAAAGTTTTTAAATTAGGAATTTAAATTAAAATGATTAAAATATACAATTACAATAATCAGAAAATACAGGGTTGTTACACTCTCCCCCACTCAAAACTTTTCGTCCCCAAAAAGGAATGAGGTACGGGAAAGCACAGAAAAAGATAGAATGAAATAGTATTAAGACAAGATGACAAGAAGATTAAAATTATACCTGATAACTGTTGCTATAGGTAAGTTTAACACGATGGAGGTGATCAAATCAAGAACACAAACACGAAAAATCCTCTAGAGTCTGAATCACCCCTTTCACTTGACCGACGGTCTATGAATGGAAAAACAGTGTTCAGATCCAGATGAGTAACAAAGATTATCAAAGATTACAGAAAGATTTCTAAACAGACTGGTATAAACAATAGCCTTCCCATTCTGTAACAAGATAAGAGAAATAAGGACAACCAAAAGATAGTTTGAAAACAAAATAAGATAATAAATTTGAATCATAATGCTTTGAAATCATAATACTTCAAAGATGTTATTATTTGGAAACCATACTTCTAAAAATCATAACACTCTTAAAATAATCTTCATTTAAACCATTTAAATTCAAGGTAAAATAATATTCATTTCAAAGTTGTAACATTTCTAAGTTCATTCACTCAATTATAAAATTCCCAAAACATTGTATTTTTAGAAACAGCAGCACTTATAATATGCTACAGTAGATATATTAGTATTTCAAGTCAGTTCAATTTTAGAAATATTCATTTGGATTTCATATAACTTATGATTTATTAAAAACAAACTTTTATGAATGGAATATCCAAATAAACTATACTTCATTTATTAAGTCAAAAGCTCACTACTTTAGTTAGCTCTTAATTTAACACATAACCTAACACTCATTTAAAATACCCATTTCATAAATAGATAGTCCTTTAATAAGTTACACTTAAAATTCCATTTGAAAACCAAATTCTTAATTATCAAATTTTAGTGATATTAAAAAAAAATACAATTTTCTATTTAAATCACAATTATTCATTTTTCAAGACATATCTATTACATAAATAAAATATTCTTAGGTTAGACTTAAGGTTCCATATTAAATCAAATTTGATTATTAAGTTATTTAAATAAAAAAAATTAAATTCCTTTTTCTTTATTTACCTCTACTAATCTTTTATAACTAAAATTTAAGTGTATAACATTTATTATAACCACTCAAATTTTATTTATAAAATCCTTTTATATTGTATATTGTCTAATTACATTGTTAACTTTTAAAAATTAAGGTAAGTTATATTGGAATGAAATTGTGTGTTATACAAATAAAACTTTCAAATTCAATTATCTCAAGTTTGAATCATTTATCCAAATTTTTAAATAAAATTTTCTTCTTTCATAATTGAAATTATTCTTTAAGATAGAATTTAAGAATTAAATTTCCGATTCCATTCAAACCATTTAGAGATAAGTAATAATATATAAATAAAATGTCAAATCAAATTTCAATCATATATCTATATATATAAAAATCAAGTCATATTTTAGAAATTCAAATCAATTAAATTCCCAAAACAAAGCTGTAGTAAGACTACAGAACTGTCTCTTCACTTCGAAACTCGAAAATGAATGTCGATGATGCTGCAGTCATCACCAAAATTATTTTCCAGCGACAAAGAGAAGAGCACTAAATTTAAATTTAAAATTCTTTGGAAACAAATTTCTATTCGAAAATACTTTAAATAATATATCCTTTAAAACTTTAAACACAAAGTTTGAAATACATTGGGAATTAAATTCTCAAATTCTTGTTTTAAATTAATGCCAGTTCCCAAATAAATTTATAAACAACTATTTATAAATTCATTTGCAGAACAATAAATGATAAATCAAGTATTATCATTTCAAATTATCAATTTAAATCAATTTATTAAGTTCCATAAATTTACTTATATATCAAAATTTATTTCATTTCCCAAATTTTTAAAATAATATTGTGTCAGTTTGTTCTGTCAAAGTGTTTTGGAAATCTTATCGATAGCGTTGATCAGACGAATCGATCAGAAACCCAATCCAACATCAACAACTCAAACAACACAATATATAAAACAAAATATAGATTTACAAGTACAATTCGAAATGTTTGGAAACAAAAGACAGGATGATAAAATACAGAATAGGGAGGTGGATAAGCTAAAATAAACCGCGGGCAACCTTAACCGGGTCAACCGTGACTTAAAGAATAAGATCGATGTGGATTTTCTGGGTAAATCTACATTCGACCTCAAAAGATAAAGTTTGGGATAATAGGAGATACTAGCATCTAAACCGAGGATAAATATAAATCTTTGGTGAATCGATGCTAATTGTAAAGGAGTTTCACCCCTTTTACAAGAAAATTAGAACACTGGTGAGACCGCCAATTCACTATAAAGATCATTCGAAGTGGAGTTATGAGATACTCCGAAATCAAATGAAGATGAACAGTGGGGAATAAGAATGGATTTTGGAACCGCAGGGAACGTTCCAAAATTCCAAGGAATCGAGTCAAAAGAAAGAGATTCAACTCGAATGAAAGTGATTCTGTAAATACATCTACTCTATATGCTGAGTTTTGCCTAGAGCCACCAAAGCTCTGATACCAACTGTAGCGACCCGATATTTTCAACCATTCGCATCCGCACATGTCGGACTTGAATTGCTCAAAATACCGCGTTGTAAATAAAATTTGGCAAATCTCAGAATATACAATAAATACATAATCACAGATCACAGACACAGAGTATTTAATAATGCAGCGGAATTTAAAAGAAATAGTAGTTTATGAAGCTACTATATAAAAATAAGATACATCAGAGTTAAACATGATACAACAAAAAGTAACAAGATACATCAGGTACAAATCAGAATACATCACTGAAATCACTGGATATAGAAAGCAAAATAGATGGCTGGATCTTCAAGGAAAGCTCCAACTCTGAAGGTGAATCTTGAATGCTAACTCACTCAATCTGACTCGAGCGTAAAGCAAAATACAAAACACTCGAGTCAGGACATAAATACTTATGAACTGTAAATAAACTCAAGTGAACAGTAACAAAAATGCATCAGTAACTTAAAGGATGCTTGGGATCGTCCATCCTTTAAGGATCCGTTAAACTATTTACTATGTAGTAATATTGCGCTACTATAATAACGTCTACAATAAAATAAACATACTTTTAAATAGCGTTCCGGGCTACCCATATCACCCTTCACACATAATAGTCCCAGTAGTCCATCCAATATCATGCCATCTCCACTCTGGGTGACTGTCAGAGGATATCAGACGGGCTACGGGAGAAAAACAAACTCGTAGTAAAGGCTCGGTATGGTAGGTGACACGACACACAAGGCAATGCCAGGGTAGATATACCAATTACGCACACGGGCTGGTGGTAACGCAGCAGCCACATACGTCCACCTCGGAACACACTCCCATATCAAAATCGAAGGATGGCCATCTAATCAATCACCAGTAAGAGTATAGTATCGAAGGAATGTGTCCGATCGGAGGAATGACCTCACTTGGCCCGAGATCGCTCCTATTTTAGCCACCTTATGCCAACTCACGGGAGTTGGGTCCACGTAATATACCTCAAGAACGTCGCCACCATCCTACTTCATTCTGGAATCTCCACCGCGTACACGGTTGTTAAAGTGGTTTTCGGAGTTGGCAGAGAGTATGACAACTTCCGATCCCGGTCTCTATAACAACCAAACGTTATTATAACGCCGTGGTCATTTCAAAATACTTTATACTTTAAAAAGATCAAATCATTTCATTTCATACTATATTTCTTTCAAAATAGTTTATACTTCGAAACCAAAACCATTTTTGTTTCAAAACTATTTATTCAATCAAATTAGTTTATACTTCAAAACCAAAAACATTTCAAACATATATTCATTTCAAAATCATAATATTTTCAAAGTATAACTCTTTCGAAACCAAAAATACTTGAAACAATTACACTTTGAAAATCATAACATTTCAAAATCATACATTTGAAATCATGGGATATTCATTTAATTCTTTACATTTTACAATTCATTCAATTAATCCCAAATTTTCAATTTCCAACTTAATTCTATTCAAACCATCGGTTTCAATTAAATTTCCCAATAACCATTTCAAATCATATCATTTTCAAATATAGATTTGATCCACAAATTAAACTATTCAATTTTTAATAAATTTCAAAGCTTTAATATCGCGCATTTCAAAACTAAATTTTATAATTTCATATATCTCAAATCTAGTTTCATTATTACTTAGTTTTGAAATATTCATTTCATAAATCCAATATTATTTAAATAAACTCAATTTACAATTAAACTAAATATCCTTTCATACCAATATAAACTTCAAATATTCATTTATCAAAAGTACATACCATTCTAATTCATATTCTTTATCAAAATAAAGATCAAATCATTTCCAAACCTTATTATCAAATCATTATTTGAATTCAAATTCAAATACTCAAATTTAAATATCATTTTTAAATCAAATAAGTCATTCATTTGTTATTTCAAGTATCATTACAAAATACATTAAAAATTCCATTCAAAAATTCATTTATCTTATTACATTTCATTCCATTTAACACATAACCAAGTAAACCTTACTTAAATTCGAATTCAAATTTAAATTCCTTAAAAATTCAAATTTAAATATTAAAATATATTCCAAACTTCTTAAATTTCACAATTAATCAATTTCCAAAATTTAAATCATTTAACACTTTAAAATATAACTCAAATAGTGTTAAAAACTATAACATTTCAAACATTGTCAAATTATAGCGACGACGGTATTTATAAAGTGCTATCGTGGCTTATAGCTTCCGAAAATGGTTTAGTTCAAGAATAACGGCATTTATAAAATATCGTAATAGATATTTAGTTATTTCAAACATTGTTAGATTCAAAACAATAGCATTTAAAAATGCTGTCAAAAGACTACAACATTTTGAAAATGCTATGAATTCCAGATTTCATTTTAGCTTTTCAAAAAAAAAACTCCAAATTTTTATTATAACTTAAAAATCATATTTCTAGACTTCAAAATTTCACATTTAAAATCATTTTAACATATGATTTAACACAACAAAATTTTTAGATCAAATATTCAATTTAAAAACTCCATTCATTTATTAAGTCAAAATTCACTGTTTATTAACATATAATTTAAATAAAACTTAAAATTTTACTTCATATATAATTTTAAAACTTTAAATTTAATTTCCATTATTTATTTACATTTTAAAATAAAATTTAAAGTCTAAAATCTCAATTATTTCACATTTACGTACTCAAATTCACAATTTCAAGACTTAATATTTAATTTTCTTAAAACCATAAAATATATATTTTTAAATCAAAATTTCATACTTTTAAATATACATATTTTAATAAATATCATTTAAAAATATACCACGGGGTCTGTATATAATTTTCTAACCTAGGTCAAGTGATACGGATATATATCATCTCAATCCGCAGTTTACAAAGAAAACCCGGGTTCTAGCATTTCAAACCCGCAATCCCAAGTCAAATAAAATACAATAAAAATCGCTTAGGCCTATCATTTCAGCCCATAACGATTTTTCCCTAATCTAAAGTCCGTTTGGGTATGTATCATTTTAACCTATAGTGATTCTATTCTAACAGGGAACTTGCAGTGTGAATATATGCATAAACAATATAAACAATGTCAGTGTCACAATATAATGTCATATATCACATGTCAGGTGATAATTAACAGTTTTAACATGGTAATAACATAGCATAGCATATCATATGATCATATCATTAACTTGCATAACATTTTATATTACTAAACACTTGTCATCAATTCACTATTTCATAAGTATAAATGTCAGAGTGAGAAAGACTCACCTTTTACGAAGCTAGAGACAAACAACACACACAAGAGCGATTCCAAAGGCACGACAAGCACGATTTGATTTGAATTGATGGAGACCCTTGTAAACAACACAAAATATAACATACATAAGCACAAATATAGATATCGACATACAAATATAATCAACAACTTTAGTTTGCAGAACAGTTGCAAAACAAGAGAGATGACCAAACCTTAGAAGCAAAAGACTTGCACACGACAACATAAGCTTGTCACATGATCAAATGGGCTTGACCTCACCGCACTAGGCTCAGCTGAGGTGTCAACATGGCTCGGCCATGGCCTAGAGACAAGGCTTAGGGCATGAAAGTGGAAGTTAAAAGCAAAACAAGTGGAAAGTAAAGGAGGCAAGGGGTTTGGGTCAAGGAATGGAAGGTTTTGGTGTATACAGGCTCGGCCTATGGTCCTATGGGCTCGGCCTGGTGCATCTTCAGGTTAGGTCAGAGATGATGATGATGGCTATAGGTCATGGCAGTAAGTGGTGGTGGTGTTAGAGGTGGTGGCCAAGGCTAAACATGAAGGAAATGGGAATACAAGGCTCGGTTAGGCAATATTTGGAGTTTTAAGCAAAGTTTTGTGGAGATGGCTTTAATTGGATGACATGGTTTGTCATGGTCAGAGGAGTAGGAGATGTTTGCTGCTGTAGATGGTGGAGGATATGGTCAGTGGTGATGGAGGGGAAGTGGGGCCGAGCAAGCAAGAGGAAGAGGAAGGCTAAATCAATGAAGAAGAGGGGAAAAATGGAAGAAAGAAGCCATTAGCTTGCAATTTTTTCTCAATATGATGTAGCCGTGAGTTTGAAATGAGGAGAAAGATATTTTTCATGTGAATTGAAGATGAGAAACATGGCTATAGGATAGAGGGATGTACGGCTAAAGCAAGGAGAGGAAAAGGCAAAAGCAAATGAAGAGGCGGAAAAACGAAGAGCCTTGAGCAACTAAAGAGACACAAACTCTTCAAATTTCCATTATTTTCTTTTTAAACCTTATATAACTGAAATATATATATAAAATCAGATAAAATACGAAAATTCAGTAAATAAATAAAAATAAATAAATTAATTATTAATTATATATAGTTTAATTAAATAAAACAGCAAAATTTGCAACTAGTCTTGAAAATATGAAAAATAAGTGCAATGAACTTGGGAAAATTTTTATGTACTTAAAAGTATTTATAAATAAAGATAAGAAAACAAAATAAAAAGGAAATCACAAAAGTAAATAAATAAATTTTAATTTAAATATAGTTTAGATGAAGAAAATAGTAGAAAAATGGAAACTAACCTTTAAAAATAGAAAATAAATTCAATGAGCTTTGGACAAATTCAAACATCACTTTAAAATATTCAAAAGGTAAAAATATATGTAACATAACATATAATACAATTTATAATAATATATGACAATTAAAAATATTATTTATATAATTTAAAATAAAAAGTAGTGTTAAATAAAACAATTTACACCCAATTTTGTAAAAAGCATAACTTTCACAATATTATTCGGATTTCAACGAAACGAAAAGCAGTGTTCTTGAAATTTTATTTACTTTAATAATAAAAGAAAAAATTAAAGTTTTCAAACTTTTAAAATTTAAATTTAAAAGTAAAAGTTTGACCAGATTGACCAAAATTCACATTTTCTGGAAATATTCAATTTATGCATGATTGAAATTCTAATCCACATCAAAATCAACATTTATATTTCAATTAACAAAATATGTTCATTTTAATAAATAAAATAAAGTTTTTAAATTAGGAATTTAAATTAAAATGATTAAAATATACAATTACAATAATCAGAAAATACAGGGTTGTTACATTTATATTTTATATTGATAAACTTTAATTTTATTTAGACATTATCATTCACATCAATATATTTATTAATCACATGTTAATAAGACAAATTATTGTAATTCAATCATATAAGATAAATTTTATTTCAATTTAATTATATAAGAACAATTTATTGTAAATATTATTGAGATTTATTTTAAAATTTTAAATTACTCTCCTTTTTAAAAATATAGTTTATATAAATAAATGGAAGATTTCCAAATCATATTTATTTTAAGATGATCAAGCTACTTTTATTTAATTTAGATCAGATATTCTTAAAATAAACGTGGCCAAAAAATCCAGGGTCGTTACAGTTGTGATTACATGATGATAAATGTCGTTTATATATTTATTACATCATTTGTTATGATATTATATGTATACTGTCATTTTATTTCTGTTAATCACCACTGCAAGTTCCCTATCACTATGGGCTGAAATGATAGGTTCGAGTGATTTTTTTAATGATTTTTATTGCATTTGTTTTACTTGGGATTGTGGGTTTGAAATGATAGAACCCGGATTTTTCTTTTTAAATTACGAATTGAAATGATACATATCTGTATCACTTGACCTAGGTTAGAAAAGTTTATACCGGCCCATGGATAAAAATTTATAATAGTTTCTAAAATTATTATGTATTTTGAATTTATAAATATATGGAAATTTAAATAAAAAGTTGATTTAAAGATTTAAAATATAAAAAAATTATTGGTTTTCTATAAGTTAAAATTTTATAAGTTGATTGTGGTTTTTAATTGTAATGAAAAAAAATCTTTATTTGGTTTTAAATTTGTAATTTAAAGATTTGAAATATAATAAACAACTTCATAATGAAATTTGATTTATTGTGGAATTCTAAATCTAGCCTAGTAGTTGGAATGAATTTTATTCCATGAAGCGGATATGTTTGTATAAATAGGTTTACAGTGATTTTCTATAGGTTAAATTGTATAAGATAATGTATAAAGTGTAAAGTTTTAAATGATGCAAGAAACATGTAAATTTTAACTAATGAAAGAAACGTGTAAAGTTTTATTTAATGAATGAAACGTGTAACGTTTTAATTAATCAAAGAAACAAGTAAAGTCTTAATTAATGAAAGAAACGTGTAAAGTTTTAATTAATGAAAGAAACATGCAAAGTTTTAATTAACAAAAGAAACGTTTAAAGTTTTAATTAAAGCAAGAAACATGCAAAGTTTTAATTAATGAAAGAAACGCGTAAATTTTTAATTAATGAAAGAAACATGCAAAGTTTTAATTAATGAAAGAAACGTGTAAAGTTTTAATTAATGAAAGAAACGTGTAAAGTTCCAGTTAATGAAAGAAACGTGTAAAGTTCTAGTTAATGAAAGAAACGTGTAAAGTTTTAATTAATGAAAGAAACGTGTAAAGTTCTAATTAATGAAAGAAACGTGTAAAGTTTAAATTATTGAAAGAAACATGTAAAGTTTAAATTACAGAAAGAAACATGTAAAGTTTTAATTAATGTAATATTGATTAAATGATAAATGCTCTTTACTGTAAATAAAATGTAAGTTGATAATGTGCATTTGATAATGTAAGTTTTAATTAGTGTAATATTGATTAAAAATTATAAATGCACTTTATTGTAATAAATGTAAGTTAAAACGTACATTTGACATGTAAGTTTTAATTAATGTAATGGTGTATTTTAAATTGATTAAAATGTTAAATGTTCCTTATTGTAATAATAAAATGTAAGTTGATAATGTACATTTGATATGTAAGTTTTAATTAATGTAAATGACATATTTTAAATGATTAAAATAAAAAAGTTTCTTTATTGTAATTGTAACGACCTGGGATATTGACAATATATTTCAATAAATATTTAATCTAATTTAAATGAAATACAAGCTTTTCAATTTTATAAACCGATGGAATTCTGATCATTTATCAGTTATATATGCTCTGTAAAGAAAATTTTGATTTGAAAATTTAAAATGGAATCTTTTAAAAATGTTTAAAACAAATTCTGTCTTATTCACTAAAATCAAAGATTCTATATTATTGATAATTGATCTAATATACATCTAAAATGTAATTGAAATAATAATGTTTAAGTAATAAATAACTTTATCAATGTTACACATAAACATAAAAACATAATTATAAAATATAAGAAGTAACTAGAAATATAAATATACAAATAGAATGTTATAAATAAATGTTTGAAATTTAAATTTACAAATACAGTGTTATAAATCATTGTTTGAAAATTTAATTACAAATAAAATAAAACTAATATGCTAACAATAACTATAATGGTTTTACCCAAACATATAAAATAAGTTTAGTATAAACAATATATATGGTTATAAACCTAAAAATAATAAACATAAGTACAAAAATGTAAATATAAGACATAATGATAAAATATAAGTTATAACTAGAAATATAAAATTTACAAATGCAATGTTATGAATCAAATGCTAGAAAAATCTGAAGTACAAATAACACACAACTAATATAGTCAAAACAATAACTATGTTAACCTTACTCAAACATATAAGATAAGTTAAAAGAACAACCTATAAAATTCATTTTTACAATACAAAACTTTTAACAAAAACTATTTACATTACTGTATAATATATGATCATGTACAATGCAAGAAGACAAGTGTTTACACTATATTCAAGTTTATCTTTATTCTCAAAACAAATATCTTTGTACCAAATTCCAGTGTCAACTGATATTAATTATATGTTAACATGAATGAAAGCATATGCATTAATTAGCACAACTTTGTGTCCAAGCAAATCTTACAGCCGAAATTGCAATATCATTTCATATTGCAAAAAATTTAATACAAAATCAACCTGGTCAAATATGTAAGGCTGTCTGGATACAACCTACAGCTGTTCAAAGCCTTTCTATATATATATACACACACACATCATATTCTTGTGTTCATTTACAAAATTGAACAAAATTTAATAGCAAACCTGAGAAAAAAAAAAGAAAACAAAACTGCAACTTGAACTTAATACAAACAAACTTGTTCAACATCAACAACATCAAAGATTGGAGTTTGGAATTCAAAGCTTGAAGGCTGGGAAACAAAGATCAAGACTGTGTTCATATGGAAACTGAAACTACTCTCTGTTAAATCATTTTAGGTTAGTAAACAACCTATTTCAGAATTTAAGTTGAACTGAATATGTGTGTGACAGGATTTAAATAATGATTGTTTGAGTATTTCCATCAGATTCAACCCTGTATATATATATATATATATATATATATATATATATATATATATATATATATATACACACACACACAAATTTATCTAGGCATTTCTTTATCTCTCTGTATTTGGATTCAGAGTAAAATTCATCAAGAAATTCAATATCCACCTGTTTAATCATTATTAGACTTTGTAGTTTAAACAAAACAAGCTAGATTATACGTGATTTAAGATCTGGAAATATTTTCTAATAGAATAGTGTTTGGTAGCAACTGCAAAATTATTTTTACAGGAAAAAATAAATTTTTGATATGTTCGAGTGTCATGAAACTTAAATTTAATTATATAGCTTGAATTTTTATCAGAAGATAGGATTTTTAAATCAAAAATGGTAATTTTTCATTGAGTTTGCGAAAAGGAATTCGTAAAAGAACTGGAAGTGGGTTCTTGGAAAATTCAGGCGATCGGTGGAACTAGGGGTGACCGGGTTGTGCGAGGTGGTGGAGGAGCCTACTGGGGTAGTGGGAAAAATAGGTGGGGGTGGCCACGATGTCGGAGGCGACGGCGGTGTCGAATTTCCTTTTTTAAACCTAAATTTTCAAGGTGTTGAACATTCGATCGCCGTGACCTCCACAGTTGCGTCGAGTTGCACGGTCGTTTTATGGTTTGTGGGTGGCGACAGGGGTTTCCGGAGGTGCGGCAAACCACCGTGCACGTGCATGGTGGCGTTTGGATGTCCGATGGAGTGTCGTGAGGTCGCATGCTCTTGCTCGAGATTTTTGGGATTTTGCTTCGAGTCGTTCTGGTTCGCGTGCTTGAGTGATTGATACTACGGTTATAATTTATAACATAAGCTTGAAAAAAAAAGAAGGAAAGGATCAGGGAGAAGAAGAAGGAATGGAGGAGGAGTGACACGGGAAAGAACTCGAGGAAATAGGAAAACGGCTCGGGTTTAACACAAGGAAATGAGTAGGGTGCTTCGGGTCTGATGTTTTGCTTAATACTTTAAGTATTTTGATTAACAAAGTTAATATTATAAGTAATGTTAGTTAGTGTCAGGTTAATATTTGATTTAAAAGTTTATTAAAGAAAAGTTTGTAAAGATAGTTAATTAGTATAAGGTAATTATAAATGTAAATTAATTTTGTACTTGAAATTAAATTAATAACTTTAAATTAAATTCGTAAATAGAAATTGACTTTGTGTTAAAATCAATTTTAAACTTAAGAACGTTAGTTAATTACTTAAAGTTAATTAATAAATGGTTGTTAACTTAAGTGATCAATTAAGGATTAAGTGATAAATTAGTTGATAATAAATGATTAATTAATTAATAATAAATGATTAATTAAAATAATTTGTGATGATTAAATTAGCAATTAAATTTTATTAATTAATAATTAAGTTAATTAGTAATTAAGAATCAATTAATTAACCGAGTAATTAAGTAATAATGAATAAAGTTAATAAGTTAATTAATCAGTAATTAATTAAGAATAAAGTAGTTTATTCTTAAGTAATTAATTAAGTTAAGTAAACCAAACTGTTTTGATATGAATTGATAATTCTGTTTGATTGGCTCTAATATCCGTTCGATGATATTCTGTGATATGTTGTGATATATTCTGGATATATCTATGATGACTGTGTATGATTTATCTATGATATCTGTTATGTAAAAGCTTAATATTGAATTACACTGTTTAAGTTAAGTAGACAACTTGGCCCTTAAAATGGCGTTTGCATTTCGATGAGACCGGGACCGGGACCGGGTATCAATTTGATATTCCGAAAACCACATCGATCCAAATTAAATGATAGGTCATGACATATCAAGTGGAGATCGAGATGGTGTTTCAGAATGCAAGGGTTATCGTCGTTAACTCTGAGAGTGATTCCAAAACGAGTGTAACGAGATAATGCCTTCGGTTTCGTTCGAACCCAGAACGAACTTGTATGGATTGAATGCTTTCAGCACATCGTCGGGCGGACGATGAGCATTCTAAGAAATATGTTCTATAAAGGTAATCGCAGCCTCAAGCCTCATCAACCGAGAATGGATAAAACAGAGGAGGTGCAGCAAGGCTAGGTGGGTCATGCCAAGCAGGACGAGGTATACCCCTGTCTAGATGTCCCTTTATTTCGGCTGTGTGGGAAGTTGTTGGCCACAACTACAGGGTTATCTTGTTCGGGACTGTTCAGTAAGGAATGGTTTCGGCCTTGTGTTGTAGGGGATCGAGAGTGATCCTCGGTACGGTGATCTAGGCCCTGTACTGTGACGGGCGGTACCCCAGTAGCCCTGCCATTGTTGGAAACCCATTTTCCCTACGATACCCTATTGTTTTGATTTGTATTACCCACTTTTGTGGCTAGTAGCTGGAATTTAATGAATGTAACAATTTCGTCTATTTTCTATTTACTTGAAAACCCTAGACACTATTATAATATCACTGGATTTCCTATAAAATGTTTTGGTTAGCGTAAGGTAAAAACTTACCCGTATTTATGTGTGGGAAGTCTTACGTGATACCTTTATTTTCAAATGGTTTTCAAAGTTAAACAAATTTAACTCGTTTACTCACACCAGACCCACGTTTGACCCGAAGTTTATATTTTGTTTTTCATAAACTCTTGGGTACTCAAATTTTTATGAGTAGCCAAGTGATAGGTATTTGGAGTATTGATTTTCTGGAGGAGCTTTGGAGAATAAGACTAGACATATGTATCTACCTATATAGTTCCGCTGTGTAGTTAGTGTATGATGTATTTTGGATGTATGTATGGACATATATGTAAATGACAGTCTTGTTGTATGATATTGTATAACTCCGATGTAAGTATAACTATGTAATAGTTATGTGATGTATTATATTTTGTTCCATTCCGTTGCGAGATTCTGATGTTGTTATTCTTTCTTTCTATTCTTTTTTATTTCTATCCCTTTCTTTCTTAATGATGATACGTCTTTCTGGGGTTAGAAAGGCAGGTCATCACAGTTGGTATCAGAGCGATAGGTTGAGCGAGTACCTAGGCTCTTGAGTAATATCTACCTTGAGAGAGTGTATTTGTAATTTTTATATGTATATATATTTATTTCTACCTATTTGTCGGGTTACCTATTCTGGTATTCCAATATAAGTTATAAAGGTAGATAGGATGGTAGTGGTGTGTGTAACACGACTACCAATGGTTGGATTTTGAATGTTGAGGTTGGAAGTGTATCTGTCGAGACTGTAGACCTATTACCGTCTCGAGTGAAACTTTGGGTGGTGTAAGGATTTCATCGATCTCTGAAGGAAACCTGTTAAGGTTCGGAGTTCATTTTTGGAGTGTAAGTTTGGATAAGTTAGAGTTTGGATCTGTCGGATGGGCAGAAGTAAGTTATGATATCTTGATACCTCAGGATGTAGTAGCTGTGTGATTAGACACGGTGATTATGGATGTTTCCGAAGATGTTTCTTTGGAACAAGTTAAGGAAGTATGCTTGCTTCGATGTTGTGGCTAAGTTCAGTGGGAAGTTTTGTTTGATTCTGTTGCTTTCTTGAGTTTTATTTCTCTGGACTCAGTTGAAAAGTTCTTACTTACCCCTAGTTCTGTAGACTGTCCTATCTTGGTAGCTAATCTTATAGGAGGGGTGACCAAATTAGATACTATCTGTCAGGACTTGACGATCTCTTATCTATCCCATAGTTTCTCTTGTGACCCGTATGTGTTAAATTTTAAAGGATTTGATCTTATTTTGGGAATGGATTGGCTGGATAAGTATAGAGCAGTTTTGAATTGTGATAAGAGAACAGTTTCGCTGGGAACTGATTTGGGTAGAATTGCCAGAGTGTCGAGTGATAATTTTGGAATTCACTTGAGCAGTTTTTTGCATGGATTTGAGACTTCTGAAGAGAAGATTGAAGATATCGATGTAGTTCAAGATTTTCCTGATGTTTTTGAAGAAGTTAAGTGTCTGCGTCCACATCGAGAAATAGAGTTCCATATTGATTTGATTCCAGGAGCAATGCCGGTGGTTCAGCCCAGTAGGAGAATGGCTCCTAGGGGGAGAGAGGAGTTAATTAAGCAGACTCAGAATCTTTTGGAGAAGGGGTTGATTAGGCTCAGTTTTTCTTGTTGGGGCTCTGCGGCAGTGTTTGTAACTAAATCGGACGGATCGCTAAGATTCTATGTGAATTATAGAGAATTGAACAAAGTGACTATCCGTAATTAATATCCTCTTCCTCGCATCGATGATCTCTTTGACCAGTTGCATGGAGCTTCTGTCTTTTCTCAACTAGATCTAGCTTCAGGTTTCCATCAGTTGAGGGTAGCTGAAGATAGTATTCCCTTGACTGCATTTAGAGGACCGAATTGTTTCTATGAGAGGTTGGTTATGCCTTTCGGGTTAACCAACGCTCCTGCCTACTTTGTTGACCTCATGAACCGAGTCTTTAGGGATGTGTTGAATAAGTTCGTGCCGGTATTCATTGATGATATCTTGGTCTACTCCAAATCTGAAGAAGAGCACATGCAACATTTGAGAATTGTATTGGAGACTCTGAGGAAGCACGTGTTAAAGGTGAAGTTTTCTGAGTGCCATTTCTGGAAACCAGAAGTTAAATTTTTAGGGCACATTATTTCTGGTGAAGGCATTTCTGTATATCCAGTGAAGGTTGAAACTATTCTGGAATGGAAACAGCCGGAGGCACCGATGGAAGTTCGCAGTTTTCTAGGATTGGCTGGCTACTGCAGAAAATTTATTAAGGATTATTCAAAGATTTCTTCGCATCTGACTAAGCTGACTAGGAAGGGAGCTAAATTCAAGTGGACACCCCAGTGTGAAGAAGCTTTTTAGGAGTTGAAGACAAGGCTAACTAGTGCACCAGTGCTTGCTATTCCGGATGGGAAGAGCAAATTCGAGGTTTATACTGATGCTTGTATGGTTGGTTTAGGAGCATTTCTGATGCAGAATGGAAGGGTAATTGCGTATGCGAGTCAGCAGTTGAAGCCACATGAGAAGAACTACGCTACGCACGATCTTGAATTGTTAGCCATTGTTTTTGCTTTGAAGATTTGGAGACATTATCTTTTGGGAGAGAAATTCGAATTGTTCACGGATCACAAACCGTTGAAATATCTTTTCTCTCAAAGGATCTTAATCTGAGACAGCAGCGGTGGGTCGAATTTCTGGCATCCTATGATTTGGATATTCTGTGCACCCCGGGAAAGGCAAATGTGGTAGCTGATGCTCTTAGCAGAAACACAGTTCTATCTCTTCGGGAAGTCGTTCCATCTCTTATTGAAAGGATTTCAAGCAAGCAAGAATCTAATAAGATGTTGAGAAGGATCATCAAAAGAGTCAAGAAGGGTCAGTGTTCCGGTTTTGAAATCGATGGCTAAGGAACATTAAGGATTAACGGGAGAATTTGTGTTCGAATGATAGGGATCTGAAGCAGGAAGTGTTGTCTAAGAGTCATCATTCCAAATTGAAAATTCATCTGGGAATCTCGAAGATGTATAAGGATATGAAGAGAGTCTTTTGGTGGAAGGGCGTGAAGGAAGATTTAGTTGCTTTTGTGAACAATTGTGCCATCTGCCAACAAGTTAAAGGAGATCAGCAGAAATCAACCGGATTATTACAGCCTTTGGAAATTCCGAATTGGAAGTGGGAGATGATTTCGATGGATTTTATCGATGGTTTGCCTAGAACCAGGATAGGAAATGATGGAATATGGGTTATTGTGGATCGTTTAACTAAGAGTGCCCATTTTATACCGGTTAAGGCAACTCGTACTGCAATTTCACTGGTAGAAATTTTCTTGAAGGAGATAGTCAGATTGCATGGTGTCCCAGTCAGTATAGTAAGTGATCGTGATCCTATTTTCACCAGCAAATTTTGGGAGGCTCTGCAATCAGCACGAACAAATTTGAGATTGAGTACAGCCTATCATCCTCAAACGGACGGACAAACGGAGAGACTGAATCGTATTCTTGAGGATATGCCGTGGGCTTGTGTTTTGGATTCTGGTGGATCGTGGGAAAACCATATTCATCTAGTGGAATTCTCTTATAATAACAGTTATCAGGCAAGTATTAAGATGGCTCCTTATGAAGCTCTGTATGGAAGACCGTGTAGATCTGCATCCTATTGGATTGAATCGAAGGATCGTCTTGTGCTCGGACCCGATCTTATTCGAGAAGCTTCTGCGAAGGTTGAGCTTATCAAGAAAAGGATGAAAGCTACTCAAGATCGTCAGAAGAAATATGCAGATAGAAGACGAAGACCATTGGAATTTGAGATCGGAGATTTGGTTTTTATCAAAGTTTCCCCAATCAAGGGTGCTATAAGGTTCGAAAAGACGGGAAAACTTGCTCCAAGATAGATTGGACCATTTCGAGTGCTGGAAAGAATTGGAGCAGTAGCTTACAGAATTGAATTGCCAGAACGGATATCTAGGATTCATAATGTGTTTCATGTATCACATTTGAGGAAATTTGTTCATGATCAATCACTGGTTGTAGAACCAGTAGTTCAAGAAGATTTGGAAGTAGAACCCAACTTGACTGTGGTCAGAAATCCAGTTCGGATTGTGGATCAAGACGAGAAGCAACTCAGGAGCAAAGTGGTGAGACTAATCAAGGTGCAATGGAGTGAGGATCCCAGAGATTGTACCTGGGAAACTCTCGATAGTTTTAGGAAAGCTTATCCAGATTTATGTCCGGATAACTAGTGATGTTTGTTAGGGTAGACCGTTTGATTCTTTGCTATTTTATGGATGATATGTATGTTCATAAAAGCTTTTGAATTAACCGTTGTTTTAAAATTTCGGGGACGAAATTCTTTTAAGGGGGGAGGAATGTAACGACCCGGGATTTTGGCAATATATTTCAATAAATATTTAATCTAATTTAAATGAAATACAAGCTTTTCAATTTTATAAACTGATGGAATCCTGATCATTTATCGGTTATGTATGCTCTGTAAAGAAAATTTTGATTTGAAAATTTAAAATTGAATCTTTTAAAAATGTTTAAAACAAATTCTGTCTTATTCACTAAAATCAAAGATTCTATATTATTGATATTTGATCTAATATACATCTAAAATGTAATTGAAATAATAATGTTTAAACAATAAATAACTTTATCAATGTTACACATAAACATAAAAACATAATTATAAAATATAAGAAGTAACTAGAAATATAAATATACAAATAGAATGTTATAAATAAATGATTGAAATTTAAATTTACAAATATAGTGTTATAAATCATTGTTTGAAAATTTAATTACAAATAAAACAAAACTAATATGCTAACAATAACTATAATGGCTTTACCCAAACATAAAAAATAAGTTTAGTATAAACAATATATATGGTTATAAACCTAAACATACTAAACATAAGCATAAAAATGTAAATATAAGACATAATGATAAAATATAAGTTATAACTAGAAATATAAAATTTACAAATGCAATGTTATGAATCAAATGCTTGAAAAATATTAAGTACAAATAGCACACAACTAGTATAGTCAAAACAATAACTATGTGAACCTTACTCAAACATACAAGATAGGTTAAAAAGAACAACCTGTAAAATTCATTTGTACAATACAAAACTTTTAACAAAAACTATTTACATAACTGTATAATATATGATCATGTACAATGCAAGAAGACAAGTGTTTACAGCATATTCAAGTTTATCTTTATTCTCAAAACAAATATCTTTGTACCAAATTCGAGTGTCAGCTGATATTAATTATATTTTAACATAAATGAAAGCATATGCATTAATTAGCACAACTTTTTGTCCAAGCAAATCTTGCAGCCGAAATTGCAATATCATTTCATATTGCAGAAAATTTAATACAAAAATCAACCTGGTCAAATATGTAAGGCTGTCTAGATACAACCTACAGCTGTTCAAAGCCTTTCTATATATATATACACATCATATTCTTGTGTTCGTTTACAAAACTGAACAAAACTTAACAGCAGACCTGAGAAGAAAAAAAAGAAAACAAAACTGCAACTTGAACTTAATACAAACAAACTTGTTTAACATCAACAACATCAAAGATTGGAGTTTGGAATTCAAAGCTTGAAGGCTGGGAAAGAAAGATCAAGACTGTGTTCATCTGGAAACTGAAACTACTCTCTGTTAAATCATTTTAGGTTAGTAAACAACCTATTTCAGAATTTAAGTTGAACTGAATATGTGCGTGACAGGATTTAAATAATGATTGTTTGAGTATTTCCATCAGATTCAACCCTGCATATATATACAAATTTATCTGGGCATTTATTTATCTCTCTGTATTTGGATTCAGAGTAAAATTCATCAAGAAATTAAATATCCACCTATTTAATCATTATTGGACTTTGTAGTTTAAACAAAACAAGCTAGATTATACGTAATTTAAGATCTGGAAATATTTTCTAATAGAATAGTGTTTGGTAGCAACTGCAAAATTATTTTTACAGGAAAAACTTAACTTTTTGACATATTCGAGTGTCATGAAACTTAAATTTAATTATATAGCTTGAATTGTTATCAGTAGATAGGATTTTTAAATCAAAAATGGTAATTTTTCATTGAGTTTGCGAAGAGGAATTCATAGATGAACTGGAAGTGGGTTCTTGGAAAATTCAGGCGATCGGTGGAACTAGGGGTGACCGGATTGTGCGAGGTGGTGGAGGAGCCTACTAGGGTAGTGGGAAAAATAGGAGGGGGTGGCCACGACGTCGGAGTCGACGGCGGTGTCGAATTTCCTTTTGTAAACCTAAATTTTTAAGGTGTTGAACATTCGATCTTCGCAACCTCTATAGTGCGTCGAGTTGCACGACATTGGAGGGGGGAAAGAAGCTAGGTGGATGATGGAGCTGTGGTCAGAAGCGCATAGCCTCTGGTGGTCGGAGTGATGATCGCGAAGCTTGTTTCATGGTTGTTCGAACTTTTGGGTTCGAGCTACAAGCGAGATTTTGAATTCGATCAATTCATGGCGGGTTGAGATTTGTTTTCGTATGCACGGTCATTTTATGGTTTGTGGGTGGCGACAGGGGTTGCCGGAGGTGCGGCGAACCACCGTGCACGTGCACGGTGGCGTTTGGATGTCCGATGGAGTGTCGTGATGGTCGCGTGCTCTTGGTCAAGATTTTTGGGGTTTTTCTTCGAGTCGTTCTGGTTCGCGTGCATGAGTGATTGATACTGCAGTTATATTTTATAACATAAGCTTGAAAAAAAAGAAGAGGGAAAGGATTAGGGAGAAGAAGAAGGAGTGGAGGAAGAGTGACACGGGAAAGAACTCGGGGAAACAGGAAAAGGGCTCAGGTTTTACACGAGGAAATGCGTAGGGTGCCTCGGATATGATGTTTTCCTTAATACTTTAAGTATTTTGATTAGCAAAGTTAATATTATAAGTAATGTTAGTTAGTGTCAGGTTAATATTTGATTTAAAAGTTTATTAAAGAAAAGTTTGTAAAGATAGTTAATTAGTATAAGGTAATTATAAATGTAAATTAATTTTATACTTGAAATTAAATTTATAACTTTAAATTAAATTCGTAATTAGAAATTGACTTTGTGTTAAAATCAATTTAAAACTTAAGAACGTTAGTTAATTACTTAAAGTCAATTAATAAATGGTAGTTAACTTAAGTGATTAATTAAGGATTAAATGATAAATTAGTTGATAATAAATGATTAATTAATTAATAATAAATGATTAATTAAAATAATTTGTGATGATTAAATTAGTAATAAAATTTTATTAATTAATAATTAAGTTAATTAATAATTAAGAATCCATTAATTAACTGAGTAATTAAGTAATAATCAATAAAGTTAATAAGTTAATTAATCAGTAATTAATTAAGAATAAAGTAGTTTATTCTTAGGTAATTACTTAAGTTAAGTAAACCAAACTGTTTTGATATGAATTGATAATTCTGTTTGATTGGCTCTAATATCAATTCGATGATATTCTGTGATATGTTGTGATATATTCTGGATATATCTATGATGACTGTATATGATTTAGTTGTGATATCTATTATGTAAATGCTTAACATTGAATTAAACTGTTTAAGTTAAGTAGACAAATTGGCCCTTAAAATGCCGTTTGGATTTCGATGAGACCGGGATCGGGTATCAATTTGATATTCCGAAAACCACATCGATCCAAATTAAACGATAGGTCATGGCATATCAAGTGGAGATCGAGATGGTGTTTCAGAATGCAAGGGTTATCGTCGTTAACTATGAGGGTGATTCCAAAACGAGTGTAACGAGATAATGCCTTTGGTTTCGTTCAAACCCGGAACGAACTTGTATGGATTGAATGCTTTCAGCACATCGTCAGGCGGACGATGAGCATTCTAAGAAATATGTTCTATAAAGGTAATCGCAGCCTCAAGCCTCATCAACCGGGAATGGCTAAAACATGGGAGGTGCAGCAAGGCTAGGTGGGTCATGCCCAAGCAGGACGAGGTATACCCCTGTCTAGATGTCCCTTTATTTCGGTTGTGTGGGCAGTTGTTGGCCACAACTGCGGGGTTATCTTGTTCGGGACTGTTCAATAAGGAATGGTTCAGGCCTTGTGTTGTAGGGGGTCGGAAGTGATCCTCGGTACGATGATCTAGGCCCCGTACTGTGATGGGCGGTACCCCAGTAGCCCTGCCATTGTTGGAAACCCATTTTCCCTACGAGACCCTACGGTTTTGATTAGTATTACCCACTTTTGTGGCTAGTAGCTGGAATTTAATGAATGTGACAATTTCGGTTATTTTCTATTTACTTGAAAACCCTAGACACTGTTATAATATCACTGGATTTCCTATAAAATGTTTTGGTTAGCGTAAGGTAAAAACTTACCCGTATTTTTGTGTGGGAAGTCTTATGTGATACCTTTATTTTGAAATGGTTTTCGAAGTTAAACAATTTTAACCCGTTTACTCACACCAGATCCATGTCTGACCTGGAGTTTATATTTTGTTTTTCATAAACTCTTGGGTACTCAAATTTTTATGAGTAGCCAACTGATAGGTATTTGGAGTATTGATTTTCTGGGGGAGCTTTGGAGAAGATGAATAGACATATGTATCTACCTATATAGTTCCGCTGTGTAGTTAGTGTATGATGTATTTTGGATGTATGTATGGATATATATGTATATGACAGTCCTGTTGTATGATATTGTATAACTCTGATGTAAGTATAACTATGTAATAGTTATGTGATGTATTATATTTTGTTCCATTCCGCTGTGAGATTCTGATGTTGTTATTCTTTCTTTTTATTCTTTTCTATTTCTATCCCTTTCTTTCTTAATGATGATACGTCTTTCTGGGGTTAGAAAGGCGGGTCATCACAGTAATAATAATGTAAATAGTTTAACGGATCCTTAGAGGATGGGCGGTCCCAAGCATCCTTTAAGTTACTTGTACCTTATATTACAGTTCACTTGAGTTGGTTTGCATTGTATAAGTATGTATGTCCTGACTCGAGTGTTTTTTGTTTTGCTTTACGCTCGGGTCAGACTGAGTGATACAGCTTTAGAGACTCACCTTTGGAGTTGGAGCGTTGCTTGAAGATCCAGCTACCTATTTCAATTCCAGTTATTCAGTTGATCCCAGTGACGTATTCAGCTTTGTACATGATTATTGTATTAAACTCCTATTGTATCTTGTTTAACTCCTATGTTTTATATAGAAGCTTCATGAACTACTATTTCTTTACTTCCGCTGTATTATATTACTCTGTGTCTGTGATCTGTGGTTTATTTGTTTACTGTATATTCTGAGTTTTGCCAAATTTATATTTTCAACGCGGTATTTCAAACAATTCAAGTCCGACATGTGCGGATGCGAATAGTTGAAATATCGGATTGTTACAATTTTGTATCAGAGCATTGGCTCTAGGCAAAACTTTGCATATATAGTAAATTTATTTACAGAATCACTTTCATTCGAGTGTGAATCTCTTCCTTTTGACTCAATCCCTTTTGAATTTTGGAATGTTCCTTGCAGTTCCAAAATCCATTCTTGTCCCTCACTATTCATCTTCCTTTGGTTTTGGAGTATCACATAACTCCACTTCTGATGGTCTTTAATGAATTGGCGGTCTCGTCAACATTCCGATGACTTGTAAAGAGGTGAAACTCCTTTGCATTTAGCATTGATTAACCAGAGATTTATATATATTTTCGATTTAGATGCTAGCACCTCTTGTTATTCCGAATTCTATTTCTTAAGATCGAAGGTAGAGTTACCTCAGAATTCCACATTGATCTAATTCTTGAAGTCACGGTTGACCCAGTTAAGGTTGCCCGCGATTTATATAAGCTTATCCATTCCTTATTCTGTCAATTTAATCATCTTATCTTTTGTTTCCAACTTATCTTCGAATCAGAATTCTCATGATTTGAGTCAATCAAATTTGAATCCCTATTCTTGCTTTATAAACCTATATTTAAAATGTTTTATATATTGTGTTGTTTGAGTTGTTGATGTTGATTTGGGTTTTCGATGGATTCGTCTAATCAACGCTATCGATAGGATTTCCAAAACATTTGAACAGAGCAAATTGACACCATATTGATTTCAAAATTTAGTAAATGATAAATTTTGTATAATTATATTATGTATGAGTTTGATTTTCAGAACTCTGATAATTAATTGAATAGGGTATTAAGAAATAATATTTGACTTTATATATATCTTGTAACCATTGGCTTTTGTCTCCTATATAAATAACTGAACTATAAAACATAGCTATAAATTCATTTGGAAATTAAAATGAATCTAAATCAAGAAATTGAGAATTTAATTTCGGATGGTTTCAAACTTGGGTTTTTAACGTTTTAAAAGATATATTATTTAAAGTGTTTTCCAAATAGAGATTGTTTTCAAAGAATTTTTAATGTTGAAATCAGTGCCCTTCTCTTGTCGTTGGAAAATAATTTCGGTGATGACTACAGCATCATCGACATTCATTTTCGAGTTTCGAAGTGAATGGACCATTCTGTAGCTTTGCTACTGTTTTTCTTTGAAAATTTAATTGATTTGAATTTCAAAAACATGCCTTGATTTATAATGTATATATGGATATATGATTTAAATTTGATTTAATATATATTGTATATATATTTATTTACCTCTAAATGGTTTGAAGTTAATCGGCAATGTAATTCTTAAATTTAACTTAAAGAATGTTTTCAATTATAAAATGAACCAAATTTTTTGAATAAATATTTAAGTTGAAATAATTGAATTGGAAATTTTATTTATATAATACTCAATTTCATTCCAATATAACTTACCTAAATCATTTAAAAATTAACTATGTAATTGGATAATATACAATATAAACGGATTTTATAAATAAAATTTGAGTGTTTATAATAAATGTAATACACTTAAATTTTATTTATAAAAGGATTAATAAAGGTAAATAGAATAAAAGGTTAATTGAATAATACAAAATAAAGTGATGTTAAAGGAATTTATAAATAAATTAGAGTAAGTTGTAAAAAGTGTAAGTATACTTAATATATGTGATTAGACATATAATAAGTGGAATAAATGTAATAACCATCTGGAATAAAGAAGCATGAAACTTATTGAATAAAATTTTGAGTATAATAAATGATCTCAAATCCACGATTTTATAAATTGTTAATTGGGCGATAAGATAATGAAATTATAAATAGATAAGATTTTATTAACTTAGGAAAAATCAAATGGATGAAATCAATTATTAATTTAAGTTGAAACTTTCATGGTTTTAAATTTTATCATCTTATTTTGTTTTCCCAATCTCTTATCCTTCGGTTGTTCCTACTCTCCTGCATCCTAAGCGGGGAATTGAATTCCAAATTGATCTTATCTCCTAAAGTTCGATCTGTAGTTCTTCCTCCTAAAATACCTTTACGAATCTGTTTTGGAAAACTTTTCAAGAATCTTCTTCATGCTTGTGTCTTTGATTACAGAGGATCTTGGGAAGATCATCTCCATCTTGTTGAATTTACTTATAATGACTGTTACCAGGTATAATTTCAATCTTCTTTTTATATTGTCTTAATTCCATCTCATTCTATCTGTTGTCTCTATTTTCCATGCCTCGTTCCTTTTCGGGGACGAAAAGTTTTGAGTGGGGGAGAGTGTAACAACCCATAATTTTGTGAATATTGTTAATTTAATTTTATTTGAAATTTTGATATTTAGATCATTCAAAAGTGAATTTTTAGAATTTTTCCAATGTAAGTTTGGAATTTGTTTGTAATTTATTTTTCAAATGCAATAAATAAACAATTTTCGAAAATTTTATATTTTGGTCAAAAATTGAGTTTTCGGTTTAAATTTTTAAAAAAATTGAATTTTTAAATTTTAATCTTTTTCTTTGAAGCAGAATCTATTTACGATATCTGTTCTGCTTTTCGTTTCGTTAAATTCTGAGTTATACTTTTTAAATTAGATAAATTACAGCGTTTTACACGGAGTTATTTTCTGTATTTCAATTTCTATTTTTCTATGTTCATTTCTATATTTTTATTTTCTATGTTATTTTATTTTATTTTTCTATTTTGTTTATCTAAACTTTATTTATTGGATTTTACTTGTGTGTATATCTTTTCATAAAAGGCTTGGAAGAAATCAAGGAGACACGCGCTACATTTCTTTAATGCTTGCCTTTTTATTTACCTACCCTCTTTATTACATACCCTAGCCATTCACCATTCATAGCCGTGAATTGGTCTTATTAATCACATACAAACATCTCAAAATATTTTTTTTCAATTGCATTTAAGAATAATATATATATATATGTGTGTGTGTGTGTGTGTGTGTCTGTGTCTGTGTGTGTGTTTCTTTCTCCTTATTTCTTGCCTTTTATTTCCTAGCTTTTTTGTTTTTCTAGCATTTACTCCTCTTTAGCTATTCAAATCTTTTCTTGCCATCCACTCCACTTCATAATTCACGTACACGTTTATTTCACATTTCATTTCTAGAAAGAAATGTATGCAAATAAATGGCTTGGAGAAATTTAAGAGACATACGTTTCATTAGTTAAACTCTTGCCTTTTTCATTTGCATGGCCTTTATTATTTTCTAGTTGTTTCCTCCTCATTCCTAGCCATAAATTACTCTACTCATAACCTTGCATATCAAGTTGAAAATTCATGTAAAAAAAAATTATTTCCCATCTCTCAGTTTCCATTTGCATTTAGAAATAAAATATATTGTACGTTTCTTTCTCCTTAACTTATGCCTTTCCATTTCCTTAGCATTCACAATTCCTTAGCTTCTTTTTTCTTTTATAGCCGTGTATTTCCTTTTTCCATTCACGTACAAAATTTATTTCCCATTATGTTCTCATATTTCATTTGCATTAAGGAATAAAATATGTATAAGTTTTTTCCTCTTTAATTCTTGTCTCTTTGTTTTCCTAGCATTTACTCTATCAAATCTCATAAAAATCTTCTCAATATCTTATTTGCCTCTTATGATTTAAATATTTTACAGTAAGTTTCTTTTATTAAATAGGAAATATATCCCATTCATTCAGTAGCCTTTTTATTTGCTAGCCTTTCATTTTCTAAACCCTACATCTTAGCATTCAAATTTCTTGAAACCCTAGCTGCCTTCTTTTTTTTCTCTTATTCATGTACAAGTTCTCATCCTCTCATTTTCATTTGCGTGAAGAAAATACAACAAGCTCTAGGTTATTTCCATGGCCTCCTTCTCTATTCTTTTTCCACTTTTTTTTTCTTTCTCTTTTTCCTTTTGTTTTCTCCTTGCATAGCTCAGCCTACACCACCATCACCTCCTCCTCACTATTAGACCATGGCCAAGCCCACTTGGTGGTTGAAAGCAAGGTTATGTTCTTTGATTCGTAATTGCATAGTTTAATCCATCTTTTGTTGTGTTGAATCTTATTCTTATGATTTGTGTATTTGTTATATACAATATATGGATCTTGACTCTCCATCTACTCAAAAGTTTAGTCGTGCCTTGTCGTGCTTTGTGGAGTTTCAATTGTGTATTGTGAATTTGATTCTAGCTTTTAAAAGGTGGGTTTTTATCACTCTAGACATTTGTACTTATTTTTTGTGAAAAAAATGACAAGTGAATCTGTAGACATTGATATGTCATTCATATATGCCTGTGTTGTGATTACATGATGATAAATGTCGTTTATATATTTATTACATCATTTGTTATGATATTATATGTATATTGTTATTTTATTTCTGTTAATCACCACTGCAAGTTCCCTATCACTATGGGCTGAAATGATAGGCTTGAGTGATTTTTTTATTGGTTTTTATTGCATTTATTTTACTAGGGATTGCGGGTTTGAAATGATAGAACCCGGATTTTTCTTTTTAAATTACGGATTGAAATGATACATATCTGTATCACTTGACCTAGGTTAGAAAATTTTATGCAGGCCCATGGATAAAATTTTATAATAGTTTCTAAAATTATTAAATATTTTGAATTTATAAATATATGGAAATTTAAATAAAAAGTTGATTTAAAGATTTAGAATATAAAAAAATTAGTGGTTTTCTATAAGTTAAAATTTTATAAGTTGATTGTGGTTTTTAATTGTAATGAAAAAAATCTTTATTTGGTTTTAAATTTGTAATTTAAAGATTTGAAATATAATAAACAACTTAATGATGAAATTTAATTTATTGTGGAATTCTAAATCTAGCCTAGTAGTTGGAATGAATTTTATTCCATGAAGCGGATATGTTTGTATAAATAGGTTTACAGTGATTTTCTATAGGTTAAGTTGTATAAGTTAATGTATAAAGTGTAAAATTTTAATTAATGCAAGAAACATGTAAAGTTTTAACTAATGAAAGAAACATGCAAAGTTCTAGTTAATGAAAGAAACATGTAAGGTTTAAATTAATGAAAGAAACGTGTAAAGTTTTTATTAATGAAAGAAACATGTAAAGTTTTAACTAATGAAAGAAACGTGTAAAGTTTTAATTAATGAAAGAAACATGCAAAGTTTTAAGTAATGAAAGAAACGTGTAAAGTTTTAATTAATGCAAGAAACATGCAAAGTTTTAATTAATGAAAGAAATGTGTAAAGTTTTAATTAATGAAAGAAACATGCAAAGTTTTAATTAATGAAAGAAACATGTAAAGTTTTAATTAATGCAAGAAACATGTAAAGTTTTAATTAATGAAATAAACGTGTAAAGTTCCAGTTAATGAAAGAAACATGTAAAGTTTTAATTAATGAAAGAAACGTGTAAAGTTTTAATTAATGCAAGAAACATGTAAAGTTTTAATTAATGAAAGAAACATGTAAAGTTCTAATTAATGAAAGAAACATGTAAAATTCTAATTAATGAAAGAAACATGTAAAGTTTAAATTATTGAAACAAACATGTAAAGTTTTAATTAATAAAATATTGATTAAATGATAAATGCTCTTTACTGTAAATAAAATGTAAGTTGATAATGTAAGTTTTAATTAGTGTAATATTGATTAAAATGATAAATGCTCTTTATTGTAATAAATGTAAGTTAAAACATACATTTGACATGTAAGTTTTAATTAATGTAATGGTGTATTTTAAATTGATTAAAATGATAAATGTTCCTTATTGTAATAATAAAATGTAAGTTGATAATGTACATTTGATATGTAAGTTTTAATTAATGTAAATGGCATATTTTAAATGATTAAAATAAAAAAGTTTCTTTATTGTAATAATAATGTAAGTTAATAAGGTACTTTTGACTTAACACAAGAATTTCAGCTTTAAATTGGATATTACAGTAGCAAAGTTTATTTAACTATAAGGCTATGATAAAATGACCATGTTAAATTTGTAAGTATATAAATACTATGATTATATAAAGTATTAAAGTGGAAAGTATAACATTCGAAAAATGCTATAATTCCTTATGGTTACATTTCCAAAATGCTATGATAATTTAAATAAATATTTGAAGTTTAATGAATTGAAGGAAATACTCAGTTATTTGGAAATTTGGGTTTTATTTAAATGATATATTATTGAATTAGTTTCGAAATGGAAATGATACTATTGTGATATGGTTTTGAAATGAGTATGATATTTTGGTTTTGAAAGTATATACAATTTTGAAAGAAATGATATGATTTTGAAACGGATATGCTAGTTTGGTTTTGAAAGTATAAATGATTTTGAAATGAATATCCATGGGTTATAATAACGTTTGGTTGTTAAAGAGACTGGGATCGGAAGTTGTCATACTCTCTGCCAACCCCGAAAACCAATTTAACAACCGTGTATGCGGTGGAGATTTCAGAATGAAGTAGGATGGCGGCGGCGTTTCCTTTGAGGTAAATACGTGGACCCGACTCCCGCGAGTTGGCATAAGGTGGCTAAAACAAGAGCAATTCTTGGGCCAATGAGATCATTCCACTGATCGGACGCACTCCTTCGATATTTCACTCTGACTTTTGGATTGCTTCGGTGGCCACTTTTGATTTTTAATTTTGGGGGTGTTGTTCGAGGTGGGCGGTAGCAGCTGCTACGCGTTTCCACCAGCCTGGATGCGTAATTGGTATATCTACCCTGGCATTGCCTAATTGTGCCGTGTCACCTACCATAGCGAGCCTTTACTACGAGTTTCTATTTGTGTCGTACCTATGGAGTATCCTCTGGTAGCCTCCCGATCAGGAGGTATTACGGTACTGTATATACTATCAGCATTATTTGTGTTAAGGGCTATATGGGTAACCCCTTAACACTATTAAAAAGTAAGTTTATTTTACAATTAGACACTATTATAATAGCGAAATATTACAACATAGTAAATAGTTTAACGGATCCTTAGAGGATGGGCGGTCCCAAGCATCCTTTAAGTTACTTGTACCTTATATTACAGTTCACTTGAGTTGGTTTACATTGTATAAGTATGTATGTCCTGACTCGAGTGTTTTGTGTTTTGCTTTACTCTCGGGTCAGACTGAGTGATACAGCATTAGAGACTCACCTTCGGAGTTGGATCTTTGCTTGAAGATCCAGCTTTCTATTTCAATTCCAGTTATTCAGTTGATCCTAATGATGTATTCAGCTTTGTACTTGATTATTGTATTAAACTCCTATTGTATCTTGTTTAACTCATATTTTTATATAGTAGCTTCATGAACTACTATTTCTTTACTTCTGCTACATTATATTACTCTGTGATCTGTGATTTATTTGTTTACTGTATATTCTGAGTTTTGCCAAATTTATATTATCAACGCGGTATTTCGAACAATTCAAGTCCGACATGTGCGGATGTGAATGGTTGAAAATATCGGGTTGTTACACTAAGTAATCATAAAAAAACCCTCAGCAATTCGAAATTCTAAGATGTCAAATGTTCTTAACATTCTCCTTGAAGTCATTTTGTCGTGGTGTTGTGACTTTGGTAAAAAGACCGTGCATGTTGATGAATATGAGCAAAACAATGAGGTTCGGAAAACGAGGAAGACGGAACGATCGTAAAAAAAGAATGTTTATTCCTCTATAGCTTCAGTAGATAAGCTTTTGACCCATATCCCCATTTATTCCCTCAATGATCCATAATATTTTAAATATCGAGTGCTACGGTGTGAGCATGCTCGAGCGTTTCGCGAAAATCGAAGACTTTTGCCAATACTGTCGAATCGGATCTGCGAGAGGTCCGTACCTTTCTTTTGTTTCATAAAACGGCCATAAATTTTGACTCATTTGGAGTTACGGGAGCCACAACCTATCAAACTGAAGCTCTTTCCATGTTCTAAGTTTCTATTAGTTGGAATTGTCATGGATTGGTTTCATGTTCAAAAAAATTCCATCTTAAGATTTTTCTACAACTTGGATGATTTCGTTCATAAATTTATTCCGTGGAGTTCGTGCTAAAAATAATCGGACTAAATCGATGTAAGCCAAGAAGAACGACAAAAATAACAAAAATATACGAAGTTTTAAAAAGGCCATGATAATATTCTTCTAAAAATATTGAAATTAGATTAAAAATTGGATAAAACCGAGAAACCGAAAGATATTCGCAGATTGAAAAGGTATGCTACTTATATGCCAAGTAATCATATAAAACACCCTCAGCCGTTCGAAATTCTAAGATACCATTAGCGTTTAACATTCTCCTTGAAGTCACTTTGTTGTGGTGTTGTAATTTTGGTAAAAAGACCGCGCGTGTTGATGAATATGAGCAAAACCAAGAGGTTCGGAAAACGAGGAAGACGAAATGATCGTAAAAAAAGAACATTTATAGCGCTATAGCTTCAGTAGACAAGCTTTTGACCTATATCCTCATTTATTCCTTCAGTGATCTATTATACCTTAAATATCGAGTGCTACGGTGTGAGCCTGCCCGAGCGTTTGGCGGGGATCGAAGACTTTAGCCAATACCATCGAAACAGATTCGCGAGCGGTCCGTCGCTTTCTTCCGTTTCTTCAAACGCCCATAAGTTTTGACTGATTTGGAGTTATGGGAGCCATAACCAATCAAAACGTAGCTCTTTCCATGTTCTATGTTTATAATGGTTGGAATTGTCATGGATAGGTTTCATGTGTAGAAAAATTCCATCTTAAGTTTTTACTGCAGCTTAGATGTTTTCGTTCATAAATTTATTATGTAGATTTGCGTTATAAATAATCAGACTTAATCGATGTAAACCTAGAAGAATGACAAAAGAAACAAAAATATACGAAGATCAAAATAGGCCACGATAATATTATGCATAAAGGATTGACATTGGATTTAACATTGGAAAAAACAGAAAACCGAAAGATATTCGCTGATTGAAAAAGTAGGTTACTTACAGGTTAAGTAATCATATAAAAGACCCTCAACCGTTTGAAATTCTAAGATATGAAATGCGTTTAACATTCTTCTTGAAGTCACTTTGTCGTGGTTTTGGAATTTTGATAAAAAGACTGCGCGTGTTGATGAATATGAGTAAAACAATGAGGTACGGAAAACGAGGAAGCCGGAACGATCGTAAAAAAAGAATGATTATTGCGCTATAGATTCAGTAGATAATCTTTTTACCCATATCCCCACTTATTCCCCTCAGTGATCCATAATATCTTAAATATCGGGTGCTACAGTGTGAGCTTGCTCGAGCGTTCCGAGGAGATCAAAGACTTTCGCCAATATCGTCGAATCGGATCAGCAAATAGTCCAACGCTTTCTTCCGTTTCTTCAAACGGCCATAACCTTTAACTCGTTTGCAATTACGGGAGCCGAAACCTATCAAAACGAAGCTCTTTCCATGTTCTACGTTTCTAACAGTTGGAATTGTCGTGGATCGGTTTCATGTGCAGAAAAATTCCATCTTAAGTTTTTTCTACAGCTCGGATGTTTTCGTTCATCAATTTATACCGCGAGTTTGGGGTATAAATAATCCAAAAAATCAATGAAAACCTAGAAGGATGACAAGAAAAACAAGAATATACGAAGATAAAAAAACCACGATAATATTCCGCTAAAAAGATTGAAACTGGATTAAAAATTGGATAATACAGGAAAGCGAAAGATATTCGTAGATTGAAAACGTAGTTTACATACAGGCTAAGTAATCATATAAAACACCCTCAGCCATTCGAAATTCTATGATATTAAATGCGTTTAACATTCTCATTGAAGTCTCTTTATCATAGTGTTGTAATATTGGGAAAAATTCCGCGCGTGTTGATGAATATGACAAAAACAATGAGGTACGGAAAACAAGGAAGACAGAACGATCGTGAAAAAAAGAACATTTATTGCGCTATAGCTTAAGTAGACAAGGTTTTGACCAATATCCCCACTTATTCCCTCAGTGATCCATAATATCTTAAATATCGAGTGCTACAGTGTGAGCTTGCTTAAGTCTTTCGAGGATATCGAAGACATTCGCCAATACCGTCGATTCGGGTCAGCAAGCAGTCCAACGCTTTCTTCCGTTTCTTCAAACGGCCATAAATTTGGACTCGTTAGGAGTTAAGGGAGCCACAACCTATCAAAACGAAGCAGTTACCATGTTCTATGTTACCGACGGTTGGAATTGTCATGGATCGGTTTCATGTGCATAGAAGTTCCATCTTAAGATTTTTCTATAACTCGAATGTTTTCATTCATAAATTTATTCTGCAGAGTTTGTGATATAAACAATCGGACTAAATCGATGTAAACCTTGAAAAACGACAAAAATATACGAAGATAAAAAAATCCAAGATAATATTCCGCTAAAAAGATTGAAATTGGATTAAATTTTTTATAAAACAGGAAACCGAAAGATATTCGTAGACTGAAAAAATAGGTTACTTATAGGCTAAGTTATCATAAAAAACCCTCAGCCGTTCGAAATTCTAAGATATCAAATTCGCTTAACATTCTCCTTGAAGTCACTTTGTCGTGGTGTTGCAATTTTGGTAAAAAGACCACGCGTGGTAAAAAGAATCGGATCAGCAAGTCGTCTGTCTCTTTCTTCTATTTCTTCAAATGGCCATAAATTTTGACTCGTTTGGAGCTACGGGACCCAACCAATCAAAACGAATCTCTTTCCATGTTCTACATTTCTAATGGTTGGAATTGTCATGGATCGGTTTCTTGTGCTGGAAAATTCCACCTTAAGTTTTTTTACAGCTTGAATGTTTTCGCTGATAAATTTATTCAGCTAAGTTTGTGGTATAAATAATCCGACTAAATCGATAAAACCCTAGAAGGATGACCAAAAAAACAAGAATATATGAAGATAAAAAAGGACTACAATAATATTCCGCTAAAAAGATTGAAATTGGATTAATAATTGGATAATAAGGAAAGCGAAAGATATTCGTAGATTGAAAGAGTAGGCTATTTAAAGGCTAGGTAATCATATAAAACACCCTTAGTCGTTCGAAATTCTAAGATATCAAATGCGTTTAACTTTCTCCTTGAAATCACAATGTCATGGTGTGGTAATATTGGTAAAACGACCGCGCGTGTTGATAAATATGAGAAAAACAAAGAGGTACGGAAAACGAGAACGTTTATTGCTCTATAGCTTTAGTAGACAAGCTTTTGACCCATATCCTCATTTATTCCCTCAGTAATCCATAATATCTTAAATATCGAGTGCCACATTGTGAGCTTGCTCGAGCGTTTTATGGAGATCTAAGACTTTCGCCAATACAGTCGAATCGGATAAGCGAGCAGCCCAACGCTTTCTTCCGTTTCTTCAAACGACCATAACCTTTGACTCGTTTGGAGTTACTGGAGCCACAATCTATCAAAACGATGCCCTTTCCAGGTTTTACATTTCTAACTGTTGGAATTGTCATGGATCGATTTCTTGTGCAGAAAAATTCCATAAGTTTTTTCTACAGCTTGGATGTTTTTGTTCATATATTTATTCCATGGAGTTTGTGGTAAAAATAATCGGACTAAATCGATGAAACCTTGAAGAACGACAAAAAAACAAAAATACACGAAGATCAAAAAAGGCCACCATAATATTCCACTAAAAAGATTGAAATTGGATTAAAAATTAGATAATACAGGAAAGCGAATGATATTCGCTGAGCCGAGCGAAAGATTAAAAATAGGTTACTTACATGCTAAGTAATCATAAAAACACCCTGAGGCATTAGAAATTCTAAGATATCAAATGCATTTAACATTCTCCTTGAAGTCACTTTGTCGTGGTGTTATAATATTAGTAAAAAGTCTGCCCGTGTTGATTAATATGAGCATAACGATGAGGTTCGGAAAACGAGGAAGACAGAATGATCGTAAGAAAAAGACCGTTTATTGCGCTATAGCTTGAGTAGACAAGTTTTTGATCCATATCCTCATTTATTCCCTCAGTGATCCATAATATCTTAAATATCGAGTGCCATAGTGTGAGCTTGCTCGAGAGTTTCGTGGAGATCGAAGACATTTGCCAATACCGTCGAATCGGATCAGCGAGCGGTCCATCGCTTTCTTCCGTTTCTTCAAACGGCCATAACTTTTGACTCTTTTGGAGCTACGGGAGCCAAACCAATCAAAACGAAGCTCTTTCCATGTTCTACGGTTCTAACGACAAAAATAACAAAAAAAAACGTTTATTTCGCTATAGCTTCAGAAGACAAGCTTTTTACTCATATCCCCATTTATTTCCTCGGTAATCCATAATATCTTAAATATCGAGTGCTACAGTGTGAGCTTGCTCGAGCATTTCGAGGAGATCGAAGACTTTCGCCAATACCGTCTAATCGGATCAGCGAGCAATCCAACGCTTTCTTCCGTTTCTTCAAACAGCCATAGTTTTTGACTCATTTGGAGATATGGGAGCCACAACCTATCAAAACGAAGCTCTTTTCATGTTCTACGTTTCTAACGGTTGGAATTGTCATGGATCGGTTTCGTGTGCAGAAAAATTCCATCTTATGTGTTTTCTACAACTCGGATGTTGTCGTTCATAAATTTATTTCGCGAAGTTTTTGATATAAATAATCGGACTAAATCGATGTAAACCTAAAAGAATGACAAAAGAAACAAAAATATAAAACGATCAAAATAGGGCACATAATATTCCACTAAAAAGATTGAAATTGGATTTAAAATTGGAGAAAACAGGAAACTGAAAGATATTCGCAGATTGAAAAAGTAGGTTGCTTACAGGCTAAGTAATCATATAAAACACCCTCAGCCGTTCGAAATTCTAAGATATCAAATGCGTTTAGCATTCTTCTTGAAGTCGCTTTGTCATGGTGTTGTAATTGTGGTAAAAAGACGACGCGTGTTGATGAATATGAGCAAAACAATGAGGTATGAAAAACGCGGAAGACGGAACGATCGTAAAAAAAGAACGTTTATTGCGCTATAGCTTCTGTAGACAAGCTTTTGACCCATATCCCCATTTATTCCCTCAGTGACCCATATTATCTTAAATATCGAGTGCTACAGTGTGAGCATGCTCGAGCATTTTGCGGAGATCGAAGAGTTTCGCCAATACCGTCGAATCGGATCAACGAGCCGTCCATCGCTTTCTTCCGTTTCATCAAATGGCTATAACTTTTGACTCATTTGGAGCTATGGGAGCCACAGCCAATCAATACGAAGCGCTTTTCATGTTCTACGTTTCTAACGGTTGGAATTGTCATGGATCGGTTTCTTGTGCAGAAAAATTCCATGTTAATTTTTTTCTACAGTCCGGATGTTTTCATTGATAAATTTATTCTGTGGAGTTTGTGATATAAATAATCCGACTAAATCGGTGAAAACCTAGAAGAATTACAACAAAAACAAGATCAAAAAAGTCCACGATAATATTCCGCCAAAAAGATTGAAATTGGATTAAAAATTAGATAATATAGGAAAATGAAATATATTCGTAGATTGAATGAGTATGTTACTTACAGGCTAAGTAATCATACAAAACACCCTCAATCATTCAAAATTCTAAGATATCAAATGCATTTAATATTCTCCTTGAAATCACATTGTCGTGGTGTGGTAATATTGGTAAAAAGACCGCGCGTGTTGATGAATATGAGCAAAACAAAGAGTGCGGAAAAAGAGAACGTTTATTGCGCTATATCTTTAGTTAGACAAGCTTTTGACCCATATTCCTATTTATTCCCTCAGTGATCCATAATATCTTAAATATCGAGTGCTACATTGCGATCTTGCTCGAGCGTTTCAAGGAGATCGAAGACTTTCGCCAATACCGTCGAATCGGATCAGCGAGCAGTCCAACGCATTCTTCCGTTTCTTCAAACGGCCATAACCTTTGACTCGTTTGGTGTTACTAGAGCCACAACCTATCAAAACGAAGTCCTTTCCATGTTCTACGCTTCTAACAGTTGGAATTGTCACGAATCGGTTTCATGTGCAGAAAAATTCCATCTTAATTTTTTTCTATAGCTCGGATGTTTTCGTTCATAAATTTATTCCGCGGAGGTTGTAGTATAAATAATCAGACTAAACGGATGTAAACCTTGATGAACGACAAAAAAACCAAAATATACGAAGATCAATAAAGTCAACGACAATATTCCGCTAAAAAGATTGAAATTATATTAAAAATTGGATAATACAGGAAAGCGAAAGATATTTCCAGATTGAAAAGGTAGTTTACTTACAGGCATAGTAATCATATAAAACACCCTCAACCGTTCGAAATTCTAAGATATCAAATTCCTTTAACATTCTCCTTGAAGTCACTTTGTCGTGGTGTTGTAATATTGGTAAAAAGACCGCGCGTGTTGATGAACATGAGCAAAACAATGAGGTACGGAAAACGAGGAAGACAGAACGATCGTTAAAAACGAACGTTTATTGCGCTACAGCTTCAGTAGACAAACTTTTGACCTATATCCCCATTTATTCCCTCGGTGATCCATAATATCTTAAATATCGAGTGCTACAGTGTGAGTTTGCCCGAGAGTTTCGAGGAGATCAAAGACTTTTGCCAATACCGTCGAATCAGATCAACGAGCAATCCAATGCTTTCTTCCGTTTCTTCAAACGGCCAAAACCTTTGACTCATTTGGTGTTACTGGAGCCACAACCTATCAATACGAAGCCCTTTCCATGTTCTACACTTCTAACGGTTGAATTGTCATGGATCGGTTTCGTGTGCAGAGAAATTCCATCTTAAGTTTTTTCTACAGCTTGGATGTTTCCGTTCAAAGATTTATTCCGCGGAGTTTGTGGTATAAATAATTAGACTAAATCGATGTAAACCTTGAAGAACGACAAAAAATATATGAAGATCAAAAAGGCCATGATAACATTCCGCTAAAAAGATTAAAATTGGATTAAAAATGAATAATACAGGAAAGCGAAAGATATTCACGATTGAAAAAGTAGGATACTTACTGGCTAAGTAATCATATAAAACACCCTCAGCCGTTCAAAATTCTAAGATATCAAACGCGTTTAACATTCTCCTTAAAGTCACATTGTCGGGATGTTGTAATATTGGTAAAAAGACCGCGCGTGTTGATGAATATGTGCAAAACAATAAGGTATAAAAAACAAGGAAGACCAAACGATCGTAAAAAAAGAACGTTTAATGCGCTATAGCTTCAGTATACAAGCTTTTGACCCATATACTCATTTATTCCCTTAGTGATCCGTAATACCTTAAATATCGAGTGCTACAGTGTGAGCTTGCTCGAGCATTTCGAGGAGATCGAAGACTTTCGCCAATACTGTCGAATCGGACCAGCAATATGTCTAACATTTTCTTTCGTTTCTTCAAATGGCCATAACATTTGACTTGTTTCGAATTACTGGAGCTACAACCAATCAAAATGAAGCTCTTTCCATATTCTATGTTTCTAACGGTTGGACTTATCATGGATCGATTTCGTGTGCAGAAAAATTCGTACTTAAGTTTTTTCTACAACTCGGATGTTTTCGTTCATAAATTTATCCGCGGAGTTTCTGGCAGAAATAATCGGACTAATTCAATATAAACCTTGAAGAACGGAAGAAACAAAAATATACGAAAATCAAAAAAGGCCACGATAATATTCCGCTAAAAGGATTGAAATTGGATTAAAAATTAGATAAAATAGGAAATCGAAAGATATTTGCAGGCTGAGAAAATAGGTTACTTACAGGCTAAGTAATCATAAAAACACCCTCAGTCATTCGAAATTCTAAGATATCAAACGCGCTTACATTCTACTTGAAGTCACTTTGTCATGGTGTCGTAATTTTGGTGAAAAGACCGCGCATGTTTATGAACATGAGCAAAACAATGAGGTTCGAAAAATGTGGAAGATGAAACGATCGTAAAAGTAGAACGTTTATTGCGCTATAACGTCAGTAGATAAGCTTTTGACCCATATCCCCATTTATTCCCCCAGTGGTCCATAATATCTTAAATATCGGGTGCTACGGTGTGAGCATGCTTGTGCGTTTCGTGGAGATCGATGACTTTCGCCAATACTATCGAATCGGATCAGCGAGCGGTCCGTCGCTTTCTTCCGTTTCTTCAAACAGCCATAACTTTTGACTCGTTTGGAGCTACGGGAGCCTCAACCAATCAAAACGAAGCTCTTTCCATGTTCTACATTTCTAACAGTTGGAATTGTCATGAATCAGATTCTTGTGTAGAAAAATTCCATCTTAAATTTTTTCTACAACTTGGATGTTTTCGTTGATAAATTTACCGCGTGGAGTTTGTGGAATAAATAATTAGATAGATTGATGAAAAACTTGAAGAACGACAAAAAATATGAAGATCAAAAATGGCCACAATAATATTCCGCTAAAAAAGATTGAAATTGGATTAAAAATTGGATAAAACAGGAACCCGAGAGATATTCGCAGGCTGAAATAATAGGTCACTTACAGGCTAATTAATCATAAAAACACCCTCAGCCATTCGAAATTCTAAGATATCAAATGCGTTTAACATTCTCCTTGAAGTCACTTTATCGTGATGTTGTATTTTGGTAATAACACCGCGCATGTTGATGAATATGAGCAAAACAACGAAGTTCGAAAAACGAGGAAGACGGAACGATCGTAAAAGAAGAACGTTTATTGCGCTATAGCTTCAATAGACAAGCTTTTGACCCATATCCCATTTACACCCTCATTGATCCATAATATCTTAAATATCGGGTGCTACGGTGCGAGAATGCTCGAAAGTTTCATGGAGATCGAAGTCTATCGCTAATACCGTCGAATCGAATAAGCGAGTCCGTCGCTTTCTTCTGTGTCTTCAAACGGCCATAAATTTTGACTCATTTGGAGCTACGGGAGCCACAACTAATCAAAACGAAGCTCTTTCCATGTTCTACGTTTCTAATTATTGGAATTGCCATGGACCAGTTTCGTACGCAGAAAAATTCCACCTTAAGTTTTTTCTATAGTTTGGATGTTTTCATTATAAATTTATTCCGCGGAGATTGTGGTATAAATAATCGGACTAAATCGATGTAAACCTTGAAGAAAGATAAAAATAACAAAAATAAACGAAGATAAAAAAGCCACAATAATATTCCGCCAAAAAGACTGAAATTGGATTAACAATTGGATAAAACAGGAAACCAAAAGATATTCGCATACTGAAAAAAATAGGTTGCTTACAAATTAAGTAATCAAAAAAACACCCTCAACCGTTCGAAATTATAGGATATCAAATGCGCTTGACATTCTCCTTGAAGTCACTTTATCGTGCTGTTGAAATTTTGGTAAAACGATCGCGTGCATTGATGAATATGAGCAAAACAATAAGGTTCGAAAAATGAGGAAGACGGAACGATCGTAAAAAAAGAATGTTTATTGCGCTATAGCTTCAATAGACAAGCTTTTGACCCATATCCCTTTTATTCTCTCAATGATCCACAATATCTTAAATATTGAGTGCCGCAGTGTGAGCTTGCTCGAGCATTTCGAGGAGATCGAAGACTTTAGCCAATACCGTCGAATCGGATCACCGACCAGTCCAACGCTTTCTTCCAATTCTTCGAACGACCATAATTTCTGACTCGTTTGGATTTACTGGATCCACAACCTGTCAAACGTAGCTCTTTCCATGTTCTACGTTTCTAACAGTTGGAATTGTCATGGATCGGTTTCGAGTGTAGAATAATTCCAACTTATGTTTTTTCTACAGCACGGATGTTTCTGTTCATAAATTTATTCCGTAGAGTTCGTGAAATAAATAATTGGACTAAATCGATGTAAACCTTGAACGACAAAAAAACAAAAATATATGAAGATCAAAAAAGGCCACGATAATATTCCGCTAAAAATATTGAAATTGGATAAACAATTGGATAATACAGGAAACCGAAAGATATTCGCAGACTGAAAAAGTAAGTTGCTTACAGGCTAAGTAATCATAAAAAATACCCTTAGTCGCTCGAAATTTTAAGATATCAAACGCGTTTAACATTCTTCTTGAAGTCACTTTGTCATGTTGTTGTAATATTGGTAAAAAGACCGCGCATGTTGACGAATATGAGCAAAAGAATGAGGTACGAAAAACGAGGAAGACAGAAAGAACGTAAAAAAAGAACGTTTATTGCTCTATAGATTCAATAGATAAGCTTTTGACCCATATCCCCATTTATACCCTCAGTGATCCATAATATCTTAAATGTCGAGTGCTGTAATGTGAGCTTGCTTGAGCGTTTCGAGGAGATTGAAGACTTTCGCCAATACCGTCGAATCGGATCAGCGAGCAGTCCAACGCTTTCTACCGTTTTCTCAAACGACCATAACTTTTGATATGTTTGGAATAACTAGAGCCACAACCTATCAAAAAGAAGCCCATTCCATGTTCTATGTTTCCAATGGTTGGAATTGTCATGGATCGGTTTCGTGTGCAGAAAAATTCCATCTTAAGTGTTTTCTACAGGTCGGAAGTTTTCGTTCATAAATTTATTCCGCGGAGCTTGTGGTATAAATAAATGGAATACATCGATGTAAATCTTGAAGATTGACAAAAAAAATAAGAAGATAAAAAAAGGCCACGTTTATATTTCTCTAAAAAGATTGAAATTGGATTAAACAGAAAATCGAAAGATATTCGCAGACTAAAAAAATAGGTTACTTATAGGCTAAGTAATCATAAAAAACTCTCTCAGCCGTACGAAATTGTAAGATATCAAATGCGTTCAACATTCTCCTTGAAGTCACTTATCGTGGTGTTGTAATTTTGGTAAAAAGACCGCGTGTGTTGATGAATACTAGCAAAAGATGGAACGATCATAAAAAAAGAACGTTTATTGCGATATAGCTTCAGTAGACAAGCTTTTGACCAATATCCCCATTTATTCCCTCAGTGATCCATAATATCTTAAATATCGGATGCTACACTGTGAGCATGCTCGAGTGTATCGCGGAGTTCGAAGACTTTCGCCAATACCGTTGAATCGGATCAGCGAGCGGTTCGTCACTTTCTTCTGTTTCGTCAAACGGTCGTAACTTTTGACTCGTTTGGTGTTAAGGGAGCCACAACCTATCAAAATGAAGCTCATTCTACGTTCTACATTTCGAACGGCTGGAATTGTCATGGATCTGTTTCCTGTGCAGGAAAATTTCCATCTTAAGTTTTTTCTACAACTCAGATGTTTTCGTTCGTAAATTTAATCCGCGAAGTTTGTGGTATAAATAATCAGGCTAAATCAATGTAAACCTAGAACAACGACAAAAATAACAAAAATAAATGAAGATCAAAAAAGGCCACGATAATATTCTGCTAAAAATATTGAAATTGGATTAAAAATTGGATAAAACAAGAGACTGAAATATATTCACAGACTGAAAAAATAAGTTACTTATAGGCTAAGTAATCATAAAAAATCCTCAGCCGTTCGAAATTCTAAGATGAAAATGCGTTTAACATTCACTTTGAATTCATTTTATCATGGTGTTGTAATTTTGGAAAAAAGACCGCGCGTGTTGATGAATATGAGCAAAAAATGAGGTTCAGAAAACGAGTAAGTCAGAACGATCGTAAAAAGAGAACGTTTGCTTCAGTAGACGAACTTTTGACCCATATTCCCATTTATTCCCTCAACGATCCATAATATCTTAAATATCGAGTGCTACCGTGTTAGCATGCTCGAGCGTTTCGTGGAGATCAAAGACTTTCGCCAATACCGTCAAATCGGATCGACGAGCGGCCCGTTGCTTCAAACAGCCATAACTTTTGAGTCATTTGGAGTTACAGGAGCCAAAACCTATGAAAACGAAGCACTTTCCATATTCTACGTTTATAACGATTGGAATTGTCATGGATTGATTTCTTGTGCAGAAAAATTCCATCTTAAGTTTTTTCTACAACTTGGATGTTTTCGTTGATAAATTTATTCCGCGGAGTTCGTGGTATAAATAATCGGACTAAATCGATGTAAACCTTGAAGGATGAAAAAATATATATATACGAAGATCAAAAAAGACCATGATAATATTCCTCTCAAAAGATTAAAATTGGATTAAAAATTGGATAAAACAGGAAATCGAAAGATATTCGCAGGCTGAAAAAATAGGTTACTTACATGCTAAGTAATCATAAAAACACCCTCAGCCGTTCGAAATTCTAAGATATCAAATGCATTTAACATTATCCTTGAAGTCTCTTTGTTGTGGTGTTGTAATTTTGGTAAAAGGACCGCGCGTGTTGATGATTATAAGCAAAATAATGAGATACGAAAAACGAGGAAGACGTAACGATCGAAAAAAAGAACGTTTATTGCGCTATAGCTTCAGTAGAAAAGCTTTTGACCCATGTCCCCATTTATTCCCTCGGCGATCCATAATATCGTAAATATCGGGTGCTACGGCGTGAGAATGCTCGGGCATTTCGTAGATATCGAAGACTTTCGCCAATATCGTCGAATCGAATCAGCGAGCGGTCCGTCGCTTTCTTCCGTTTCTTCAAAGACCATAACTTTCTTCCGTTTCTTCGAAGACAATAACTTTTCGTTCATAAATTTATTCGGCGGAGTTTGTGGTATAAATAATCGGACTAAATCGAAGTATACCTTAAAGAACGATAAAAAAACAAAAATATAGAAAGATCAAAAAAGGCCACGATAACATTACGCTAAAAAGGTTGAAATTGGATTAAAAATTGGATAATACAGAAAAGCGAAATATATTCGCAGATTGAAAAAGTAGGTTACTTACCGGCTTAGTAATCATATAAAACACCCTCAACCGTCCGAAATTCTAAGATATCCAATGCGTTTAACATTCTCCTTAAAGTCACTTCATCGTGATGTTGTAATATTGGTAAAAAGACCACGCGTGATGACGAATATGAGAAAAACAATGAGGTACGAAAAACGAGGAAGAGAGAACGATCGTAAAAAAAGAACATGTATTGCGCTATAGCTTCAGTAAAAAAGATTTTGACCCATATCCCCATTTGTTCCCTCGGTGATCCATAATATCTTGAATATCGAGTGCTACGGTGTGAGCTTGCTCGAGCGTTTAGAGGAGATTTAAGACTTTTGCCAATACCGTCGAATCGAATCAACGAACGGTCCAATGCTTTCTTCCATTTCTTCAAACGGCTATAACTTTTGACTCATTTGGTGCTACTGGAGCCACAATCTATCAAAACGAAGCTCTTTCCATGTTCTACATTTCTAACGGTTGGAATTGTCATGGATCGGTTTCGTGAGCAGAAAAATTCCAACTTATGTTTTTTCAACAGCTAGGATGTTTTTGTTCATAAATTTATTCCACGGAGTTTGTGGTATAAATAATAAGACTAAATCAATGTAAACTTTGAAGAACGACAAAAAAATATATGCGAAGATCAAAAAAGACCACGATAATATTCCGCTAAAAAGATTGAAATTGGATTAAAAATTGGATAAACAGGGAACCGAAAGATATTCGTAGGCTGAAAAAATAGGTAACTTACATGCTAAGTAATCATAAAAACACCCTCAGCCGTTCGAAATTCTAAGATATCAAACGCGTTTGACATTCTCCTTGAAGTCACTTTATCGTGGTGTTGTAATTTTGGTAAAAAGATCGAGCGTGTTGATGAATATGAGCAAAACGATGAGGTACGGAAAAGAGGAAGATGGAACGATCGTAAAAAAACAACATTTATTGCGCTATAGCTTCAGTAGACAAGCTTTTAACCCATATCCCCGTTTATTCCCTCGGTGATCCATAATATCTTAAATATCAAGGTCTATATTGTGAGCTTGCTCGAGCGTTTTGAGGAGATCGAAGACTTTCGCCAATACCATCGAATCAGATCAGTGAGCAGTCCAACGCTTTCTCATGTTTCTTCAAACAGCCATAACTTTTGACTCTTTTGAAATTACTGGAGCCACAACCTATCAAAACGAATCCCTTCCCATGTTCTACGTTTCTAACTGTTGGAATTGTCATGGATCGGTTTCTTGTGCAGAAAAATTCCATCTTAAGTTTTTTCTACAGCTTGGATGTTTTCGTTCATAAATTTATTCCGTGTAGTATGTGGTATAAATAATCAGACCGAATCAATGTAAATCTTGAAGAACGACAAAAAAAACAAAAATATACGAAGATAAAAAAAAGCCACGTTTATATTCCGCTAAAAAGATTGAAATTGGATTAAAAATTGTATATACAGAAAACCGAAAAATATTCGCAGGCTGAAAAATTAGGTTACTTACAGATTAAGTAATCATAAAAAACTGCCTCAACCATTCGAAATTCTAAGATATCAAATGTGTTCAAAATTCTCCTTGAAGTCACTTTGTCACAGTGTTATAATTTTGATAATAAGACCGTGTATGTTGATGAATATGAGCGAAGCAATGAGGTTCGAAAAAGGAGGAAGACGGAATAATCGTAAAAAAAAAGAACGTTTATTGCACTGTAGCTTCAGTAAACAAGCTTTTGACCAATATCCCCATTTATTGCCTCAGTGATCTATAATATCTTAAATATCGAGTGCTACGGTGTGAGCATGCTCGAGCGTTTCGCGGAAATCGAAGACTTTTGCCAATACCATCGAATTGGATAAGCGAGCGGTCCGTCGCTTTCTTCTGTTTCTTCAAACGTCCACAACTTCTAAAATGTTTGGTTTTACAGGAGCCACAACCTATAAGAACGAAGCTCTTTCCATGTTTTACATTTTTAATGGCTGGAATTGTCATGGATCGGTTTCATGTGCCGAAAAATTCCATCTTAAGTTTTTTCTATAGCTTGGATGTTTTCGTTCGTAAATTTATTCCGCGTAGTTTGTTGTATAAATAATCGAACTAAATCGATGTAAACGTAGAAGAACGACAAAAAATAATAATAAACCAAGATCAAAAAAGGCCATGAAAATATTCCGCTTAAAATATTGAAATTGGATTAATAATTGGATAAAACAGAAAACCGAAAGAAATTCGCAGACTAAAAAAATAGGTTACTTTCAGGCTAAGTAATCATAAAAAACTCCCTCAACCATTCTAAGTTCTAAAATATCAAATGCGTATAACATTCTCCTTGAAGTCACTTTATCGTGATGTTGTAATTTTGGTAAAAAGACCGCGCGTGTTGATAATATGAGCAAAACAATGAGGTTCGAAAAACGAGGAAGTAGGAACGATCGTAAAAAGAGAACGTTTATTGCGCTATAGCTTCAGTAGTCAAGCTTTTGACCCATATCCCCAATCGTTCCCTCGGTGGTCCATAATATCTTAAATATCGAGTGCTACAGTATGAGCATGCTCACGGAGATCGAAGACTTTCACGAATACCGTCGAATCGGATCAGCGAGCGGTCCGTCACTTTCTTTTGTTACTTCAAACGACCATATTTTTGACTCGTTTGGAGTTACAGGAGCCACAACCTATCAAAACTAAGCACATTCCATATTCTACGTTTGTAACGGTTGGAATTGTCATGGATTGATTTCTTGTGCATAAAAATTCCATCGTAAGTTTTTTCTAAAGCTTGGATGTTTTCGTTGATAAATTTATTCCGCGGAGTTTGTGGTATAAATAATCGGACTAAATCGATGTAAACCTTGAAGAACGACAAAAAAACAAAAATATACGAAGATCAAAAAAGGCTATGACTAATATTCCGTTAAAAAGATTGAAGTTGGATTAAAAATTGGATAAAATAGGAAACCGAAAGATATTCGCAGACTGAAAAATAGGTTACTTACAGGCTGAGTAATCATAAAAAACCCTCAACCGTTCGAAATTCAAAGATATCAAATGCATTTAACATTCTCCTTGAATTCACTTTATCGTGGTGTTGTAATTTTGGTAAAACGACCGCGCATGTTGATGAATATGAGCAAAACAATGAGGTTCGAAAAACAAGGAAGACGGAACAATCGTAAAAAAAGAACGTTTGTTGCGATATAGCTTCAGTGGACTAGATTTTGACCCATATCCCCATTTATTCCTTCGATGATCCATAATATCTTATCGGGTGCTACGGTGTGAGCATGCTTGAGCTTATGCGAAGATCGAAGAATTTCACCAATACCGTCGAATCGGATCTACGAGCAGTCCGTCACTTTCTTCCGTTTCTTCAAACGGCCATAACTTTTGACTCATTTGGAGTTACGAGAGCCACAACCTATCAAACGATGCTCTTTCCATGTTCTACGTTTCTAACTGTTGGAATTGTCATGGATCTGTTTTTTGCGCAGAAAAATTCCATCTAAAGTTTTTTCTATAATTAGGATGATTTCGTTGATAAATTTATTCTGTGGAGTTTGTGGTATAAATAATCCGACTAAATCGATGAAAGCCTAGAAGGATGATAAGAAAAACAAGAATATACGAAGATAAATAAGGCCACGATAATATTCCTCTAAAAATATTGAAATTGGATTAAAAATTGGATAATACAGGAAAGAGAAAGATAATCGCCGATTGAAAAAGTAGGTTACTTACATGCTAAATAATCATATAAAACACCCTTAGCCGTTAAAAATTCTAAAATATCAAATTCATTTAACATTCTCCTTGAAGTCACCTTGTCGTGTTGTAATATTGGTAAAAAGACCGCACGTGTTTTTGAATATGAGCAAAACAATGAGGTACGAAAAACGAGGAAAACGGAACGATCGAAAAAAAGAACGTTTATTGCGTTATAGCTTTAGTAGACAAGCTTTTTACCCATATCCCCATTTATTCTCTCAGTGATCCATAATATCTTAAATATCGAGTGCTACAGTGTGAGCTTGCTCGAGCGTTTCGAGGAGATCGAAGACTTTCGCCAATAACGTCGAAACTGATCAGCGAGCAGTCCAACGCTTTATTCTGTTTCTTCAAACGGCCATATCTTTTGACTCGTTTGGAGTTACTGGAGCCACACCTATCAAAACGAAGCTCTTTCCATGTTCTACATTTTTAATGGTTGGAATTGTCATGGATCAATTTCATGTGCAGAAAAATTCCATCTTAAGTTTTCTCTTCAACTCAGATGTTTTCGTTCAAAAATTTATTCCCCGGAGTTTATGGTATAAATAATCAAACAAAATTGATGTAAACCTTGAAGAACGATAAAAAACAAATATATACGATGATCAAAAATGGCCACGATAATATTCCGCTAAAAAGGTTGAAATTGGACTAAAAATTGGATAAAACAAGAAACTGAAAGATATTCGCAGACTGAAAAATAGGTTATTTACAGGATAAGTAATCATAAAAAAACCCTCAGCCGTTCGAAATTCTAAGATAACAAATGCATTTAACATTCTCCTTGAAGTCACTTTGTCGTGGTGTTGTAATTTTGGTAAAAAGACCACGTGTGTTGATGAATATGAGCAAAACAATGAGGTTCGGAAAATGAGAAAGACAGAACGATCGTAAAAAAAGAACATTTTTTGCGCTATAGCTTAGCAGACAAGGCTTTTGACCCATGTCCCCATTTATTCCCTCAGTGATCCATAATATCTTAAATATCGAGTTCTACGGTGTGAGCATGCTCGAGCATTTCGTGGAGATCGAAGACTTTCGCCAGTACTGTCTAATCGGATCAACGTATGGTCCGTCCCTTTCTTCCGTTTCTTCAAATGGCCATAAATTTTGACTCGTTTGGAGTTAAGGAAGCCACAACCTATAAAAACGAAATACTTTCCATGTTCCACGTTTCTAAGGGTTGGAATTGTTATAGGTCGGTTTTGTACGTAGAAAAATTCCATTCCAAGTTTTTTCTACAGTTCGAATGTTTTCGTTGATAAATTTATTCCACGGAGTTTATGGTATAAATAATCCAACTAAATCAATGAAAACCTAGAAGGAAGCCAAGAAAAACAAGAATATACGAAGATAAAAAAGGCCACGATAATATTCCGCTAAAAAGATTGAAATTGGATTAAAAATTGGATAATACAGGAAAGTGAAAGATATTCGCAGATTGAAAAAGTAGGTTACTTGCAGGCTAAAAAATCATATAAAACACCCGTAGCCATTCGAAATTCTAAGATATCATATGTGTTTAACATTCTCCTTGAAGTCACTTTGTAGTGGTATTGTAATATTGGTAAAAAGACTGCTCGTGTTGATGAATATGAGCAAAAGAATAAGGTATGAAAAACAAGGAAGACAAAACGATCGTAAAAAAGATCGTTTATTGTGCTATAGCTTCAGTAGACAAGCTTTTTACACTTATCCCCATTTATTCCCTCAGTAATCCATAATATCTTAAATATCGAGTGCTATAGTGTGAGCTTGCTCGAGCGTTTCGAGGAGATCGAAGACTTTTGCCAACAACGTCGGAACGGAGCAGCGAGCAGTCCAACGCTTTCTTCAATTTCTTCAAACTGCCATAACTTCTGACTCGTTTGGAGTTACTGGAGCCAGAACCTATCAAAACAAAGCTCTTTCCATGTTTTACGTTTTTAACGGTTAGAATTGTCATGGATCGGTTTCATGTGTAGAAAAATTCCATCTTATGTTTCTTCTACAACTCGGATGTTTTCGTTCATAAATTTATTCCATGGAGTTTGTGGTATAAATAATCAGACGAAATCGACGTAAACCATGAAGAACGATAAAAACCAAAAATATACGTTGATCAAAAAAGGCTATGATAATATTCCGCTAAAAAGGTTGAAATTGGACTAAAAATTAGATAAAACAAGAAACCGAAAGATATTCGCAGACTGAAAAAATATGTTACTTATAGGATAAGTAATCATAAAAAACACCTTTAGCCGTTCGAAATTCTAAGATATCAAATGCATTTAACATTCTCCTTGAAGTCACTTTGTCATGGTATCATAATTTTGGCAAAAAGACCGCGCATGTTGATGAATATGAGCAAAACAATGAGGTTTGGAAAACGAGAAAGACAGAACGATCATAAAAAAAGAACGTTTTTTGCGTTATAGCTTCAGTAAACAAGCTTTTGACTCATATCCCCACTTATTCCCTTAACGATCCATAATATCTTTCATATCGGGTGCTACGTTGTGAGCATGCTTGAGCATTTCTTGGAGATCGGAGACTTTCACCAATACCGTCTAATCGGATCAACGAGCGGTCCGTTTCTTTCTTCGATGGAGTTTGTGGTATAAATAATCGGACTAAATCGATGTAAACCTTGAAGAACGACAAAAACAAAAATATACAAAGATCAAAAAAGGCCACGATAATATTCCGCTAAAAATATTGAAATGGATTCAAAATTGGATAAAACAGGAAAGCGAAAGATATTCGCAGATTGATAAAGTAGGTTACTCACTGGCTAAATAATTATATAAAACACCCTCAGCCATTCTAAATTCTAAGATATCAAATGCGTTTAACATTCTCCTTGAAGTCACTTTGTCATGGTGTTGTAATATTGGTAAAAAGACCGCGCGTATTGATGAATATGAGCTAAACAATGAGGTTCGGGAAACGAGAAAGACGGAACGATCGTAGAAAAAGAACGTTTATTGCGATATAGCTTCAGTAGACAAGATTTGGATCAATATCCCCATTTATTCCCTAAGTGATCCATAATATCATAAATATCGGGTACTACAGTGTGAGCATGCCGGAGGTTTCGCGGAGATCGAAGACTTTCGCCAATACCGTTGGATTGGATCAACGAGCGGCCGTCGCTTTCTTTTGTTTCTTCAAACGGCCATAACTTTTGACTCATTTGGTGTTACGGGAGCCATAACCTATCAAAAAGAAGCTCTTTCCATGTTCAACGTTTCTAACGGCTAAAATTGTCATGGATCTGTTTCGTGTGCAGAAAAATTCCATCTTAAGTTTTTTCTACATCTAGGATGTTTTCGTTCGTAAATTTATTCCGCGGAGTTTGTGGTATAAATAATCCGACTAAATCGATGAAAGTCTAGATGGATGAAAAGAAAAACAAGAATAAACAAAGATCAAAAAAAGACCATGATAATATGTCGGTAAAAATATTGAAATTGGATTAACAATTGGACAAAAAGAAGAGCGAAAGATATTCGCAGATTGAAAAAATAGGTACTTACAGGCTAAGTAATCATAAAAAACCCTCATCCGTTCGAAATTCTGAGATATCAAATGCGTTTAACATTCTCGTTGAATTCACTTTATCGTGTGTGGTAATATTGGTTAAAAGACCACGCATGTTGATGAATATGAGCAAAGCAATGAGGTTTGGAAAACGAGGAAGTCGGAACGATCGTAAAAAGAGAACTTTTATTGCGCTATAGCTTCAGTAGACAAGGTTTTGACCCATATTCTCATTTATTCCCTCATTGATCCAGAATATCTTAAATATCGAGTGCTGCCGTGTGAGCATGCTCGAGCGTTTCGCGGAGATAGAAGACTTTCGCCAATACCGTCGAATCGGATCAACGAGCGGTCTGTCGCTTTCTTCCATTTCTTCAAACGACCATTACTTTTGACCCATTTGGAGTTATTGGAGCCAGAACCTATCAAAACGAAGCTCTTTCCATGTTCTACGTTTGAAAATGTTGGAATTGTCATGGATTCGTATGCAGAAAAATTCCATCTTAAGTTTTTTCTACAGCTCGGATGTTTTCGTTCATTAATTTATTCCACGGAGTTTGTGGTATAAATTATCGGACTAAATCGATGTAAACCATGAAGAACGGCAAAAAAACAAAAATATACGATAATCAAAAAAGGCCATGATAATATTCCGATAAAAAGGTTGAAATTGGATTAAAAATTGGATAAAACAGGAAACCGAAAGATATTCACAGGCTGAAAAAATAAGTCACTTACAGGATAAGTAATCATAAAAAACACACTCAGCCATTCGAAATTCTAAGATATCAAATGTGTTTAACATTTTCCTTGAAGTCACTTTGTCGTGGTGTTGTAATTTTCGTAAAAAGACCGCGCGTATTGATGAATATGAGCAAAACAATGAGGTTCGAAAAACGAGAAAGGCGGAACTATTGTGGAAAAAAACGTTTATTGCGCTATAGCTCCAATAGACAAGCTTTTGACCCATATCCCCATTTATTCCCTCCGTGGTACATAATATTTTAAATATCGGGTGCTACGGTGTGAGCATGCTCGAGCGTTTCGCGGAGATCAAACATTTTCGCCAATACCGTCGAATCGGATCAGCGAGCGGTCCGTCGCTTTCTTCAGTTTCATCGAAAGGCCGTAACTTTTAATCTTTGGATTTACGGGGGCCACAACCTATCAAAACGAAGCTCTTTCCATATTCTACATTTCTAACGGTTGGAATTGTCATGGATCGGTTTCGTGTGAAGAAAATTCGAACTTAAGTTTTTTCTACAGCTCGGATGTTTTCGTTTATAAATTTATTCGCGGAATTTGTGGTATAAATAATCGGACTAAACCGATGTAAACCTTGAAGAATGAACAAAAAACAAAAATAAACGAAGATAAAAAGAGGCCACGATAATATTCCGCTAAAAAGATTGAAATTTGATTAAAAATTGGATAAAACAGGAAAACAAAAGATATTCGCAGGCTAAAAAAATAGGTTACTTACAGGCTAAGTAATCATGAAAACACCCTCAGCTGTTTGAAATTCTACGATATTAAATGCGTTTACATTCTCCTTGAAGTCACTTTGTCGTGGTGTTGTAATTTTGGTAAAAGCACCGCGCGTGTTGATGAATATGAGCAAAAATAATGAGGTTCGGAAAATAAGAAAGACGGAATGATCGTAAAAAAAGAATGTTTATTACGCTATAGCTTCAGTAGACTAACTTTTGACCCATATCGCCATTTATTCCCCCAATGATCCATAATATCTTAAATATCGGCTGCTACGGTGTAAGCATGCTCGAGCGTTTTACGAAGATTGAAGACTTTCGCCAATACCGTCGAATCAGATCAGTGAGTGGTCCGTCGCTTTCTTCCGTTTCTCCAAACGGCCATTACTTTTGACTCATTTGGAACTATGGGTGCCACAACCCATCAAAACAAAGCTCTTTCAATGTTCTACGTTTCTAATGGTTGAAATTGTCATGGATGAGTTTCTTGTGAAAAAAAATTCCATCTTAAGTTTTTTCTACAGCTCGGATGTTTTCGTTGATAAATTTATTGCGCGGAGTTTGTGGTATAAATAATTAGACTAAATTGATGTAAACCTTGGAGAACGACAAAAAATATATATTCGAAGATCAAAAAAGGCCACGATAATATTCCGCTAAAAAGATTGAAATTGGATTAAAAGTTGGATAAAATAGGAAACCGATATATATTCGTAGGCTAAAAAATAGGTTACTTACAGGGTAAGTAATCATAAAAACACCCTCAGCTATTCGAAACTCTAAGATATCAAATGCGTTTAACATTCTCCTTGATGTCACTTTGTCATGATGTCGTAATTTTGGTAAAAAGACCACGCGTGTTGATGAATATGAGCAAAATAATGAGGTTCGGAAAACGAGGAAGACGTAACGATCGTAAAAAAAGAACATTCATTATGTTATTGCTTCAGTAGAAAAGCTTTCGACCCATATCCCCATTTCCATAATATCTTAAATATTGGGTGCTATGGTTGAGCATGATCGAGCGTTTCGCGGAGATCGAAGACTTTCACCAATACCGTCGAATTGGATCAGCGAGCGGTCCGTCACTTTCTTCTGTTTCTTCAAACGGCCATAACTTTTGACGCGTTTGAAGCTACATGAGCCACAACCAATCAAAACGAAGCTCTCTCCATGCGTTTCTAACGATTGGAATAGTAATGGATCCATTTCTTGTGTAGAAAAATTCCATCTTAGGTTTTTCTACAGCTCGAATGTTTTCGTTGATAAATTTATTCCGTGGAGTTTGTGGTATAAGTAATTCGACTAAATCGATGAAAATCTAGAAAGATGACAAGAAAAACAAGAATATATGAAGTTAAAAAAAGGCCATGATAATATTCCACTAAAAAGATTGAAATTGGATTAAAAATTGGATAATATAGGAAAGCGAAAGATATTCGCAAATCGAAAAGGTAGGTTACTTACAGGCTAAATAATCATATAAAACACCTTCAGCCGTTTGAAATTTTAAGATATCAAATGCGTTTAACATTCTCCTTGAAGTCACTTTGTCGTGGTGTTGTAATATTGATAAAAAGACAGACATGTTGATGAATATGAGCAAAACAAAGAGATGCGGAAAACGAGGAAGACGAAACGATAGTAAAAAAAGAACGTTTATTGCGTTATAGCTTTAGTAGACAAGATTTTGACCCATATCCCCATTTATTCCCTCAGTGGTTCATAATATCTTAAATACCAAGTGCTATAGTGTGAGCTTGCTCGAGCATTTCGAGGAGATCCAAGGCTTTCGCCAATACCATCGAATCTGATCAACAAGCAGTCCAACGCTTTCTTCTGTTTCTTCAAACGACCATAACTTTTGACCCGTTTGGAATTACTGGAGCCACAACCTATCAAAACGAAGCCCTTTCCATGTTCTACGTTTCTAACGATTGGAATTGTCATGTACCGGTTTAATGTGCAGAAAAATTCCATCTTAAATTTTTTCTACAACTAGGATGTTTTCGCTCATAAATTTATTCCGTGGAGTTTGTGGTATAAATAATCGGACTAAATCGATGTAAACCTTGAAGAACAAAAAAACAAAAAAATATAGGAAGATCAAAAAAGGCCACGTTTATATTCTGCTAAAAAGATTGAAATTGGATTAGAAATTGTATTAAACAGGAAACCGAAAGATATTCGCAGACTGAAAACGTAGGTTACTTACAAGTTAAAGTAATCATAAAAAACTCCCTCCACCGTTCGAAATTCTAAGATATCAAATGCGTTTAACATTCTCGTTGAAGTCACTTTGTCATGGTATTGTAATTTTGGTAAAAAGACCGCGCATGTTGATGAATATGAGCAAATCAATGAGGTTCGGAAAATGAGATAGACAGAACGATCGTAAAAAAAGAACGTTTATTGCGCTATAGCTTCAGTAGACAAGCTTTCGACCAATATCTCCATTTATTCCCTCAGTGATCCATAATATCTTAAATATCGAATGCTATGGTGTGAGCATGCTCGAGCATTTTGCGAAGATCGAAGACTTTTGCCAATACCTTCGAATCGGATCAGCGAGCGGTTCATCGCTTTCTTCTATTTCTTCAAACAGCCATAACTTTTGACTCATTTGGTTTTACGGGAGCCACAACCTATCAAAACGTAGCTCATTCCATGTTATACATTTCTAATGGCTGGAATTGTCATGGATCGGATTAGTGGGCAGAAAAATTCCAACTTAAGTTTTTTCTACAGCTCAAATGTTTTCGTTCGTAAATTTATTCCGCGTAGTTTGTGGTATATATAATCTGACTAAATCGATGTAAACCTAGAAGAATGAAAAAAATAAAAAAAAAATAAACGAAGATAAAAAAAGGCCACAATAATATTTCTCTAGAAATATTAAAATTGGATTAAAAAGTTGACAAAACAGGAAACCAGAAGATATTCGCAGACTAAAAAAATAGGTTACCTACAGGTTAAGTACTCATAAAAAATTCCCTCAACCAATCGAAATTCTAAGATATCAAATTTGTTTAACATTCTCCTTGAAGTCACTTTATCGTGGTGTTGTAATTTTGGTAAAAAGTCCGCGCGTGTTGATGAATATGAGCAAAACAATAAGGTCCGGAAAACGAGGAAGATGGAACGATCGTAAAAAAGATGTTTAGTGCGCTGGAGCTTCAATAGACAAGCTTTTAACCCATATCCCCATTTATTCCATTAGTGATCAATAATATCTTAAATATCGAGTGCTATCGTGTGAGCATGCTCGAGCACTTCGCAGAGATCGAAGACTTTCGCCAATACCGTCGAATCGGATCAGCGAGTGTCTGTCGCATTCTTCCGTTTCTTCAAACGGCCATAACTTTTGACTCGTTTGGAGTTACGGCAGCCACAACCTATCAAAACGAAGCACTTTTCATATTTTACGTTTGTAACGGTTGGAATTGCCATGGACTGATTTCTTGTACAAAAAAATTCCATCGTAAGTTTTTTCTACACCTCGGATGTTTTCGTTGATAAATTTATTCCACGGAGTTTGTGGTATAAATAATCGAACTAAATAGATGTAAACCTTGAAGAACGACAAAAAAACAAAAATATACGAAGATCAAAAAAGGCCACGACAATATTTCGCTAAAAAGATTGAAATTGGATTAAAAATTGGATAAAACAGGAAACCGAAAGATATTCGCAGACTGAAGAAATAGATTACTTACAGGCTGAGTAATCATATAAAAACCCTCAACTGTTTGAAATTATAAGATATCAAATGCATTTAACATTCTCCTTGAATTCACTTTGTCATAGTGTTGTAATTTTGGTAAAAAAGACTACATGTGTTGATGAATATGAGCGTAACAATGAGGTTAGGAAAACGAGGAAGACGAAACGATCGTAAAAAAACATTTATTGCGCTATAGCTTAAGTAGACAAGCTTTTGATCCATATCCCCATTTATTCCCTCGGTGATCCATAATATTTTAAATATCGGGTGCTGTGGTGTGAGCATGCTCGAGCGTTTTGCGGAGATCGAAGACTTTTGCCAATACCATTGAATCGGATCAGCGAGCGGTCCGTCGCTTTCTTCCGTTTCTTCAAACGACCATACTTTTGACTCATTTGGAGTTACGGTAACCACAACCTATCAAAACGAAGCTATTTCCATGTTCTACGTTTCTAACGGTTGGAATTGTCATGGAATAGATTCGTACGTACAAAAATTCCCTCTTAAGTTTTTTTTACGGTTGGGATGTTTCCGATGATAAATTTATTCCGCGGAGTTTGTGGTATACATAATCCGACTAAATCAATGAAAGCCTAGAAGGATGACAAGTAAAACAAGAATATACGAAGATAAAAAAGGCCATGATTATCTTCTGCTAAAAATATTGAAATTGGATTAAAAATTGGATAATATAGGAAAGCGAAAGATATTCGCAGATTGAAAAAGTTGGTTACTTACAGGCTAAATAGTTATATAAATCGCCCTCATCCATTCGAAATTCTAAGATTCAAATGCTTTTAACATTCTTCTTGAAGTCACTTTGTAGTGTTGTTGTAATATTGATAAAAAGACCGCGTGAGTTGATGAATATGAACAAAACAATGGGGCGAAAATGAACGTTTATTGGACTATCGCTTCAGTAGACAAGCTTTTGACCCATATCCTCATTTGTTCCCTCAGTGATCCATAATATCTTAAATATCGAGTGCTACGGTGTGAGCTTGCTCGAGCGTTTTGAGGAGATCGATGACTTTTGTGAGAAATGTGGAATACGAATCTTAAGGTCAGGATTAACACTAGAGGGAGGGTGAATAGTGTTTAAAGAAATTACTAAATCTTTTTGAGTTTTTGTTAATTTGAACACAACTGTATGCAATATTCAGACACAGATATGATCACAGAATCAAACACAGATGGAGAAATAAAGTAAAATCAGTAAAGGAATGAACACACTGGATTTTGTAGTGGTTCGGAGTTACCCTACATCCAGTCCCGCCCACTAGTATGGATTTTCTTTCAAATGCAATTGTATAATTACACCCTCGATTTCAAGGCTACAAGGTACACCCTCTAGATTCACAATCCTCTGGGTAGGTATACTTGATTTCAGGGGCAACAAGTTCATGCAATTGATTTCCTAGGCTACAATCACACCTTTTCTAACTTGATTGATTTCCAAGGCTACAATCACACATTTTCTCGCTAAATTGATTACAAAGAAGTCTATAACTCTGAATGGCACTGAGATCTTGTTGAGATAGTGATATAGAATCAAACTAGAAATGATCTAGTTAGATTCAATGTTGATTTCGGTAGGGTAATGGTAAGAATATGTATAAAGAAATGTGGAAGAAGAAGACAAGTGAAAACCAGAAAAATATGATTAGAAATTCATTGAAAATAGCCCCTATTTATAGAAGAACAACAGCCATGTCCATTCGTGAAGGGATATGACGAATAGACAATTCTTTTGAAATTTAAATTTTTGAAATCAACTGCCACTATGTCGACATGGGTATCTTGTGTATGTCGACATCCCAAAGGAAATTTTGATGGTTTGTTTTTCCTTAAAAATAACTTTTATCTTATATTAAAACTATTTTAAACTTTTATAAATATACTTAAATATAGTTAAAATACATAAATAATATAGAAAATAATATTTTGTATATATAAAATTTTACTGTAATTTTATATTTAAATCTAACTATAAATATTAGAAGTTAAATATATTATTATTAAAAGATAGTTTTAAACTAAGGATAATTTGATTTTGAAGATAAATATTATTTTGAGGCCAAAAATATTTAAAACCAGGATAGATGTTTTTCATTCTTTTAAAAGGAAGGTTTTGAAATCATTTTGAAAACAAGATACAATTTTGTAAAAACATTTTGAATAAAAGTTAGTGAATATAAAACAATGTTCCACTAGATTTTTCGTAGATTCCATCCTACTTAGGGTGCCATCCCTTTAATAGGCTCGGATTCCATTCCACGAATAAACTGGATTTTAAGGTGCCAATGCTTTTCTAGGACTTTTAAGAAAATTCCTAATTAAATTACTTATTCTTGAAATCTAGAACTCTTGAAAATCTTGGTATTCTTGATACTCATGAGTCTTCAATCTTGATATCTTGAATCTCTATACTGTACTGTCTTCATTCTTGGTACCTGCATGGTTAAATCCTGCATATACATGTATTTCTAAATTATAATGTTAGTATCTATTTTATAATTCTATTCTAAGGTTGTTGTCATCAAAACCATCATCTCAAGGATTAACAATCTCCCCCTTTTTGATGATGACAACCTTTGTTTATAAAATATTACATCTATCCTAATAAATCCCCCTAAAACTAATAACTCCCCCTTAATCTATGCCTAACTATCCTATTTTATATTTCTCCCCCTTTTTCATCAATAAAAACTAACTCGAAACTATATGATCTCCAAATTATAGAACCCTCCTCATTCTTGGACTAAAGTACCTGCATTAATAAACTATACAATGGAGTATATAATAGATAGATTAAGAGATAATTATACTGATAGACATGATAATTAATTAAAGATCATATAAATGTCAATGCATATTTATACATGTTTTTCACACCAAATATCAATCCAAATCAAATCAAATCAATCAAAGCAAACAATTCAAATCAAACAAAGCAATTAAATCAAACATTACGAGGAACTTCCACCCATCCTTCTTCTCCTAATATAGGGTCTGCTTTCATGGCATCCCAATTTTCACTATGATTAGTGAGAGAGACTGGAGGATGTGCTTCATTATCATCCTTGTGTAGGGAGGAAATCATCCATCGTATAGCATCGAAATGTCTTTCTTGCTCCTTGATCATTTGCATTTGACTCAACTCTAAGTGTCGCTGATTTCGAAGAATGAACAAAAGAATATTCTTGAAAGAATTAAGAGTCTCTTCGAGATTCTCGGATAAATTATGAATTGGATTGGCCATATTTTAGTTTGTGAGAAGAATGAGAGACAAAGTAGATAAGAAATAATATTGAATGATGAATTTTGGAAGAAATAGGTATTTATAGGTGCAGAAATTCATTTGAAATGAATAGACATAAGGTAGTTATTCAAAATTCAAATTCAAAATGAAATGTCATTTCTGACCAGTACATGTCGACATGGTCATAGGGGGGATGTCGACATGGTGTAGTGAATTTTGATGGCTTATTTTGATTTTGTGAATAATTGTGTGTGTATATATATTTATATAATATACTGACATTTATTCTGGAGATAAGATAAGCTAGATAACAGAAAGGAAATTCAATTTCATTTCATGATAACACGATACAACGATTAAACACCAAGAACTACAAGAAAAATTAAAACAAACTAATCTAATACAACATGAATGAAAAGATAGAACTAGTTAGAGGATGATGAAGATGAAGATAATCCAAGCTTCTTGCTCACTTTGGAAATAAACTTGTTCATCTTGGATGAAATTTTGTCCAACTTCTTACTAACGGATCATTTAAGAATCCGTTGATTCACACTAATGGTCTTTTGGTTTTTGTGAAGGGTTTTGTTGGTTGGATTAGAAGGATAATAAATGCTTTCCAAAGATGCTTCACCTTCTTCTTCTTCAATTTCCGTTTCATCCCCTTCTTCTTCTTCCTCTTCCTCCTCTTCCATCTCCCCATGAGCCAAACGCTCATCCTTTTCGGCAAGAGTCTCATAAGATTGAAAAACAAATGGAACTTTCATAAGATAAATATTGGAATGATTGAAAACCTTTCTTGAAACAAATTCTTCTCCTTTGAATTCTACTCTAAAATAGTTAAAAATCCGAGCGAGATTGATTCCATGATACAAAGTATTCTTACCCATTTCAAGATTTTTGGGACGAAGTTCATCCAAAATAACATGCATCCAATTAATATCATAATTTTCAAAAGTAGCAAAAAGTGCTTTGCAAAATTTTGAAGTAGGATTGTTAAAATTCCCCGATCTTGGGGTCAAAATATGTAGTAAAAGAAAATTAACAATTCTAGCCTTTGGTCGAAAGTTTCGATTTTTGAATTCAAAATCATCATTTCCTTCGAAAATGTGATGAAATGTCTCACCATCATTTTGATCAATATTAAAACTAGAAAGATCCATTCCCGTGCTTTTGCAATTGAGAATGGTACCCAAAAAATCACAATTTAAAACGATTCTGTGCCTTTGACACTACTCCAAACTCATCATCATTTCCAATATAAAATCCACTGCTTAAATTTGCATAGAAATTTTAACCAGATTTGGACAACAAACGAAATCATTTTGAGAAGTATAAATAACACTAAGAATTTGATTATTTGCAAAAAGAGAATCAGTTTCATAAGAAGAGAAATCTTAAAATATAGCAAACTTTCCACGATGGACTTTTCCATAGTTAGCATAATTGATGTATGCTTTTATGGCCTCCAGATCATTGAAGAGTTGCTCTATTATCTTTCTGTAAATTCTCATGATGGAGGGGTTGCTTGAAGAAGCCATTAGAGTAGAGAGTAGAGAACTTGAAGTTTTGAAGAAAGGGTTTGAATTTGAAAATGAGAGTGGAATGATGTGATAAAATATAGTGAATAAATAGATTCTCAAAGGACATGTTCTCTGGTCAAAAGATGCCTTTTCAGAGAATTGAATGAAGTGAAAAGGTGGAGGGAAATTCAACCATTTGAATTCAAATTTTGAATTTCAAATTCTGTACCCATGTCGACATCATGGTGGGGACCATGTCAACATGTGTCTTTGAATTTCTATGATTTATTTTTCCTAAGTATTCTAATATATATATACTTATTATTTTTAATGTATATATATATATCTGGAATAATTCTGAAATTATAGTATATTCTATAAAATATTATAATACTATTAAAATTAAAAATAAAAATAAAAATAAAAATCAAATAGTTGTAAAAAATAAAAAATTTAAAATTCAAACAACGCACCAATTCAAAATCAATCAATCAAGCAATTAAGCATCCAAATCTAAGCATGCAATTTCAACCAATTGTATTGTAAATGTGTACCTTTTTCTGATTCCGTTTCTCTGAATTCGTCGGAGTCGTGAACTGTTGTGAAACATATATTTGAATTATCTGTCATCTAACATCATCGCTTAAGGACGAGTCTGAGTCATCTAGAGTAGCAGTAAATGCACGTTTTTGTTTCTTTACAAAATCATTGTTTATAGGAAGATTTTACCTATCCGGATACGGACAGTCCCTTTTGATATGGCCTGGTTTGTCACCATTGAAACATTTGATCTTGTTTGACACTACATTCTGATTTCTAGAGTTTTATAGTTGTTTTTCTTGAGATTGTTCGTCATTCTGAGTTTCAAGAATTTCCGAAAATTCTTGGTCAAAAAGGCTATCTCTTCATCATTATCGCTATTTGAGTCTGATCCATCGATCAATGCATTGAATGCCATTGATTTCTTTTCAGATGCTTTACTTTCTCTTCTCCTAATCATTTGGACTTCAAACGACATTAGATTTCCAATTAATTCTTCTATCTTTAAGGTACCGATGTCATTTGCCTCTTCGATCGCAAGTGTCTTTTGATCCCATTCTGGAGTAAGAGAATTTAAGATTTTTCTAACATGATCTTCTTCCGAAAATTACTTTCCCAAGGATATTATAGAGTACACAATATCCTGAAATCTACTAAACATGTCTGAAATAGACTCATTAAAATTCATTTTAAATAATTGAAACTGATTTGTGAGCATGGAAATTTTGGTCTGTTTAATTTTGCTTGTTCCTTTGTGAGTAACTTGCAAAGTTTTCCAAATTTCATATGCAGACTTACAAACTGACACTCTATTAAATTCATTCCTATCAAGTGAACAAAACAAAATATCATTGCTTTAGAATTATTTTGTGCAACAGTCTTTTGCTCAGCGGTCCACTGTGCAAAATCAGTTGTGGGTTCAGAATATTCAGTCTGAGTGATATTCCAAGTGTCTAATCCTACAGATTGTAAATATATTTTCATCCTACATGCCCAATATGCATAATTACTGCCATTAAAAAGTGGTGGTCTGACAGTAGACTGACCTTCTACAAATGAACTAGTGATAGGGATGATAGAACTAGTGTTGGCAGTGTTACCAGTACCAGTGATGGTAGCCATTTTGAATTTTTTTTAAATTCAGATTATGAAAACTTTAAAAACCCTGCTCTGATACCAAATGTGAGAAATACGGAATACGGATCTTAACGCTAGGATTAACACTAGAGAGGGGGTGAATAGTGTTTAAAGAAATTACTAAATCTTTTTTAGTTTTTTTAATTTGAACACAACTGTATGCAATATTCAGACACAGAAATGATCACAGAATCAAACACAGATGCAGAAATAAAGTAAAAGCAGTAAAGGAAAGAACACACTGGATTTTACACTGGTTCGGAGTTACCCTACATCCAGTCCCGCACTTACGGATTTCCTTTCAAAAGCAATTGTACAATTACACCCCCGATTTCAAGGCTATGAGGTACACCCTCCAGATCCACAATCCTCTAGGTAGAGATACTTGATTTCAGAGGAAACAAGCTCACCCAATTGATTTCCCAGGCTACAATCACACCTTTTCTAATTTGATTAATTTCCAAGGATACAATCATACCTTTTCTCATTAAATTAATTACAAAGAAGTCTATAACTCTGAATAGCACTGAGATCTTGTTGAGATAGTGATAGAGAATCAAACTAGAAATGATCTAGTTAGATTCAATGTTTATTTCGGTAGAGTAATGGTAAGAATATGTATAAAGAAATATGGAATAGGAAGATGAGTGAAAACCAGAAAAATATGATTAGAAATTCATTGAAAATAGCCCCTATTTATGGAAGAACAACAACCATGTTCGTGAAGGGATATGACGAATAGACACATCTTTTGAAATTCAAAATTTTGAAATCAACTGCCGCTATGTCGAAATGGGTATCTTGTGTATGTCGACATCCCAAAGGAAATTTTGATGGTTTGTTTTTCCTTGAAAATAACTTTTATCTTATATTAAAACTATTTTAAACTTTTATAAATATACTTAAATATAGTTAAAATACATAAATAAATATAGAGAATAATATTTCGGTATATATAAAATTTTACTATAATTTTATATTTAAATCTAAGTATAAATATTAAAAGTTAAATATATTATTATTAAAAGATAGTTTTAAACTAAGGATAATTTTATTTTGAAGATAAATATTATATTTAGGCTAAAAATATTTAAAACCAGGGTAGATGTTTTTTATTCTTTTAAAATGAAGGTTTTGAAATCATTTTGAAAACAAGATATAATTTCCTAAAAACATTTTGAATAAAAGTTAGTGGATACAAAACAATGTTCCACTAGATTTTTCGTAGGTTCCATCCTACTTAGGGTTCCATCCCTTTAACAGGCTCGAAGTGGATTCATTCCACAAATAAACTGGATTTTAAGATGCCAGTGCTTTTCTAGGAGTTTTAACAAAATTCCTGATTAAATTGCTTATTCTTGAAATCTGGAACTCTTGAAAATCTTGATATTCTTGATACTCATGGGTCTTCAATCTTGATATCTTGAATCTCTATACTGTACAGTCTTCATTCTTGGTACCTGCATGGTTAAATCCTGTATATACATGTATTTCTAAACTATAATGTTAGTATTTATATTTTATAATTTTATTCTAAGGTTGTTGTCATCAAAACCATCATCTCAAGGACTAACAATCTCCCCCTTTTTGATGATGAACAACCTTTGTTTATAAAATATTACTTCTATCCTAATAACTCCTCCTAAAACTAATAAAGCCCCCTTAATCTATGCCTAACTATCCTATTTTATATTTCTCCCCCTTTGTCATCAACAAAAACTAACTCCGAACTATATAATCTCCAAACTATATAACTCCCTCTCATTCTTGGACTAAAGTACCTGCATTAATAAACTATACAATGGAGTATATAATAGATAGATTAAGAGATAATTATACTGATAGACATGATAATTAATTAATTAAAGATCATATAAATGTCAATGCATATTTATACATGTTTTCACACCAAATATCAATCCAAATCAAATCAAATCAATCAAAGCGAACAATTCAAAAGAAACAAAGCAATCAAATCAAACATTACGAGGAACTTCCACCCATCCTTCTTCTCCATATATAGGGTCTGTTTTAACGGCATTCCAATTTTCACTATGATTAGTGAGAGAGACTGGAGGATGTGCTTCATTATCTTCCTTGTGCAAGGAGGAAATTATCCATCGTATTGCATCAAAATGCCTTTCTTGCTCCTTGATCATCTGCATTTGACTCAACTCTAAGTATCACTGGTTTCGAATAATGAACGAAAGAATATTATTGAAATAATTAAGAGTCTCTTCAAGATTCTCAGATAAATTATGAATTGGATTGGCCATATATTAGTTTGTTAGAAGAATGAGAGACAAAGTAGATAAGAAATAATATTGAGTGATGAATTTTGGAAGAAATAGATATTTATAGGTTTAGAAATTCGTTTGAAATGAATAGACATAAGGTAGTTATTCAAATTTCAAATTCAAAATGAAATATCTTTTCTGACCAGTACATGTCGACATGGTCATAGGGGGGATGTCGACATGGTGTAGTGAATTTTGATGGCTTATTTTGATTTTGTGAATAATTGTGTGTGTGTATATATATTTATATAATATACTGACATTTATTCTGGAGATAGGATAAGCTAGATAACAGAAAGGAAATTCAATTTCATTTCATGATAACCCGATACAACGATTAAACACAAAGAACTACAAGGACTTTTAAATTAAAACAAACTAATCTAATACAACATGAAATGAAAAGATAGAACTAGTTAGAGGATGATGAAGATGAAGATAATCCAAGCTTCTTGCTGACTTTGGAAATAAGCTTGTTCATCTTGGATGAAATTTTGTCCAACTTCTTACTAAGGATCGTTTAAGAGTTCGTTGATTCTCAATAATGGTCATTTGGTTTTTGAGAAGGGTTTTGTTGGTTAGATTAGGAGGATAATCAATGCTTTCCAAAGATGTTTCACCTACTTCTTCTTCTTCAATTTCCATTTCATCCCCTTCTTCTTCTTCCTCTTCCTCCTCTTCCATCTCCTCATGAGCCAAACGCTCTTCCTTTTCGGCAAGAGTCTCATAAGGTTGAAAAACAAATGGAATTTTCATAAGAGAAATATTAGAATGATTGAAAACCTTTCTTGAAACAAATTTTTCTCCTTTGAAATCTACTCCAAAATAATTAAAAATCCGAGTGAGATAGATTCCATGATACAAGTATTCTCACCCATTTCAAGATTTTTGGGACGAAGTTCATCCAAAATAATTTACGTCCAATTAATATCATAATTTCCAAAAATAGCAAAAAGTGCTTTGCAAACTTTTGAAGTAGGATTGTTAAAATTCCTCGATCTTGAGGTCAAAGTATGTTGCAAAAGAAGATAACAATTCTAGAGTTTGGTCGAAAGTTTCGATTTTGGAATTCAAAATCATCATTTCCTTTGAAAATGTGATGAAACGTCTCACGATCATTTTCATCAATATTAAAACTAGAAAGATCGATTCCCGTGCTTTTGCAATTGAGAATGGTACCCAAAAGATCACAATCTAAAACGATTCTAGTGCCTTTGACACTACTCCAAATTTCAGCATCATTTCTAATATAAAATCCATAGTTTAAATTTGCATAGAAAATTTTAACAAGATTTGGATAATAAACGAAATCATTTTGAGAAACATTAATAAGACTAAGAATTTGATTGTTTGCAAAAAGAGAATCAATTTCATAAAAAGAGAAATCTTGATATATAGCAAATTTTTCGGGATGGACTTTTCCATAGTTAGCATAATTGATGTATGCTTTTATGGCCTCCAGATCATTGAAGAGTTGCTCTTTTATCTTTCTGGAAATTCTCATGGTGGAGGGGTAGCTTGAAGAAGCCACTAGAGTAGAGAGTATAGAACTTGACGTTTTGAAGAGAGAGTTTGAATTTGAAAATGAGAGTGAAAAGATATGATAAAAGATAGCGAATAAATAGATTCTCAAAGGACATGTTCTCTGGTCAAAAGATGCCTTTTCAGAGAATTGAATGAAGTGAAAAGATGGAGGGAAATTCGACCATTTGAATTCAAATTTTGAATTTCTAATTCTGTACTCATGTCGACATTATGGTGGGGACTATGTCGACATGTGTCTTTGAATTTCGATGATTTATTTTCCCTACGTATTCTAATATATATCTATATATAAATACACACTTATTATTTTTAATGTATATACATATTTGGAATAATTCTGAAATTATAGTGTATTCTATAAAATATTATAAAACTATTAAAATTAAAATAATAATAATAATAAAATAATAGTAAAAAAATTAAAATTCAAACAACACACCAGTTCAAAATAAATCAATCAAGCAATTAAGCATCCAAATCAAAGCATGCAATTTCAACCAATTGTATTGCAAATGTGTACCTTTTTCTGAGTCTGTTTCTCTAAATTCGTCGGAGTCGTGAACTGCTGTGAAACACATATTTGAATTATCTTTCTTCTGATCATCGTCGCTTTAAGATGAGTCTGAGTCATCTGGAGTAACAGTAAATGCATGTTTTTGTTTCTTTTCAAAATCATTGTTTATAGCAAGATTTTGCCTACCTGGATACGGACAGTCTCTTTTGATATGGCCTGGTTCGTCACAGTTGAAATATTTGATATTGTTTGGCACAACATTCTGATTTCCAGAGTTCTTATAGTTGTTTCTCTTGAGATTGTTCATCTTTCTGAATTTCAGGAATTTCCAAAAATTCTTGATCATAAAGGCTACCTCTTCATCATTATCGCTATTTGAGTCTGATCCATCGGTCAATGCATTGAATGCCATTGATTTCTTTTCAAATGCTTTTCTTTTTCTTCTCCCAATCATTTGGACTTCAAATGAAATTAGATTTCCAATTAATTCTTCTATCTTTAAGGTACTGATGTCATTTTCCTCTTCGATCGCAAGTGTCTTTTGATCCCATTATGGAGTAAGAGAATTTAAGATTTTTCTGACCTGATCTTCTTCCGAAAATTCCTTTCCAAAGGATATTAGAGAGTGCACAATATCCTGAAATCTATTATAAATATCTACTCATTAGAATTCATTTTAAATAATTGAAACTGATTTGTGTGCATGGAAATTTTGGTCTGTTTAACTTTGCTTGTTCCTTCGTGAGTAACTTGCAAAGTTTTTCAGATTTCATATGCAGACTTACAAACTGACACTCTATTAAATTCATTCCTATCAAGTGAACAAAACAGAATATTCATTGCTTTAGAATTATTTTGTGCAACGGTCTTTTGCTCAGCAGTTCACTATGCAAAATAAGTTGTGGGTTCAGAATATTCACTCTGTATGATATTCCAAGTGTCTAACCCTACAGATTGTAAATATACTTTCATCCTACATGCCCAATATGCATAATTACTGCCATTAAAAAGTGGTGGTCTGACAATAGACTGACCTTCTATAAATGAACTAGTGATAGGGATGATAGAACTAGTGTTGGTAGTGTTACCAATACCAGTGTTGGTAGCCATTTTGAAAATTTTTCAAAATTCATATTTTGAAAACTTTGAAAACCTTGCTCTGATACCAAATGTGAGAAATGCAGAATACAGATCTTAAGGCTAGGTTAACACTAGAGGGGGTGAATAGTGTTTAAAGAAATTACTAAGTCTTTTTGAGTTTTTGTTAATTTGAACAAAAATGTATGCAATATTCCGACACAAATATGATCACAGAATCAAACACAGATGCAAAAATAAAGTAAAAGAAGTAAAGGAAAGAACATACCGGATTTTATGCTGGTTCGGAATTACCCTACATCCAGTCCCGCACACAAGTACGGATTTCCTTTGAAAAGCAATTGTACAATTACACCCTCAATTTCAAGGCTACGAGGTACACCCTCCAGATTCACAATCCTCTGGGTAGAGATACTTGATTTCGGGGGCAACAAGTTCACCCAATTGATTTCCTAGGCTACAATCACACCTTTTCTAATTTGATTGATTTCCAATGCTACGATCACACCTTTTCTCGCTAAATTGATTACAAAGATGTCTATAACTCTAAATAGCACTGAGATCTTGTTGAGATAGTGATAGAGAATCAAACTAGAAATGATCTAGTTAGATTCAATGTTGATTTCGGCAGGGTAATGGTAAGAATATGTATAAAGAAATGTGGAAGAAGAAGAGGAGTGAAAACCAGAAAAAATATGATTAGAAATTCGTTGAAAGTAGCCTCTATTTATAGAATAACCACAGCCATGTCCATTCGTGAAGGAATACAACGAATAGACACTTCTTTTGAAATTCAAAATTTTGAAATCAACTGCCACTATGTCGACATTGGTATCTTGTGTATGTCGACATCCCAAAGGAAATTTTGATGGTTTGTTTTTCCTTGAAAATAACATCTATCTTATATTTAAACTATTTTAAACTTTTATAAATATAGTTTAAATACATAAATAAATATAGAGAATAATATTTTGGTATATATATAATTTTACTATAATTTTATATTTAAATCTAAGTATAAATATTAAAAGTTAAATATAATATTATTGAAAGATAGTTTTAAACTTAGGATAATTTGATTTTGAAGATGAAGATTATTTTGAGGCTAAAAATATTTAAAACCAGGATAGATGTTTTTATTCTTTTAAAAGGAAGGTTTTGAAATCATTTTGAAAACAAGATATAATTTTGTAAAAACATTTTGAATAAAAGTTAGTGGATACAAAACAATGTTCCACTAGATTTTTCGTATGTTCCATCCTACTTCGGGTTCCATCCCTTTAACAGGCTCGAAGTGGATTCCATTGCACGAATAAATTGGATTTTAAGATGCCAGTGCTTTTCTACGAGTTTTAACAAAATTCCTAATTAAATTACTTATTCTTGAAATCTAGAACTCTTGAAAATCTTGATATTCTTGATACTCATGTGTCTTCAATCTTGATATCTTGAATCTCTATACTGTAAAGTCTTCATTCTTGGTACCTGCATGGTTAAATCCTGCATATACCTATATTTCTAAACTATAATGTTAGTGTTTATATTTTATAATCCTATTCTAAGGTTTTTGTCATCAAAACCATCATCTCAAGGACTAACAACTTTCGCTAATATCGTCGAATCGGATCAGCGAGCAGTCCAACGCTTTCTTCTGTTTCTTCAAACGGCCATAACTTTTGACTCGTTTGGAGTTACTGAAGCCACAACCTATCAAAACGAAGCTCTTTCCATGTTCGATGTTTTTGACGGTGGGAATTATTATGGATCGGTTCCGTGTGTAGAAAATTTCATCTTAAGTTTTTTCTACAGCTCGGATGTTTTCGTTCATAAATTTATTCCATGAAGTTTATGGTATAAATAATCGGATGAAATCAATGAAAACCTTGAAAAATAACAAAAAAACAAAAATATACGATGATAAAAAAAGCCACGATAATATTCCGCTAAAAAGGTTGAAATTGGATTAAAAATCAGATAAAATCGAAAACCGAAGGATATTCGCAGACTGAAAAAATAGGTTACTTACAGGATAAGTAATCATAAAAAACACCCTCAGCCGTTCGAAATTCTAAGATATCAAATGCGTTTAATATTCTCCTTGAAATCACTTTGTCGTGGTGTTGTAATTTTGGTAAAAAGACCGCGCGTGTTGATGAATATGAGCAAAACAATGAGGTTCGGAAAACGAGGAAGACAGAACGATCATTAAAAAAGAATGTTTTTAGCGCTATAGCTTCAGTGGACAAGCTTTTGACCCATATCCCCATTTATTCCCTCAATGATCCATAATATCTTAAATATCAGGTGCTACAACATGAGCATGGTCGAGAGTTTCGCGGATATCGATGACTTTCGCCAATACCGTCTAATCGGATCAACGAGCGGTCCGTCACTTTCTTCTGTTTCTTCAAACGACCATAACTTTTGACTCATTTGGAGTTACGGGAGCCACAACCTATCAAAACTAGCTCTTTCCATGTTCTACATTTCTAACGGTTGGAATTGTCATGGATCGGTTTCGTGTGAAGAAAATTCCATCTTAAGTTTTTTCTACAGCTCGAATGTTTTTGTTGATAAATTTATTCCGTGGAGTTTGTGGTATAAATAATTCGACTATATCAATGAAAGGCTAGAAGGATGACAAGGAAAAAAAAAATATATGAAGATCAGAAAAGTCCACGATAATATTCCGCTAAAAGGATTGAAATTGTATTAAAAATTGGATAATACAGGAATGCGAAATTTAATGAATTTATTTTGCCCTCAGCCGTTCGAAATTCTATGATATCAAATGCATTTAACATTCTCCTTGAATTCACTTTACCGTGGTGTTGTAATATTGGCAAAAGGACCGCACGTGTTGATGAATATGAGCAAAACAATGAGGTACGGAAAACGAGAAAGACGAAACGATCGTTAAAAAAAGAACGTTTATTGCACTATAGCTTCAGTAGAAAAGCTTTTGACCCATATCCCCAATTATTACCTCAGAGATCCTTAATATCTTAAATATCGGGTGTTATGATGTGAGCATGCTCCAGCGTTTCTCGAAGATCGAATACTTTCACTATACCGTCAAATCGGATCAGTGAGCGGTCCATCGCTTTCTTTCGTGTCTTGAAACGGCCATAACTTTTGACTCATTTGGAGTGACGGGAGTTACAACTTGGCAAATCGAAGCACTTTCCATGTTCTACATTCCTAATGGTTGGAATTGTCGTGGATCGGTTTCGTGTGCAGAAAATTTCATCTTAAGTTTTTTACTATAGATCAGATGTTTTCGTTGATAAATTTATTTCTCGGAGTTTGTGGTATAAATAATCCAACTAAATCGATGATAACCAAGAATGATAACAATGAAAACAAGAATATACGAAGATAAAAAAAGGCCACGGTAGTTTTCCGCTAAAAAGATTGAAATTGGATTAAAAATTGGATAATACAAGAAACAGATATTCGCAGATTAAAAAGGTAGGTTACTTACAAGCTAAGTAATCATATAAAACACCCTCAACCGTTCGAAATTTCATGATATAAAATGCTTTTAACATTCTCCCCGAAGTCACTTTTTCATGGTGCTGTAATTTTGTTAAAAAGGCCGAGCGTATTGATGAATATGAGCAAAACAATGAAGTACGAAAAACGAGGAAGAAGGAACGATCGTAAAAAAAAGAACGTTTATTGCGCTATAGCGTCGGTAACAAGTTTTTAACCCATATCCCCATTTTTTCCCTTTGTGATACATAATATCTTATATACCGATTGCTACAGTGTGAGCAAGCTTGAGCATTTTGCAGAGATCGAGGACTTTCGCCAATACTTTCCAATCGGATCAGCGAACTGTTCGTCGTTTTCTTCCGTTTCTCCAAACGGCCATAACTTTTGACCCATTTGAAGCAACGGGAGCCACAACCTATCGAAACGAAGCTCTTTTCAAGTTCTACATTTCTAATGGTTGGAATTGTCATGGTTCGGTTTCTTGTGTGGAAAAATTCCATCTTATGTTTTTACTACAGCTCGGATGTTTTTGTTGATTAAATTATTCCGGAGAGTTTGTAGTATAAATAATCCGACTAAATCGATGAAAACTTAGAATGATGACAAGAAAAACAAGAATATACGAATATCAAAAAAGGCCACGACAATATTCCACCAAAAAGGTGGAAATTGGATTAAAAGTTGGACAATACAGGAAATCGAAAGATATTCGTAGATTCAAAAAGTAGGTTGCTTACAGGCTAAGTAATCATATAAAACACCCTCTGCCGTTCAAAATTCTAAGATATCAAATGTGTTTTAACATTCTTCTTAAAATCACTTTGTCGTGGTGTTGTAATTTGGGTAAAAAGACCGAGCATGTTGAAGAATATGAGCAAAACAATATGGTGCGAAAAACCAGGAAGACGGAACGTTCGTAAAAAAACAACGTTTATTTCGCTATAGCTTCTGTAGACAAGCTTTTGACTCATATCCCTATTTATTCCCTTAGTGATACATAATATCTTAAATATCGATTGCTACAGTATGAGCATGCTCGATCGTTTCTTGGAGATTGAAGACTTTCGCTAATACCGTCGAATCGGATCAACGAGTGGTCCGTTGTTTTCTTCCGTTTCTTCAAACGGCCATAACTTTTGACTCTTTGAAGTTACCGAAGGCACAACCTATCAAAACGAAGCTCTTTCCATATTTTATGCTTCTAACGGTTGGAATTGTCAGGGATCTGTTCGATTTCGTGTGTAGGAAAATTCCATCTTGAGTTTTTTCTATAGGTCGGATGTTTTTGTTGATAAATATATTCCATGGAGTTTGTGGTATAAATAATCCGACTAAATCGATGAAAACATAGAAGCCTGACAAGAAAAACATGAATATATGAAGATCAAAGAAGGCCATGATAATATTCCACCAAAATGATTATAATTGGACTAAAAGCCGGACAATATAGGAAACCGAAAGATATTCGCAGATTAAAAAATTAGGTTACTTGCAGGCAAAGTAATAATTTAAAACACTCTCAGTCGTTCGAAATTCTAAGATATTATATGCGTTTAAAATTCTCCTTGAAGTCACTTTGTCCTGGTGTTGTAATTTTGGTAAAAAGACCATGCGTGTTGATGAATATGAGTAAAGTAATAGGCAAACAACGAAGACAGAATGGTCGTAAAAAAAAGAACGTTTATTGCGCTATAGCTTCAGTAGACAAACTTTTGACCGATTTCCCTGTTCATTCCCTTAGTGATATTAGTATCTTAAATATCGAGTGCTACAGTGTGAGCATGCTTGAGTGTTTCATGGAGATGGAAGACTTTCGCCAATAACATCGAATCGGATCAGCGAGCGGTGCATCGCTTTCTTCCGTTTCTTCAAACGGCCATAACGTTTGACTCGTTTGGAGTTACGTGAGCCACAACCTATAAAAACGAAGCTCTTTCCACGTTCTACGTTTCTAATGGTTGAAATTGTAACGTATCGGTTTCGTGTGCAGAAAAATTCCGTTTTAAGTGTTTTCTACCACCCGGATGTATTTGTTGATAAATTTATTCCGGGGAGTTTGTGTTATAAATAATCCGACTAAACCAATGAAAACCTAGAAGGTTGAAAAGAAAAACAAGAATATACGAAGATCAAAAAAGGCCACGATAATATTCCACCAAAAAGATTGAAATTGGATTTAAAGCTGGACAATATACGAAACCGAAAGATATTCGTAGATTAAAAATGTAGGCTACTTAAAGGCTAAGTAATCATGTAAAACACCCTCAACCGTTCGAAATTTTAAGATATCAAATGCATTTAACGTTCTCCTTGGAGTCACTTTATCGTGGTGTTGTAATTTTGGTAAAAAGGCCACGCATCTTGATGAATATGAGTAAAACAATGAGGTATGAAAAATGAGGAAGACGAAACGAACATAAAAAAGAGAACATTTGTTGCGCTATAGCTTAAGTAGACAAGCTTTTGACCCATAGCCCGATTTATTCCCTTAGTGATCCTTTATATCATATATATCGACTTCTATAGTGTGAGCATTGTAACAACCCGCATATTTTACGATTGAACATTTAAATATTTTATTTAAATATAGCATCGTTAGTCGAATTTAGGTCCAAAATGCTACTTTTTGCAAACAGCCGAATTAGGACTCGAGACCATTTCCATTAAGTTTAAAATGACATTTGCGACCTTTTTGAGTATAAACATCGATATGTTTGGAGTTGAGTAAAATTTTGAAGTTTTCATTTAGGGCTTTGGGTTTGGGTTTCAGCCCACTAACCCAACTCATCTTATATCCTAACTCCACCCCCTTTCCTCTTCATTCATTCCTCATTTCCTAACGCTTCAAGCTTTAGTAAAAGTGGGGGAGGAGATTGGAAACTAAAATCCTAAGCCCTAGTTTTCTTTGCAAATTCAAGATCTAGCTCCAAAATCAAAGAAAAGCTTAGGTAAGCATCCTCTTCTTCTTCTCCATCTCAATCTCTCTCCAATTTCAGAAATTTCCTATAACCTAACTTAGGAAATATTTGCTTATGAACTTAGATTGGAGCTTTTAGAGTTGAAGTTGAAGAGTATTTGATCTTCCCTTTGTTTTCAGGCTTCACCTTTGATGTTTTTGAGTTTTAAAGGTGAGTTTTTGAACTCACATCTATATCTATATCTTTGATAGTTGTTAGATAGTGATTCCTAACACCTATTCCTTATTCATTTGCTTTGGATTGAATTGGTTTTATGAATATTCGAATTTTTGGTCTTTTGAAGTTAAATCTTTAAAAATCCTAACTTTAATGTATGAACATGTTTTTGGGTGTTTCGAAGATCCATACAAGGCTGGGTTGTCGCTTGGCATAAACCTTTAGTCTATGTTGCTCATCTGTTCGCCTCCGGTTAGGATTTTGCATCACTTGGGAGCTAGGCTGATAATGTTATAGAAGCAGGTTCTGTCGACTGAACCAGGAGGTCAGTCAACTGAACCAGGGGACAGAAAATGCTCTGTACCTGTATCAGTCGACCGACATGGAAACCGAAAGTTTCCAGGCATTGGGTCAGCCGACTGACCACCTGATTCAGTCGAATGATCTGTTTGCCTCAGCCCAATTTGACTATTTTTCTTGGGTTTCCAATTTTAATCAATTTGTGTTGATCCGATTTGTTGTTATCACTTATTATCGAATTTGATGACATCTTTTTTGGGATTTTTAGGAATATCCATTTTTGATGGATTGGAATCGATTTTTATGGATTTGATTCACGTCTTCGTCTTTGAATTTTTGGTGATTGATTGTTTCTACAATCATTTCTGTGACTTAACACTTTGAAATACAAAGGTTTCTATACTAGTAGTAAATATTCAAACTCTTTTACAAAGATGATTTCAACTCTTTTTTTAATACAAAGCTCTTTATAAAATCGTTTTCCAACCTATTAGTATATACAAACCTTTACATCATTCGTATGAGAAAATCTAATTAAACGGCTTAGCAAAACAAATGGTATGAAACGCTTGCGTTTACTTCGTCGGTTAGTTTTTGGACTTGTTCGATTGAAACTCTTGTGACAATTTTTGAGTGGAGATCTACGATTGGTTCGTAAATATTTAAGTTAAGCCAGTAGCTATGGGACATGAAGCTAAACTCATTTATTTACTAGCTTAGTGTAATTGACACTTCCTGATGATCGATGATGATCATTTTGTGATTTAGACTAGCGATATGCGAGGTCTCTTTGTCCACGTAGGGGACTATACCTCGTTTTATTGAGTTTCGTCTCATTTCTTTTATAGGTAACGACTTATGGATTATTCGGAGTTTCGACTCATTTTTTGTGGGCTAGCGACCCATGTTCTTTTATGGAGTCGGTTCATAGGACGTACCATTGTACTATATCGTTGCGCCAGCTTATCAGGTTCATCAAGTGTATTGTTGTACTACGTCGTTGTTCCGAATTATTTGAGTTTCAGGTTCATCGGATGTACTGATATTGTACTACGTCGTTTCATCGGCTCTGTGCTTAGCGACCATAGGTTAGCGACCCTTTGTGATGCACGTGTTGGCGAGTTTTCATGCTCCCGTTTATGATAGGCCTTCCCCCCTTTTTGACTTTTGGATTTCTAATTGATGATTTTTAGAATTTGTGTTTCACCAATTTTTGTGATTGGCATTGATATGTTTGTCAATATTTATGGCTTGGTGAATAAAATAAAGAATATGACATTCATTTTGATGTTATGAGATTCTTGAGATATTGTATGATTTTGCTGATGTTAAATGTATACTTTTCATAGTATGACATTATTGTTATCATACGTTTTTTATATCTCTTATCTTGTCTCATTTTTATCTGATATTTATAGCTAGACTGATCCGTTTATTATTTTCTTATTAAATAATACTCGGATCATACCGAGATGTTACAGGTGCTTCTGCTTGACACTTTATCTGAGACCATCATCTGACTTTTGTCTAACTACTTAGCTTAGTAGTTTAGTTTTTAAACATTCAAAATAGAGACTCCTTGATATATACATATTCCGTTGTCTAGCACTTGTATCTATTCTTTTGTGATGTAGCGGATCTTGTATGACCACTACTTTGATGTACATATTTATGTGATATATTCATGTCTGTTTCCGCCTTTGTGATATGAATATCTATGACTGATTTGTGTTATGCTTATTTCTATATATGTTTTCGAGGTCCACTTAGCCACTGTGTAGTAGCTTTGAGTTTGTATTTGATATGTCGGATTTCCTCTTGAAATTAAATGCGTGACATACTATCTGACATATCGGTGTTCGCACAAAGCAATAACACGAATGGTCGCTCCACAACAGCCTTATTCTTTGTGCTACTTGACGGCATTACTCCGTTATGTCCTTGGCTAGCGTGAGTATAGAGGTGGGGTGTCACAGCTTGGTATCAAAGCCAAACATCGAAACAATGTAGAATAATTTAGAAAGGATCATTGTCCTAAGTCCTTCTTAGAGGTCGTGCCTTAGGATTTATTCGAGTCTAAGGACCCGTTCTATCCTAAATTTTTTTATGATGCCTTGTTTTATCCATCATGATTGTTTGATATTCATTCTGAGAATAACCTTTTTCTTCTTTCTTTCTTTCTTTATTAAAGAAGAGAAATGGATAAACCAAACCGCCCCAGGGTCGGTCAATCCAGTACTACTCCTCAGGATGGAGTATTTATGTCTGCCCAACGCTTTTAGATCTTGTAAAGAATACTCAAGCTGCTGGACCCATTCCAGAGCCTACTCACCCTAAATCTGGGTTTTCACGCTTGTGTAGTGATTATGCCAATTTGGGTGGGAAGCCATTCATGGGTTCCGAAAGCGTTATAGAAGTCCAAGCTTGGCTTAGAACATGCGATCGCATCTTTTCTCACATGAATCTTAATGATCTACATCGTGTCCAAGTGGCTTCTAGTATGCTCCAAGAAAGAGCATTAGATTGGTATGAGCTTCTGTTTTCTGAAATTATTGAAGCGGATCTCACTTGGGAGCAATTTCGGGAAAGATTCGAATTAAATTTTATGCTAGAAGCTGAAAAAGTAACTTTAGCTCGGCGCTTTATTGACCTTGTTCAAGGTGAATCTTCTGTGACGGATTACCTCACATCCTTTGAATCCCTCTCTAAATATGGGGTCTAGTACATTAATACCCGTTGAAGAAAAATCAAAGATTTGTGTATGGCTTGAATAGGAATCTCAAAAAGCCAGTACTTCTAAAATTAGAAGTTTCTTTCGATCAGCTTGTTGATATCGCTCTTCGACTCGAAGAGGCCAATAAAGAAAGCGATGTTGAAGTTTTGGGTGCCAAACCGAACTTTGACAACAACAAGAAGAGGCCTATTAAGTTCAAATGTCCTTACCCCATCAAGAAAGGGAAACAAGTAACTTCGATAGCAAAGACTTCTACCTCTAGTCATGGGCAATGCTACAATTGTGGTTCCAAGGACCATTATGCTAATAGATGCTTGAAACCTCTCTTTTGTCGTTATTGCAAAAGTTCGGATCATCTTTCATCTTCAAGTCCCAAACTTCAAGGCGAGAAAGAGGGAAAGCTAAATGTTGTGCAAGCCCCTAATAACACTTCTCGTGGTCAAGGTATTTCTCATTTTATCCTTGATGGCATTATTATGTTTCGTGATCAACCTATTCGAGTTCTTTTTGATACGGGTGCATCCCATTCTTTTATATCAAAAGAACTTGTTGATACTTTTTCTTTAAGTGTTATGGCTTTGATGACTTCTTTGAAAATTGCGAATCCGGTTGGTGGATTCGCAACACTCAATTAGTTTGTAAAGATGTTGAGATTATTTTATGTGATTTTTCTTTCCGAGCCGATTTGCATGTTATGCATTACTTAGGCTTTGGAATGATTTTGGGAACGAATTGGATTAACCGTTATGAAGCCCATATCATATGTTTCGAGCGAACTATTCGTCTTCGACATCCTCAACCTGTTAAGAAGATTTCTATTGTTCTTAAAGATTCGGATTCCAGTTTGGTAGCATCCTTGTATTCTCTAAACCCTCATCATGATGATGATGATGATAAGGAAGATATTATTTCCCTTATTCACGTTGTTCGTGAATTCTCGATATATGTGAGCCCGTTTTAGGATTACCACCTACGCGAGAAATTGAGTTCAGAATTAATCTAATCCCTGGAGCTCTACCTATCACTCGTCCTCCTTATCGTATGTCTAATAAAGAAAATGAGGAGATGCGTAAACAATTATCCGAATTGGAAGCGAAGCAGTTTATTCGTTCTAGTTCCTCTCCTTGGGAAGCTTCGGCTATTTTTGTGAAGAAATCCGATGGTACACTTAGGTTTTGCGTTGACTACCGCATGCTTAATGATCTTACCATTAAGATTATATATCCTTTACCTCAGATTGATGATTTATTTGACCAACTTAGCGGTGCTAGAGTCTTTTCACAGTTAGACTTAGCAACCAGTTTTCATCAGCTTCGTATTGCAGAGGATAGCATTCCTTTGACATTATTCCATACTCGTTATGGATCTTATGAATGGCTTGTTATGCCGTTTGGTTTAACGAATGCTCCAGCTTATTTCATTAACCTTATGAATCGAGTTTTCAAGGACTTCCTCGATCGATTTTTTTTCATCTTTATAGATGATATTCTTGTTTATTCTAAAACCGAGGTGGAGCATGAAAAGCATCTTCGAATTGTGTTGGAAACTCTTAGGAGCAACCAATTAAAAGAAAATTTTTAAGACATCTCATTTCTGAATCAGGAATTTCCGTGGATCCTTTAAAGATTGAAGAGATTCAAAATTGGTAGAGACCGGAGAGTGTTACGGAAATCCTTGGTTTTCTTGGATTGGCGTGTTATTACCGTCGGTTCATAAAAGACTTTTCTAAAATTTCTGTGCCTCTTAATAGTTTGACAAAGAAGAGAGTTAAGTACATTTGGTCAAACAAATATGAAGCTTCTTTTCAAAAATTAAAAGAACTCCTTTCTGATGCTCCTATTCTTGTGATTCCCGAAGGGAACCAAGACTTTATTGTTTATACCGATGCTAGTTGGTTTGGGAGCCGTTCTCATGCAAAGGGAATGTGTTATTGCTTATGCTTCTAGGAATTAAAAGCCTACCGAGACTAGATATGCCACTCATGATTTAGAGCTCGCGACTATTGTTATCGCCCTTCGAATTTGGCGTCATTATCTTTTGGGAGAGCAATTTGTTCCTACACCGATCATAAATATTTGATGTATTTATTTTCTCAAAAGGAACATAATTTGCGTCAACAACGTTGGCTCGATTTCCTTGCATCTTATGATCGTGATATTATTTATACTCCCGAAAAGGGAAATCGTGTTTCCGATGCCCTTAGTCGTAAGCAACAAGCGGTTGTTTCTATTATGATATCCGAATGGAGTAATCTCGAGACTTTATCCACTTATGAGATTCGAGATCGTGAATCCAATTTATGTTCATCTCCTATTTTAGACCGCATCCTTGATGCTCAAAAGCATGATCCCGAATTGGTTCTTCTTAGCCAAAGTTGTCGAGATAGAAATAGTGATGGTTTGAAAGACTTTGAAATCGATGCTCGTGGCGGTGTTCAAAAATTTGGTAGACTTATCATGCCAAATATTAATGATCTTCGAAAAGACATATTAGAAGATTCTCACCATTCTAAATTTATCATTCATCCCGGTAGTAGTAAAATATATGCGGATATGAAGCGACTTTATTATTGGGATGGAACGAAATCCAATATTGCTTACTTCGTCAAGCGTTGGATGACTTGCCAACTCATAAAGGCTGAGCATCAAAGGCCCGATGGGTTATTGAGACGACCCGACTTCCTATCGCCAGGAAATCGCATCATCTTTAAGAAAGAAAGGGATAGAAAAGAGAATAAAAGAAGAGAAGAAAGAAACAACATCAGAATCTAACAGCGGAACGAATAAATTATAATAATAACATAAATATTACATAGTTTACAATCATTATCAGAGTTACACAGATAAATAACACATACTAGAAAGTTATAAACACCTGTCTAGTTATACAACTCAAATCAGTACAAGAAACAACTCAGAGAAAAGTACACAGCTGTAACGACCCATGTAAATTCGATGTTTAAAATGAACATAATTAATAGGATTTTTAATTTAAATTTAGAAAGGAATAAAAATCTTAGTTATTTATATGAAAGAGTATGTGAAATCTGATGTACCAAGGGAAATAGAATTTACAAATTTTCCTATATATTGTAATTAATAGAAATAGTGGAAATTGTTGCATTGAATATAAGTTAGAATAAGTAAAGTAATGCAAGTATTGGATTTAACAATGAAATAAAATATTGATTATGGGTATTGAATGTAGATGGGTGAAATAAAGAAATGCAGGACAATAAATAATTTATTTAATACAATCCCTTTTATTTGTTAACTATTGTAAGGGTTAATTAATTATGAAAATTTGGAAATAGGTTCAAATTGTATGTTAGACAATCAAATTTCAATAATTAAAGTTAGTAATTAATGGATTAAATGGAATAATTAATTGGAGTTAAGATCTAAATTTGTATGTGAGCATTAATTGATATTGGAATATAAAGGGGTAAATTTATAGTATAAAATGTAGACATCACCTTTAAGATGATGGGTTTATAATTGATGCATAATAGGGAAATAAAATGAATGGGTTTAATTGAATAACAATTAGCAATTTATGAATGAAGAGAAATTTTAAGGGCGTAACTGTTTTCGTTAAATTAATTTTGGTAACAAATTGTATTGAATATAGATTTAACGTTGTGTGATGTATTTAAGTAATAATTGGAGAACAATGTTAATTATATCCGTGAATGGTCAATTCAATTAAACAACAAGATTTTTAAATAAATAAACGTTTTTATTTAGGTTTCAATTTGTTAATTTATGAAGTTTAATGGGAAATCAATTGCAATAAATTTCCCTAATTTATGCAGTTAGAGGAGATTTAGATTTGCATTATAGATGGAAGTATAATCTAAATTGATAGGTAACAAACTTAAGAATAAAATTTAGAGCTAATAGGTGGCAAATTTATATAGTTGTTTATTTACGTAATGTGTACGTAAGCTTTGGTAAACCGATTTCTATCGATCCAAATTTAACGATTTGTTAATATAGATTTAAGTATAGGAGCAGTATTTATTAATTGAATTGAAGTATTGCAAATAAATGAAATTCAACGTTTAATATTACATTATTGTAAGTAAGATAATATGTGTAAGTATTGTTAAGGTTATTCATATTTGACAAATTTATTGAGTTATAAGGATTGATATATAAATTAATGTTAGTTTAGGATATCATTACTTGGTGATTTATTATAGAGTAACGGGAGTGTGAACGTAAAATAATAAAAGCATAGATTTATGGTAGGACATAATTTATGGTTTTGGGAATTTAAATCCAAAGATTTATTTATTTGAGGAAATAATACGTATTAAATCTCAACTTGATATAATCAATGCAAATTTAGTAATTAAAAATAAATTGCAAGTTGGTAATTTAGGGTGTTTGTGAGTAAAATTGCAAGTAAGATAATTTTTAAATTTTACCCATTCTATAATTTATTTAAATATATATAAATCAAATGGCAACATTGTGTTAATAATAGTCGTAAGTGAATTTGAATGCTAAAGGGGTAACAATCGTTTTAGGTTAACCGTTTATTTAATATATTAAGTCTAGACTAGTAATCGATTGAAATAAAAAAATAATAATATTTTGTTTTGTTAATGCGACTTAGTTAATAAAGAGGAATTTATATGAAATGAAGCATGCATGAGAAATGCATTATAATTCAATGTTATGTTTACACATTAAATGTATACTAGGTTAAGTATCAAATAGAGGGAAAGAAAAGTAAATATTGAATTGATTGATGAATAAGTATTCATTGGATAGAAATTTAATGTAAAGTTGATATTAATTGTATAAAATCTATCTAAGATAATGACTTGCAATAAATTGTGGGTTGGTAATAAGGTGTGAATGGAAATTTGATTTGTTATATTAAATGAATAGATTCAAATTGTATGTAGATAATAAATTGCAATAATTAAAGTTGGTAATGAATGGAATATCAAACTATTCATAAAGTGAATATAAGTATATGTAACAAATGAATAGGAAATGCTAGTTATTCATAAAGTGAAGGAATGGAAACTAGATGGAATAAGAAATTGGATTTAGAATCTTAATTTGTAGATGTGGATATATTTATAAATGGATTAATTTATGAAATAAAATGGTAAGTAATTATAATATTGTTATTAATAATAGACGTTACTTTAAGGATAATTAATGTAGTAACGTAAGGTGAAAATGTAAATTAAAAGGGAAGCATAAAATTTAGTTAAGGTAGTAATTTATGAATTGGGAATAAAATTCAAATGTTATATTAGGCAGTAAATCAATTTGGGAATAAAATTTTATTTAATTGGGGTAAATTGATATACACTAATGTTAAATATATACATAAGATGATGATTGATTTATTAAAGAGAATTGAATACGAATGGTATAAAATTTCATTTGAAATAAGATTTTTTAATTTATTGAATTTACTTTAATTAAAGGTAAACACTAAATTTTTTGCAATAAATCTTTATTTGATATGGAGGTTTGGTTAATAAATTTGAAGCTAATTGCAATCAGAAATGATAGGAATGGTAAGTTGACCATTTATTCATAATAAGATCTAAAAATCAAATAAATGGATTATTGGAATTTAAATTTGACAAATTGTGAATTCATTTAAATTCGGATCCATCTGTCTATTCCAACTTCATCTATAAATACCCCGCTAAACCCTAGCCTCCGCCTATTCTCATTTGTCTGTGCGTAAAATTTCATCAGCTCCTTCTCCTCCTCAATGGCAGACAAACAAATCCTAGATCCAAATAAAAATTCCAAACCAAATCAAAAGCTAAAATTCAAACTTCTCAGAAAAATCTGGAAGCAAAACGCATGAGGGAGAGAGGGAAAGAAAGGGGGATGACGTGGCGCTTGAAGGTGTTCTTTTATTTCTATTGTTTTTTCTTTTCTTTTTTTGAAATTTCAATCACCATTAATGCGTATAACTTTCTCCTACGAACTCCGTTTCACGCGAGATTTTTTTTGTTAGGATCGTAATAAAATTCCAGATCTTTTGACACTGGTTTGAACAGATTTGGAGACCGTCAAATTTTTGGGTTTAAATCGGATTTAAATTCGAATTAAATTCAAAATGTGAGTGTTTTAACCCACTCAAAATTTCTAAAATTTCTTATGTTTGTTAAATTGATTTTAGATATGAGTAGAAATTTATTTATGACTATTTGACATGTTTTATTCCTTATCTCTGTTAAATCGCATTTATTTAATTTAACTGTTCATAAATTTTATTACTGCGTATAAATTGACAGTTATAGTTATTTATTTGCATATAAACAGTTAGTTTAATAGTTGTTAAATTCATTTTTGAATATAACTGCCAGTTATTACCTGTTATATATTATCAGATGTATATTGATATTGATTTATTATTGGATGATGATTGTGATATGGATGATAGATGACGAATGATGAATGGATGTTTTACTTTATATCATTAAACTGCAAGTTATCATGCATTTTTCATTTCATTCGGGATTGTGGTTTTAAATGATATACAACCGCAAAAGTTTTATTTTAAATTGCGGATTGAAATGATAAACATCCGTATCACTTGACCATAGGATATAAAATTTTATACAGGCACCGCGGTAAATATATATAATTATTTTTGGAAATGTTTTTCTATGGTTTTGTAAAGTTATATATATATATATGGTTTATGAGATATTGATAAAGGCTATTATAAATATATAGTGATTTCCGGTTTTTAAGCTTTGTATAAATTTGATTTGAAGTTTAAATAAAGTTTGTTTTTAAGATCAAATAAGATTAAACAATTATTTAAAATTTAATTTCTGGAGTTTTATGACTTAAATGAGAATAGATTTGGAAGATGAATATTATGTTAAATTGAAATTTAATAAAAATTAGAAATTTTAAAGGATATGATTTTTATAACTTGATTTTTGTGTAAAGTGATTTTAATGAATATCAGGTTGATTAAATGAATATATAATAAATTGAAAGATGATCCAGTTATATGAAGTTAAAGGTTTTCTTAAATTATATTGAATTCATTAAGCAAACATTTCAAGTCTAAATAAGAAGTAATTGAATTTGATACATATGGATTTGTCAAATGAGTTGTTTTTTTGAAATGGTGAAATATTTAAAGCCTTGAAACATAAGAAGTGAAATGGTATTTGGAAGTGTAAATCGATATTTGAAATTGATTTGTGAAATCTAAAGAAGCTATTTTATTTTATAAAAGTAGTTTAATATTTAACCATTTGAGAGGTGGAAATTTGTTTCAAAGCTATGTTTTTCAAGGTAGTATAATTTGGAAATATTATGTTCAAGAGTTGATTTCTAAATATTTTACTTTGCAAACCCTATGATTTTGGAAGGAATATATATTGGAAAATTATATCGTATTAATTCGGGTTTTAAAAGGAAATGATATCATATTTATATGGTTTTGAAATGGTTATTTTATTCTGGTTTTAAAGTATAATTATTTTAAATGACCGCGATGTTATAATAACGATTGGTTGGCAAAGAGACCGGGATCGGATATGGACATACTCTCTGTCGATACCGAAAACCACTTTGACTAACCGTGTACGCGGTGGAGATTCCAGAATGAAGTACGTTGGTGGCGACGTTTCCTGTAAGGTAAATACGTGGACCCAACTCCCGTGAGTTGGCATAAGGTGAGGAAAACAGGAGCGATTCTCGGGCCAATGAGGTCATTCCTCTGATCGAACGCACTCCTTCGATACTATACTCTGACTTTGGATTGATTCGGTGTCCACTATTGATTTCTTTGATTTGGAGGTGTTAGTTCGGGGTGGGCGGTAGCTGCGGCTACGCGTTGCCACCAACCCGGATAGCAATTGGTATATCTACCCTGGCATTGCCTAGTTGTGCCGAGTCACCTACCCTAGCGCGCCTTATACGATTTTGGTTTTGTACCATACCTATGGAGTGCCCTCTGACGACGCCCAGTACGGGGGAGATTACGGTACTGTATAGACTATGGGAATATATTCTGTGTTAAGGGCTATATGGGTAACCCCTTAACGCTATTAAAAAGTAATTTATTTTACAAATAGACACTATTATAATAGCGCAATATACTACATAGTAAATAGTTTAACGGATCCTTAGGAGATGTAAATCCCGAGCATCTCTTGAGTTACTGCACTCATATTTATTTCTGTTAATTTAACTCACATAAGATCTTTTAGTTCTGACTCGAGTGTTTTTGTCTTTTCAAATTCGCTCGGGTCAGTCCGAGCGTTTCAGGATTGCAAGATTTAGCTCTAGAGGACGAAGACGAAGATTTATATTATTATTATTTATACTAGTGCACTACACACTGTTCCGCTGCATTGTTATTTGTATGTGTAACTCTGATATGTATTATATAAATGGTTTTGTAAACAGATTTATAAACTGTATATTTGATTATTATATTTTATCCTTCCGCTGTGAGATTCTGTTTAGTTTTTTTTCTTCTCTGTTTTTTTTCTTATTTACCCCATAACAATCCGCCCTTCCGTATGGCTTGAATTGGCACGTGTGTCGATTTAAAGTGTGCGAAAAAGCGGGACGTTACAGTTGGTATCAGAGCTTTGGTTTAGCGATAAACCTTAGCTTTGTGGGGTTTGACTCTTTACTAATAGGGTAGTAATACCCTATGGGAGTCGCTGAGTGTATATATATGAGAGAGCATATTTGTTAGTGTTATAAAAAGTTTTAATATTGTGTTAATTTGTTTCGTTTGGTATTTATAAATTCTGGTAGGTGTATGGGATGCTGTGACATCAATAGGAATTTCTAAACACTTAATAGGACAAACCGACATAATACTTGTTTTTAATATAGGTGAATGAAATAATTTTGCCTATTATATTTTCTATATATAAAATAAAATTTTCAAATGATATCTATATTTGGTTGCAATATATTGGTTGTTAGGAATAAAATTTATAAATAATAGGTAAATAAGATTAAAAATAAATAAATGTAATTTGGGAATTTAGAACTTAAGTTCCGGGGTTTTTGAAAACTTCTTTCAAATGATTTGGAATATAATAATATTGTTATAAGTATTTTCTGATATAAATATTTCGATATAATTCGAAAGAATTGTTTTAAAGAAGATTTTGAAGAAAAAGTTTTGTACTTTCCTCTTTGTCGTTGGAAAATAATTTCGGTGATGGCGGCCGCATCATCGACTTTCATTTTCGAGTTTCGAAGGGGAAAGACCACTGTAGGAAATTCTACTACAGATTCATTTTTAAAATATCTAAATTTTAAATTGTTTTAAAATAGTTAGAGATATATGAGTTGTAAGAATATATTTATCTATTATTTTAAAATAAAGTGAAAATTTAACCCGGTATTAAATTCTTAAATTTCCATTAATTAATTGTTTCAATTATTGTAGTGAATCCAAACATAGGTAATTAATAAATTAAAACCTCTAAAGCAAATAAGAGATTTAATGATAGGTTAAAAATGGTCATAAATGAAAGTTGAAATTATAACTTATGAAATAAAGAATATTATTATTAAATGTTAAATTTACCATAGGAAATGAGAAACTTGTATAACTTTCAAGTATATTCTTTAAAAACATATATAACTTACCAAATATTAAAAGTTGAAATGTTTAATAGGGAATGTAATGAAATTGTACATGTAAAAGTAGGGAATGAAGTATTCAATGAATTTGCTATTATAAATGAGAATTTAATGTTTAAACTTAAGTATTAATTGAAATTTTACCAAGTAAATATAATTAAAGGTAAGTATGACAAATAGATGATCTAAACTTAAGTAATTAAAGGGTAACTAAATGAGATCATGCGATAATAAATAAATGAATAATTATAGTGAAAAGGGGGGGAAACTGGCATGACCTTATTTAATGGAATTGAGAAATTTTAAGTAAAAAGAAAAATAAGTGACTGCAAAACGTTAGTGAATGAATTAATAAAATCCTTTACTTATGAGAATGGATATTATAAGGTTAAGAATTTAAGTGTAATTAAAAAAGGGTTACTATAATTAATTATAATAGAAATGTAAGCATTAAATAAATGATTGAAATTGAGAAGTGCATTAAATATAATACAAATAAAAGAAACTTACATGACCCGAATAAATGAAAATGAATAATTGTAAGTAATAAGTAGAAATAAAGGAAACAACCACTGAATGAGAAAATAAAATTTAAAGTTTGTTAGAAATAAATATAAATTATAAAAGGAAAATTTATGTGGTTTAAATAAAAAGAGAAAATCAAATAACAAAGGTATGAGATGAAATTATTAATAAGTTAAGTTGATTGTTGTTTGAATTTGTTGTTGATGGTTGTTTGGGCAAGGGTACTTTAAAATTTGATTTGGGGTGAATGAATAATCTATTTGGTTTTATCTAAGACTGTTGAGTAAATGATGCGCTAGTAGTTATTCTTCATTCCGAACAATTTAAAAGTTTTGAACCCGAACAACTATTTGTTTGTTTGATTTAATGGTTGTTTTGTATGTGTGTGTATGCTGTTTGTTGAACTGATGGTTGTTGTATTGATTTGTTGTTAGGATTGAAACCACTTAAATATTTCACTTTATATAAATTGTAACCCTTTGGATTATATAAGAAATTGCAGTACCTTAGAAATATTTTGAAAATGCTTTTCCAAACTTTAATAATCTAAATATAAAGGATTTAATAGTTATAAATTAGGATATCTTATTTAAAGTAATTAATTTTGTAAATTTAATTGTTTATAAGTTAAATATTTTGAATAAGATGTATTGTATTTAATTCTTCTTTTCCTTCTTTTCCTTTTCGGGGACGAAAAGTTTTGAGAGGGGGAGAGTGTAACGACCCATGTAAATTCGATGTTTAAAATGAATATAATTAATAGGATTTTTAATTTAAATTTAGAAAGGAATAAAAATCTTAGTTATTTATATGAAAGAGTATGTGAAATTTGATGTACCAAGGGAAATTAGAATTTACAAATTTAACTATATATTGTAATTAATAGAAATAGTGGAAATTGTTGCATTGGATATAAGTTAGAATAAGTAAAGTAATGCAAGTATTGGATTTAACAATGAAATAAAATATTGATTATGGGTATTGAATGTAGATGGGTGAAATAAAGAAATGCAGGACAATAAATAATTTATTTAATACAATCCCTTTTATTTGTTAACTATTGTAAGGGTTAATTAATTATGAAAATTTGGAAATAGGCTCAAATTGTATGTTAGACAATCAAATTTCAATAATTAAAGTTAGTAATTAATGGATTAAATGGAATAATTAATTGGACTTAAGATCTAAATTTGTATGTGAGCATTAGTTGATATTGGAATATAAAGGGGTAAATTTATAGTATAAAATGTAGACATCACCTTTAAGATGATGGGTTTATAATTGATGCATAATAGGGAAATCAAATGAATGGGTTTAATTGAATAACAATTAGCAATTTATGAATGAAGAGAAATTTTAAGGGCGTAACTGTTTTCGTTAAATTAATTTTGGTAACAAATTGTATTGAATATAGATTTAACGTTGTGTGATGTATTTAAGTAATAATTGGAGAACAATGTAAATTATATCCATGAATAGTCAATTAAATTAAACAACAAAATTTTTAAATAAATAAACGTTTTTATTTAGGTTTCAATTTGTTAATTTATGAAGTTTAATGGGAAATCAATTGCAATAAATTGCCCTAATTTATGCAGTTAGAGGAGATTTAGATTTGCATTATAGATGGAAGTATAATCTAAATTGATAGGTAACAAACTTAAGAATAAAATTTAGAGCTAATAGGTGGAAAATTTATATAGTTGTTTATTTACGTAATGTGTACGTAAGCTTTGGTTAACCGATTTCTATCGATCCAAATCTAACGATTTGTTAATATAGATTTAAGTATAGGAGCAGTATTTATTAATTGAATTGAAGTATTGCAAATAAATGAAATTCAACGTTTAATATTACATTATTGTAAGTAAGATAATATGTGTAAGTATTGTTAAGGCTATTCATATTTGACAAATTTATTGAGTTATAAGGATTGATATATAAATTAATGTTAGTTTAGGATATCGTTACTTGGTGATTTATTATAGAGTAACGGGAGTGTGAACGTAAGATAATAAAAGCATAGATTTATGGTAGGACATAATTTATGGTTTTAGGAATTTAAATCCAAAGATTTATTTATTTGAGGAAATAATACGTATTAAATCTCAACTTGATATAATCAATGCAAATTTAGTAATTAAAAATAAATTGCAAGTTGGTAATTTAGGATGTTTGTGAGTAAATCTGCAGGTAAGATAATTTTTAAAGTTTTACCCATTCATATAATTTATTTAAATATATATAAATCAAATGGCAACATTGTGTTAATAATAGTCGTAAGTGAATTTGAATGCTAAAGGGGTAACAATCATTTTAGGTTAACCGTTTATTTAATATATTAAGTCTAGACTGGTAATCGATTGAAATAAAAAATAATAATATTTTGTTTTGTTAATGTGACTTAGTTAATAAAGAGGAATTTATATGAAATAAAGCATGCATGAGAATTGCATTATAATTCAATGTTATGTTTACCCATTAAATGTATACTAGGTTAAGTATCAAATAGAGGGAAAGAAAAGTAAATATTGAATTGATTGATGAATAAGTATTCATTGGATAGAAATTTAATGTAAAGTTGATATTAATTGTATAAAATCTATCTAAGATAATGAATTGCAATAAATTGTGGGTTGATAATAAGGTGTGAATGGAAATTTGATTTGTTATATTAAATGAATAGATTCAAATTGTATGTAGATAATAAATTGCAATAATTAAAGTTGGTAATAAATGGAATATCAAACTATTCATAAAGTGAATATAAGTAGATGTAACAAATGAATGGGAAATGCTAGTTATTCATAAAGTGAAGGAATGGAACCTAGATGGAATAAGAAATTGGATTTAGAATCTTAATTTGTAGATGTGGATATATTTATAAATGGATTAATTTATGAAATAAAATGGTAAGTAATTATAATATTGTTATTAATAATAGACGTTACTTTAAGGATAATTAATGTAGTAACGTAAGGTGAAAATGTAAATTAAAAGGGAAACGTAAAATTTAGTTAAGGTAGTAATTTATGAATTGGGAATAAAATTCAAATGTTATATTAGGAAGTAAATCAATTTGGGAATAAAATTTTATTTAATTGGGGTAAATTGATATACACTAATGTTAAATATATACATAAGATGATGATTGATTTATTAAAGAGAATTGAATACGAATGGTATAAAATTTCATTTGAAATAAGATTTTTTAATTTATTGAATTTACTTTTAATTAAAGGTAAACACTAAAATTTTTGCAATAAATCTTTATTTGATATGGAGGTTAGGTTAATAAATTTGAAGCTAACTGCAATCAGAAATGATAGGAATGGTAAGTTGACTATTTATTCATAATAAGATCTAAAAATCAAATAAATGGATTATTGGAATTTAAATTTGACAAATTGTGAATTCATTTAAATTCGGATCCATCTGTCTATTCCAACTTCATCTATAAATGCCCCGCTAAACCCTAGCCTCCGCCTATTCTCATTTGTCTATGCGTAAAATTTCATCAGCTCCTTCTCCTCCTCAATGGTAGACAAACAAATCCTAGATCCAAATAAAAATTCCAAACCAAATCAAAAGCTAAAATTTAAACTTCTCAGAAAAATCTGGAAGCAAAATGCATGAGGGAGAGAGGGAAAGAAAGGGGGATGACGTGGCGCTTGAAGGTGTTCTTTTATTTCTATTCTTTTTTCTTTTTCTTTTTGAAATTTCAATCACCATTAATGCGTATAACTTTCTCCTACGAACTACGTTTCACGCGAGATTTTTTTTGTTAGGATCGTAACAAAATTCCAGATCTTTTGACACTAGTTTGAACAGATTTGGAGACCGTCGAATTTTTGGGTTTAAATCGGATTTAAATTCGATTTAAATTCAAAAGGTGAGTGTTTTAACCCACTCACAATTTCTAAAATTTCTTATGTTTGTTAAATTGATTTTAGATATGAGTAGAAATTTATTTATGACTATTTGACATGTTTTATTCCTTATCTCTGTTAAATCTCATTTATTTAATTTAACTGTTCATAAATTTAATTACTGCGTATAAATTGACAGTTATAGTTATTTATTTGCATATAAACTGTTAGTTTAACAGTTGTTAAATTCATTTTTGAATATAACTACCAGTTATTACCTGTTATATATTATCAGATGTATATTGATATTGATTTATTATTGGATGATGATTGTGATATGGATGATGGATGATGAATGATGAATGGATGTTTTATTTTATATCATTAAACTGCAAGTTATCATGCACTTTTCATTTCATTCGGGATTGTGGTTTGAAATGATATACAACCGCAAAAGTTTTATTTTAAATTGCGGATTGAAATGATAAACATCCGTATCACTTGACCATAGGATAGAAAATTTTATACAGGCACCGCGGTAAATATATATAATTATTTTTGGAAATGTTTTTCTATGGTTTTGTAAAGTTATATATATATATGGTTTATGAGATATTGATTTGGTTATTGATAAAGACTATTATATATATATAGTGATTTCCGGTTTTTAAGCTTTGTATAAATTTGATTTGAAGTTTAAATAAAGTTTGTTTTTAAGATCAAATAAGATTAAACAATTATTTAAAATTTAATTTCTGGAGTTTTATGACTTAAATGAGAATAGATTTGGAAGATGAATATTATGTTAAATTGAAATTTAATAAAAATTAGAAATTTTAAAGGATATGATTTTTATAACTTGATTTTTGTGTAAAGTGATTTTAATGAATATCAGGTTGATTAAATGAATATATAATAAATTGAAAGATGATCCAGTTATATGAAGTTAAAGGTTTTCTTAAATTATATTGAATTCATTAAGCAAACATTTCAAGTCTAAATAAGAAGTAATTGAATTTGATACATATGGATTTGTCAAATGAGTTGTTTTTTTGAAATGGTGAAATATTTAAAGCCTTGAAACATAAGAAGTGAAATGGTATTTGGAAGTGTAAATCGATATTTGAAATTGATTTGTGAAATCTAAAGAAGCTATTTTGTTTTATAAAAGTAGTTTAATATTTAACCATTTGAGAGGTGGAAATTTGTTTCAAAGCTATGTTTTTCAAGGTAGTATAATTTGGAAATATTATGTTCAAGAGTTGATTTCTAAATATTTTACTTTGGAAACCCTATGATTTTGGAAGGAATATATATTGGAAAAATGATATCGTATTAATTCGGGTTTTAAAAGGAAATGATATCATATTCATATGGTTTTGAAATGGATATTTTATTCTGGTTTTAAAGTATAATTATTTTAAATGACCGCGGTGTTATAATAACGATTGGTTGGCAAAGAGACCAGGATCGGATAAGGTCATACTCTCTGTCGATACCGAAAACCACTTTGACTAACCGTGTACGTGGTGGAGATTCCAGAATGAAGTAGGTTGGTGGCAACGTTTCCTGTAAGGTAAATACGTGGACCCAACTCCCGTGAGTTGGCATAAGGTGGCTAAAACAGGAGCGATTCTCGGGCCAATGAGGTCATTCCTCTGATCGAACGCACTCCTTCGATACTATACTCTGACTTTGGATTGATTCGGTGACCACTATTGATTTCTTTGATTTGGGGGTGTTAGTTCGAGGTGGGCGGTAGCTGCGGCTACGCGTTACCACCAGCCCGGATAGCAATTGGTATATCTACCCTGGCATTGCCTAGTTGTGCCGTGTCACCTACCCTAGCGCGCCTTATACGATTTTGGTTTTGTACCATACCTATGGAGTGCCCTCTGACGATGCCCAGTACGGGGGAGATTACGGTACTGTATAGACTATGGGAATATATTCTGTGTTAAGGGCTATATGGGTAACCCCTTAACGCTATTAAAAAGTAAGTTTATTTTACAAATAGACACTATTATAATAGCGCAAAATACTACATAGTAAATAGTTTAACGGATCCTTAGGAGATGTAAATCCCGAGCATCTCTTGAGTTACTGCACTCATATTTATTTCTGTTAATTTAACTCACATAAGATCTTTTAGTTCTGACTCGAGTGTTTTTGTCTTTTCAAATTCGCTCGGGTCAGTCCGAGCGTTTCAGGATTGCAAGATTTAGCTGTGGAGGACGAAGACGAAGATTTATATTATTATTATTTATACTAGTGCACTACACACTGTTCCGCTGCATTGTTATTTGTATGTGTAACTCTGATATGTATTATATAAATGGTTTTGTAAACAGATTTATAAACTGTATATTTGATTATTATATTTTATCCTTCCGCTGTGAGATTCTGTTTAGTTTTTTTTCTTCTCTGTTTTTTTTCTTATTTACCCCATAACAATCCGCCCTTCCGTATGGTTTGAATTGGCACGTGTGTCGATTTAAAGTGTGAAAAATAGTGGGACGTTACAACAGCGGAATACTATATATATCTACACGTAGAAGCCTCCTGCTCCATTTGCTCCTCCACAATTCGTCAAAGCTAAACTGAATCCTAACCTGAATTCCATTGGTTACTCGTAAAAATTTGAGTACACAAGAGTTTATGAAAAACAAAAATAAACTCCGGGTCACACATGGGTCTGGTGTGAGTAACAGGTTAAAGTTGCTTAACTATAAAAAACCTTTTGAAAAGAAAGGTATCACGTAAGACTTCCCACACATAAACATGAAAAAGTTTTTACCTTACACTAACCAAAACATTTGATAGGAAATCCGATGATATTATAATAGTGTCTAGGGTTTTCAAATACATAAGAAATAGCCGAAATTGTTACATTCATTAAATTCCAACTACTAGCCACGAAAGTGGGTAATACAATCAAAACCGTTGGCACTTATTGGATTTTGGATTCCATACAATGGCAGGGCTACTGGGGTACCGCCCGTCACAGTACGTAGCCTAGATCAACTTATCGAGGAGTGCGCCCGCTCCCCTGCAACACAAAGCCGGACCCATTCCTTACTGAACAGTTCCGAACAAGACAACCCCGTGGTTGTAGCTAGCAACCACCCACACAGCCGAATATAAAGGGACTTCTAGGCAGGGGTAAATCGTGCTCTTCAGCGGGTGCGACCCATGAAGCCTTGTTGCACCTCCCCTGTTTTAGCCATTCCCGGTTGATGAGGCTAGAGGCTACGATTACCTTTATAGGACATATCACTTAGAATGCTCATCGTCCACCTGACGATGTTCTAAAAGCATTCAATCCATACAAGTTCGTTCCGGGTTCGAACGAAACCGAAGGCATTATCTCGTTGCATTCATATTGGAATCACCCTCAGAGTCAACGACAATAACCCTTGCACTCTAAATCATAATCTCGAACCTATAAGAACTAATTCCGTCAACTCATTACGGAATCACCCACAGAGTTATATTGACTCATAGTCCTTACACCTCGAGTCTTCACAAAGCTCCACTTTGATACACGACCTAACGTTATTTGGAATCGATGTGGTTTTCGGATATCCAAATATGGAAACCCGATCCCGGTCTCATCGAAATCCAAAGCGTGTCTTTTAGGTCCAAGTTGTTTTAAAGGTCTAAAACAAATCAATTACAGTATCTATATACACACAGATAGATAACTCACAATCACAATTGATAATTAACATTATCAAATAACAGGTAATCCACATCATCAATATCAAATAGATATACCATATATCACCATCACAATAGATAATCTAAGTTATCATCACAATACAATCAAACATCCATACCACACAATATCATTTATCTCATTACTGAGATCTCATCCATTCAAGACAATCAAGTTCACCCATTCATACATAAGCAATGATTCATTCATCACCATATAATTAATTTTAAAATGAATTAAATTAACAATCTCTATCACTAATTAATTTAAAGTGAATTAAATTAATTACCCATCTTTAATTAATTTAAAATAAATTAAATTAATTACTTTACCAATATATATCTAGCTTACTCAATCATTTAATTGATTACATCAATTAATCATTTATTATTAATTACCTAAATTAATCACTCTTGATTAATTCTCCTTAATTACACTCATGTAATTATTCTTAATTAATTTCACAAAATTGATCGCTCTCAACCAAACAGTCATTAACCTTTAATTACTTCAATTAATTAATTATAATTAATTGCCTTAATCCTTAATTTATTACACTAATTAATTACCTTTAATTACCTATTATTGATTAATTAATCATTTTTAATTACATTATTAATTACAATAATTAATGATCCCCTTTTATTAATTACCTTAAGTAATTAACTTATAATTATTAATCATCCCAGATTAATTACATTTAGTAATTAACTAACTTAATTACTATATTAAACAAATTAATGATCCTTTAATTTATTACATAATTAATTCCTTGATTAATTACTAAGTAATTAAACCTAATTACCTCATTCTTAATGTTATCCCGCTTTTTGGCAAAGCCGCGATACCAAAAGATCGATCGAAAACGGAGTACAGTTCGTCTCAAAGATTGATCATACCTCGTTTCACTATGGATATCACTGAATTTTGTCTGAGTCCAGATTGAGCTACAATTGATAGGACATGACAAGAAAGATCATAAAAGTTAGCATCTCAAATTTCAAGCCAATCCGAGTCCATACGCTCAAGTTATGATCGATTCAACTTGAAGGGAAAAACACTGGTTTCGAATCCATCATGGTAGGTGTCTTCGAATCCATCACAGAACACCGTTCGAACCGATCACCTTCATATCGATTAGCTTCGAATCCATCGGAGTGCCTCGGTTCGACTCCATCAAATTCGAATCCATCGAGTTTGTATCGATGGACCTCGTATCCATGGAGAAGTTGCAAAGTTCGTATCCATCAGGGAAACACAAGTTCGTATCCATCAAGTATCGGTCATTCGACTCCATCAATGAATCCTTGTTCGAACGCATCATTGGAACCTTGTTCAAACCCATCCATGAAGCCTTGTTCGAACCCATCGATGAAGCTTCGTTTGAATCCACTAAGTCAACTAGCCACGATGACGTGTCATCCATCGGTTCGAATGCGCCGAGATACTTGGAGTCGAAGCGGTCAACTCGGAGTGAAGACAGAATCGGTTCAAGGTTTGCGCTCCACAGCACCACGAAGGCGCGTGCCACCATCGGTTCGAAACCATCGATTCGAAGGGATGGTTTCGAACCAAACAGCCACACGATGAATCCCGTTTCGTATCCATCATATCTCTCAATCCACTGGTCCAAATGCCACGAAATTTTCACAGAAGCTTACATACATTTTGAAGAATGTCCACACCAAATTTCACCTCGATTGGATGATTTTCTGATCGATTCGAATGGAGTTCGAATCGATGCCAAAGTGGGCCCAAATTTCCTGAGGCTGGGCGCGTGGGCTCCCTCACGTGCCAGAAGTGGTCTCCCGAGTTTTCAGTGAAATATCAGCAGCCTCCGCTTATAAATAGAGCCCCAGAGCCAACAGAAAAAGGATCTTTCGACTCTCATGCGCCCAGACTCTGCCGGGTCGAGATCTCCATCATCCTACATCATAATTTTGCTGTTGATTTTGAATTTCCAATTGTAACTCGCTGTTGATCGCTATAACAACTTGTAATCATTGAAAGAGAATCAATAAAACATCAAAAAACTTCACAGTGGACGTAGGCAACACGCCGAACCACTATAAATCGCTTGTCTACGCATTTACCTTACTGTTGATTGAAGTTTTTGTTAGATAATATCTGTTTTGAATTTAAATTCTTCATTATTATCTCTTCAACGACTCCCGAAGAGTGTTGTGACCAATTTTGGTGCAAACACTTTGGTGCTTTCACTGAGAAAACCCAGATTTTCTCCTACTCGTTGGATCTGTCATCGATACCGGATTGAATAAATCTAAGAGAGAGATCCAGATCATTAAATTCAAATTCCTTCCATTCTATTCAGATTTGTAAAAGTCTAAGGAAAGGAATTCAACTTTCGAGATGGTTAATACAAGAACCACCTTAAATGCTATCAATCAAGAAGAGCAGGATCGACAGAATCCTGTGCCGCCACCTCCATCTAATCAGGATGCTACTCGGCACTCCGAACTGTCAGGTCTGGTTACGCGACAAGAGTTGCAGTTGCTACTCCAAGAGCTGACCCAGAGTCGGCAACAACTAGAAGAACAGCTACGCGCTAACGCTGAGCTAATCGACAAGCTGGATCGCTTGAAGAGAAAGTGGTCCCAGAGAGACCACGCTTCTCGCTCCTCCAGCGAGAGTTCTTCATCTTTTGATTACCACAATCGATCACCACGACCCTGACTAGATGGGAGTCGCATGCCAGTCACTGGAGGTCAACCGGCAATGACCGTTGGACAACTGAGAGTTGGTCCATCAGCCAGTTTCCAAACTGGACCCTCCTCCCGAGGAGGTGTCGTTCCTCACCACACCGCAGAATACCGCACCACTAACGTTGCGGCTGAACCAGGGGTCGACGCCCAAGATCGGTCGGGCCTAGACCGTCGTCATAGCGGACGTACTCCTGAACCGTACGTCCCAGAGGACTATGAGCCAAGAAGGCAAGACTTGGACCGTCGACAATATCCGGTCCAACCCAAAAGAATGGAACGTAATCATACTTCGGTCCAGGCCGCCCAAAATGCGCAAATGCCAGATCTTTCAACTATGATATGTCAAATGATCCGTGATAGCCAGGGATTCACAAATGACGATTGGGGAGTTACCCGAAGTCACACTCATTTTACGGATGATATCCTTACTGCTGAACCCCCACGACGATTCCGGATGCCAACTCTACCCATGTATGAAGGAAACTCCGATCCCAACCAACATATTCTGAAATACGAATGGTCGATGACCGCTGCCAGAGCCGACGATGCAGTAAAGTGTCGTAATTTCCCCATATCCTTGGGGGGCATCGCTACCATGTGGTTCACTCGATTGCCACCTCGATCCATCTTTTCATTCGACCAGTTAGCCACGAAATTCATTGAGCAATTCCGCATGCACGTAGCGAGGCCAAAAGATGTCAACACTCTATCTAGTGTCACTCAAGCTCCCGGAGAAACACTCAGACACTACTTAGAAAGATTCCATACTACATGTGCGGAGATCAGCAATCCAAATGATAACTCCATCCTTATGGCGTTGACAAAGGGGATCGACCCTGATTCTGAGTTTGGCAACTGGTTAGCTGCGAAACCACCTGCATCGTTGGACCATTTCCATGCCAAAGCGGCTCAATTCCTGAAAATGGAAGACGCACAACAGTCTAGGAAGCAGACTGATGCAGGACCAAGTACAGAAGGGATCCAAAGCAATGTTGCAATCAAACAGTCCGGTGAGAGCTCCGGAAAAGTTCAGTTGAACGTTAAAAACAAACAAGCTCGGCGAAGAGAGAGCGTGAATCAAACTAAAAAACAAGATCAAAATCGTGGCCCGCAGCGCAAGAATCCAATGTTTGACAGTTACACTCCTCTGAATACATCACTAGAAGACTTGTACTTACGAACCTGTAATACAATTCAGTACCAATAGCCTGCACCAAAACCGTCGTCAGAGAGACAAATCCAAACTGGAAAGTTTTGCAGGTTCCATGAAAGCTACGAGCACAATACGAACGAGTGTCGTCACTTACAAGACCTCGTTGAAAAACTGATCAAAGAAAGGAAGCTGGAACAGTTTGTGCGGACACCGCAGCCCAGAGAAGCGGGCCCAACAAATCAATACAATAAACCCAATCGACCGAGACAGGAGGACTCGACTTGTCCCCGTGGAAGGTTGGTGATAAACGCCATCAGTGGCGGGCCGACTTACTTAGGAGCCTGGAACGACGAAGATCCTCGTCACTGTCACACATGACAGGCTCATTCGATCTATGAATACCTTGCAGTTTCCTTTACATTCTGAAATTTCAATTTGTAATAAGGCAATGACTTTGCCTTATTTTCTTATTTCAGCAACAAAATACTATCTCTTCAAGCTAGAGCTGTGATTCACCGAATAAACATTCAACAACTTGTTCCCGGAGTGCGAACGGACTCCAACTTCCCAGAGTGTGAATTGGAGTATAAACATTCAACAACTCGTTCACAGAGCGCGAACGGACTCCAACTTTCCAGAGTGTGAATTGGAGTATAAACATTCAACAATTCGTCTCCAGAGCGCGAACGGACTCCAACTTCCCAGAGTGTGAATTGGAGTATAAACATTCAACAACTCGTTCCCAGAGCGCAAACGGACTCCAACTTCCCAGAGTGTGAATTGGAGTATAAACATTCAACAATTCGTTCCCAGAGCGCGAACGGACTCCAACTTACCAGAGTGTGAGTTGGAGTATAAACATTCAACAACTCGTTCCCAGAGCACGAACGGACTCCAACTTCCCAGAGTGTGAATTGGAGTATAAACATTCAACAATTCGTTCCCACAGCGCGAACGGACTCCAACTTCCCAGAGTGTGAATTGGAGTATAAACATTCAACAACTCGTTCCCAGAGCACGAACAGACTGCAACTTCCCAGAGTGTGAATTGGAGTATAAACATTCAACAATTCGTTCCCAGAACGCGAACGGACTCCAACTTCCCAGAGTGTGAATTGGAGTACAAACATTCAACAACTCGTTCCCAGAGCACGAACGGACTCCAACTTCCCAGAGTGTGAATTGGAGTATAAACATTCAACAATTCGTTCCCAGAGCGCGAACGGGCACCAACTTCCCAGAGTGTGAATTGGAGTATAAACATTCAACAACTCGTTCCCAGAGCGCGAACGGACTCCAACTTCCCAGAGTGTGAATTGGAGTATAAACATTCAACAATTCGTTCCCAGAGCGCGAACGGACTCCAACTTTCCAGAGTGTGAATTGGAGTATAAACATTCAACAACTCCTTCCCAGAGCGTGAACGGACTCCAACTTCCCAGAGTGTGAATTGGAGTATAAACATTCAACAACTCGTTCCCGGAGTGCGAACGGACTCCAACTTCCCAGAGTGTGAATTGGAGAATAAACATTCAGCAATTCGTTCCCGTGGTGCGAACGGACTCCAACTTCACAGAGCGTGAATTGGAGTATAAACGTCAAATCCATCGTTCCCAGAGTGTGAACGGACTCCTAAAAAGCCCAAATAGATGTGACTGACCATCCAGCGGCTAACTTCGACTTCCCAGAGCGTGAATTGGAGTATAAATATGGATTACAAGTTCCCGGAGCGCGAACCGAAGCATCTGTGCGAACTCCAACTTCGCATAACGTGAATGGAGTATAAACATAAATTACAGGTTCCCGAAGCGCGAACCCAAACATACACGTTAACTCCAAGTTCCCAGAGTGTGAAATGGGGCACAAATACCAAGTCAAAGTTCCCGGAGTGTGAACTGAAGTATCAATACTAACTCCAAGTTCCCAGAGCATGAAGTGGGGTATAAACATTAATTTCAAGTTCCTGGAGCGCGAACCGTGTTACAAACATCGATAACTCTCAAATTCCTGGAGTGCAAACCAGGTTATCGATCTCAAATTATCCTAAGTCCCAAGAATGCGGACGTGTACTTAAGATTTGCAACAAGTGCGATCAACCACCAAAAATACAAGTGTTGTTCCCCGAAACTGCGGGGGAAAAAAGCTAAGTGTTAATCACTAACCGAAGTGATACAATGTCCGATGTTCGACTTATTCATCGATCACAACTTGTGACCAAGATTTTCTGACTTGGCAAATAAAACAAATTATGCTTGACGGTAAAAACACCACAAGTACACTGGGCCGAAAACAAAACACTACAAACACTTAAGCGCAAAAGAAATGATAATTGGAAAAAAGAAATTGAATTTTATTTCAACTAACTAGAGACAAGGACTTACATGCAAATAAGTTCTCCCAAAAAAAGAATTCCTACTTGCAGGGGCCGAATCTGCATCTATACATGACCTATCTATCAAAAAATCCGCTTAAGCGGCCCATCTACTTCTTCTTTCTGAATCTCCTTATCAGCGGTTCGTCATCGGACTCGCTAGAAACAGAGATCCGTCGTTTGGAGCGCTTCCTCTCCGGTGGTTGCTCTTCGGCCGGGGGCATAATGTCGACGTCCTCCTCAGAGCTCGAATCTACGTGAAGGCTTCCCACCGGAGGAGTAGGGGGGACTGGATCCATAACGGAAGATGGGATGGTGCCACCTGATGATACAATCCTTACAAGTGTTGGGCTCTGCGCCGCCGTACTGCCACCAACGCTACCACCTTGCCCCGCAGCTTCTAATTCTGCATGAATCTCGGCCAGAATTTCCTCATCGCGAGTCGCTTGGGCCTGGCTGGGGGCATCCGCAGTCTGCATTGAAGAGCTAGAGGTTGGCGGGAGGTCACTAATGATGAACGACAAGTCTGTGGAGTAGCCACCCTGCTCACTGAGCAGCTCGCTCACCATTTGTTCATCAAGAGATAGTCCGCTCCCCTACGCCGCCTCAGTTGATACTGCTGTTACGACAGTAGTCTCGGTGGTGATGGCCTTATCCCCTTTACTTGATTCTTGGGTCGCGGCAATCGGTGCAACTCTAGTCACTAAGCAAAGATAAGAAGAAGTTATTAGTAACCGCTTCAAAACAAACGCTCTAATGAAAATACACTTGAGATAAGTTCGAAGTACCTTCCTCGGTTTGACTCGTTGACGGTTGGGCGGCCTCAGAGACGTGCTCCCGAATAGGAGATAACCGCGGCTGTTCTGGGTCATAAGCAGGAACAGATTGTGAATAAACCACAGATACAGGCTCTAACGGAGGTGGAGCGATGATTTCAAGAACAATAGCATGATGCTCAACACCTGATCCCTCTCCAACCTCCAGAGATCGACCACCGATCATCTCCTTCTCATGAGCAATAATAGCGTCATGGAGGATCTTTTTCTCATCATCTGTCAGCAACCGGTTTTCGAGTTCAAATCGGTCGACCGATTCATCCGGATGCGCTTCCTCTTCCTCCTCAACCAATCGACCCCAAGCGCTACGGAGGTGTATCGGCTAATCCTGAAGCCAGACCAAATTCATGTGTCTCAACACATTGGCATTGTAAGTGATGAGCAGATCTTCAATATCGGCCTCCAGCCTGGCCTCCGCTTGTTGAACTTTCTCCTCGACATCCATCTCGACCGCCTGGACCTTGGCTACTGTCGCATCCCGTTCAGTCCGAAGCATCACGGCTTGTTCACACGCCTCCTGGGCTGCGTTGTTCGCATCATCCCTATCCTTGGCGATTTCGGCAAATTTGGACTTAAGCTCGTTTAGCTCCTTCAGGGCTGCGTCCCTCTCGGCAGTGACCAGGGTGTTTCGATGGCCCATATCTTCTACCGTGGCATAATGCTCACGTTTCATCCTATCCATCGTTGCTTGGGCTTCGTCAGCTTTTTTGATAGCCTCCATTTCAGATTTCCGAGAGGATTCGGCTTCAGTGTTTAGCACATCAATAATACGGCTCTTTTGAGCTAACTCTGCCTGTAACCACTCGAAGGTGGCCCCACGCTCAAAAGCCAATGCCGACGCTTTGTCCGCCGCTTTCGACCATGCTTTGTACTGGGCATAAAAGTCATGCACGTAGTCGTGTACTAATTTCTCAGCTTCCTCAGGGATCTTCTTTAAATGTGGAGGAAAGATATAGTTGTCAAAGCAAATGTTTGGAAAATCTTTCTTTAGCTGAGCAAGCTTGATTGCTCCTTCCCCTGAAATTTCCACGGGGGTTGTTCTGTAACAGCAGCAGTTAGTGTTTCGCTCCTAGAATGGCGGGATTCGTGCCTAGAAGATTGAGAAGCCGACTGGTAGTGTGAAGATTCAGAGGGACGAGAGACATAAGCAGGAGGTTGTATGGGATCCCTGGGAGGAGGAGGAGTACGCGATCGAGATCAACGCTTATAGCCTCTATCTTTATCATATCTCTCTTGACTAGAATACCCAGAGCGTCCCTGGTCGTAATCTCTGTCCCCTTCTCGTCTACGTGAATCATGATATGAAGACTTGCGGGCATGTCGGAGGCTCCCTAACATCGAACCTTGCCTAGACATAGTATCTGCAGAACAAAATAGAGTAGAATTAATCACTTTTCGAAACAGGTAGTTTACAGTCAAAGGTTATGCAGTGTTGTGAAATATGTATGAATGTGCAACCCCCCGACCAATCGGATGTATCTGCCACACCAGTGGGAAAAGACTCGCTCAAAACTAAAGTTTCTGAAAGTTCTTCCAATTCGGCATCATGCTGCAGGGACACATCGTTCGGAATTGGAATATCAGCGAGCCCTTCATAAAGACTTTCAGTTCTCGGAGGAGACATCTCCGAAATTCTAACTCCGGGAGCGGATTGGGCGGTGACAACCGATTTCCATCTCCCCTTCTTAGTTGGCTTGACAATGGCGGCCTTGCCTTTTCTCTGCTCCGCGACATCCTGAACTACATCCGTAGGCTCGGTCAACGGCTCGTCATCGGTATGGGTTCTTTCAGAGTTAGCTTCCTCAGCTATAATAACTTTGGGCTTCTTGTGCTTGACTCATTTTTTCGAGACGGTACTTAGTGCCCCGTCAAACCATATGCTCTGCCCTCGTTCTATCAACCCGTAAGTCCGGAGATTTCTATCCGTCAGAAGCAACTCGATATCCCTATCTTCGCTCGGGACTCCCCGGAGTATTCGGACTATCTCCTTAAATTGTTCGCCTTCGGGTCGCTGAATCGTTGCTGTAAAAAGGAAAAAATATAACTTTCACTTCGACTGCAATTTCCGTAATAATTATTTGAGAACTCAGCTATACTTACGTCTGAATAACCATCGCCGGGCAAATCCTGGAGGACATCCGACATAAAACCATTCCGTCCTGTAATAACTCAACCTGGTCCAGGACCCAGTAACCACTTGGCAATTCCTCACCGCTTCCAGAAATGTGAAGGAAGGGTAATCACCTCGGGTTTTGAAATTGAATAGATATCTGATCTCGATCGGGATCGGTGGTCTATGGAGATACTCCATGAAAACGATGAACAAGCTGTTCACGGAGGCATATTCGTTCGGGTGTAGTTGAGACGGGGCGATCCTCAAAAAAGACAGTACTTCCCTTATGTACTCGTTGAACGGGGGAAGCGTCCCGCACGCGTGGCGATTAAATGCAGTGTATCCCTCCGGCGGGTTATGTGGCCTGTCATTCGGCCCCGGTAATAACACTTTGCCTAGTGACAGGCCGTGCCTCAAGCATATTCTCCCCAACATATCTTCAGAAATATTGGATTGAACGGAATCCGATGAACGACGCATTGGGAAATTCGTCCGGGGCTGGACCGATGATCTCAGGTTCAATATCCGGAACCTCTAGTCTCAGAGTGACTGTACCTTGAATCTCCTGCTGCTGTGAACTTGAAGGTTCCATAACAAGCTAACTCATGAGAAACCATCGTTAGACGACAAAGGACCCGTGCATTTCCCCATTGTAAAGTGTACGAATGTATGTTGTACAGTGCCATGCATTACTTGAATAAATGTCGCAGAGTTAAAGGAAATATGCAAACGACAAAGCTACGGAGTCCAGTTATAATGACTGTCGTCGCTGACCGTCATCACTAAACCATTTATATGATGGAAGTTGAATCGGATAGAAGTTGTTATGGTTCCATCGACGAGCTTCGAAAGGGAGTCAAGTATGCAGTTTAATATGTCCAAATATGCAGGAATGAAGCTCGTCGGAATTATGCTTAGAAAAAGTCAAACTTTGGTATCCATCATAGACCGTTCGAACCGATCACAGGGAGCTCATTCGAACCCATCCTAACATCACTTCGAATCGATGTTGAAAGGCGCGCTTCGAATCGATGATCAGGTGTCGAGTTCGAATCATTCAATGAAGAATGACTTCGAATCGATCCTTGGTTGACTAGTTCGTACCGATCAGGAAACCCCCAACTTAACATCAATCACGTTCGAATCGATACCCTTCGCATCGATATAAAGTTGAGAGCTTCGAACCGGTAGCTGATGGATTCGAGGTCCATCGATTCGAATGGAACCATCAAGGTAGTCAATCGGTGCGAACTGCGTCAACCCCATGAGGGCATCCCAGGGATCGATGCGAAATCCAAAGGAAAATGATGTCGTTCGCATCAGTTCAAACACGAGTCCCCAGGTGGTTTCGAAGCTCCCCCGAACCAAATCTGGCTTTTACCAATCACCAGAGTGGCCAATCGATGAAGAAGTGGTAGGTTCGAAATAGCCTTGCCGTTTGGATTCGAGGTTAATTACCTAGTTTGAGTGATGGATTCGAAGAATTAAAGACTTAGATCTTGATTGATTCATAAACATGACACAGTGTTCTGTCTGAAGCTTCGAGACGATGCAATGCACAGTAAAGGCGAGAGTAAAAAGTAAAAAGTGAAAAAGTGGCAAACCATCTGCTATTTATATGAAGCCTAGGAAGTGACCAGGCCGTTTCGCATCCCAGTTAACTCAACCGGTCACAACCGGTCAATTATCAGATCGATTCGAAGTCAGTCTTCGAACACATCTGCCTAAGGCCCTATCGATTCGAAGTTAACCTCACACTTCATCGATACGAAACGCACAGTGGGCACATCAATTCGAAGCCCCTGTCCACAACTCCATCCACAACCTATCGACACGAACTACTGTTTCGTATACATCCTTTCACATCGGTTCGAATGTCGGTTTCGTACCCATCATAGCTTAAGCGTACTCCATCCATACGAATGTTGATCTCGAATCCATCGGTGCTCATACCCATCGGTTCGAAATATTGCATTCGCGCAACACAAATTCAATTCCTTCAACCTTCTATATCGGTTCAGGAGAGGATCAATACGAAGGGACTTTTCAAAACAACCATCATGCGTTGCCTCAACTCAAATTTCCAAATCGGTTCAGGAGAGAATCGATACGAAATTCAGTAGCAAACCAAACTGACAACGACTCGTAGACGCACGATGTTAGCAAGGGTCAAACTAACATATATGCATATATGTCGAGCTAACATTCGATTTTAAACATTTACAGGGATCGAATACTCATCTTTTTACAAATGCAACCGCCAACGGCTAAGCGCTATTATACAGCAATCAATCATATCAACACAAGGTTACAATAATACAAAATACGAGTCTCGACAAAAAAGAGAGCAATGAATGTTCAGAGAGAAATTGCAGTTATTCAAAGCATGTCATGTTCCCACAAGACGTACTTTGGGGGGCAAAATGTTATCCCGCTTTTTGGCAAAGCCGCGATACCAAAAGATCGATCGAAAACGGAGTACAGTTCGTCTCAGAGATTGATCATACCTCGTTTCACTATGGATATCACTGAATTTTGTCCGAGTCCAGATTGAGCTACAATTGATAGTACATGACAAGAAAGATCATAAAAGTTAGCATCTCAAATTTCAAGTCAATCCGAGTCCATACGCTCAAGTTATGATCGATTCAACTTGAAGGGAAAAACACTGGTTTCGAATCCATCATTGTAGGTGTCTTCGAATCCATCACAGAACACCGTTCGAACCGATCACCTTCGTATCGATTAGCTTCGAATCCATCGGAGTGCCTCGGTTCGACTCCATCAACTTCGAATCCATCGAGTTCGTATCGATGGACCTCGTATCCATGGAGAAGTTGCAAAGCTCGTATCCATCAGGGAAACGCAAGTTCGTATCCATCAAGTATCGGTCATTCGACTCCATCAATGAATCCTTGTTCGAACCCATCATTGGAACCTTGTTCGAACCCATCCATGAAGCCTTGTTCGAACCCATCGATGAAGCTTAATCCACCAAGTCAACTAGCCACGATGACGTGTCATCCATCGGTTCGAATGCGCCGAGATACATGGAGTCGAAGCGGTCAACTCGGAGTGAAGACCGGATCGGTTCGAGGTTTGCACTCCACGGCACCACGAAGGCGCGTGCCACCATCGGTTCGAAATCATCGATTCGAAGGGATGGTTTCGAACCAAACAACCACACGATGAATCCCGTTTCGTATCCATCATATCTCTCAATCCACTGATCCAAATGCCACGAAATATTCACAGTAGCTTATATACATGTTGAAGAATGTCCACACCAAATTTCACCTCGATTGGATGATTTTCTGATCGATTCGAATGGAGTTCGAATCGATGCCAAAGTGGGCCCAAATTTCCTGAGGCCGGGTGCGTAGGCTCCCTCACATGCCAGAAGTGGTCTCCCGAGTTTTCAGCGAAATATCAGCAGCCTACGCCTATAAATGGAGCCCTAGAGCGAACAGAAAAAGGATCTTTCGACTCTCAAGCGCCCAGACTCTACCGGATCGAGATCTCCATCATCCTACATCATAATTTTGTTGTTGATTTCGAATTTCCAGTTGTAACTCACTGTTGATCGCTATAACAACTTGTAATCATTGAAAGAGAATCAATAAAACATCAAAAAACTTCACAGTGGACGTAGGCAACACGCCGAACCACTATAAATCGCTTGTCTACGCATTTACCTTACTGTTGATTGAAGTTTTTGTTAGATAATATCTGTTTTGAATTTAAATTCTTCATTATTATCCCTTCAACGACTCCCGAAGAGTGTTGTGACCAATTTTGGTGCAAACACTTAACATCTTCACTTAATTACAACCTGTAATTATTAAACAATTACTTAACTGAGTAATTTCCAACCCATTAATTACATACAGTAATTATTTTTAAAACTCAAGTGCTTAAAATTAATTAAACTTACTTAATTAAAATAAACAATCCTATTTAACTTAATTAATTACCTTAAGTACATAATTAATTTATTTCTTCATTAAGTAATTAAACTCAAACCATTCACAAATGATTATTATTAAATTAATTAATCTAACTAATTTTAAAAATTAACCATGTTAATTAATTGTTAAATAATCCTGGTTAATGACCTTCATTATCCATCCTCTAATTATTTTATAAAGTAATTAACTTAAATTAATTACCATTTCAATTATCTTTAATCATTCATTAATTAAAGTTAATTATTAAATTAATTAACCTTATTTAAAACTTAATTACATAATTATAATATTCATTCATCATTAATTAATAATCTAATTAATGATCTTAATTATAAATTGATTAATCATTAATCAGTTATTGATTCCAAATTCAATTAATTAATTAAATTAATTAACTAATCATAATTGCATTATAAATTAATTCTAAAACATAAATCTTAATTTAAATTTCAAGATAAGACATAACTTAATTATGTTTTAAAACAATTTAATTGAAACAAAGTACTTTTGGAATTACTTTTGAATTTTCATTTTAAATACAAGTTTTAAAATAGATCAATTTAACACTTATTAAAGTTTAAATAATTTAAAACTTTTAAAATTTCAAATCAAACAAGTGCTATGAAAATTCTTAAAGTTAATTTTCAAATTTTTATAACTTAAATTTACATTTAATTTAAAACTTCAAATTTAAACCTTCTTTAAAATTTAAAACTGAAATTCAAATTTAACTTTTGAATTTTCAGACTTTAAATAAACTTCAAATCTACTCATATTTTTAAAATCTCATTACTAAAAATGTTTAAACTATTTTACTAAAACAAATAGTTAATTAAATTAAATTTCTGAAACTTTTATTTTATTTAAAAATGGAATTTGAATTCAAATCGGAAATGCAAACTTGAATTTGATTCTAAACTTAAACCTGACCTTAACACAAAACTACAGATTTTAAATATTTAAAACCCAGATTTAAAAAAACAGTTTCTTCTGAAACCTAGAATTTACAGTGACCCGAGAAAAACCAATTTTTACTTCGAGTTTTAAGCTTGCCTACTTCGAGTTTTCAAACAACTTGCTTCGAGCAAATACAAGGACCTACCCTACAACATCCAAACCCCAACATCATCAGAATTTCATCGTTGTGCATATGCACGGCGACCACCGCCTCTTCTCATCATCAAAGACGATCAAACTACAACCAGCAACCCATCCATGTCCTAACAACAACACCAGGTCGAACAAAATCAAAGCATTCAAAAATTTAGCTTTACAAACCTAAACCTGAAACATGCTTTCAGGTTTTACACCCAACCTGTCAGCGGCGAATTCTTATCGCTTCGACCATCTGAGGTCCACCCATTCCAGCCTCGAGCTCCTTCATACACCTACTACACATTCCCCAAATACCAAGACACTCGATCAATCATTCTTCCCGTAATGCCTGATTTCTTCCTACCTTCTCAAACTACGGTTTAAAAATTTAATTTCAAACTGCATCTATTCTACCCAATATAATCCTCATTTCTGATTTTTCTAAGTGTCTATGATCCTTACTCTACAACTCAGAAGAATTTTGAGTTTTCTCAAATCACATATTACAAGAATTTTTCTCAAATTCATTTTTGGTTTAAGAACAAACTGCTACTTTATCAAACACCTAAAAATACTAATACTTGATTTAAAAATCAAGTTTCAATCAACACTATTGTTTACTGATACTCAAATACAAAATTAACTCATTTAATTTTGGTTTGGATTCACATGCAGAGGCCACACTGTTTCTATCTTTACTTACTTAAGTTTAATTAACTTCAGGCAGTCAATCACTTTACCAAAATAAATATTTTTATTCTAATCTAAAGTAAGAAAACAAATTTTAATTATTTTAAGACAGATACTAACACAAATTTGAACAAACATGCATACACAACATATTTACACCAGTCTTTTATAAACACAAACATTACTAAATTATATTCAACATTAACATGCAACCTATTTAAAGATTTTAAAGTTAAAAAGTTACTCACCTTTTAATGCAGAGCTCTGTTTTCCTTTTTATAAATTTGCAGGAAAATGAATGTGCAGGAAAATGGTACTGATGCTTTTGCTAGATCTTGTTTTACTTCATGTTGAATTGACATACAGATTTGCATATGTTTTCCCTGACTAAAATGCTTGCATGCAGGTGCTCATCATGTTTCAAATCAGGCTTGATCCATTCCAGGTCTTAAAACAGAGTGCAGGCTCAATTGATTTTTAGGCAATGCAGATTAATGTTTGAATTTGAGATGAAGGTGGATTTGATTTTGAGGAGGAGTGGAATATGCAGATGTTTGGATTTGAGGATGCAGGCCTTTATAATAAATATGAAAATGAGATTGATTTTAGAAGTTTGAAGATTTCTTGGATTTAGAAATTGTTGAATATGCAGATTTTATGAACAGAATGTATGTATGAAGTAAGTGAGCTTTTGATCTTTGTTTTGATTAAAGAAATGAAAAAGAATATGCAAGCTAACTAGATGTATTTTCAGATTTAATAAAATAAAAGAAAAATAAAACTAAATTTTTACACCTATCAATTTGTTAATGTTAAATTTGAACACTTGTTTAATCAATGCTAATGAATGCAACACTTGTTTTCTTTAAGATAATTAGTATTTAAATTTACAAAGTAATGCATGTGTTAATCTAATTTAATTTGTTAGTTTATATTAGATATGTGTATGAATTTACAAAAGAAATAGAAACAAACAATGTTTATAAATAAACTTATACATATTAAAGATTAAAACAATTAAGATTTTATACTTTTAAATTAAAATTCAAACTAAATTCAAAATCAATTATATTTCAAATCATGTTATATATAAAAATTCTATATGAAATAACAACTTGCAAATTTTATTCAAAACTTATTTATAAATACAATACACTATCAATATTGCTTTTATAAATATCTTATTATTAAATTAAAATCATATTAAAAGAAATTATATTTTTATTAATAAAATATCCATTTTATTAAGCCATAGAACCTTTTGTTGAATTTATTCTAAATTTAAAACTCAGTCTAATTTAATTTAAATATTTAATATTTTTCTTATCAAATTTTAAAATCATATATTTATTTATGAAATAGTTTTAAAAACTCAATACTAATTTGCATTAAAATTTCCAAATTGAAATGTAAATATTAGAATTTTAAAACATGATTCAATTATTAAATTTAAACCAAAATAATTTATTAAATTTTGAAAAGCTTAAATATTAAATAAAACAAATTTTCCAAATTACTACAAATATTAAAAACTAGAAAAATGCTTTACTTATTAAAATTAAAACAATACCAATCTATTTAAAATATAAACCATATATTTTTATTGTAAATAGAAATTAATTTATTATTTTTAAAAGATAAAATAAAAAATTTGAATAATTATTGAAGAAGATTATTAAATCTATTTGAATAATTATTAATAGAATATCAATATCAATTTAATTTTAAATACAAATTATTAAATTGATATTGTTAAAAATTCCGGGATATTACAATCCTTCCCCTTAAAAGAATTTCGTCCTCGAAATTTAAAACAAAGGTAATTTAATAATCTTATTAAATTTTAATTTAAAAACCCAAGCATATATCAAACATATGCTAACAACCAAAAACAACCAATCAAACAGATCTAATTATCCAGACAAATTCTGGATAGAATTTCATCGAGTTTCCCCAGGTATATATATACCGGGATACTCGCTCCAGAGAATCCAAACAATCAATACTATGAAGCTACAAAGCTCCTATACAACTATATCTATAACACTAGACAAGATATCAGACTACAAACGAGTCTTACTCAACAACCAAAACCCCAGAACTGCTGGTTCCACAACCATAGATAGATCATACACGTACTCCCTTAGAGATACGTGAAACTCATCGAATCCCAGTTATCCAAACTAGCAATCCAATCATGTAGATCAATCACTTAATCTCCAAGATCACAGAGAAGATTCAAAGCACTTCAGAGCTAGCTTCTCAGACCTACCCAAACTTATATCTCACTTTTGATCGGAGAAAACTTATCCAAAATTAAATCTCCGACTTCAGAGTCCAAATCCCTCCGACTCTTATCCATAAAAAATCTTCGAACGATCCTGGGCTGTACATAACCTTACTGATCAGCTCAACCTTTGCTGATGCTTCTAGAAAAAAACTAGACCAATCAACACAACAAAATGATCTCCTCAAGATCAACCAAAACCAAGATCTCAAACTCAACTCCTCAACATCAGAATCAACTCACTTCTCCCATCCGGGAAAAGAAAAGCAGATACACTTTCCAACTACTTTCGCTGCTCAACTCTGATCCGAAGTAGAAGAAAATGCTGAAGAAGAATGCAAGCACAAACAGGACAACACACCCCAGAGATATGATTCAGCAAATCCATGAGAAACTCTCAGAAGTGCCTCTAAAACTCTGAGCTGCTACACCAACTCATTTCTTGGAACCATTCTTCTATAAAGATGAACCACCGGTACCACTCCTGGAATCCCAGACGATAAGAAAGCTCAATCTCCAGCTGCGAACAAAACTCTGACGTCCTGAAGACATTCAGAAAAACTCAGATAACCTAAGAGAAACTCAAACGATCGCAAGTCACTTTTGCGATCAACCCAAACCAAATCCAAGAAAAACCGTTCTTCCTTAACCAAATTGAACAGCTTACACTTGACTAGCCAACCCATCGGAGAAACAGGTCCACTTAACTGCTTCTGAACTCCACTGCTAAGCCAGAAGATCTCATGCTAACAAACAACACTCCGAGCTGCACTGCTGCCACAGATGCCAAAGAATCCCAAAACACAGCTCTCCAAGAACTCAAACCTCAAAGCAAACAGAAACACCGGCTAAACACAGCCACAACACTGAAGCAGACTCACCTCCTTAACTTGTTCCAAAGAAATCATCTTCGGGAACATCCATAGTCACTGCATCTCATCACGTAGCTACTGCTTCCTGAGGTATCAAAAATACCATCACTCGCTTCTTGCCAACCAACAGATCCAAACTTTACTCATTCAACTTCAGAAATGAACTCCGAACCTTAATAGGTTTCCTTCAGAGATTAATGAAGTTCTTCGTCACTACAGAACTCACTCGAGATGGTATTAGGTCTACAGTCTCGACAGATACATTTCCAACCTCAAACATCATACTCCAACCAATGGTAGTAATCGTGTTACACACACTACTACCCCATCTACCTTTATAAATTATATTGGAAAACTCGAACAGGTAACCCAACGGATAGGTAGAAATATATATATATATATATATATATATATATATATATATATAGAAATTACAAATACGCTCTCTCAAGAAAGACACTACTACAGAGCCTAGCTATTCACTCAACCTAATGCTCTTATACCAAATGAGACGACCCGACTTCCTATCGCTAGGAAATCGCATCATCTTTAAGAAAGAAAGGGATAGAAAAGAGAATAAAAAGAAGAGAAGAAAGAAACAACATCAGAATCTAACAGCGGAATGAATAAATTATAATAATAACATAAATATTACATAGTTTACAATCATTATCAGAGTTACACGGATAAATAACACATACTAGACAGTTATAAACACCTGTCTAGTTATACAAGTCAAATCAGTACAAGAAACAACTCAGAGAAAACTACACAGCGGAATACTATATATATCTACACGTAGAAGCCTCCTACTCCATTTTCTCCTCCACAATTCGTCAAAGCTAAACTGAATCCTAACCTGAATTCCCTTGGCTACTCGTAAAAATTTAAGTACCCAAGAGTTTATGAAAAACAAAAATAAACTCTGGGTCAGACATGGGTCTGGTGTGAGTAACAGGTTAAAGTTGCTTAACTTTTAAAAACCTTTTGAAAAGAAAGGTATCACGTAAGACTTCCCACACATAAACATGGAAAAGTTTTTACCTTACGCTAACCAAAACATTTGATAGGAAATCCGATGATATTATAATAGTGTCTAGGGTTTTCAAATAAATAAGAAATAGCCGAAATTATTACATTCATTAAATTCCAGCTACTAGCCACAAAAGTGGGTAATATAATCAAAACCGTTGGCACTTATTGGATTTTGGATTCCATACAATGGCAGGGCTACTGGGGTACCACCCGTCATAGTACGTGGCCTAGATCAACGTACCGAGGAGTACGCACGCTTCCCTGCAATACAAAGCCGGACCCATTCCTTACTGAACAGTTCCGAACAAGACAACCCCGTGGTTGTAGCTAGCAACCACCCACACAGCCGAATATAAAGGGACTTCTAGGCAGGGGTAAATTGTGCTCTTCAGCGGGTGCGACCCATGAAGCCTTGTTGCACCTCCCCTGTTTTAGCCATTCCCGGTTGATGAGGCTTGAGGCTACGATTACCTTTATAGGACATATCACTTAGAATGCTCATCGTCCACCTGACGATGTTCTGAAAGCATTCAATCCATACAAGTTCGTTCCGGGTTCGAACGAAACCGAAGGCATTATCTCGTTGCATTCATATTGGAATCACCCTCAGAGTCAACGACAATAACCCTTGCACTCTAAATCATAATCTCAAATCTATAAGAACTAATTCCGTCAACTCATTACGGAATCACCCACAGAGTTATATTGACTCATAGTCCTTACACCTCGAGTCTTCACAAAGCTCCACTTTGATACATAACCTGACATTATTTGGAATCGATGTGGTTTTCGGATATCCAAATATGGAAACCCGATCCCGGTCTCATCGAAATCCAAAGCGTGTCTTTTAGGTCCAAGTTGTTTTAAAGGTTTAAAACAAATCAATTACAGTATTTATATACACACAGATAGATAACTCACAATCACAATTGATAATTAACATTATCAAATAACAGGTAATCCACATCATCAATATCAAATAGATATACCATATATCACCATCACAATAGATAATCTAAGTTATCATCACAATACAATCAAACATCCATACCACACAATATCATTTATCTCATTACTGAGTTCTCATCCATTCAAGACAATCAAGTTCACCCATTCATACATAAGCAATGATTTATTCATCACCATATAAATAATTTTAAAATGAATTAAATTAAATATCTCTATCACTAATTAATTTAAAGTGAACTAAATTAATTACCCATCTTCAATTAATTTAAAATAAATTAAATTAATTACTTTACCAATATATATCTTGCTTACTCAATCATTTAATTGATTACATCAATTAATCATTTATTATTAATTACCTAAATTAATCACTCTTGATTAATTATCCTTAATTACACTCATGTAATTATTCTTAATTAATTTCACAAAATTAATTACTCTCAACTAAACAGTAATTAACCTTTAATTACTTCAATCAATTGATTATAATTAATTGCCTTAATCCTTAATTTATTACATTAATTAATTACCTTTAATTACCTATTATTGATTAATTAATCGTAATTAATCATTTTTAATTAAATTATTAATTACAATAATTAATGATCCCCTTTTATTAATTACCTTAAGTAATTAACTTATAATTATTAATCATCCCAGATTAATTACATTTAGTAATTAACTAACTTAATTACTATATTAAACAAATTAATGATCCTTTAATTTATTACATAATTAATTCCTTGATTAATTACTAAGTAATTAAACCAAATTACCTCAATCTTAACATCTTCACTTAATTACAACCTATAATTATTAAGCAATTACTTAACTGGGTAATTTCCAACCCATTAATTACATACAGTAATTATTTTTAAAACTCAAGTGTTTAAAATTAATTAAACTTACTTAATTAAAATAAACAATCCTATTTAACTTAATTAATTACCTTAAGTAATTAATTAATTTATTTCTTCATTAAGTAATTAAACTCAAACGATTCACAAATGATTATATTAAATTAATTAATCTAACAAATTTTAAAAATTAACCATATTAATTAATTGTTAAATAATCCTGGTTAACGACCTTAATTATCCATCCTCTAATTATTTTATAAAGTAATTAACTTAAATTAATTACCATTTAAATTATCTTTAATCATTCATTAATTAAAGTTAATTATTAAATTAATTAACCTTATTTAAAACTTAATTACATAATTATAATATTCATTCATCATTAATTAATAATCTGATTAATGATCTTAATTATAAATTGATTAATCATTAATCAATTATTAATTCCAAATTCAATTAATTAATTAAATTAATTAACTAATCATAATTACATTATAAATTAATTCTAAAACATAAATCTCAATTTAAATTTCAAGATAAAACATAACTTAATTATGTTTTAAAACAATTTAATTGAAACAAAGTACTTTTGAAATTACTTTTAAATTTTCATTTTAAATACAAGTTTTAAAATAGAACAATTTAACACTTACTAAAGTTTAAATAATTTAAAACTTTTAAAATTTCAAATCAAACAAGTGCTATGAAAATTCTTAAAGTTAAATTTTAAATTTTTATAACTTAAATTTACATTTAATTTAAAACTTCAAATTTAAACCTTCTTTAAAATTTAAAACTGAAATTCAAATTTAACTTTTGAATTTTCAGATTTTAAATAAACTTCAAATCTACTCATATTTTTAAAATCTCATTACTAAAAATGTTTAAACTATTTTACTAAAACAAATAGTTAATTAAATTAAATTTTTGAAACTTTTATTTTATTTAAAAACTAGAATTTGAATTTAAATCAGAAATGCAAACTTGAATTTGATTCTAAACTTAAACCTTACCTTAACACAAAACTACAGATTTTAAATATTTAAAACCCAGATTTAAAAAAAACTGTTTCTTCTGAAACCTGGAATTTATAGTGACCCGAGAAAAACCAATTTTAACTTCGAGTTTTAAGCATTCCTACTTCGAGTTTTCAAACAACATGCTTCGAGAAAATACAAAGACCTACCCTGCAACATCCAAACCCCAACATCATTAGAATTTCATCGCCGTACATATGCACGACGACCACCGCCTCTTCTCATCATCAAAGACGATCAAACTACAACTAGCAACCCATCCATGTCCTAACAACAACACCAGGTCGAACAAAATCAAAGCATTCAAAAATTTAGCTTTACAAACCTAAACCTGAAACATGCTTTCAGGTTTTAGACCCAACATGTCAGCGGCGAATTCTTGTCGCTCCGACCATCTGAGGTCCACCCATTCCAGCCTCGAGCTCCTTCATACACCTACTACACATTCCCCAAATACCAAGACACTCGATCAATCATTCTTCCCGTAATGCCTGATTTCTTCCTACCTTCTCAAACTAGGGTTTAAAAATTTAATTTCAAACTACATCTATATACCCAATATAATCCTCATTTCTGATTTTTCTAAGTGTCTATGATCCTTACTCTACAACTCAGAAGAATTTTGAGTTTTCTCAAATCACATATTACAAGAATTTTGCTCAAATTAATTTTTAGTTTAAGAACAAACTGCTACTTTATCAAACACCTAAAAATACTAATACTTGATTTAAAAATCAAGTTTCAATCAACACTATTGTTTACTGATACTCAAATACAAAATTAACTCATTTAATTTTGGTTTGGATTCACATGCAGAGGCCACACTGTTTCTATCTTTACTTACTTAAGTTTAATTAACTTCAGGCAGTCAATCACTTTACCAAAATAAATATTTTGATTCTAATCTAAAGTAAGCAAACAAATTTTAATTATTTTAAGACAGATACTAATACAAATTTGAACAAATTTTGGTGGATTTCTTTAAATAGGAAGATGAATTTAGAATCACAGCAGAGCATAGACAAACATGCATACACAACATATTTACACCAGTCTTTTATAAACACAAACATTACTAAATTATATTCAACATTAACATGCAACCTATTTAAAGATTTTAAAGTTAAAAAGTTATTCACCTTTTAATGCAGAGCTCTGTTTTCCTTTTTATAAATTTGCAGGAAAATGAATATGCAGGAAAATGGTACTGATGCTTTTGCTAGATCTTGTTTTACTTCATGTTGAATCGACATACAGATTTGCATATGTTTTCCCTGACTAAAATGCTTGCATGCAGGTGCTCATCATGTTTTAAATCAGGCTTGATCCATTCCAGGTCTTAAAACAGAGTGCAGGCTCAATTGAATTTTAGGCAATGCAGATTAATGTTTGAATTTGAGATGAAGGTGGATTTGATTTTGAAGAGGAGTGGAATATGCAGATGTTTGGATTTGAGGATGTAGGCCTTTATAATAAATATGAAAATGAGATCGATTTTAGAAGTTTGAAGATTTCTTTGATTTAGAAATTGTTGAATATGCAGATTTTATGAACAGAATGTATGTATGAAGTAAGTGTGTTTTTGATCTTTGTTTTGATTAAAGAAATGAAAAAGAATATGCAAGCTAACTAGATGTATTTTCAGATTTAATAAAAGAAAAGAAAAATAAAACTAAATTTTTACTCTTGTCAATTTATTAATGCTAAATTTGAACACTTGTTTAATCAATGCTAATGAATGCAACACTTGTTTTCTTTAAGATAATTAGTATTTAAATTTACGAAGTAATGCATGTGTTAATCTAATTTAATTTGTTAGTTTATATTATATATGTGTATGAATTTACAAAAGAAATAGAAACAAACAATGTTTATAAATAAACTTATACATATTAAAGATTAAAACAATTAAGATTTTATACTTTTAAATTTAAATTCAAACTAAATTCAAAATCAATTATATTTCAAATCAAGTTATATATAAAAATTCAATTTGAAATAACAACTTGCAAATTTTATTCAAAACTTATTTATAAATACAATACACTATCAATATTGCTTTTATAAATATCTTATTATTAAATTAAAATCATTTTGTCAAGTTCTAGAGGTCCAGTGGTTTCGACATAGTGGATGTTGCTACATTGTGTTGTAGTGGCACCGGATCGATTCCCAACGGCCACAATAATGAGACATAAGTGGTTTGGGCACTATAAAACCAATCTAACCAAAGGCCAGGAGAAACATAGTTTCCTTGGCCCTAAAGTTTTTCAATTAAGGAATTGGCGAAAATGGCTCCAGGCGAACGGCGATTTGGAGTATTGGCGAATTAGGTTTCAGGCGCGTTTAGGGCTTCTCGCGACTTCCCTTTCTCCGTCCCCATTCATGTCCTCTTCCCCTTCCTTTCCTCAGCGTCTCCCCTCCCCCTCCTCAACACGCTCTGGACGTTGTTTTAGATCTATGGCAGATGAAGTTGTCGCTCGTCCTGACCTCCTTTCGCCCCGAGATTTCCCTCCACTCTCTGCTATCAAACGGTCCCACGTGGCTCCTTTTTCCCTCCAGTGTTCGAGTGATGCATTTGCGATAACAAACGGTCAAGCTGTTGTGAATTCATCTTCGACTATGCCAGGTGCAACTAAATTTATCCCAATGTCAGGTTCCGATGTGAATGTTGATGCGGATTCAATTGTTATGGACTGTGTGGTTAGTTTTGAGGTTCCAACGGCTTTACTAGCTAGTGACAAAGTTGGTTCAGTTTGCGGCACTCCAACTGTTCGACATAATGACTATGACAATGTTGGCACTGTGAACACTGTTTTATTACCTGGTGTCAGCTTGCCTGTTGATGCATCTGGTGATATGGAGTGTTGCCCTGCTGCCCCTAGCCCGTCTGTCCCGAGAAAATGGTCTTCCCTTTTTACATCCAAGCCCCGTAATGCGGGTGTTTATGAACCAGTTGATTTCGAAATAGTTGAGGAAAACGGAGTTATGATCCCTCCCCCCTGTGTAATGCAAGCCGGTATGGATTTTTGGGCTGGGTACGTTGTTGGATTTTTTCTGGACCCTAAACATCGTCTTCATGATGTGGCTGCTGTTTGTCGTAGGGCCTGGTGACTTCAAGGTGGACTCCGAGTTACGTTGGTTGATTCATTGTACTATCTTTTGTTCTCCTCCTCTGAGGAGCGTAGCCGTATTCTTGAGTCTGAGCCTTCTTTCTTTGATGGTCAGCCCTTCATTATTACCCCCTGGTCGCCGAAGGTTGCTTGTGCTCGTGAACAAGTTTTATCTATCCCTGTTTGGGTTTATTTCTCTCAGATCCCTTCTGCTCTACAACCGCTGCGTGGTTTGAATTGGCTAGCATGCAATGTTGGCAAATTGATTTGTTTTGACTCTAATACTGTTGCGCGAGATAAGCTTGTATACGCCAAGGCTCTGATTGAGATTACTCCCCATAAGCCGCTTCCTTCCTCTATTCCTGTTCAACTAGCTGTTGGTCACGTGGTGGATGTTCGTGTTCGATATGGATGGGTCCCTGACATTTGTTCCTCTTGTCACTCTTTTGGCCATGTTGCCACTGCCTGCACGCACTTTGCTGTATCTGCTGCAGCACCTAAGATCCCCCTTCCACGGCCTCCGCTTAGGAAATGGGTTCCCAAAGTCTCTCTGGTTGCCACTGCCCCTGATCCTTCTCTTTCTTTATTGCAGCCCGAGTCTCCAGTTCCTGCTGTTGTTCCTTCTGTTCTGTCTGCTGAGCCGGTTCTCACTCAGCCTCACGTTGTTTGGGCCGAGATGGAACATCGTTGGGTTGACCTTCTTTCTGATATGAGATTCAACCCTGTGGATGAATCCTACTTTCAATATGTATCTAATGATCTGTTGGACCTTCGATGCCTGTATTACAGAATTTCTGGAGACTCTTTGGTCCTTGATATGGATAGTACGTTTTCTGTGATTAATTCCGTAATACTAGCTGATACTGCCTGGGATCGATCTTTTATTTACTCCTCTGAAGTTGACTGTTATGATCCCTCTCTTGCTCTTCTTTTCCGTCCCTTTTTTGGTCTTCATGGGAGTGGTTCTCTGGATTCTACCCGGGTTGATGAGGGTGTTGGTGATTCTTCCTCTACGGAGGAGAACTAGTCTAGTTATATACTTATGTAGCTGTGATATGTCTGTCATGCTCCTGTGCTGTACTTTTTATTTCTTCCTACTATAGTAGCAAAGGTGTCTCTACCTTTCTCCTGTACTTCAACTTTATTACGTTAGTAATAAACAGTGGTCGGTCCACTATAAAACCGTCGGCCTTGCCAAACTAATATCATTTTAAAAGAAATTATATTTTTATTAATAAAATATCCATTTTATTAAGCCATAAAATCTTTTGTTGAATTTATTCTAAATTTAAAACTCAGTCTAATTTAATTTAAACATTTAATATTTTTCTTATCAAATTGTAAAATCATATATTTATTTATGAAATATTTTTAAAAACTCAATACTAATTTGCATTAAAATTTTCAAATTGAAATGTAAATATTAGAATTTTAAAACATGATTCAATCATTAAATTTAAACCAAAATCATTTATTAAATTTTGAAAAGCTTAAATATTAAATAAAACAAATTTTCCAAATTACTACAAATATTAAAACTTGAAAATATGCTTTACTTATTAAAATTAAAACAATACCAATCTATTTAAAATATAAACCATATATTTTATTGTAAATATAAATTAATTTATTATTTTTAAAAGATAAAATAACCAATTTAAATAATTATTGAAGAAGATTATTAAATCTATTTGAATAATTATTAACAGAATATCAATATCAATTTAATTTCAAATACAAATTATTAAATTGATATTGTTAAAAATTCCGGGATATTACAGTTATTGCAACCTTTGGACATTCCAATTTGGAAGTAGGATCAAGTCTCCATGGACTTTATCGACGGACTTCCCAATTCTCATTCGGGCCATGACAGTTTATGGGTGATTGTTGATAGACTTACAAAATCCACCCATTTTATTCACGTTTGGTCTAATCGGACCGTACCTCTTTTGGCCAAAATCTATGTTAGAGAAATTGTTAAATTGCGTGGAGTTCCTACTTCTATTATTAGCGATCGTGATCTATTGTTTACTAGTCGATTTTGGAAGAATCTTCAAAAAGCTTTGGGAATGAAGCTTAATTTTAGCACTGCTTATCACCCTCGGTCTGATGGACAAACCGAGCTTGTGAATCTTAAAGATCTTCTTCGTGCATGTGTTCTTGGTTTTGGTGGAAGTTTGGAAGACCATATTCCTCTTGTTGAGTTTTCCTAATAACAGCTTCCAATCTAGTATTGGTATGGCACCTTTTGAGCACTCTATGGAAGGCCATACCGATCTCCTTCTTATTGGCTTGAGGATGGTGAGAAGCCAGTTTTAGGTCCAGATTTTATTCATGATTCCACAGAAAAATTGACCTTATTCGTCATAGGATGAAAGAATCTCAAAGTAGACAAAAATCCTATGCCGATTACCAGAGAAGGAAATTAGAATTTTCTATGGGAGATTTGGTGTTTATTCGTGTTTCACCTATGAAGGGTGTTGTGCGTTTCAGTCAATTGGGAAAATTAGCGCCTCGATATATTGGTCAATTTTGGTTCTGTGGGTTATCGCCTTTTATTATCGGCTCTGTTTTCTTTCTATTCATGATGTGTTTCACGTTTCTCAACTACGAAGAATCCTTACGGATTCCGATTCTATTCTTAACCCGATGTTGTTGAAGAAATTGAATTTTTGCCTAATTTGACTTATGAGCAACATCCTATTCGTATTATTACATCGGAGGTTAAACGCATTTGAAATAAAGATGTTTCGCTTAGGAAAGGTCAATGGCCCTCAAATCCTAAGGATTGCTCTTGGGAATCTAGAGAATTCATCGAGCGAACACATCCGGACTTACTCTCCCGTTCTCTTTGAGGTGAACTTCTTATTGCAAATTTTCTTTTGTATTGATATGCTTTTATGGTTGTTACTCTTTATTTTCTTATTAAATATTGTGAGTACGCAATTTCTTTAAGGAGGGGAGTCTGTAACAACACGCACATTTTACGATTGTATATTTAAATATTTTATTTAAATATAACATTGTTAGTCGGATTTAGGTTTGAAATACTACTTTTTACAAACTGTCGAATTAGGACTCGAGGCAACTTCCATTGAGTTCAAAATGGCGTTTGCAACCTTTTTGAGTATAAACATCGATATGTTTGGAGTGGAGTAAAATTTTGATGTTTTCATTTAGGGCTTTGGGTTTGGGTTTCAGCCCACTAACCCAACTCACCTTATATCCTAACTCCACCCCCTCTCCTCTTCATTCATTCCTCATTTCCTAACACTTCAAGCTTTAGTAAAAAATAGGGGAGGAGATTGGAAACTAAAATCCTAAGCCCTAGTTTTCTTTGCAAATTCAAGTTCTAGCTTCGAAATCAAAGAGAAGCTTAGGTAAGCATCCCCTTCTTCTTCTCCATCTCAATCTCTCTCCATTTCAGAAACTTCCTGTAACCTAACTTAGGAAATATTTGCTTATGATCTTAGATTAGAGCTTTTTGAATTGAAGTTGAAGAGTATTTGATCTTCCCTTTGTTTTCAAGCTTCTCCTTTGTTGTTTTTGAGTTTTAAAGGTGAGTTTTTGAACTCACATCTATGTCTATTTCGTTGAAGTTGTGAGGTAGTGCTAACATCTATTCCTTGTTCATTTGCTTTGGATTGAATTGGTATTATGAATATTCAAATTATTGGTGTTTTGAAGTTAAATCTTTGAAAATCCTAGCTTTCATGTTTTTAACACGTTTTTGGGGTGTTTCGAAGAGCCATACAAGGCTGGGTTGTCGCTTGGTGTAAATCCTTAGTCTCTGTTGCCCGTCTGTTCGCCTTCGGTTAGGATTTTGCCGCACTTGGGGGATAGGCTGATAATGTTGTAGAAGCAGGTTCAGTCGACTGAACCAGGAGGTCAGTCGACTGAACCAGGGGACTGAAAATTCTCTGTACCTATATCAGTCAACTGACCTTATGGTTCAGTCGATTGACCTGGCAACTGAAAGTTTCCAGGCATTGGGTCAGCTGACTAACCACCTGCTTCGGTCGACTGATCTGTTTGCCTCAGCCCAATTTGCCTATTTATCTTGGGTTTCCAATTTTAATCGATTCGTGTTGATCTGATTTGTTGTTATCATTTATTACCAACTTTGATGACTTCTTTTTTGGGATTTTTGGAAATAACCATTTTTGATGGATTGGAATCGATTTCTATGGATTTGGTTCACGTCTTCGTATGTGAATTTTTGGTGATTGATTGTTTCTACAATCATTTCTGTGACTTGTCACTTTGAAATACAAAGGTTTCTATACTAGTAGTAAATATTCAAACTCTTTTACAAAGATGATTTCAACTCTATTTTTAATACAAAGCTCTTTATAAAACCTTTTTCCAACCTATTAGTATATACAAACCTTTACCTCATTCGTATGAGAAAATCTGATTAAACGGCTTCGAAAAACAAATGGTATGAAACGCTAGCGTTTACTTCGTCGGTTAATTTTTGGACTTGTTTGATTGATTCTCTTGTGACAATTTTCGAGTGGGGATCTACAATTGGTTCGTAAATATTTAAGTTAAGCCACTTGTTATTGGACATGAAGCTAAACTCATTTATTTACTAGCTTAGTGTAATTGTCACTTCCCGATGATCGACGATGATCATTTTGTGATTTAGACTAGCGATATGCGATGTCTCTTTGTCCACGTAGAGTACTATACCTCGTTTTATTGGGTTTCGTCTCATTTCTTTTATAGGCTAATGACCTATGGATTATTTGTAGTTTCGACTCATTTTTTGTGGACCAGCGACCCATATTCCATTATGGAGTTCGGTTCCTCGGACGTACCATTGTACTACGTCGTTGTGCCAACTTATCAGGTTCATCGGGCGTACCGTTGTACTACGTCGTTGTTCCGAATTATTTGAGTTTCAGGTTCATCAGGCGTACCGATATTATACTACGTCGTTGCATCGACTCTATGGTTAGCGATCATGGGTTAGCGACCCGTTTATGATGCACGTGTTGGTGAGTTTTCATGCTCCAGTTTATGATAGGCCTTCCCCCCTTTTTGATTTCTGGATTTCTAATTGATAATTTCTAGAATTGGTGTTTCACCAATTTTTATGATTAGCATTGATATGTTTGTCAATATTTGTGGCTTGGTAAATAAAATAAATAATATGACATTCTTTTTTATGCTTTGAGATTCTTGAGATATTGTATGATTTTGTTGATGTTAAATGTATACTTGTCATAGTATGACATCATTGTTATCATACATTTTTGTTATATCTCTTATCCTATCTCATTTTTATCTGATATTTATAGCTAGACTGATCCGTTTATTATTTTCTTATTAAATAATACTCGGGTCAGACCGAGATGTTACAGGTGCTTTTGCTTCACTCTTTATCTGGGACCATCATCTGACTTTTGTCTAACTACTTAGCTTAGTAGTTTTTGTTTTATACATTCGAGATAGAGACTCCTTAATGTATACATATTCTTTTGTCTAGCACTTGTTTATATTATTTTGTGATGTAGTGGATCTTGTATGACCACTACTTTGATGTACACTTCTATGTGATATATTCATATTTGCTTCCGCCTTTGTGATATGAATATCTGTGACTGATTTGTGTTATGCTTATTTTTATATATGTTTCCGAGGTCCACTAAGCCACTGTGTAGAAGCTTTGAGTTTGTATGTTATATGTCGGATTTCCTCTTGAAATTAAATGCATGACATACTATCTGACATATCGGTGCTCGCACAAAGCAATTACGTGGATGGTCGCTCCTCAACAGCCTTATTCTTCGTGCTAGTTGATGGCATTACACCGTAGTGTCCTTGGCTAGCGTGAATATAGAGGTGTGGCGTCACGAGAATGCTCGAGCGTTTCACGGACATCGAGGGCTTTCGTCAATACCGTCAAATCGGATCAGCGAGCAGTCCGTTGCCTTCTTCCGTTTATTCAAACGGCCTTATCTTTTGACTCTGGAGTAATGGGAGCCACAACCTATCAAAATGAAGCTCTTTTCATGTTTTACGTTTCTAACGGTTGAAATTGTCATGGATCAGTTTCGTGTGCAGAAAAATTCCATCTTAAGATTTTTCTACAGCTCGGATGTTTTTGTTTCTAAATTTATACCTCAGAGTTTGTGGTATAAATAATCCGACTACGTCGAAGAAAATAGGAAACAAGGATAAGAAAAACGAGCATATATGAAGATCAAAAAAGGCTACCACAATGTTCCGCTAAAAAGATTGAAATTGAATTAAAAATTGGATAACGCAGGAAACCAAAAGATATTTGTAGACTAAAAAAGTAGGCTACGTATAGGTAAGTAGTTATATAAAACACCCTCAACATTTTGAAATTTTAAGATCAAAAACTTGTCTACTGAAGCTGTAGCGCAATAAATGTTCATTTTTTTACGACCATTCCGTCTTCCTCTCTGTACCATATTATTTTGCTCATATTCATCAACAAGTGCGGTCTTTATACCAATATTACAACGACATAACAAAGTGACTTCATGGAGAATGTTAAACGCATTTGTTACCTTAGAATTTCGAACGGCTGACTATGTTTTATATGATTACTTAGCCTGTAAGTAACCTACTTTTTCAGTCTGCGAATATCTTTCGGTTTCCTGTTTTATCCAATTTAAAATCCAATTTCAATCTTTTTAGGGAATACTATCGTGGACTTTTTGGATCTTCGTATATTTTTGTTTTTTGTCATTCTTCTAGGTTTACATTGGTTTAGTCCGACTATTTAAACTACAAACTCCGCGGAATAAATTTTTGAATGAAAACATCCGAGCTGTAGAAAAAAAATAAGATGGAATTATTCTGCACATAAAACCGATCCATGACAATTCCAACCGTTAGAAACGTAGAACGTAGAAAGAGCTTCGTTTTGATAGGTTGTGGCTTCCGTAACTCCAAATGAGTCAAAAGTAATGGCTGTTTGAAGAAACGGAAGAAAGCGACACACCGCTCGCCGATCTGATTCGATGGTATTTGCGAAAGTCTTCGATCTCCGCGAAACGCTCGAGCATGCTCACACTGTAGCACTCGATATTTAAGATATTATGGATCAACGAGGGAATAAATGAGGATATGGGTCGAAAGCTTGTCTACTAAAGCTATAGCGCAATAAACGTTCTTTTCTTACGACCATTCCGTCTTTCTCGTTTTCCGTACCTCATTGTTTTGCTCATATTCATCAACACGCGCGATCTTTTTGCCCATATTAGAACACCACGACAAAGTGACTTCAAGGAGAATATTAAACGCATTTGTTACCTTAGAATTTCGAACGGCTATGGGTGTTTTATATGATTACTTAGTCTGTAAGTAATCTTTCGATTTTCTGTTTTATCCAATTTTAAATCCAATTTCAATCTTTTTAGCGGAATACTATCGTGGCCTTTTTTGATCTTCGTATATTTTTATTTTTTATCTTTTATCTATGTTTACATCGATTTAGTCCGACTATTTATACCACAAACTCCGCATAATAAACTTTTGAATGAAAACATCCGACCTGTTGAAAAAACTTAAGATGGAATTATTCTGCACACAAAACCGATCCATGGAAATTCGAACCGTTAGAAACGTAGAACATGGGAATAGCTCTGTTTTGATAGGTTGTGGCTCCCGTAACTCCAAACAAGTCAAAAGTAATGGCCGTTTGAAGAAACGAAAAAAAGCAACAGACCGCTTGCTGATCCGATTCGACGGTATTGGCACAAATCTTCGATCTCCACGAAACGCTCGAGCAGGCTCACACTGTAGCACTCGATATTTAAGATATTATGGATCACCGAGGTAATAAATTGAGATATGGGTCAAAAACTTGTCTACAGAAGCTATAGCAACATAAATGTTCTTTTTTGGTGGCCATTCCGTCTTCCTTTCCATGCCTTATTGTTTTGCTCATATTCATCAACAAGCGCGGTCTTTTTGCCAATATTACAACACCACGACAAAGTGACTTTAAGGAGAGTCTTAAACGCATTTGTTACCTTAGAATTTCCAATGGCTGAGGGTGTTTTGTTTTTTTGTGGTTGAAACAACTTTAAACATTTCATTCTATATAATTATTAACTCTTTTTGGATTATATAAGTGAAATACAGGTTATGGAAGCAATTGCTACTGCTTTTGGTTTCATAATTTAAGCGTTGTTTGCCCGATAAATAGTATGATTACTTAGCTTGTAAGTTACCTACTTTTTCAGTCTACGAATATCTTTCGGTTTCCTGTTTTATCCAATTTTAAATCCAATTTCAATCTTTTTAGGGAACATTATCGTGGCCTTTTTTATCTTCGTATATTTTTGTGTTTTTGTTGTTCTTCTAGGTTTACATCGATTTTATCCGACTATTTATACCACAAACTCCGCGGAATAAATTTTTGAACGAAAACGTCCAAGCTGTAGAAAAAATTAAAGATGGAATTTAATATAGGTTGTAGCTCCCGTAACTCCAAACGAGTCAAAAGTTATGGCCGTTTGAAGAAACTGAAGAAAGCGACGGACTGCTCGCTAAGCCGATTCGATGGTATTGGTGAAAGTCGTCGATCTCCGCGAAACGCTCGGCCATACTCACAATGTAGTGCTTGACATTTAAGATACTGTAGAACACCGAAGGAATAAATAAGGATATGGGTCAAAAGCTTGTCTACTGATGCTATAGCGCAATAAACGTTCTTTTTTTTTACGACCGTTCCGTCTTCCTCGTTTTCCATACCTCATTGTTTTGCTCATATTCATCAACACGCGCGGTCTTTTTACCAATATTATAACACCATGACAAAGTGACTTCAACGAGAATGTTAAACGCATTTGGTACCTGAGAATTTCGAACGGCTGAGGGTGTTTTATATGATTACTTTGCCTGTAAGTAATCTTTCGGTTTCATGTATTATCCAATTTTAAATCCAATTCCAATCTTTCTAGCGGAATATTATCGTGGCGTTTTTGGATCTTCGTATATTTTTGTTTTTTTGTCGTTCTTCTAGGTTTACATAGATTTAGTCCGGCTATTATACCACAAACTCAGCGGAATAAATTTATGAACGAAAACATCCGAGCTGTAGAAAAAACTTAAGATTGAATTATTCTGCACACAAAACCCATCCATGATAATTCAAACAGTTAGAAATGTAGAACATGGAAATAGCTCTGTTTTGATAGGTTGAGGCTCTCGTAACTCCAAACAAGTCAAAAGTAATGGCTATTTGAAGAAATGGAAGAAAGCGACGGACTGCTTGCTGATCCAATTCGACCGTATTGGCGAAAGTCTTCGATCTCCGTGAAACGCTCGAGCATGCTCACACTATAGCACTCGATGTTTAAGATATTATGGATCACCGAGGGAATAAATGGGGATATTGGTAAAAAAACTTGTCTACTGAAGGTGTACCTTATGTTTTTCAGTCTTTGAATATCTTTCGGTTTCCTGTTTTATCCAATTTTAAATCCAATTTCAATCTTTTTAGTGGAATATTATCGTGGCCTTTTATGATGTTCGTATATTTTTGTTTTTTTGTCGTTATTCAAGGTTTACATCGATTTAGTCCGAGTATTTATACCACAAACTCCATGGAATAAATTTATGAACGAAAACACCCAAGCTGTAGAAAAAACTTAAGATGGAATTATTCTGCACACAAAACCGATCCATGACAATTCGAACAGTTAGAAATGTAGAACATGGAAAGAGATTCGTTTTGATAGGTTGTAGCTTCCGTAACTCCAAACGAGTAAAAAGTTATGGCGTTTGAAGAAACGGAAGAAAGTGACGGACCATTCGCTGATCCGATTCGACGGTATTAGCGAAAGTTTACGATCTCCGTGAAACACTCGAGCATGCTCACACTGTAGCCCTCGATATTTAATATATTATGGATCACCGAAGGAATAAATGAGGATATGGGTCAAAATCTTGTCTACTGAAGCTATAGCGCAATAAACGTTCTTTTTTTTACGACCGTTGCGTCTTCCTCGTTTTTCGTGCCTCATTGTTTTGCTCATATTTATCAACACGCACGGTCTTTTTACCATTATTACAACACCATGACAAAGTGACTTCAAGAAGAAAGTTAAACGCATTTGGTATATAAGAATTTCGAACGGCTGAGAGTGATTTATTTGATTCCTTAGCCCGTAAGTAACCTAGTATTTCAGTCTGCAAATATCTTTCGGTTTCCTGTTTTATCCAATTTTAAATCCAATTTCAATTTTTTTAGTGGAATATTATCGTGGTCTTTTTTTATCTTCGTATATATTTGTTTTTTTGTCGTTCTTTTAGGTTTACATCGATTTAGTCTGACTATTTATACCACAAACTCCGCGGAATAAATTTATGAACGAAAATATTTGAGCTGTAGAAAAAACTTAAGATGGAAACCAATCCATGAAACTTCCAATCGTTAGAAATGTAGAATATGAAAAAGCTTCGTTTTGATAGGTTGTGGCTCCCGTTACTCCAAACGAGTCAAAAGTTATGGCCGTTTGAAAAAAACAAAGAAAGCGACGGACGACTCGCTAATCCGATTCGATGGCATTGGCGAAAGTCTCTGATCTCCGTGAAATGCTCGAGCATGGTCACACTGTAGCACTCGATGTTTAAGATATTATGGATCAACGAGGGAATAAATGGGGATATAGGTTAAAAACTTGTATACTGAAGCTATAGCGCAATAAACGTTCTTTTTTTACGACCGTTCCGTCTTCTTTTCCGTACCTTATTGTTTTGCTCATATTCATCAACAAGTGCGGTGTTTTTACCAATATTACAACACCACGACTAAATGACTTCAAGGAGAATATTAAATGCAGTTGTTACCTTAAAATTTCGAACGCTGATGGTGTTTTATATGATTACTTAGCCTGTAAGTAACCTACTTTTTCAGTTTGCAAATATCTTTCGGTTTTCTGTTTTATCCAATTTTAAATCCAATTTAAATATCTTTAGGGAATATTATCGTGGCCTTTTTTGATCTTCGTATATTTTTATTTTTTTGTCATTCTTCTGGGTTTACATCGATTTAGTTCAACTATTTATACCACAAACTCCACAGAATAAATTTTTGAACGAAAACATCCGAGCTATAGAAAAGACTTAAAATGGAATTATTCTGCACATAAAACGGATCAACATGAATTTCAACCATTAGAAACGTAGAACATAGAAAGAGCTTTGTTTTGATAGGTTGTGGCTCCCGTAACTCCAAACGAGTCAAAAGTTACAGCCGTTTGAAGAAACCGATGGACCGCTCGCTGATATGATTCGATGGCATTGGCGAAAGTCTTCGATCTCCGTGAAACGCTCGGGCATGCTCACACTGTAGCACTTGACATTTAAGATATTATGGATCTCCGAAGCAATAAATGAGGATATGGGTCAAAAGCTTGTCTGTTGAAGCTATAATGCAATAAACGTTCCTTTTTTACGACCATTCCATCTTCCTCGTTTTTCGTACCTCATTATTTTGCTCATATTCATCGACACGCATGGTCTTTTTGCCAATATTATAACATCATGACAAAGTGGCTTCAAGGAGAATGTTAAACGCATTTGGTACCTGCGAATTTCGAACGACTGAGGGTGTTTTATATGATTACTTTGCCTGTAAGTAATCTATCGATTTCCTGTTTTATCCAATTTTTAAATCCAATTTCAATCTTTCTAGCAGAATATTATCGTGGCCTTTTTGGATCTTCGTATATTTTTGTTTTTTCTGTCGTTCTTCTAGGTTTAAATAGATTTAGTCCGGCTATTTATACCACAAACTCCACGGAATAAATTTGTGAACGAAAACATCCGAGCTGTAGAAAAAATTAAGATGGAATTATTCTGCACACAAAACCCATCCATGCTAACTCGAACCGTTTGAAATGTAGAACATGGAAATAGCTCTGTTTTGATAGGTCATGGCTCCCGTAACTCCAAACGAGTCCAAAGTTATGGCCGTTTGAAGAAACGGGAGAAAGCGAAGGACCGCTCGCTATTCCGATTCGACGGTATTGGCGAAAGTCTTCGATCTCCGTGAAACGCTCGAGCATGCTCACACTGTAACACTCGATATTTAAGATATTATGGATCACCGAGGGAATAAATGGGGATATGGGTAAAAAACTTGTCTACTAAAGCTATACCTTAATGTTTTCCAGTCTTTGAATATCTTTCGGTTTCCTGTTTTATCCAATTTCAATCTTTTTAGTGGAATATTATCATGGCCTTTTATGATCTTCGTATATATTTTTTTTCGTTCTTCTAGGTTTACATCGATTTAGTCCGACTATTTATACCACAAACTCCATGGAATAAATTTATGAACGAAAACATCCGAGGTGCAGAAAAAACTTAAGATGGAATTATTCTGCACACAAAACCGATATATGACAATTCGAACTGTTAGAAATGTAGAATATGGAAAGAGGTTCGTTTTGATAGGTTGTGGCTTTCATAACTCCAAACTAGTAAAAAGTTATGGTCGTTTGAAGAAACGGAAGAAAGCGACGGAGCGCTTGCTGATCCGATTCGACGGTACTAGCGAAAGTCTTTGATCTCTGCGAAACACTCGAGCATCCTTACACTGTAGCCCTCGAAATTTAATATATTATGGATCACCAAAGGAATAAATGAGGATATGGGTAAAAATCTTGTCTACTAAAGCTATAGCGCAATAAACGTTCTTTTTTTACTACCGTTCCGTCTTCCTCGCTTTCTGTACCTCATTGTTTTGCTCATATTCATCAACACGCGCGGTCTTTTTACCAATATTACAACACCACGACAAAGTGACTTCAAGGAGAATCTTAAACGCATTTAATACATTACAATTTCGAACGGCTGAGAGTGTTTTATTTGATTACTTAGCATGTAAGTAACCTACTATTTCAGTCCGTGAATATCTTTCGGTTTCCTTTTTATCCAATTTTAAATCCAATTTCAATCTTTTTAGTGGAACATTATCGTGGTCTTTTTTTTGTCTTCGTATATATTTGTTTTTTTGTCGTTCTTTTAGGTTTACATCGATTTAGCCGGCTATTTATACCACAAACTCCGCGGAATAAATTTATGAACGAAAACATCCGAGCTGTAGAAAAAACATAAGATGGAATAATTCTGCACACAAAACCGATCCATGACACTTCCAATCGTTAGAAATGTAGAACATGGAAAAAGCTTCGTGTTGATAGGTTGTGGCTCCCGTGACTCTAAACGAGTCAAAAGTTATGGCCATTTGAAAAAACGGAATAAAGCGACGGACCGTTCACTGATCCGATTCGATGGCATTGGCCAAAGTCTTCGAACTCCGCGAAACGCTCGAGCATGGTCATAATGTAGCACTCGATATTTAAGATATTACGGATCAACGAGGGAATAAATGGGGATATGGGTCAAAAACTTGTCTATTGAAGCTATAGCGAAATAAACGTTCTTTTTTTACGACCATTATGTCTTCCTTTCCGTACCTTATTGTTTTGCTCATATTCATCAACAAGCATGGTGTTTTTACCAATATTACAACACCACGACAAAATGACTTCAAGGAGAATGTTAAACGTAGTTGTTACCTTAGAATTTCGAACGACTGATGGTGTTTTATATGATTACTTAGCCTGTAAGTTACCTACTTTTTCAGTTTGCGAATATCTTTCGGTTTTTTGTTTTATCCAATTTTAAATCCAATTTCAATCTCTTTAGGCAATATTATCATGGCCTTTTTTGATCTTCGTATATTTTTTTTTTGTCGTTCTTCTAGGTTTAAATTGATTTAGTTTGACTATTTATACCACAAACTCCACAGAATAAATTTTTAAACGAAAACATCCGAGCTATAGAAAAGACTTAAGATGGAATTATTCTGCACATAAAACCAATCTATGAGAATTCCAACCATTAGGAACGTAGAACATGAAAAGAGCTTCGTTATGATAAGTTGTGGCTCCTGTAACTCCAAACGATTCAAAAGTTATGGTCGTTTGAAGAAACAGAAGATAGCGACGGACCGCTCGCTGATCCGATTCGATGGTATTGACGAAAGTCTTCGATCTCCACGGAAAGCTCAAGCATGCTCACGCTGTAGCACTCGATATTTAAGATAGTATGGATCAACGAGGGAAAAAATGAGGATATGGGTCAAAAGCTTGTCTACTAAAGCTACAGCGCAATAAACGTTCTTTTTTACGACCGTTCTGTCTTCCTCGTTTTCCGTACCTCATTGTTTTGCTCATATTCATCAGCACGCGCAGTCTTTTCGCCAATATTACAACACCGCGACAAAGTGACTTTAAGGAGAATGTTAAACGAATTTGGTACCTTAGAACTTCGACCGGCTGAGGGTGTTTTACATGATTACTAAGCTTGTAAGTAATCTTTCGGTTTTCTATTTTATCCAATTTTAAATCCAGTTTTAATCTTTTTAGTAGAATATTATCATGGCCTTTTTTTATCTTCATATTTACTGTTTTTTTTCTGTCGCTCTTCTAGGTTTACATCGATTTAGTCCGACTATCAATACCACAAACTCTGCGGAATAAATTTATGAACGAAAACATCCAAGCTGTAGAAAAAACTTAAGATGGAATTATTCTATACACAAAACCGATCCATGACAATTCGAACCATCAGAAACGTAGAACATGGAAGTAGCTCTGTTTTGGTAGGTTGTGGCTCCCGTAACTCCAAACGAGTCAAAAGTTATGGTCGTTTGAAGAAATGGAAAAAAGCGACAGACCGCTCGCTGATCCAATTCGATGGTATTGGCGAAAGTCTTCGATCTCCGCGAATTGCTCTAGCATGCTCACATTGTAGCACTTGATATTTAAGATATTAGGGATCACCAAGGGAATAAATGGGGATATGGGTCATAAACTTGTCTACTGAAGTTTTAGCGCAATAAACGTACTTTTTTAGGACCATTCCGTCTTCCTTTCCGCACCTTATTGTTTTGCTCATATTTATCAACATGCGTGGTCTTTTTACCATTATTACAACACCACGACAAAGTGACTTAAAGGAGAAGGTTAAGCGCATTTGATAGCTTAGAATTTCGAACGGCTGAGGGTGTTTTATATGATTACTTAACCTGTAAGTGACATACTTTTTCAGTCAACGAATATCTTTCGGTTTCCTGTTTTATCCAATTTTAAATCCAATTTCAGTCTTTTAGTGGAATATTATCGTAGCCTTTTCTGATCTTCGTATTTTTTTTGTTTGTCGTTCTTCTAGGTTTACATTGATTTAGTCCGACTATTTATACCATAAACTCCGTGGAATAAATTTATAAACGAAAACATCCGAGCTGCAAAAAAACTTAAGATGGAATTATTCTGCGAACAAAACTGTTCCATGACAATTCGAACGGGTAGAAACGTACAACATGGAAATAGCTCTGTTTTGATAGGTTGTGACACCCGTATCTCCAGACGAGTCAAAAGTTATGGCTGTTTTAAGGAATGGAAGAAAGCGACGGACCACTCGTTGATCCGATTCGATGGTAGTGGCGAAAGTCTTTGATCTCCACGAAACGCTCGAGCATGCTCACACTGTTGCACTCGATGTTTATGATATTATGGATCACCGAGGGAATACATGGGGTTATGGGTCAAAAACTTGTCTACTGAAGCTATACCTTATGGTTTTTCAGTCTTTGAATATATTTCGGTTTCCTGTTTTATCCAGTTTTAAATCCAATTTCAATCTTTTTAGTGGAATATTATCGTGGCCTTTTTTGAGCTTCGTATATTTCTGTTTTTTTGTCGTTCTTCTAGGTTTACATCGATTTAGCCCGAATATTTATAACACAAACTCCATGGAATAAATTTATGAATGAAAACATCCGAGTTGCAGAAAAAACTTAAGATGGAATTATTCTGCACACAAAACCGATCCATGGCAATTCGAACCATTAGAAACATAGAATATGGAAAGGGCTTCGTTTTGATAGGTTGTGGCTCCCGTAACTCCAAACGAGTAAAAAGGTTTGGCCGTTTGAAGAAACGGAAGAAAGGACGGACCGCTTGCTGATCCGATTCGACGGTATTGGCAAAAGTCTTCGATCTTCGCGGAACACTCGAGCATGCTCAAACTGTAGCCCTCGATATTTAAGATATAATGGATCACCAAAGGAATAAATGAGGATATGGGTCAAAAGCTTGTCTATTGAAACTATAGCGCAATAAACGTTCTTTTTTAACGACTGTTCCGTCTTCCTCGTTTTCTCTTTGTTATGCTCATATTCACGGTCTTTTTACCAACATTACAACATCACGACAAACTGACTTCAAGGAGAATATTAAAAGCATTTGGTACCTCAGAATTTCGAACGGCTGAGTGTGTTTTATATGATTACATAGCTTGTAAGTAACCTACTTTTTCAGTCTGCGAATATCTTTCGGTTTCCTGTTTTATCCAATTTTAAATCAATTTCAATCTTTTTAGTGGAATATTATCGTGGTCTTTTTTTATCTACGTATATATTTGTTTTTTTTGTCGTTTTTCTCGTTTTACATCGATTTAGTCTGACTATTTATACAACAAACTCCATGGAATAAATTTATGAACGAAAACATTCGAGCTGTAGAAAAAACTTAAGATGGAATTATTCTGCACACAAAACTGATTCATGACAATTCCAACCGTTAGAAATGTAGAACATGGAAAAAGTACGTTTTGATAGGTTATGGGTCCCGTAACCCCAAACGAGTCAAAAGTTATGGCCGTTTAAAGAAACGGAAGAAAGCGACGGATCGCTCACTGATCCGTTTCGATGGTATCAGTGAAAATCTTCGATCTCCGCGAAACGCTCGGGCATGCTCACACTGTAGCACTTAATTTTTAAGATATTGTGGATCACCGAGGGAATAAATGAGGATATGGGTCGAAAGCTTGTCTACTGAAGCTATAGCGCAATAAACGTTCTCCTTTACGACCATTCCGTCTTCCTCGTATTCCGTACCTCATTGTTTTGCTCATATACATCAACACGCGCGGTCTTTTTTCGAATATTGCAATACCACGACAAGTGACTTCAAGGAGAATGTTAAACGCATTTGGTACCTTAGAATTTCGAACGGCTGAGGGTGTTTTATATGATTACTTAGCCTGTTAGTAATTTTTTGGTTTCCTGTTTTATCCAATTTTAAATCCATTTTCAATCTTTTTACGGAATATTATCGTGACCTTTTTTATCTTCGTATATTTTTTTGACATCGTTCTTCTAGGTTTACATTGATTTAGTTCGATTATTTATACTACAAACTCCGCGGAATAAGTTTATGAACGAAAACATTCAAGCTGTAGAAAAAACTTAAGATGGAATTATTCTGCATACAAAACCGAACCATGACAATTCGAACCATCAGAAATGTAGAACATGGAAATAGCTCGTTTGAAGAAACGGAAGAAAGCGACGGACCCCTCGTTGATCCGATTCAACGGTATTGGCATAAGTCTTCGATCTCTGCGAAACGCTCTAACATGCTCCCACTGTAGCACTCGAAATTTAAGATATTATGGATCACTGAGGGAATAAATGAGGATATGGGTTAAAAAACTTGTCTACTAAAGCTTTAACGCAATAAACGTTCTTTTTTTACGACTGTTTCATCTTCCTTTCTGTACCTTATTGTTTTGCTCATATTCATCAGCGCGCACGGTGTTTTTTACCAATATTACAACACCACGACAATGTGACTTCAATGAGAATGTTAAAAGCATTTGATACCTTAGAATTTCGAATGGCTGAAGGTGTTTATATTATTAATTAGCCTGTAAGTAACCTACTTTTTTAGTCTGAGAATATCGTTCGGCTTCCTATTTTATCCAATTTTAAATCCAATTTCAATCCTTTTAGTAGAATATTATCGTGGCCTTTTTTGATCTTCGTATATTTTGGTATTTTCGTTCTTCTAGGTTTAATCGATTTAGTCCGACTATTTATACCACAAACTCCGCGGAATAAATATACAAACGAAAACATCCGAGCTGTAGAAAAAACTTAAGATGGAATTATTCTACGCACAATACCGATCCATGACAATTCCTAGTGTTTGAAACGTAGAACGTGGAAAGAGAATCGTTTTGATAGGTTGTGGCTCCCGTAACTCCAAACGAGTCAAAAGTTATGGTCATTTGAAGAAGCGGAAGAAAGCGACGGACCGCTCGCTGATCCGATTCAAAGGTATTGGCGAAAGTCTTCAATCTCCGTGAAACGTTTGAGCATGCTCACACCATAGCCCTCGATATTTACGATATTATGGATCACCAAGGAATAAATGAGGATATGGGTCCAGGTTGTGGCTCCCGTAACTCCAAACGAGTCAAAAGTTATGGCTGTTTAAACAAACGGAAGAAAGCGACGGACCGCTCGCTGATCCGATTCGACGGTATTGGCGAAAGTCTTCGATCTTAGTGAAACGCTCGAGCATGCTCACACGATAGCACTCGATATTTAAGATATTATGGATCACCGAGGGAATAAATGGGGACATACGTCAAAAACATGTCTACTGAAGCTATAGCGCAATAAACGTTCTTATTTTCACGACCGTTACGTCTACCTTTTTATACTTTATTATTTTTCTCAATTCATCAACACGCAAGGTCTTTTTACCAATATTACAACACTACGACAAAATGACTTCAAAGAAAATGTTTAATGCGTTTGATACATTAGAATTTCGAACAGCTGAGGGTGTTTTATATGATTACTTAGCTTGTAAGTAACTTACGTTTTTGGTCTGCGAATATCTTTCGGTTTCCTGTTTTATCCAATTTTAAATCCAATTTCAATCTTCTAAGCGAATATTATCGTGGCCTTTTTTGATCTTTGTATTTTTTTTTGTCGTTCTTCTATGTTTACATCGATTTAGTCCGACTAATTATACCACAAACTACGTGGAATAAATTTATGAACAAAAACATCCAAGCTGCAGAAAAAACTTAAGATGGAAATGTTCTGCACACAAAACCAATCCATGACATTCCAACCTTTAGAAACATAGAACAAGCAAAGAGCTTCTTTTTGATAGGTTGCGACTCCCGTAATTCCAAACGAGTCAAAAGTTATGGCCGTTTAAAGAAATGGTAGAAAGTGACGGACCGCTCGCTGTTCCGATTCGACGGTGCTGGCGAAAGTCTTTGATCTCCGCAAAACGCTCGAGCATGCTCACACTATAGCACTCTATATTTAAGATATTATGGATCACTGAGGGAATAAATGGGGATATGGGTCAAAAACTTGTCTGCTGAAGCTATAGCGCAATTAACATTCGTTTTTTACGACCGTTACGTCTTCCTCGTTTTCCGTACCTTATTGTTCTGCTCATATTCATCAACACGCATGGCTTTTTTTCAATATTACAATATCACGACAAAGTGACATCAAGGAGAATATTAAATGCATTTTATACCTTTGAATTTCGAACGGCTGAGGGTGTTTTATATGATTAATTAGCTTGTAAGTAACCAACTTTTTCAGTCTGTGAATATCTTTTGGTTTCCTGTTTTATCCAAATTTAATTCCAATTTCAATCTTTTGAGCGGAATATTATCGTGGCCTTTTTTGATCTTCGTTTATTTTTGTTTTTTGGTCGTTCTTCTAGGTTTACGTTGATTTAGTCCGACTATTTATACCACAAACTCCGCAGAATAAATTTATGAATGCAAATATCCGAGCTGTAGAAAAATTTTAAGATGGAATTATTATGCACATAAAACCGATCCATGAAAATTCCAACCGTTAGAAACATAGAACATGAAAAGAGTTTCGTTTTGATAGGATGTGGCTTCGGTAACTCCAAACAAGTCAAAAGTTATGGCCGTTTGAAGAAACAAAAGAAAGCGACGGACCGCTCGCTGATCCGATTCGACGGTATTGGCGAAAGTCTTCGATCTTCGTGAAACGCTCTAGCATGCTCACACTACAGCACTCGATATTTATGATATTATGGATCACCGAGGGAATAAATAGGGATATGGGTCAAAAACTAGTCTACTGAAGCAATAGCGTAATAAACATTTTTTTAGAAAAGTTCCGTCTTCCTTTTCGTACCTTATTATTTTGCTCGTATTCATCAACAGTCGTGGTCTTTTTACCAATATTCCAACATTACGACAAAGCGACTTCATGGAGAATGTTAAACGCATTTGATACCTTAGAATTTTGAACGGCTGAGGGTGTTTTATATGATTACTTACCCTGTAAGTAACCTACTTTTTTAGTCTGCGAACATCTTTAGGTTTCCTATTTTATCCAATTTTAAATTCAATTTCAATCTTCTTAGTAGAATATTATCGTGGCCTTTTTTTATCTTCGTACATTTTTGTTTTTTGTCATTCTTCTAGGTTTACATTGATTTAGTCCGACTATTTATACCATAAACTCCGTGGATTAAATTTATGAACGAAAACATCCAAGCTACAGAAAAAGCTTAAGATGGAATTATTCTGCACACAAAACTGATTCATGACAATCCCAACCATTAGAAAAGTAGAATATGGAAAGGGCTTCGTTTTGATAAGTTGTGACTCCCATAACTCCAAACGAGTCAAAAGTTATGGCCGTTTGAAGTAACGGAAGAAAGCGAAGGACGGCTCGCTGATCCGATTCGACAGTATTGGCGAAAATCTTCGATCTCCGCGAAACGCTCGAGCATGCTCACATTGTAGCACTCGATATTTAAGATAATATGAATCACCGAGGGAATAAATGTGGATATGAGTCAAAAGCTTGTCTACTGAAGCTATAGCGCAATAAACGTTCTTTTTTTATGACCGTTCTGCCTTCCTCGTTTTTCGTGCATCATTGTTTTGCACATATTCATCAACATGCACGGTCTTTTTGACAATATTACAACACCACGAAAAAGTGACTTCAAGAAGAATGTTAAACACATTTGATACCTTAGAATTTCGAACGGCTGAAGGTGTTTATATGATTACTTAGCCTTTAAGTAACCGAATTTTTTAGTCTGCGAATATCTTTCGGTTTCCTATTTTATCCAATTTTAAATCCAACTTCAATCTTCTTAGCGGAATATTATCGTGGCCTTTTATGATCTTCGTATATTTTTTTTGTCATTCTTCTAGGTTTACATCGACTTAGTCCAACTATTTATACCACAAACTCCGTTGAATAAATTTATGAATGAAAACATCCAAGCTGTAGAAAAAACTTAAGATGGAATTATTCTTCACACAAAACCGATCCATGACAATTCCTACCATTAGAAATGTAGAAAATGGAAAGATCTTCGTTTTGATAGGTTATGGCTCCAGTTACTCCATATAAGTGAAAAGTTATGGCCGTTTGAAGATACGGAAGAAAGCGATGGACCGCTCGCTGATCCGATTTAACGGTGTTGGCGAAAGTCTTCGATCTCCGCGAAACGCTCGAGCATGCTCACACTGTACCCCTTGATATTTAAGATATTATGGATCACCGAAGGAATAAACGAGGATATGGGTCTAGGTTGTGGCTCCCGTAACTCCAAACGATTCAAAAGTTATGGCCGTTTGAAGAAACGGAAGAATGCGACGGACCGCTCGCCGATTCGATTCGATGGTATTGGCGAAAGTCTTCGATCTTCGCGAAACGCTCAAACATGCTCACACTATAGCACTCGATATTTAAGATATTATGGATCACCGAGGGAATAAATGGGGATACGGGTCACAAAAACATGTCAACTGAAGCCATAACGTAATAAGCGTTCTTTTTTCACGACCGTTACGTCTTCCGTTCCGTACTTTATTGTTTTGCTCATATTCATCAAAACGCGCGGTCTCTTTACCAAATTACGAACCACGACAAAGTGACTTCAAGGAGAATGTTAAACGCATTTGATACCCTAGAATTTCGAACGGCTGAGGTGTTTTATATGATTACTTAGCCTGTAAGTAACCTACTTTTTTAGTTTGCGAATATCTTTCGGTTTCCTATTTTATCCAATTTTGAATCCAATTTCAATCTTCTTAGTCGAATATTATCGTGGTCTTTTTTGACCTTCGTATATTTTTGTTTTTTATCGTTCTTCTAGGTTTACATCAATTTAGTCCGACTATTTATACCACAAACTCCGTGGAATAAATTTATGTGCGTTAACATCCATGCTGCAGAAAAAATTTAGGATGAAATTATTCTGCACACAAAACCAATCCATGACATTTCGACCATTAGAATCGTAGAACATGGAAAGAGCTTCGTTTTGATAGGTTGTGACTCCCGTAATTCCAAACGAGTCCAAAGTTATAGCCGTTTAAAGAAACGAAAGAAAGTGACGGACCGCTCGTTAATCTGATTCGACGAAATTAGCAAAATTCTTCGATCTCCGCGAAACGCTCGAGCACGCTCACACTGTAGCACTCCATATTTACGATATTATGGATCACCGAGAGAATAAATGGGGATATGGGTCAAAAACTTGTCTGTTGAAGCTATTGTGCAATTAACATTCGTTTTTTACGACCGTTCTGTCTTCCACGTTTTCCATACCTTATTGTTTTCTCATATTCATCAACACGCACAGTCTTTTTTTCAGTATTACAACACCACGACAAAGTGACGTCAAGGAGAATTTTAAACGCATTTGATACCTAAGAATTTCGAGCGGCTGATAGTGTTTTATATGATTACTTAGCTTGTAAGTAACCTACTTTTTCAGTCTGTGGATATATTTTTGTTCCCTGTTTTATCCAATTTTGAATCCAATTTCATTCTTTTTATCGGAATATTATCGTGGCCACTTTTGATCTTCATATATTTTTGTTCTTTTTGTCGTTCTTCTAGGTTTACATCGATTTAGTCCGACTATTTATACCACAAACACCGCAGAATAAATTTATGAACGAAAACATCAAAGCTGTAGAAAAAACATAAGATGGAATTATTCTGCACACAAAACCGATCAATGACAATTCCAACCGTTAGAAATGTAGAATATGGAAAGAGCTTTGTTTTTATACGTTGTGGCTCTGGTAACTCCAAACGAGTCAAAAGTTATGCCCGTTTGAAGAAACGAAAGAAAGCGACGGACCGCTCGCTGATCCGATTCGACGGTATTAGAGAAAGTCTTCGATCTCCGTGAAACGCTCGAGCATGCTCACACTATAATACTCGATATTTAAGATATTATGGATCACTGAGGAAATAAATGGGGATATGGGTCAAAAACTTGTCTACTGATGCTATACCTTAATAAACGTTTTTTTACAACCGTTCCGTCTTCCTTTCCGTACCTTTTTGTTCTGCTCATATTCATCAACAGGCATGGTCTTTTTACCAATATTACAACATCACGATAAAGTGACTTCAAGGAGGATGTTAAACGCATTTGATACCTTAGGATTTCGAATGGCTGAGGTGTTTTATATGATTACTTACCCTGTAAGTAACCTACTTTTTTAGTCTGCGAATATCTTTCGGTTTCCTGTTTTACCCAATTTTAAATCCAAGTGCAATATTCTTAGCGGAATATTATCGTGGCCTTTTTTGATCTTCAAATATATATTTTTTTTCGTTCTTCTAGGTTTACATCGATTTAGTCCGATTGTTCATACCACAAACTCCGTGGAATAAATTTTTGAACGAAAACATCCGAGCTGTAGAAAAAACTTAAGATGAATTATTCTGCACACAAAACCGATCCATGGCAATTCCAACCATTAGAAAAGTAGAACATGTAAAGGGCTTCGTTTTGATAGGTTTTGGCTCCCGTAACTCCAAACAAGTCAAAAGTTATGGCCGTTGAAGAAAAGGAAGAAAGCGACGGATCGCTCGCTTGTCCGATTCGATGGTATTTGCGAAAGTCTTCGATCTTCGCGAAAAGCTCGAGCATGCTCACAATATAACACTCGATATTTAAGATATTATGGATAACCGAGAGAATAAATGGAGATATGGGTCAAAAACTTGTCTGCTGAAGCTATCGCGCAATAAACGTTCTTTTTAACGACTGTTCCGTCTTTCCCGTTTTCCATACCTCATTGCTATGCTCATATTCATCAACACGCGCACTCTTTTTGCCAAAATTACAACACCATGACAAAGTGATTTCAAGGAGAATGTTAAATGCATTTGATACCTTAGAATTTCGAACGGCTGAGGGTGTTTTTTATGAACTACTTAGCCTGTAAGTAACCAACTTTTTCAATCTGTGAGTATCTTTCGGTTTCCTGTTTTATCTAATTTTAAATCCAATTTCAATCTTTTTAGCAGAATATTATCCTGTCCCTTTTTGATCTTTGTATATATTTTTTTTGTTGTTCTTCAAGGTTTACATCGATTTAGTCCGACTATCTGTACCACAAACTCCAGGGAATAAATTTATGAACGAAAACATCCATGCTGTAGAAAAAGCTTACGATGGAATTATTCTACATAAAAAACCGATCCATGACAATTCCAATCATTAGGAATGTAGAACATGGAAAAAGCTTCGTTTTGATAGGTTGTGGCTCCCGTAACTCCAAACGAGTCAAAAGGTATGGTCGTTTAAGAAACGGAAGAAAGCGATGTACCGCTCACTGATCCGATTCGATGGTATTGGAAAAAGTCTTCGATCTCCGTGAAACACTCGAGCATGCTCACATTGTAACACTCGATATGTGACAACCCGCAAATCCGTACACTTTGAATCGACAATAATCCACACATGTCCGACCCAAAAAGCACAGACTGATGGAATGTCAAGAGAAAGAAATGAAGAGAGAAGAAGAGAAGAGAAGAAAGAGAGAAGATAGAACCAAACAGAACAATACAGAATCTCACATCACAGAGGAAAATATATAATATCACATCAATGATCTTTACAAAATAAAAACTATATATATATACACATCAATCAGAGTTCAACAATCAATCAGTAGTTATCAGCCCGAACAGTTATAGTAACCTGTCCTTACAAATGCCAACAATTTAAAACAAGTAAGCAATGCAGCGGATGATCAGGCAAATATGGATGTACGAAAATGAAGATCTACAGCTTTCCTTCTGAAGCTCCAAAAGCATCAAATCTAGACCTGTAATTATACTCGGTCTGACCTGAGCATTGAAAGGGAAGAACGCCCGGATCAGTCTTGTCAACCAGCGTGAGAAACACTCTCAACTGAATTTATTAAATTACCATACTTATCCTTTATCAAAACAAAAGTATCTCGTAAGACAAGTTCACACATAAACATGGACATGTTTTTACCTTACGATAACTAAAACATTTCATATCAAACTCATATGATATTATATAATATTCAAAATTGCCAAAACTGTTACCATTATTAAATTCCAGCATACTAGGCTCTACAAATAAAATGGAAGGTACATAGTGGAGTTTGGATTTCCATACAAATGACCAGGTGAAGGAACTACCTTCCGAAGGGGTACACCTCTAGATGGATGTCCCGAGGCACAGAACATCTGCCATCTACTAACACAAGAACGACCCACCTCTGTAACTAGATGGTACCCAATATGTCATCCTCCGATCGTTACCGACCTTTACCGAGGGCCCTCTAGCATACAAACCACAATAATCAGATACATGACGTCATAGCGTGTAAAGATATATCTAGAAGAGGATGACCATACCTTAATGGGAGCGACCCACTTAGCCCTGTTGCATCTAACCATGTTTTGGTCATTTTCGGTTGATGAGGCCTGACGAGGTAACGATTGCCTTTCACAGTCACATATCACATCACTTTGAATGTCATACTGCCATTTCCTTTGACTACTAAGTGCCTTCTACAAAAATACAACCCTTAAGCTTATACATCTCAAGGAGGGGTTTAAGCTAAGAGAAGTAGCCTTCTCCACCACCACTGATGTACGTTTGTAAAAAAACAATGTACGTAATCTATAAAAATGCAATGTCAGACAAACATCCATACAAGTTGTCCAGGAACAGGACAAACCGAAGGTAGGATTAGTAGCAAATAGTCCTTGCATTGGATATTTTATAATGAAGAGACCGCTACTACTGGATGTATATTGGGATTTTAACCCCAAACGATCAACAAGTAGTCCCTCACAATGAAACTCCAGAATATCAATATCATCACAAGAAACCTACATAATCATCGCATATACGTTGGTCCGAAGTGGTTTTCAGATAAATCAGATCCGGATCTCTTCGCACCAACAATGCAAAAGCGTTTCTCAACCTCACACAACAACTAAGTCTCGTAGACTTATTACGTCTCCAACTTTCAACTTGCTATCCTTCGGACCAAGAAGGAAGCTCGATAGATTGGAGTAATACTCCGCACTACACGAAACAACATCCTCAACACAAATGATAATGAAGCCTACACAGAAGGCTACGTACTAAGTGTATGACTAAATAGTTCCCACATCAAGTCGAGGAACTAAAATTTGGGCCAATTTGATAGTCGGTTGTTTAACAATCAAAGCAAACATACAAACATTTAGCACCATATGCAATCACTAGGCCCTTTTAATTAATCTTCTATTAATTAAATAATTTGACAAATATTCACTTTAAATTATCTTTAAAAAGATATATTCTCAAAATCATTTCAACTTCTATTTTAGAAAATTTCCTAAATACTTATTTAACATTTGGAAAATATTCCATATACTTAATCCAGGTTAAGTATATATTTCATTCTATAAGGAAAACATTCTTTTAAACATCTTTTATTTGGGTTAAAACGAATGTTGCGTAAAATATCATTACGACAACCCAAAATCACAAGTATAGGGATTCAAAAATAAGACAGATATATAAATCCCATATAACAAAAAAAAGCTTTTGGAAATCATCTATATAACAACAGTGTTATAGTCCATCATTTCCCTATTTCTCGAAAACGTCTATTTCAACAATGAATGTTGAAACCTACGGTTTCGATACTTAACACATTTAAAAAAAAACTTCAAAACATTTTAACTTTATTTAAAATATCACTTCCCAAAACATTTATTTGATATATTATTCACTGTCCAAAATCGTGAATATAAATCGTTTACCAAATTAAATACTAGTGCACATTTAATTTAAGGATAATTCACTTTCCAAAATCGTAAATATATCTTCTTTGCCAAATTCATCACTTCTACATATTTATTAAAGGATTATCCACCGTCCAAAATCGTAGATATAATACCTTTAATAAACTTCGATATTTAACTTGTCAAATTCAATTGATTTATAATTTATAAAACAATGCTTATAAATTCACATTTATACGTTATAAAAACTTCAACTTATTAAATCACTTCTATTAACCAGTTCCATTTATATCCCATTTATATGGCAAAATCTAATTTATAGGTCAATTCACTTATAAATCATTTATTTATAACTTCGCAAATTATAAATCTTATTCACTTATAAACTCCATTTATCACTCTATTTTAACACTTATAAATCTCGTTTTATAATTCTAATATTTTAATTTATCAAATATCAATTTTATAAATCTTCTACATAAACCATTTATAATAAATCAAAAACGACAATTTATACTATTTTACAAAACATTAACTCCATTATTCAAAAATCACATTTCAACTATATTTCTCAGAAATCATAATTTTTATAACATAAAAATTATAACTTTTTTTTATTTAAAATAAATCAAGTCCTTTAGCACTTCAAAATTCAACATCAAAATCACTTGAAAATCCTTTTAATAGGTTGTTTTGATAGGTTGTGGCTCCCGTAACTCCAAACGAGTCAAAATCTATGGCCGTTTGAAGAAACAGAAGAAAGAGATGGACCGCTCGCTTATCCGATTCCACGGTATTGGCGAAAGTGTTCGATCTCCACGAAACGCTCGAGCATTGTCACACTGTAGCACTTAGTATTTAAGATGTTATGGATCGCCGAGGTAATAAATGAGGATATGGGTCAAAAACTTATTTCTTGAAGCTATAGCGCAATAATGTTCTTTTTTTACAACCGTTCCTCTTCCTCGTTTTCAGTACGTCAATATTTTTCTTATATTCATCAACACGTGTGGTCTTTTTACCAATATTACAACACTACGACAAAGTGACTTTAAGGAGAATGTTGAACGCATTTGATACTTTAAAATTTCGAAATGGCTGAGAGTGTTTTATATGATTACTTAGCCTGTAAGCAATCTTTTGGTTTCCTATTTTTATCCAATTTTAAATCAAACTTCAATCATTTTAGCCAAATATTATCGTGGCCTTTTTGATCTCCGTATATTTATTTTTTATCATTCTTCTAGGTGTACATCGATTTAGTCCTACCGCTTATACCACAAACTCCACGGAATAAATTTATGAACGAAAACATCCGAGCTATAGAAAAAACTTAATATACAATTACTCTGCACACAAAACTGATCCATGACAATTCGAACTGTTAGAAACATAGAACATGGAAAGAGCTTCGTTTTGATAGGTTGTGGATCCCATAATTCCAAACGAGTCAAAAGTTATGGCTGTTTGAAGAACGGAAGAAAGCGATGAACCACTCGCTGATCCGATTCGACGGTATTGGCGAAAGTCTTCGATCTCCGCGAAACATTCAAGCATGCTCACACTGTAGCACTCGATATTTAAAGTATTATGGATCACCGAGAGAATAAATGAGGATATAGGTCAAAAGCTTGTCTACTGAAGCTATAGCGCAATAAACATTCTTTTTTACGACCATTACGTCTTCCTCGTTTTCCGTACCTCATTGTTTTGCTCATATTCATCAACACGTGCGGTCTTTTTACCAATATTACAACACCACGACAAAGTGACTTCAAGGAGAATGTTAAAAGCATTTGATACCTTAGAATTTTGAACGGCTGAGGGTGTTTTATATGATTACTTAGCATGTAAGTAGCCTACTTTTTCAGTTTGCGAATATCTTTCGGTTTCCTGTTTTATCCAATTTTAAATCCAATTTCCATCTTTTTAGCGGAATATTTTCGTGGCCTTTTTTGATCTTCGTATATTTTTGTTTTTTTGTCGTTCTTCTAGGTTTACATCGATTTAGTCCTAATATTTATACCACAAACTCCGTAGAACAAATTTTCGAACGAAAACTTCCAAGTTGTAGAAAAAACTTAAGATGGAATTATTCTGCACACAAAACCGATCCATGACAATTCCAACCGTCAGAAACGTAGAACATGGAAAGAGCTCCGTTCTGATAGGTTGTGCCTCCTGTAACTCCAAACGAGTCAAAAGTTATGGCCGTTCGAAGAAACGGAAGAAAGCGAAGGACCGCTCGCTGATCCGATTCGACGGTATTGGCGAAAGTCTTCGATCTCTGCGAAACGCTCAAGCATGCTCACATTGTAGCACTCGATATTTAAGATATTATGGATCACCGAGGGAATAAATGGGGATATGAGTCTAAAGCTTGTCTACTGAAGCTATTAAGCAATAAACTTTCTTTTTTTAGACCGTACCGTCTTCCTTTCCCTACCTTATTGTTTTGCTCATATCCATCAACACGCGTGATCTCTTTACCAATATTACAACACCACGTCAATGAGACTACAGTGAGAATGTTAAATGAATTTGGTACCTTAGAATTTCGAACGGCTGAAGGTGATTTATATGATTACTTAGCTTGTAAGTAACTTACTTTTTCAGTCTGCGGATATCTTTCGGTTTCCTGTTTTATTCAATTTTAAATTCGATTTCTATCTTTTTAGAGGAATATTATCGTGCCTTTTTTGTTCTTTGTATATTTTTGTTTTTTTGTCGTTCTTTTAGTTTACATTGATTTAGTCCGAATATTTATACCACAAACTCCGCAGAATAAATTTTTGAACGTAAACATCCGAGCTGTAGAAAAACTTAAGACAGAATTATTCTACAAACAAAACCGATCCATGACAATTCCAACCATTAGAAACGTAGAACATGGAAAGAGATCTGTTTTGATAGATTGTATCTCCCGTAACTCCAAACGAGTCAAAAGTTATGGTCGTTTGAAGAAACGGAAGAAAGCGACGGACCGCTCGCTGATCCGATTCAACGCTATTGGCGAAAGTCTTCGATATTCGCGAAACGCTCGAGCATGCTCACACTTTAGCACTCGAAATTTAAGATATTATGGATCACCGAGGGAATAAATGAGGATGCGGGTCAAAAAGTCTGCTGAAGCTGTAGTGCAATAAACGTTCTTTTTAACGACCGTTCCGCCTTCCTCATTTTCTGTACCTTATTGTTTTGCTCATATTCATCAACGCGCACGGTCTTTTTTTCAATATTACAACACCACGAGATAGTGACAACAAGGAGAATGTTAAATGCATTTGATACCTTAGAATTTAAACGGCTAAGGGTGTTTTATATGATTACTTAGCCTGTAAGTTACTTACTTTTTCAGTCTGTGAATATCTTTCGGTTTCCTGTTTTATCTTATTTTAAATCCAATTTCAATCTTTTTAGCAGAATATTATCGTGGCCTTTTTTGATTTTCGTATATTTTTGTCGTTCTTCTAGGTTTACATCGATTTTTCTTGACTATTTATACCACAAACTCCGTGGAATAAAGTTATGAACAAAAACATCCAAGCTGTAGAAAAAACTTAAAATGGAATTATTCTGCACAAAAAACCGATCCATGACAATTCGAACAGTTAGTAATGTAGAACATGGAAAGAGCTTCGTTTTGATAGGTTATGGCTCGCGTAACTCCAAACTAGTCAAAAGTTACGATCGTTTGAAGAAACGGAAGAAAGCGACGGACCGCTCGCTGATCTGATTCGACGTTATTGCGAAAGTCTTCGATCTCCACGAAACGCTCAAGCACGCTCACAAATGAGCACTCGATACTTAAGATATTATGGATCACCGAGGGAATAAATGAGGATATGGGTCAAAAGCTTGTCTACTGAAGCTATAGCGTGATAAACGTTTTTTTACAACCGTTCCGTATTCCTTTTTGTACCATATTGTTTTGCTCATATTCATCAACATGTGTGGTCTTTTTACCAATATTACAACACCATGACAAAGTGACTTCATGGAGAATATTAAACGAATTTGATACCTTATAATTTCGAACGACTGAGTGTGTTTTATATGATTACTTACCCTGTAAGTAACCTGCTTTTTTAGTCTGCGAATATCTTTCGGTTTCCTGTTTTATCTACTTTCAAATCCAATTTCAATCTTCTTAGCAGAATATTATCGTGGCATTTTTTGATCTTCGTATATTTTTGTTTTTTGTCGTTCTTCTAGGTTTATATCGATTTAGTCCGACTATTTGTACCACAAACTCCGTGGAATAAATTTATGAACGAAAACATCCAAGCTGCAGAAAAAATTAAGATGGAATTAATTTGCACACAAAACTGTTTGAAACGTAGAACATGGAAAGAGCTTCGTTTTGAAAGGTTGTGACTCCCGTAACTCCAAATGATTCCAAAGTTATGGTCGTTTGAAGAAAGGAAGAAAGCGACGTACCGCTCGCTGGTCCCATTCGACGGTATTGGCAAAAGTCTTCGATCTCCGTGAAATGCTCGAGCATGCTCACGCTGTAGCACTCGATATTTAAGATATTATGGATCACCCGAGGGAATAAATGAGAATATGGGTCAAAAGCTTGTTTACTGAAGCTATAGCGCAATAAATGTTCTTTTTTTTACGACCGTTCCGTCTTCCTCGTTTTCTGTGCCTCATTGTTTTGCTCATATTCATCAACACGCGTGGTCTTTTTGACAATATTACAGCACTACGACAAAGTGACTTAAAGAAGAATGTTAAATGCATTTGATACCTTATATTTCGAACGGGTCAGTGTGTTTATATGATTACTTAGCTTGTAAGTTACCTATTTTTTTAGTTTGCGAATATCTTTAAGTTTCCTGTTTTATCCAATTTTAAATCCAACTTCAATCTTTTTAGCGGAAAATTATCGTGGCTTTTTTGATATTCGTTTATTTTATTTTGTCGTTCTTCTATGTTTACATCGATTTAATCTGACTATTTATACCATAAACTCCGTTGAATAAATTTACGAACGAAAACATCCGAGCTGTAGAAAAAACTTAAGATGGAATTATTCTGCACACAAAACCGATCCATGACAATTCCAACCGTTAGAAACGTAAAAATGGAAAGAGCTTTGTTTTGATAGGTAATGGCTCCCATAACTCCAAACGAGTAAAAAGTTATGGCCGCTTGAAGAAACGGTAGAAATAGAGGGACCGCTCGCTGATCCGATTCCACGGGATTGGCGAAAATCTTAGATTTTCGCGAAACGCTCTAGCATACTCACCCTATAGCACTCGATATTTAAGATACTATGGATCACCGAAGGAATAAATGGGGATATGGTTCAAAAACATGTCTACTGAAGCTATAGCGCAATAAGCGTTCTTTTTTCACGACCGTTACATCTTCCTTTCCGTACTTTATTGTTTTGCTCATATTCATCAACACGCGTGGTCTTTTTACCAATATTACAACACCCCGACAAAGTGACTTCAAGGAGAATGTTAAACTCATTTGATACTTTATAATTTCTAACGGCTGAGGGTGTTTTATATGATTACTTAGCCTGTAAGTAACCTACTTTTTTAGTCTGCGAATGTCTTTCGGTTTCCTGTTTTATCCAATTTTAAATCCAATTTCAATCTTCTTAGCCGAATATTATCATGGCCTTTTTTGTTCTTCGTATATTTTTGTTTTTTTGTCGTTCTTCTAGGATTATATCGATTTAGTCCGACTGTTTATACCACAAACTCCATGGAATGAATTTATGAACGAAAACATCCGAACTTTAGAAAAAACTTAAGATGGAATTATTCTACACACAAAACTGATCCATGGCATTCCAACTATTAGAAACGTAGAACATGGAAAGAGCTTCGTTTTGATAGGTTGTGACTCCCGTAACTCCAAACGAGTCAAAAGTTATGGCCGTTTAAAGAAACGGAAGAAAGCGACGGACCGCTCATTGACCTGAATTGATGATATTGGCAAAAGTCTTCGATCTCCATGAAACGCTCGACCATGCTCACACTGTAGCAATCTATATTTAAGATATTATGGATCACCGAGGGAATAAATGGTGATATGGCTCAAAAACTTGTCTGTTGAAGCTGTAGCGCAATTAACGTACATTTTTTACGACCGTTCCGTATTCTTCGTTTTCCGTACCTTATTGTTTTGCTCGTATACATCAACATGTGCGGTCTTTTTTCAGTATTACAACAACACGACAAAGTGATATCAAGAAGAATGTTAAATGCATTTGATTCCTTAGAATTTCGCACGGCTGAGGGGGTTTTATATGATTACTTAGCTTGTAAATAACTTACTTTTTCAGTCTGCGAATATCTTTTGGTTTTCTGTTTTATCCAATTTCAATCTTTTTAGTGGAATATTATCGTGGCCTTTTTTGATCTTTATATATTTTTGTTTTCTTGTCATTCTTCAAGGTTTACATCGATTTAGTCCGACTATTTATACCACAAACTCCGTAGAATAAATTATGAACGATAACATCCAAGCTGTAAAAAACATAAGATGGAAATATTCTACACATAATACCGATCCATGACAATTCCAACCATTAGAAATGTAGAACATGGAAAGAGCTTCGTTTTGATAGGTTGTGGCTCTGGTAACTCCAAACAAGTAAAAAGTTATGGTCGTTTGATGAAACGAAAGAAAGCGAAGGACCGCTCGCTGATCCGATTCGACGGTATTGGCGAAAGTCTTCGATCTCCGCAAAACACTCGAGCATGCTCACACTATAGCACTCGATATTTAAGATATTATGGATCACTGTGGGAATAAATTAGGATATGGGTCAAAATCTTGTCTGCTGAAGCTATGGCATAATAAACGTTTTTTTTACAACCGTTTGTCTTCCTTTCCGTACCTTATTCGTTTGCCCATATTCATCAACAAGCGTGGTCTTTTTACCAATATTACAACATCACGACAAAGTGACTTTAAGAAGAATGTTAAACGCATTTTGTACCTTAGAATTTCGAATGGATGAGGGTGTTTTTTACGATTACTTACCCTTTAAGTAACCTACTTTTTTAGTCTGCGAATATCTTCCGGTTTCCTGTTTTATCCAATTTTAGGTCCAATTTCAATCTTCTTAGTGGAATATCATCGTGACCTTTTTTTATCTTTGTATATTTTTTTTATCGTTCTTCTAGGTTTACATCGATTTAGTCCGACTGTTTATACCACAAACTCCGTGGAATAAATTTATGAACGAAAACATCCAAGCTGCAGAAAAAACATAAGATGGGCTTATTCTACACACAATACCGAACCATGAAAATTCCAAACGTTAGAAACGTAAAACTTGGAAAGAGCATTGTTTTGATAAGTTGTGACTCCCGTAACCCCAAACGAGTCAAAAGTTATGGCAGTTTGAAGAAACGGAAGAAAGCGACGGACCGCTCGATATCCGATTCGACGTTATTGGCGAAAGTCTTCGATCTCCTCGAAACGCTCGAGAATGCTCACACTGTAGCACTTGATATTTAAGATATTTTGGATCACCGAGGGAATAAATGAGGATATCGGTCAAAAGCTTGTCTACTGAAGCTATAGCGCAATAAACGTTCTATTTTTACGACTGTTCTGTCTTCCTTGTTTTCCTTACCTCATTGTTTTGCTCATATTCATCAACACGTGCTGTCTTTTTGCCAATATTACAACACCACGACAAAGAGACTTTAAGGAGAACGTTAAATGCACTTGATACCTTAGAATTTGGAACGGCAGAGGGTGTTTATATGATTACTTAGCTTGTAAGTAACCTACTATTTTAGTCTGCGAATATCTTTCGATTTCGTGTTTTATCCAATTTTAAATCCAACTTCAATATTTTTAGTGGAATATTATCATGGCCTTTTTTGATCTTCGTATTTTTTTTTGTCATTCTTCTTGGTTTACATCGATTTAGTCTGACTATTTTTACGACAAACTCCGCTGAATAAAGTTATGAACGAAAACATCCGAGCTGTAGAAAAACTTAAGATGGAATTTTTCTGCACACAAAATTGATCCATGACAATTCCAACCGTTAGAAACGTAGAAAACGGAAAGAGCTTCGTTTTGTTATGTTGTGGCTCCCGCAACTCCAAGCGAGTCAAAAGTTATGGCCGTTTGAACTAACGGAAGAAAGCGACGGACCGCTGGCTGATCCGATTCGACTGTATTGGCGAAAGTCTTCAATCTCCACGAAACGTTTGAGCATGCTCACACTGTAGCACTTGATATTTAAGATATTATGGATCACCAAGGGAATAAATGGGGATATGGGTCAAAAACTTGTCTACCGAAGCTATATTGCAATAAACGTTCTTTTTTAACAACCGTTCCATCTTCCTTTCCGTACCTTATTATTTTGCTCATATTCATAAACACGCGCGGTCTTCTTACCAATATTACAACACCATGAAAAAGTGCTTCATGGAGAATACTAAAAGCATTTGATACCTTAGAATTTCGAATGGCTGAGGGTGTTTTATATGATTTTTTAGCCTGTAAGTAACCTACTTTTTCAGGCTGCGGATATCATCCGGTTTTCTGTTTTATACAATTTTAAATCCAATTTTAATCTTTTTAGCGCAATATTATCGTGGCCTTTTTTGATCTTCATATATATTTTTTTGTCATTCTTCAAGATTTACATCGATTTAATCCGAATATTTATACCACAAACTCCGCGGAATAAATTTTTGAACGAAAACATCCGAGCTGTAGAAAAAAATTAAGATGGAATTATTCTACACACGAAAACGATCCATGAAAATTCCAACTGTTAGAAACGTAGAACATGGAAAGAGCTCCGTTTTGATAGGTTGTGGCTCACGTAACTCCAAACGAGTCAAAAGTTATGGCTGTTTGAATAGACAGAAGAAAGGGACGGACCGCTCGCTGATCCGATTCGACGGTATTGGCGAAAGTCTTCGATCTCCGCAAAACGCTCGGGCATGCTCACACTATAGCACTCGATATATAAGATATCATGGATCACCGAGGGAATAAATGAGGATATGGGTCAAAAACTTATCTCTTGAAGCTGTAGCGCAATAAATGTTCATTTTTCACGACCGTTCCGTCTTCCTCATTTTCTGTACCTCATTGTTTTGCTCATATTCATCAACACACGCGGTCTTTTTACCAATATTGCAACACCACGACAAAGTTACTTCAAGGAGAATGTTAAACACATTTGATACTTTAAAATTTCGAACGGCTGAGGGTGTTTTATATGATTACTTAGCCTGTACGTAATCTTTCGGTTTCTTCTTTTATCCAATTTTAAATCCAATTTCAAACTTTTTAGCGGCATATTATCGTGGCCTTTTTTGATCTTCGTATATTTTTGTTTTTTTGTCGTTCTTCTACGTTTACATCGATTTAGTCCGACTGTTTATACTACAAACTCCATGGAATAAATTTATGAACGAAAACATCCGAGCTGTAGAAAAATTTAAGACGGATTTATTCTGCACACAAAACCGATCCATGACAATTCCAACTATTAGAAACGTAGAACATGGAAAGAGCTTCGTTTGGATAGGTTGTGACTCCCGTAACTCCAAACGAGTGAAAAGCTATGGTCGTTCGAAGAATCGAAAGAAATGACGGACCGCTCGCTGATCCGATTCGATGGTATTGGCGAAAGTTTTCGATCTCTGCGAAATGCTCGAGCATGCTCACACTGTAGCACTCGATATTTAAGATATTATGGACCACCGAGGGAATAAATGGGGATATGGGTCTAAAGCTTGTATACTGAAGCTATTAAGCAATAAACATTCTTTTTTTACCACCGTTCCGTCTTCCTTTCCGTACCTTATTGTTTTTCTCATATTCATCAACACGCGCGGTCGTTTTACCAATATTACAACACGACGACAATATGACTACACGGAGAATGTTAAATGCATTTGATACCTTAGAATTTCGAACGGCTGAGGGTGTTTTATATGATTACTTAGCCTGTAAGTAACCTACTTTTTCAGTCTGTGAATATCTTTCAATTTCTGGTTTTATCCAATTTTAAATCCAATTTCAATCTTTTTAGTGGAATATTATCGTGGCCTTTTTTTATCTTCGTATATTTTTGTTTTCTTGCCGTTCTTCTAGTTTTGCATTGATTTAGTCTGAATATTTATACCACAAACTCCGCAGAATAAATATTTGAACGAAAACATCCAAGGTATGGAAAAATCTTAAGATTGAATTATTATGCATACAAAACCGATCCATGACAATTCCAACCGTTAGAAACGTAGAACATGGAATGAGCTCCGTTTTGATAGGTTGTGCGTCCCGTAACTCCAAACGAGTCCCGTAGCTCCGTTTCGATCTCTGTGAAACGCTCGAGCAAGCTCACACTGTAGCACTCGATATTTAAGATATTATGGATCACTGAGGGAATAAATGGAGATATAGGTCAAAAATTTGTCTGCTGAAGCTATAGCGTAATAAACGTTCTTCTATATGACTGTTCCGTCTTCCTCGTTTTTCATACCTTATTGTTTTGCTCATATTCATCAACACGCACGGTCTTTTTTTCAATATTACAACACCATGAGATAGTGACATCAAGGAGAATGTTTAACGCATTTGATACCTTAGAATTTCGAACGGATGAGGGTGTTTTATATGATTACTTAGCCCGTAACTAACTTACTTTTTCAGTCTGCGAATATCTTTCGGTTTCCTGTTTTATCCAATTTAAATCCAAGTTCAATCATTTTAGCAGAATATTACCATGGCCTTTTTTTATCTTTGTATATATATTTTTTGTCGTTCTTCCAGGTGTATATCAATTTACTCCAAATATTTATACCACAAACTCCGCGAAATAAATTTTTGAACGAAAATATCCAAGCTGTAGAAAAAATTTTAGATGGAATTATTCTACACACAAAAACGATCCATGACAAATCCAACCATTAGAAACGTAGAACATGAAAAGAGCTCTGTTTTGATACGTTGTGGATCCCTTAACTCCAAATGAGTCAAAAGTTATGGCCGGCGACAGACCGCTCGCTGATCCGATTCGATGGTATTGGCGAACGATCTCTACGGAACACATGAGCATGCTCACACTTTAGCTCTCGATATTTAAAATATTATGGATCACTGAGGGAATAAATAGGGATATAGGTCAAAAACTTGTCTGCTGAAGCTATAGCGCAAAAAACGTTGTTTTTTTACGACCGTTCTGTCTTCCTTATTTTCCGTACCTTTTTGTTTTGCTCATATTCATCAACACGCGCGGTCTTTTTTCCAATATTACAACACCATGACAAAGTAACATCAAGGAGAATGTTAAACGCATTTGATACCTTAGAATTTCGAACGATTGAGGTTGTTTTATATGATTACTTAGCCTGTAAGAAATCTTTCGGTTTCCTGTTTTATCCAATTTTAAATCCAATTTCAATCTTTTTAGTAGAATATTATCGTGACCTTTTTTGATCTTCATATATTTTTGTTTTTTGGTCGTTCTTCTAGGTTTACATCGATTTAGTCCGACTGTTTATACCATAAACTCCATGGAATAAATTTATGAACGAAAACATTCGAGCTGTAGAAAAAACATAAGATGGAATTGTTCTACACACAAAACCAATCCATGACAATTCCAACCAATAGAAACATAGAACATCGAAAGAGCTTTGTTTTGATAGGTTGTGGCTCCCTTAATAACAAACGGGTCAAAGTTGTGGCTGTTTGAAGAAACGGAAGAAAGCGACGGACCGCTCGTTGATCCGATTCGACGCTATTGGCGAAAGTATTCGATCTCCGCGAAACATTCGAGCATGCTCACACTGTAGCACTCGATATTTAAGATATTATGGAGCACCGAGGGAATAAATGAGGATATGGGTCAAAAGCTCGTCTACTGAAGTTATAGCGCAATAAACGTTCTTTTTTTACGACCGTTCCGTCTTCCTCGTTTTCCGTACCTTATTGTTTTGCTCATATTCATCAATGCGTGCGGTCTTTTTACCAATATTACAACATCACGACAAAGTGACTTCAAGGAGAATGTTGAACGTATGTGATAATTTAGAATTTCGAACGGCTGAGGGTGTTTTATATGATTACCTAGCCTGTAAGTAATCTTTTGGTTTCCTGTTTTATCCAATTTTAAATCCAATTTCAATATTTTTAGCAGAAAATTACCGTGGCCTTTTTTTATCTTCGTATATTTTTGTTTTTTGTTTGTCGTTCTTCTAGGTTTACATCGATTTAGTTCGACTGTTTATGTCACAAACTGGGTGGAATAAATTTATGAATGAAAACATCTATGCTATAGAAAAAACTTAAGATATAATTACTCTGCACACAAAACCAATCCATGACAATTCCAACTGTTAGAAACGTAGAACTTGGAAAGAGCTTCGTTTTGATAGGTTGTGACTCCCGTAACTCCAAATGAGTCAAAAGTTATGCTCGTTTGAGGAAACAGAAGAAAGCGTCGGACCGCTCGCTGATCCGATTCGACGGTATTGGCGAAAGTCTTCGATCTCCGCGAAACATTCGAGCATGCTCACATTGTTGCACTCGATATTTAAGATATTATGGATCACCCACGGAATAAATGAGGATATGGGTCAAAAGCTTGTCTACTGAAACTATAGCGCAATAAACGTTCTTTTTTTACGACCGTTCCGTCTTCTTCGTTTTACGTACCTCGTTATTTTGCTCATAATCATCCACACGGACGGTGTTTTTACCAATATTACAACACCATGACAAAGTGACTTCAAGAAGAATGTTAAACGCATTTGGTACCTTAGAATTTCAAACGGCTGAGGGTGTTTTATATGATTACTTAGCCTGTAAGTAACCTACTTTTTCAGTCTGCGAATATCATTCGATCTCCTGTTTTATCCCATTTTAAAACCAATTTCCATCTTTTTAGCGGAGTATTACCGTGGCCTTTTTTAATCTTCGTATTTTTTTGTTTTTTTGCTGTTCTTTTAGGTTTACATCGATTTAGTCCGAATATTTATACCACAAACTCCGCATAATAAATTTTTGAACTAAAACATCCGAGTTGTAGAAAAAACTTAAGATGGAATTATTCTACACACAAAACCGATGCATGACAATTCCAACCCTTAGAAACGTAGAACATGCAAAGAGCTCCGTTTTGATATGTTGTGCCTCCCGTAACTCCAAACGAGTCAAAAGTTATTGCCGTTTGAAGAAACGGAAGAAAGCGACGGACCGTTCGCTGATCCGATTTGACGCTATTGGCGAAAGTATTCGATCTCCGCGAAACGCTCGAGCATGCCCACACTGTAGCACTCGATATTTAAGATATTATGGATCACCGAGGGAATAAATGAGAATATGGGTCTAAAGCTTGTCTACTGAAACTTTAGCGCAATAAACGTTCTTTTTTCACGACCGTTCCGGCTTTCTCGTTTTCCGTACCTCACTGTTTTGCTCGTGGCGCGGTCTTGTTACAATATTACAATACCATGACAAATTGACTTCAAGGAGAATGTTAAACACATTTAATACCTTAGAATTTCGAACGGCAGAGGGTATTTTATATGATTACTTAGCCTGTAAGTAACCTACTTTTTTAGTCTGAATATTTATAACACAAACTCCACAGAATAAATATTTGAATGAAAACATTCAAGTTATAGAAAAAACTTAAGATGGAAGTATTCTGCACACAAAATCGATCCATGACAATTCCAACAATTAGAAATGTAGAACATGGAAAGAGCTCCGTTTTGATAGGTTGTGCCTCCTGTAACTCCAAACCAGTCAAAAGTTATGGCCGTTGGAAGAAACGGAAGAAAGCGACGGACCGCTCGCTGATCCGATTCGACGCTATTGTTGAAAGTCTTCGATCTTCGTGAAACGCTCGAGCATGTCCACACTGTAGCACTCATATTTGAGATATTATGGATCACCGAGGGAATAAAATGGGGATATGGGTCAAAAACTTGTCTGTTGAAGCTATAGCGCAATAAACGTTCTTTTTTACGACAGTTCCGTCTTCCTCGTTTTACGTGCCTTATTGTTTTGCTCATATTCATCAACATGCGTGGTCTTTTTTTCAATATTACAACACCACGAGATAGTGACATCAAGTAGAATGTTAAACGCATTTGATACCTTAGAATTTCGAACGGCTGAGGGTGTTTAATATGATTACTTAGCCTATAAGTAACTTACTTTTTCAGTCGGCGAATATCTTTCGGTTTCCTGTTTTATTCAATTTTAAATCCAATTTCAATGATTTTAGCGGAATATTACCATGGCCTTTTTTGATCTTCGTATATTTTTGTTTTTTTGTCGTTCTTCTAGGTTTACATTGATTTACTTCGAATAATTATACCACAAACTTCACGGAATAAATATTTGAACGAAAACATCCATGCTGTAGAAAAAACTTTAAATGGAATTATTCTGCACACAAAACCAATTCATGTCAATTCCAACCATTAGAAACATAGAACAAGGAAAGAGCTCTGTTTTGAAAGGTTGTGGCTCCTGTAACTCCAAATGACTCAAAAGTTATGGCCATTTGAAGAAACGGAAGAAAGCGACGGACCGCTCGCTGATCCGATTCGACGATATTGGTGAAAGTCTTCGATCTCCGTGGAACGCTCGAGCATGGTCACACTGTAGCTCCCGATATTTGAGATATTATGGATCACTGAGAGAATAAATGGGGACATGAGTCAAAAACTTGTCTGCTGAAGCTGTAGCGCAATAAACGTTCTTTTTTAATGTCGGTTCTGTCTTCCTTATTTTCCGTATCTTATTGTTTTGACCAGATTCATCAACATGCGCGGTTTTTATTTCAATATTACAACACCACGACAAAGTAACATCAAAGAGAATGTTAAAAGCATTTGATACCTTAGAATTTCGAACGGCTGAGGGTGTTTTATATTATTACTTAGCCTGTAAGTAACCTACTTTTTCAGTCTGCGAATATCTTTCGGTTTCCTGTTTTATCCAATTTTAAATCCAATTTCAATCTTTTTAGCGGAATATTATCGTGATCTTTTTTTATCTTTGTATATTTTTGTTTTTTTTGTCGTTCTTCTAGGTTTACATTGATTTAGTTCGGCTATTTATGCCACAAACTCCATGGAATAAATTTTCGAACGAAAACATCCGAGCTGTAGAAAAAATTTAAGATGGAATTATTCTACACACAAAATAGATCCATGACAATTCGAACCGTTAGAAACGTAGAACATGAAAAGAGCTTCGTTTTGATAGGTTGTGGCTCCCGTAACTTCAAATGAGTCAAAAGTTATGACCGTTTGAAGAAACGGAAGAAAGCAACAGACCACTCGCTAATCCAATTCAACGGTATTGGCGAAAGTCTTCGATCTCGGAGAAACGCTCAAGCATGCTCACACTATAGCACTTGATATTTTAGACATTATGGATCATCGAGGGAATATATGAGGATATGGTTCAAAAGCTTGTCTACTGAAGATATAGCGCAATAAATGTTCTTTTTTTACGACCATTCCATCTTCCTCGTTTTCCGTACCTCATTCTTTTGCTCATATTCATCAATACGCACGGTCTTTTAACCAATATTACAACACCACGACAAAGTGACTTCAAGGAGAATGTTAAACGCATTTGATACCTTAGAATTTCGAACAGCTGAGGGAGTTTTATATGATTACTTAGCCTGTAAGTAATCTTTCGGTTTCTTATTTTATCCAATTTTAAATCCAATTTCAAATTTTTTAGCGGATATTATCGTGGCCATTTTTATCTTCGTATGTTTTTGTTTTTTTGTCGTTCTTATAGGTTTACATCGATTTAGTCCGACTGTTTATACCATAAACTCCGTGGAATAAATTTATGAACGAAAACATCCAATATGTAGAAAAAATTTAAGATGGAATTATTATGCACACAAAACCCATCCATGACAATTGTAACCAATAGAAATGTAGAACATGGAAAGAGCCTCGTTTTGATAGTTTGTGGCTTCCGTAACTCCAAACGAGTCAAAAGTTATGACCATTTGAAGAAACGGAAGAAAGCGATGGACCGCTCGCTGATCCGATTCGACGGTATTGGCAAAAATCTTCGATCTCCGTGAAACATTCGAGCATGGTCACAATGTAGCACTCGATATTTAAGATATTATGGATCACCGAGGGAATAAATGAGTATATGGGTCAAAAGCTTGTCTACTATAGCTATAGCGCAATAAACATTCTTCTTTTACGACCGTTCCGTCCTTCTCATTTTCCATACCTCATTGTTTTGCTCATATTCATCAACACATGCGGTCTTTTTACCAATATTACAACACCACGACAACGTGACTTCAAGGAGAATGTTGAACGCATTTGATACTTTAGAATTTCGAACGGCTGAGGGTGTTTTATATGATTACTTAGCCTGTAAGTAATCTTTCGGTTTACTGTTTTATCAAATTTTAAATCCAATTTCAATCTTTTTCGCAGAATATTATCGTGGCCGTTTTTTATCTTCGTATATTTTTGTTTTTTTGTCGTTCTTCTAGGTTTACATCGATTTAGTCCGACTGTTTATAACACAAACTCCACGGAATAAATTTATGAATGAAAACAACCGAGCTGTAGAAAAAACTTAAGATGGAATTATTCTGCACACAAAACCAATCAATGAAAATTCCAACCATTAGAAACGTAGAACATGGAAAGAGCTTCATTTTTATAGGTTATGGCTCCCATAACTCCAAACGAGTCAAAAGTTATGGCCGTTTAAAGAACGGAAGAAAGCGACGGACCGCTCGTTGATCCGATTCGACGGTATTGACGATAGTCTTCGATCTCCGCGAAACATTCGAGCATGCGCACACTGTAGCACTCGATGTTTAAGATATTATGGATCACCGAGGGAATAAATGAGGATATGAGTCAAAAGCTTGTCTATTGAAACTATAGCACAATAAACATTCTTTTTTTACGACCGTTCGTTTTCCTCGTTTTCCATACCTCATTGTTTTGCTCATATTCATCAACACGCGCGGTCTTTTTACCAATATTACAATACCACAATAAAATGACTTCAAGGAGAATGTTAAACGCATTTGATACCTCAAAATTTCGAACGGCTGAGGGTGCTTTATATGATTACTTAGCCTGTAAGTAACCTACTTTTTCAGTCTGCGAATATCTTTCGGTTTTCTGTTTTATTCATTTTAAATCCATCCATCTTTTTAGCAGAATATTATCGTGGCCTTATTTGATCGTCGTATATTTTTGTTTATTTCCTCGTTCTCCTAGATTTACATCGATTTAGTCCGAATATTTATACCACAAACTCCGCAGAATAAGTTTTTGAAGGAAAACATCCGAGCTGTAGAAAAACTTAAGATGGAATCATTCTACACAAAAAATCAATTCATGATAGTTCCAACAGTGAGAAACGTTGAACATGGAAAGAGCTCCGTTTTGATAGGTTGTGCCTCCCGTAACTCTAAACGAGTCAAAAGTTATAGACGTTTGAAGAAACGGAAGAAAGCGATGGACCGCTCGCTGACCCGATTCGACGCTTTTGGCGAAAGTCTTCGATCTCCGTGAAACGCTCAATCGTGCTCACACTTTAGCACTCGATATTTAAGATATCATGGATCACCGAGAGAATAAATTAGGATATGGGTCAAATGCTTGACTACTGAACTATAGCGCAATAAACGTTCTTTTTTTACGACCGTTTCGTCTTCCTCGTTTTCCGTACCTCATTGTTTTGCTCATATTCATCAACACGTGCGGTCTTTTTACCAATATTACAACACCACGATAAAGTAACTTCAAGGAGAATGTTAAACGAGTTTAATACCTTAGACTTTCGAACGGCTAAGGGTGTTTTATATGATTACTTAGCCTGTAAGTAACCTACTTTTCAGTCAGCGAATAACTTTCGGTTTCCTGTTTTATCCAATTTTAGATCCAATTTCAATCTTTTTAGTGGAATATTATCGTGGTCTTTTTTGATCTTTGAATATTTTTGTTGTTCTTCTAGGTTTACATCGATTTAGTCTGACTATTTATACCACAAACTCCGCGGAATAAATTTATGAACGAAAACATCCGAGATGTAGAAAAAACTTAAGATGGAATTATTCTGCACATAAAACCGATCCATTAAAATTCCAACCATTAGAAACGTAGAGTATGGAAAGAGCTTCGTTTTGATAGGTTGTGACTTCCGTAACTCCAAACGAGTCAAAAGTTATGGCCGTTTGAAGAAACGGAAGAAAGCGACGGACCGCTCGCTGAACCGATTCGACGGTATTTGCGAAAGTCTTCGATCTCTGCGAAATGCTCAAGCATGCTCACAATGTAGCACTCGATAGTTAAGAGAATATGGATCACTAAGGGAATAAATGGGGATATGGGTCTAAAGCTTGTCTACTGAAGCTATTAAGCAATAAACGTTCTTTTTTATTAGGACCATTCAGTCTTCCTTTCCGTACCTTATTATTTTGGTCATATTCATCAACGCGCGCGGTCTTTTTACCAATATTACAACACTACGACAAAGTGACTACAAGGGGAATGTTAAATGCATTTGATACCTTAGAATTTCGAACGGTTGAGGGTGTTTTATATGATTACTTAGCCTGTAAGTAACCTACTTTTTCAGTCTATGAATATCTTTCGGTTTCCTGTTTTATCCAATTTTAAATCCAATTTCAATCTTTTTAGTGGAATATTATCGTGGCATTTTTTGATCTTCCTATATTTTTTTGGTCGTTCTTCTAGGTTTACATCGATTTAGTCTGAATATTTATACCATAAACTCCGTAGAATAAATTTTTGAACAAAAACATCCGAGCCGTAGAAAAAACTTAAGATGAAATTATTCTACACACAAAACCAATCCATGACAATCCCAACAGTTACAAACGTAGAACATAGAAAGAGCCCCGTTTTGATAGATTGTGCCTCCCGTAAATCCAAACGAGTCAAAAGTTATGGCCGTTTGAAGAAACAGAAGAAAACAACGAACCGCTCGCTGATCCGATTCAACGGTATTGGGAAAGCCTTCGATCTTCGCAAAACGCTTGAGCATGCTCACACTGTAGCACTTGATATTTAAAATATTATGGATCACCGAGGGAATGAATAAGGATATGGGTCAAAAGCTAATCTACTGAAGCTATAACGCAATAAACGTTCTTTTTCTACGACCGTTCCATCTTTCTTTTTTCTGTACCTCATTGTTTTGCTCATATTCATCAACACGCGCGATCTTTTTACCAACATTAAAACACCATGACAAAGTGACTTCTAGGAGAATGTTAAACGCATTTGATACCTTAGAATTTCGAAAGGCTGAGGGTGTTTTATATGATTACTTAGCCTGTAAGAAATTTTTGGTTTCCTGTTTTATCCTATTTTAAATCCAATTTCAATCTTTTTAGCGGAATATTATCATGGCGTATTTTGATCTTCGTATATTTTTGTTTTTTTTGTCGTTCTTCTAGGTTTACATAGATTTAGTCCGACTTTTTATACCACAAACTCCGCGGGATAAATTTATGAAAGAAAACATCCGAGCTATAGAAAAAACTTAAGATGGGATTATTCAACACACAAAACCGATACATGACAGTTCCAACCGTTGGAAACGTAGAACATGGAAAGAACTTCGTTTTGATAGGTCGTGGCTCCCGTAACTCCAAATGAGTCAAAAGTTATGGCCGTTTGAAGAAATTGAAGAAAGCAACGGACCGCGTGCTGATCCGACTCAACGGTATTGGCAAAAGTCTTCGATCTCCGCGAATCGCTCGAGCATGCTCACACTGCAACACTCGATATTTAAGATATTGTGGACCACCGAGGAAAAAATGAGGATATGGGTCAAAAGCTTGTCTACTGAAGCTATAGTGCAATAGATGTTCTTTTTTTATGACCGTTCCGTCTTCCTCGTTTTCCATACCTCATTGTTTTGCTTACATTCATCAACACGCATGGTCTTTTTACCAATATTACAATACCATGACAAAGTGACTTCAAGGAGAATGTTAAATGCATTTGATACCTTAGAATTTCGAAAGGCCTAGGGTGTTTGATATGATTACTTAGCCTGTAAGTAAACTACTTTTCAGTCTGCGAATATTTTTCGGTTTTCTGTTTTATCCAATTTTAAATCCAATTTCAATCTTTTTAGTGGAATATTATCGTGGTCTCTTTTGATCTTCGAATATTTTGTTTTTTTTCGTTCTTCTAGGTTTACATCGATTTGGTCCGACCATTTATACCACAAACTCCATGGAATAAATTTACGAATGAAAACATCAAAGCTGTAGAAAAAACTTAAGATGGAACTATTCTGCACACAAAACCGATTCTTTACAATTACAACAGTTAGAAACGTAGAACATGGAAAGAACTTCGTTTTGATAGGTTGTGGCTTTTGTAACTCCAAACGAGTCAAAAGTTATGTCTGTTTAAAGAAATGGAAGAAAGCGAGGGACCGCTCGCTGATCCGATTCGACGGTATTGGTGAAAGTCTTCGATCTCCACGAAACGCTCGAGCATGCTCACACTGTAGCACCCTATATTTAATATATTATGGATCACCGAGGGAATAAGTGGGGATATGGATCAAAAACTTGTCTACTGAAGCTATAGCGCAACAAACGTTCTGTTTTTACGACCGTTCCGTCTTCATCGTTTTCTGTACCTCATTGTTTTGCTCATATTCATCAACACGCGTGGACTTTTTACCAATATTACAACACCACGACAAAGTGACTTCAAGGAGTATATTAAACGCATTTGATACCTTAGAATTTCGAACGGCTGAGGGTGTTTTACATTATTACTTAGCCCGTAAGTAACCTACTTTTTCGGTCTGCAAATATCTTTCAGTTTCCTGTTTTATCCAATTTTAAATCCAATTTCAATCATTTTAGCAGAATCGTGGCCTTTTTTTGATCATTGTATTTTTTTTTCATTCTTCTAGGTTAAAATCGATTTAGTCCGACTATTTATATCACAAACTCCGAAGAATAAATTTATGAACGAAAACATGTGAGCTGCGGAAAAACTTAAGGCAGAATTATTCTGTATACAAAACCGATCCATGAAAATTCCAAACGTTTGAAACGTAGAACATGGAAGAGCTCTGTTTTGATTTGTTGTTCCTCCCGTAACTCCAAACGAGTCAATAGTTATGGCCGTTTGAAGAAACGAAAGAAAGTGACGGACGGCTCGCTGATCCAATTCGACGATATTGGCGAAAGTCTTCGATCTCTGTGTAACGCTCGAGCATGCTCACACTGTAGCACTCGATTTTTAAGATGATCAACACGCGCGGTCTTTTACCAATATTACAACACCACGACAAAGTAACTTAAAGTGAATGTTAAACGCATTCGATACCTTAGAATTTCGAACGATTGAGGGTGTTTTATACAATTTCTTAGCTTGTAAGTAACCTACTTTTTCAATCTGCGAATTTCTTTCGGTTTCCTATTTTATCCAGTTTTAAAACCAATTTCAATCTTTTTAGTGGAATATTATCGTGATCATTTTTGATCTTCAAATATTTTTGTTCTTTTGTCGTTCTTCTAGGTTTACATCGATTTAACCCGACTATTTATACCACAAACTCCACGGAATAAATTTATGAACGAAGACATCCCAACTGAAGAAAATACTTAAGATGGAATTATTCTGCACACAAGAACAATTCATTATAGTTCCAATCGTTAGAAATGTAGAACACGGAAAGAGCTTCGTTTTTATAGGTTGTGGCTCCTGTAACTCCAAACGAGTCAAAAGTTATGGCCGTTTGAAGAAACGGAAGAAAACGATGAACCGCATGCTTATCTGATTCGACGGTATTGGCAAAAGTTTTCGATCTCCACGAAACGCTCGAGCATGCTCACACTGTAGCCCTCGATATTTAAGATATTATGGATCACCGAAGGAATAAACGAGGATATGAGTCTAGGTTGTGGCTCCCGTAACTCCGAACGAGTCAAAAGTTGTGTCCGTTTGAAGAAACGAAAGAAAGCGACGGACCGCTCGCTGATCCGATTCGACAGTATTGGCAAAAGTCTTTGATCTTCACGAAACGCTCAAGCATGCTCATACTATAGCACTCAATATTTAAGATATTATGGATCAACGAGGGAATAAATGGGGATATGGGTCAAAAACATGTCTACTGAAGCTATAGCGCAATAAACGTTCTTTTTTTTCACGACCGTTACGTCTTCATTTCCGTACTTTACTGCTTTGCTCATATTCATCAACATGCACGGTCTTTTTACCAATATTGCAACACCACGACAAAGTGACTTCAAGAATAATATTAAATGCATTTGATACCTTAGAATTTCGAATGACTGAGGTTGTTTTATATGATTGCTTAGCCTGTAGGTAACCTACTTTTTAAGTCTGCGAATGTCTTTCGGTTTCCTGTTTTATCCAATTTTAAATCCAATTTCAATCTTCTTAGTCGAATATTATCATGGCCTTTTTTTATCTTTGTATATTTTTAGTTTTTTGTCGTTGTTCTAGGTTTACATCGATTTAGTCTGACTATTTATACCACAAACTCCGTGGAATAAATTTATGAACGAAAACATCCGAGCTGTAGAAAAAACTTAAGATGGAATCATTCTGCACACAAAATCGATCCATGACGTTCCAACTGTTAGAAACGTAGAACATGGAAAGAGCTTCGTTTTGATAGGTTGTCACGCCCGTAACTCCAAATGAGTCAAAAGTTATGGCCATTTAAAGAAAAGGAAGAAAGTGACGGATCGCTCGCTGATCCGATTCGATGATAATGGCGAAAGTCTTCGATCTCTGCGAAACACTCGAGCATGCTCACACTATAGCACTCTATATTTAAGATATTATGGATCACCAAAGGAATAAATGGGGATATGGGTCAAAAGCTTGTCTGCTGAAGCTATAGCGCAATTAACGTTCATTTTTTACGACCGTTCCTTCTTCCTCGTTTTCCGTACCTTATTGTTTTGCTCATATTCATCAACACGCACGGTCTTTTTTTCAATATTACAACACCACGACAAAGTGACATCAAGGAGAATGTTAAACACATTTGATACTTTTGAATTTCGAACGGCTGAGGGTGTTTTATATAATTACTTAGCTTGTAAGTAACCTACTTTTTCAGTCCGCGAATATCTTTCGGTTTCTTATTTTATCCAATTTCAAATCCAATTTCAATATTTTTAGCGGAATATTACCGTGGCCTTTTTTGATCTTCGCATATTTTTGTTTTTTGTCGTTCTTCTAGTTTACATCGATTTAGTCCGACTATTTATTCTGCACGCAAAACCGATCCCTGATAATTCCACCCATTAGAAATGTAGAACATGGAAAGAGATTCGTTTTGATAGGTTGTGGCTCCGGTAACTCCAAACGAGTCAAAAGTTATGGTCGTTTGAAGAAATGAAAGAAAGCGACGAACCACTCGCTGATCCGATTCGACGGTATTGCGGAAGTCTTCGATCTCCACGAAACGCTCGAGCATGCTCACACTATAGCACTCGATATTTAAGATATTATGGATCACTGAGCGAATAAATGGGGATATGGGTCAAAAAATTGTCTACTGAAGCTATAGCGTAATAAACATTTTTTTACAACCGTTCCGCATTCCTTTTCGTACCATATTGTTTTGCTCATATTCATCAACTGGCGCGGTCTTTTTACCAATATTACAACACCACGACAAAGTGACTTTATGGAGAACGTTAAAAGCATTTGATACCTTAGAATTTCGAATGGCTGAGGGTATTTTATATGATTACTTACCCTGTAAGTAACCTACTTTTTTAGTCTGCGAATATCTTTCGGTTTCCTGTTTTTTCCAATTTTAAATCCAATTTCAATCTTCTTAGCAGAATATTATCGTGGCCTTTTTTGATCTTCATATATTTTTGTTTTTTTGTCGTTCTTCTAAGTTTACATCGATTTAGTTGGACTATTTATACCACAAATTTCATGGAATAAATTTATGAACAAAAACATCCAAGCTGCAGAAAAAACTTAAGATGGGATTATTCTGCACACAAAACCGATCCATGACAATTCCAACCGTTAGAAACATAGAACATGGAAAGAGCTTTGTTTTGATAGGTTGCGACTCCGTAACTCCAAACGAGCCAAAAGTTATGGTCGTTTGACGAAACGAAAGAAAGCGACGACCACTCACTGATCCGGTTCGACGGTATTGGCGAAAGTCTTCGATCTCCATGAAACGCTCGAGCATGCTCACACTGTAGCACTCGATATTTAAGATATTATGGATCAACGAGGGAATAATTAAGGATATGGGTCAAAAGCTTGTCTACTGAAGCTATAGCGCAACAAACGTTCTTTTTTTACGACCGTTCCGTCTTCCTCGTTTTCCGAGCCGCATTGTTTCGCTCATATTCATCAACACGCACGGTCTTTTTTACAATAATACAACACCACGACAAAGTGACTTCAAGGAGAATGTTAAACGCATTTGATACCTTATAATTTCTAACGGCTGAGGGTGTTTATATGATTACTTAACCTGTAAGTAACTTACTTTTTTAGTTTGCGAATATCTTTCGGTTTTCTGTTTTATCCAATTTTAAATCCAATTTCAATCTTTTTAAGGAATATTATTGTGGCCTTTTTTGATCTTCGTTTATTTTTTTTTGTCGTTCTTATAGGTTTACATCGATTTAGTCCGACTATTTATACCACAAACTCCTTTGAATAAATTTATCAAACGAAAACATCCGAGCTGTAGAAAAAACTTAAGATGGAATTATTCTGCACACAAAACCGATCCATGACAATTCCAACCGTTAGAAACATAAAAATGGAAAGAGCTTCATTTTGATAGGTTATGGCTCCCATAACTCCAAACGAGTAAAAAGTTATGGCCGTTTGAAGAAACGGAAGAAAGCGATAGACCTCTCGCTGATCCGATTTGACGGTATTGGCGAAAGTCTTCGATCTCCGCGAAACGCTCGAGCATGCTCACACTGTAACCCTCGATATTTAAGATATTATGGATCACCGAAGGAATAAATGAGGATATGGGTCTAGGTTGTGGCTCCCGTAACTCCAAACGAGTCAAAAGTTATGGGCATTTGAAGAAACGGAATAAAGCGAAGGACCGCTCGCTGATCCGATTCGACGGTATTGGCGAAAATCATTGATTTTCGTGAAACGCTCTAGTATACTCACCCTATAGCACTCGATATTTAAGATATTATGGATCACTGAAGGAATAAATGGGGATATGGGTCAAAAACATGTCTACTGAAGCTATAGCACAATAAACGTTCTTTTTTTCACGACCGTTGCGTCTTCCTTTCCATACTTTATTGTTTTGCTCATATTCATCAACACGCGCGGTCTTTTTACCAATATTACAACACCACGACAAAGTGACTTCTAGAGAATGTTAAACGCATTTGATACCTTAGAATTTCTAACGGCTGAGGGTGTTTTATATGATTACTTAGCCTATAAGTAACCTAATTTTTTAGTCTGCGAATGTCTTTCAGTTTCCTGTTTTATCCAATATTAAATCCAATTTCAATCTTCTTAGCCGAATATTATCATGGCCTTTTTTGATCTTCATATATTTTTGTTTTTTTGTCGTTCTTCTAGGTTTATATCGATTTAGTCCTACTATTTATACCACAAACTCCGTGGAATAAATTTATGAACGAAAACATCCGAGCTGCAGAAAAAACTTAAGATGGAATTATTCCCCACACAAAACCGATCCATGACATTCCAATCGTTAGAAACGTAGAACATGAAAGAGCTTCTGTAACAACCCAATATTTTGGATCATTCAAATCGACAATAATCCACACATGTCTAACTTGAATAATTCAAAATAACAGACTGTGATAAAATTTGAAGCAAATGAAATACAATCACAGATTCATAGACATTGAAATATCAGAATAACTCGCAGTAGAAATTAAAATAACATAGTAGTTCATGAAGCTACTATAACAAATGCTCGAAACAAAATACATAATATCAGTTTGAAAAACATATACAATAGAAATCTCAAATACATAGAAGTTTATAAATACCAGAGCTGAAATAGAACAATTGAAACTGAAAGGGAATAGATAACTAGACAAGCAGAATCTCCAGTGATTCCTAGCTCCAGAAAATAAATCCAAAGCTAAGCTGTAAATACTCAGGCTAACTCGAGCGTAAAGTAAAACAAAAAACACTCGAGTCAAGATTAACATTCTTATATCCATAAATCCGACTCTAGTGAAATATCAACTGAAATACAATTAACTTAAAGGATGTTGGGATAACCATCCTCTAAGGATCCGTGGAACTATCTACAATGTAGAAATATACACTATAACACCGTGGTTATTTCAAATTAATTTATATTTCAAAACTTAAATATCATTTCATTTCAAATATATCTATTTTTCCAAAATAGTGTGTATATATATATACACTAAATAATTTATAAGGTAAAGTATTTGTAATTTCCTCAAAACTTCACAGATCGCTTCAAAATCAACTCGACTTTTCCATTCAAATTTAATTCAATCAAAATTTATCAATTTCCATTCAATTCGGTTTCTAAGTAAACAAATTCAAATTTTATCGATTTCAAATACAGATTTGAACCACAAAATAAAATTTTTAATTCCAATATATTTCAAGGCTTTAAATATTCAACATTTTCAAAACTAAATTTAACAATTTCATATAAATGTTGATTTAACTTCATTATTTTACAGCCTTGGAATATTCACTTAATAAATTCAATATCGTTTAAATAACCTTGAATTACAGTTTACTATATTTTCCTTCAATTTCTTTAATTGAGAAATATTTATATAATTTCCTAAATCAAAATCAAGTTATAAGATCATATCTAAAAATTCCAAATTCAATAGTTTCAAAACGATTTAATTAAGTAAAATTCTTAACTAAATACAATTTTAACAAATTCAACATTATCTTCCTTACTTATACAAATCATTGAAAAATCGATTTAAGAATTTACTACTTAAAATAATATATTAATTAAATCATTTATTTTAAAACTTATTTATATATCAAACTTTTCTAATATTAAATAAAACCATATATATATATATACCCTTTCAAAACCATAGAAATCATTTTAAAATATTTATATATAGACCAACGGTGTCTGTATATAATTTCCTATCATATGGCCAAGTGATACAGATATTTATCATTTCAATCCGTAATTTAAATATATGGGTAGATATCATTTCGTCCCGTAATCCCAGATTCAATACAAATGATAATCGCTTGGGTCTATCATTTCAACCCATAACGATTTTCTCCTATTCTAAAGTCCGTTAGGGTATGTATCATTTCAAACCATAGTGAATTGTATAATAACAGGGAACTTGCAGAGTGATAACAGATAATATAGAATATAACAACAGGCATATATCATCAATAATAATATAATATAAATACAGGATATGGTGTCATATCCCAGATACTAGCATATATAACAATTTAAATAAATAACAGTTCAAACTAGCAGCATATTTCAATTGTCGTTTCAATTGAAATCAAACTGAATAAATATAAGAACATTAATCGTGAGTTATTGCTCACCTTTTTAGGTTAGAGAGATAGACAATGACGTGAACTACGAAATCCAAAGCAATGCTGGATGGACAAGATTTGATGTAGAAAATAGGCACGACGGACAAGGCTGATAATGGGAAATCGAAGAGAAGGATTGAATCAGTCGATGTCAATTTGAACTAAATATATATGAAATCAATATTTAGTTTAAAACCAATAAATAAAATTAATAATCATATATACATAAGATTGAAGTAAATACTTGTGAACTATATTACCCATATTTCAAACCAATATCCGAACCCCATCTAAAATTTAAATCTTTATAAAAGTAACCTTTTATATATATAATATAAAAATCAATTTCCATTTAATATCATGTATATTCTTTCAAAAATTGAACGGCAACGCAGGCATGAATTTATATACATTATCTTTATATATTACAAACATGCAGACTGAAAATTTAAGTGCAGACCTTAAATCACACTTAAAACATATATACAATATATATATATATATATATATTTAAAAAAATACATATATATTTTTAAATCAATCTTAAACTTTAAACATATACATTGAATTTAAAGCATATCGGTATATACAAAATCATTATTATATCCAAACCCATATTTAGAATACATACCTAATATATAATTTAAACTCAATACCCCTTATAAAATCAAAGTGACTTACTTTAAAATCAACATATAATTCTTATGCAACCCAGGTAGCAGTATATAACCATAACTATATATGTAACCGTATAAATGTTACTCTTAAACACGTTACATATTTAAAACTTATACCTTCCATTTTAAATCCAAGTATAGAAACAATAGGCCCTGACTTAAACTGTCACATATATGAAAAATGCAGGTCGAATATGTGTATAGGTGTAAACTATGTATGCAAGCGATTCAGACACGTGCCAATTAAATCAAAACATGTGTATATGTATTATATGTTAAAATAAGATATGAACATAGAATTCAAATTCATGTACACAATATATAGACTAATATGTGTTCATGATATTTCTCTGATGAAATCATACAGATTGAAATCCAACTATTCTAAACTTCTTATATGATATATAAAAGTACGGAGACTTCTAAACTTCTTATATTATATATAAACCGTTTGCAACAACCCAATGTATATTCAAAAGTCAGACTAAACAAATTTCAATAAATACTCATATAAAACTAACCATAGAACAAATGCAGATGTTTATAACTTTAAATTTAATGTATACTTGAGCTGCACTATATAAACATACTTATATTTTAAAATATATACTTGAAACATGTTATACTTAAAATAAAAGAAAAGCAAAAGCAATATAAACAAGAAGAAAACAAAAGAAAAGGATGAAAAAGAAGAAGAAGAAAATAAAATAAAGGAAAAGCATGTGGCCATTTACCTGCTGCTTCACGCGAGAGAGGAGATGAAGGTCTATTGATATGGAGTAGGGTATATATGTGTGATTTGTATTTATAAGGAAAGCCTCAAATTGATAAAGTGGAAAGAAATTTTGTTTAAAGCGACAAGATAAAATAAAGGGATTTAATTCCTATTTTTCAAAAAAAAGAATAAATGGAAAAATGTGAATTCTTCCTAATTTCATGTGAATTGATAGGATACATGTAAGGAACGGCTATGAGTATTGAGGAATAAGTTAAGGTAGGAAATAAATAAATAAATAGGTAAATAAAGAGGTAGTAAGTCAAAAGGTGGGGAAAAAGGGAAAGAAATAAAGATAGTAACGGCTAGAGGAGATTTAGGAATTTATTCCTATTAATTAAGGAGAAGTAAAAAGGAAAGAGGAAATACTCACACATGAATGACAAGGCAAGCTTTTCATTTCTTTCCTATAGAAAAGCACGGCTATTGAATGATTTAATTTTTTTTTTCCGGCTAGGGTAAGAAATTAAAGAGTGCGTACAATAGACGCAATAATAAAACGAAACGTACGCCCAAAATAATTAACAAAGTAACGTAATTTAAATTTATATGTTTCTTATTTATTTAGTAAATATGCTAAAGAATATATCAGGAAATAACGTATCATTAATAACGCCAAATAATTAAACAAGCATGAAAATAAAACGTGTCAAGTAAACGTATAATTTATTGCCTTTTTACACATTATTTATTACTATATTTAAAATTTGATGGAATGGACATTGCTTTAAAATATTATCATAATTTACATTAACAAAATATTTAATTATATTTATTAAAATTTATTTCCCAATTTTCAAAATAAAGTCAATTAAAATCTTGCAATTGTGCATTAACTATTATTCCCACTTATATTGAAATTTTGCCAAATATAACATTTGCATTTCTTTTCATTAATTGGTATTCCCTTTAATACATAAATTAATTAACCTTGACTAGTATTGTTTACCTTATATTTACTTAACACATTCTCATTCCCATTAACGTAACCTTTAATTAGATTTTTATTTGAATTTTATTTCCCATTCCAATTCAATCAACAAATTAAACAGGTAACTTATAATAATTGTTTACAAGCCAAGGTTACACTTAGGTTTATCATACTTCAACTAAATTTTATAATTACATACATATTACCGAATTCATTCAATTACTATTAATAATATATAAATTCCTTTAGTTATACAGCACTTACACTTATTTACTTATTTTATATTTTTATTTCATACCAAGTGTAATAATATACACAATTTCATTTTCATTGTGATTTTACTTAAATTGTCAATAATTAGTTCTTAATAACCATGGCTAAAATTCATTCTTAACATTTACTTCAATATAAATTATAAGAATTTTATTTCTTTCTAAATTTAATTACAAAAATCATATCAATTCAACCAATTTATTTATCAAAATTTACGGGTCGTTACACTCTTCCCTACTCAAAACTTTTCATCCCCGAAAAGGAACGAGGTATGGAAAACACAGACAAAAAAAAGAATGAAATAGGACTAAGACAAGATGAAAAGAAGATTAAAATTATACCTGATAACTGTTGTTATAGGTAAGTTTATCAAGGTGGAAAGTAGGAGTGGCTAGAAGGGAAGATAGGTTGAAAGACAAGGATGAACCATTATTTTAAAATTATATAAATTTCAATTATTTAGAAAGGTAAAATAAATGATCAAAATATCCTTTATGTGATACTTTATCAAAATACTTTTATAACTCAATGTCTTAACAAGTTTATCCTTGTTCCTGTAGACTCTAGTAGTGCGTTGATCAGGCGCAAAGCTAGAATTCTCCAGGTACTTAGTAGACTTGTTTCAACACCCAGTGAAAATACTTGAAAAACTTTTAAAAACAGACATGGAAAGTACAATCCAGACAAATCAACCAAACCTTTTATCCAACCATGGATCGTAGATACACAAAGGTTACGCCTGAATCCCCCAGGAAATATCCGTATCCGTAAGCTTTCTCAGCCCTGCGAATTTCGCCATGATGACTAGTAGACCGCAGATATACAAAGCTTACGCTTGAATCCCCCAGGAAACATCCGTATCCGTAAGCTTTCTCAGCCCTGCAGATTTAGCTACTAAAAACGACCTACGTAGATCATAGGATACATAATGGTTACGCCTGAATCCTCCAGGAAACATCCGTACCCCTAGGCTATCTCAGCCAGGCGAATTACGCTACGCAATCATGCTAAGAAAAAAAAACCATGGGTTACGCCACGGTGGGACACTAGAGTATCACATCCGAAAAACCAAAAATCAGAGAGAATAATATCGATAGAATGAATCCACAATGTGACCATAGAGCGAATATCAAGTAGAAGGCCATTTCCATAATTTTACTTCGAAAATATATATCATATAGTACCTTTTTCAAATCACTTTCAAATATCGTACTTATATAAACCCCATTATATATAAGAATTTATTTTCAAATCGAATACTTTCCAAAATCAATAGCGTATCGAATCACACTTATAAGATTTCTCTTTCCAAATTGAGTACCTTTCAAATCAATAGTTTTCAAATCAACTTCATACTTATACAAATCCATTTTATATAAGTTCGACAACTCCCAAATCAAGTACTTAATAATACAAGGTCCTCAATTTCAAATCATTTCAATATCAATTCATTTTCAAAATCATATATGATTTCACCAAGTTATTTCTTCCAAATTAAATATCTTCAGTTTCAAAGTTTCCAAAAATAGGTTTAGAAAATAATCCAAGTTCTCATATTAACCTAATTTAGGTCAAACAAATTCATTTCCAAAATCATCATATAAGTATAGGGTTTACATTCCAATCTATTTTCAAAATCAAATATTTTTCTCAAAATCAATTTTACCTAAAAGGTTCCAAGTTTATAACTATCTTTTTAAAACCTTTAAACTATTTATTTCTATTCAAAAGATCCAATTTACCTTTTGCAAATTATTTAATTAACAAAAGTTTCTAATTTATTTAAGTCATACTCTTCATACTTTAAGCATACAAAACCAAATTTATATACTTTATTATATATTTTATACTCTTCGAAATTTCTTAGCTTTGAAAATTTAACCTCGATTTGGAAGTGCTCGAACCATCAATATAGTTGGTGAAATCAATTTCAATGGATAAGCTTATACAAAAACAAATCTGAAACTCAAGGACTGAACACTGGCTCACTTTAAATCATTTCATATATATATATATATATATAGACACACACACATATATCTTATGAATATCAAACCATACATCAAAATCTGAAATCAAAATTGGTTTCATAAAATCACTCGCATAGAAAAGCTACTAGAGTGGCCTCTCCGCCACTCAGAAACTCGAAAATCAATGTTGATGATGCATGCATTCATCACCGAAATTATTTTTCAGCGACATAAGTGGGTTCTGGACTTTTATTTTCTTGAAAACTTCTTTTGAAATTTCTTCAAAATCATTGGAATTTGTTCAATTACATTTGAAACATTTCTTATTCGGAAAATTCTTTAAATCATATTATTATATATTTCGCACAATCTTAAAACCAATTTCAAAGCACCGGAGTTCAATCTCTCAAATTTCAAATTAAAACCCTTCAGTTATAAATTATTTTTATGTAAATCCAAATTCCTATATATAATTTTCAAAATTTCAAATCCTTTCGAAATTTCAAATTTTCATTTTTAAAAGGTATATAATCCTTATCGAAAACATTTCACTTTTATATAAAAAGTGGTCATCCTTATCAAAATAATATTTTCGTTGTATGTACAAATTCAAAATAGAACCAAACACAAAATTTTCAAGGGATTTTTCAAGGATAGATTTCAGAACAAGCAGAGATTCGAATTTTAGATCATACGTAAACAGGAGCACAGATATTTTTTTTAGTTTGACAACTTCAGATAAGGAAAAGATACAATAGAGTTCATCGAATGCAACCTAACATACTACTGATAACAAACAGATCCACCGAATACCACCATACATGAACAAGGCATTAGTATTAACTCTTCCGGGTGGTACTTCAATGGGTCCCAAACAATCCCCCTCAATGTGCCCCCAACTTCTACACTTCTGGCATAAATGCACCACAGTCCCATCTTCCTTCTCGAACTGTGGGTACACATCTTTCTTCCCATGCTGCCTCTCTAAACAATTCCTGGCTATATGCCCAAACCTTCTACAGTGGTAGCAAACAATTGGTGGGCCAACTAATGTAGTGGGTGCAGATTTCACCTTCTTCACCTCCTAGCAGCGACTAGGAAAGTGCCCCTCTTGACAGCATCTAAAGCAGAAGATCTTGTATCGGAAATGCTTGCACCCCTTCTTCTTTCCTTTACCTCTCTTCCCACACATGGCAGCATAGTGACCCTTTTCCTAACACCGATAACAAATGACATGGTCATAAGGACCAGGTCCTGCCCTTTCTCTCCACAGCTTTTCCCACTTCTCGACCGCTTCCTCCTGCTCCTTACGGCCCAGTGCTCTACGAGCTCCTTTCTGCTCTTCTTATTTTGCCATGCTCAAATAGCTTCCTTTCTACAAAGAATTCGGATCAAACAAGATAGAAAATGTATAAGCCTATATAGATCGTGGGCGACCTTAACCGGTCAAACGTGACTTCAAGAATATACTAAATGTGGAAATCTAAGGCAAATCGACATTCGATCGCCAGGGATAGAATCAATGTTAAGAAAAAGGTAGAGATAGCATCGTAAACCGAGGATACAGAAATTTCCGGTGAATCAATGCCAATTGCAAAGGATTTTCACCCCTTTACAAATCATTCAAAGATTTGCAGAATCACCGATCTTTATAGAGGTCATTCCAAAGTGGAGTTACAGAATGCTCCAAAATTCAAAAGGAAAAATAGGGAAGACAAGACTGGATTTCAGAACAAGTGGGAGCGTTCCAAAATACAAGGAATCCCAATCTATAAGAATCCTAACCAAGAGATTTATAACAAGGTAGATACAGAAGGGATGAAACTTAAGGAAATCTTGATTTCAAAATAAGAAGATTTTATACTAATATAATCTTTGAAAATCCTTTAGAAATCATTTAGAAATCATTTTATGCTTCAAAAATACGTTCTCGAAGAAAGAAATAATTCTGAGATTGATTTCACTCATCTTAGGGTATTTCTACCCTATCTCTAATGAGTTTTTGCTCTGCAGGCTATGGTTTGCCTAAAAACCAAAGCTCTGGTACCAAATGTAACGACCCACTATTTTGGACCATTCAAATCGACAATAATCCACACATGTCCTGTAACAACCCTAGATTTTTGCATATATATTTTAAATTTTACTTTATTTTTATTTTGATTATTTTAAATTTATTTTTATTTCAAACATTTTATCTATAAATGCTGACTATTAAGTGATCTATAGTTCAAAATAGTATAAATTGGACATTTTACTAAAAAGGTGAATTTCTACTCAAACTGTTTAAACTTTGACTTTTAAAATTAAAATTAAAATCATTTTAAAATCTTGAATTTTATCTTTTATTATGAAAATATAAGTAATAACTTGAATAATGCTTTTCATTTCGTTGAAAACAGAGTTAAACTGTAAAAGTTATGTGCATTTCGATTTTGAGTGTAATTTGATTTATTTAACAATTTTGTCTATTTTAAATTATATAAATCCTATTTTCTTTGTCATATTATATTTTAATATGTTATTGTATATATATTTTTGTATAATAATAATTTTAAAACGAAGTAAACAATTTTCCAAAATCAATGGTGATTTATTTGTAATTTCTGACACTGTTTTGGATTTTTAAGAAATTTCTTTAAATCTTTTTCTATTTTCTTTAAATTTATTTTTTTTCTTATGTTTTAATGGGTTATTTTAAGTATATTTTGTCTTTTAATATTTTTTTAGAGTGATGTTATAATTTTTCCAAAGTTTACTGTGTTGATTTCTTCTTTTTTTAAAAAGGCTGTTTTCTTATTTTCTGCTATTTTCTTCATTAAACTTATATTTAATTTTTTTTATTTTGTGAATGTACTTTTATTTTATATTATTATTTATGTTTAAAAATATATTACAAGCTTATATGAATTTTCTAAAATTTATTTCATGTAATTTCAAATTTTCTAGACTAGTTTACTATTTTAGCTATTTTCCTTAATTTAACTTTATATAATTAATAAATATTATATATATTTTTATATTTTGATAAATTTTCGAAATCTTATCTGGGATTATTATTATTTCCAGAAATATCAAGTTATATAAACAAAATTAAGGAAATTTGAAAGGTTTTAAAAGCTTTGAAACGTAAAGTCGTTTCACCTCCTAAGTCGTTTCTTTTACCGTTTCCTCATTTACTCTTTGACCTTTTTTTTATTTTTCTATTGAATAGCCATGCATTTTCCTTCCTATTCACGTGAGAAACGTCTCACTTTCCATCATCAAACTCACGGCTAGAAGTATTGAAGGTAATGGCTTCCATTTCATCTTCTTCTTCCTTTGTTTTTCTACTTTTCTATTTGAATTTTGTACTTGTTCTCACCTTCATAGCTTGGCTCCTCCTCAACCAGATCTGACCTGACCTCCACCACCCCCTTCCTCTGACCATCTCCCATCCTAATACCTCTCCATTTCAGGCCAAGCCAATCCAAGGTGAAGACCACCACAAAATCCACCAAAAAAAAAAACCGTAACAAACTATCACTTATGGCCTAGAATTGTCATCTCCTCCTTCTACCACCATTAGCCGCCACTACCTCCACTACCACCACCTCTGACCTGACCTACACCCTCTTTCACATCACCCACCACCCTCTGGAAATCAGGCCATGACCATAGAGCATGAGGCCGATCCCAATAGGAGCCAAGATGTGATGATATTTGCATTGTTTTGTAAAGTGTTGCACCTATATCTTCATCTCCTTTAAACCCATGTAGGCCGACCACTTTGCACCCAAACCAGACCTTAATACATGGCATAGCTGAGCTTAACCCATCCATAACTGATCCATGTGATGTTGAGAACAAGTGCAAATCAATTGACTTTGTTCTGGACATTGATTTCTAGTGCTGTTCAAGTGTTACATTGTTTTGTAACTTATATGTTGTATTGTTTGTTTAATATTTGAATAAGGAAATTATCTTTGGCTCTCTCAATATCAAATCTTTGTCGTGCCATCGTGCTTTTGAAGATCTTAGTTTGGGTCATTTGTATCGCAATTTCCAGCTCAAACAAGTGAGTATTTCTCACCAGACATTATGTACTTATATAAGTAGTAAATTGACACCCTATGAATCTATAGAACTATATGATCATGTTATAACTGCTTATATTATTATCATATGATGTTCACACCTGTTATTACACCTATTATGTTATATGTTACTGTTATTTCATGCTATTCTGTTTATTTTATCTGTCCATCACACTGCAAGTTCTCTTTAGATTAGAATCACTATGGGTTGAAATGATACATACCCGAACGGACTTTAGAATAAGGAAAAATTGTTATGGGCTGAAATGATAGGCCTGAACGATTTTTAACTTATTTTATTTACTTGGGACTGCGGGTTTGAAATGATAAAACCCGGATTTTTCTTTGTAAATTATGGGTTAAAACGATATATTACCCGTATCACTTTACCTAGCGTAGAAAATTATATACAGGCCCATGGTCAAAATATGTTTTCTAAAAATTTTAAAATATTTTATAAATTTAATTATTATAATAGTTTGATTTAAAATTAAATAAAAATATAATTTTGTAAAGTATTATTGATTTTCTGGAAATTTATAAGTTAAATAAATTATGGAAAAGTTCGAAAAACTGAATGTAAGTTCTTTTGGAAATTTCGATTTAATGTTTAATGGAGTTTAAATTAACTTTGAAAATATGATAAATTTATGATATTTTAAATTTTAAAATAATTTAAAATGATTTGTATAACATATTAATGATTTTTGAATAAAGTTAAAATGTTAATGAGTGAATATTGAGTTGAATTTGGAAATATAACTTAAATTGGAATTTCTGAATTTGGTTTAAAAGTGAAATTTTAAGTTAAGTTAAATAAAATAGAATTAAGTTATATTTGAAATTTTAAACTTAAGTGTTAAGTTGAAATTTAATGTAATGAATTTAAATTTGAATGTTGAAATTTAATAAGCGAATTATTAATAAATATTGATTTTTGAAAGGAAACTTAACTTTATAAAATCATGAATTTAAGGAAAATTAAATGATGCCTATAAATGTGAAAATGTATGACTTTATAAGTTAAAAATGATTTAAATATAAATATAAGTGTTTGTGAAATTCTATTGAATATTTGAAGTTAATTAACAGCATTTTTAATACTGTCTTTTGTTAAATTGAATTGTTTTTTAATGTAACTTTCTGTAGCATTTTCTAAATGCTGCGAAACTTGAATTTTTATTGTTTTAATAAATTTAAGTGCATAAATGAACATTGAAAAGTTTAAATTTTTGGAATCTAATAATGTAAGAACTTTATTTTTATGATTTAAAATGATGTAATTTGTTTTGAAATATGACTTTTGATATATTAAATTGATTTGAAATGTGGTACTGAAAGATATGATATTTTGGTATATTGAAATGATTTGAAATGTGGTTTTGAAAAAATATAGCTATTTTGATATATTAAAATGATTTGAAATGTGGTTTTGAAAATATATGGTATCTTGATATATTAAAATGATTTGAAACGAAGTTTTGAAAGATATGATATTTTGATATTAAAATTATTTGAAAAATGGAGTTTTGAAAGATATGATATTTATATATATTAAAATGATTTGAAACGAAGTTTTGAACGATATGATATTTTGATATTAAATGATTTGAAAAATGGAGTTTTGAAAGATATGAAACTTTGATATTAAATGATTTGAAAAATGGAGTTTTGAAAGATATGATATTTTGATATTAAAATGATTTGAAACGAAGTTTTGAAAGATATGATATTTTGATATTAAATGATTGAAAAATGGAGTTTTGAAAGATATGATACTTTGATATTAAATGATTTGAACAATGGAGTTTTGAAAGATATGATATTTTGATATTAAAATGATTTGAAACGAAGTTTTGAAAGATATGATATTTATATATATTAAAATGATTTGAAACGAAGTTTTGAAAGATATGATATTTTGATATTAAATGATTGAAAAGAAGTTTTGAAAGATATGATATTTTGGAAATGAAGCTTTGACAGGTTATGATATTTTGATATATTAAAATGATTTGAAAGGAAGTTTGAAAGGATATGATAATTTAATATATTGAAATGGTTAGAAATGACTTGATATTTATTTTGATAAATATTTGAATTTAAAGATATGGTATGATGATATATTGAAATGGTTTGGAAATGATTTAATCTTTATTTTGATAAAGATTTGGATTGAAATGATATTTTATTTTGAATTATAAAGTACTGTTTTAAAGTTATAACTACGGGTTATAATAACGATTGGTTGTTAAAGAGACCGGGATCGGATATTGTCTTATAGCCGGCCAATACCGAAAACCACTTTAACAACTGTGTACGCGGTGGAGATTCCAGAATGAAGTAGGATGGTGGTGACGTTCTCGAGGTATATTACGTGGACCCAACTCCCGTGAATTGGCATATATGACTAAAACAGGAGCTATACCGGGTTACACAAAGGGCCACACCCTTTCATCGAGCATGCTCTATCGGAAACCATTCTATTACTTTTGTGATTCGATACGTGGCGCCATTTTGATTCGTGGGTATTGTTCGAGGTGGGCGGAAGCTGCTGGCTTGCCGTCACCACCGGTCCGGGAGTGTAAACGGTGTATCCACCTTGGCATTGCCTCGTGTGCCGTGTCATATCCTTATATCGTGCCACTACGATTTTGGTTTTAAAGATGCGACCGCGTTAAGGTTCACCATCCCCTTAACGTTATTTTCTATATGATTATACTTTACTGATTAGACACTACTGTATATAGAGTATATTACTACATTGTAAATAGTTTAACGGATCCTTAGAGGATGGTCGGTCCCAAGCATCTTCTAAGTTACTTGTACCTTTACTACAGTTCACTTGAATTGGTTTACATTGTATAAGTATGTATGTCCTGAATCGAGTGTTTGTATTTTTATTTACGCTCGGGTCAGCCTGAGTTATTCACAGATTTGGATTTCCATTTTCTGGAGATTGGAATCGCTGGAGATTATCTACTTGTCAAGTTTTATCTTTTGCAGTCTGTTGTTCCTTTCAGCTCTTGTATTAGTAGACTCCTATGTAGTGAGACTCCCTTTGTACTTTATTTCTTCTGTTGTATCTAATGTAACTCTGATATATTATATAGTAGCTTCATGAACTACTATCTCTTTTACTTCCGCTGCATTATTATTACTCTGTGTCTGTGATCTGTGATTTTATTTATTCTATATTCTGAGATTTGCCAAATTTTTATTTACAACGTGGTATTTTGAGCAATTCAATTCTGGCATGAGTGTCTACCTATACACTTATAATGGATGCGAATGGTTGAAAATATCGGGTCACTAAAGTTGGTATCAGAGCTTTGGTAGCTCTAGGCAAAACTCAGCATATGGAGTGAATGTATTTACAGAATCACTTTCATCCGAGTTCGGATCTCTTCCTTTTTGACTCGATTCCTTTGAATTTTGGAACGTTTCCTACGGTTCCAAAATCCATTTGTATCCCTCACTATTCATCTTTGTTTGACTCTGTAGTATTCCATAACTCCGCTTCGAATGATCTTTCTAGTGAGTCGGTGGTCACGCCAATTTCAAATTGAATTGTAAAGGGGTGAAGCGCCTTTACAATTAGCATCGATTCACCAAAGATTTATATCTATCCTTGGTTTATATGCTAATATCTTTTGTTATTCCAAACATTATCTATTGAGATTGAATGTAGATTTACCCTATAAAATCCACATCGATCTTATTATATAAGTCACGGTTGACCCGGTTAAGGTTGCCCGCGATTTATTTAAGCTTACCCACCTCCCTACTCTGTTATTTAATCATCTTTTCTTTTGTCTTCAATCTATTCTTCCAAACATTTTGAATTGTACTTGTATATCTATGTTTTGTTTTATATATTGTGTTGTTTGGGTTGTTGACGTTGATTTAGGTTTCCAATCGATCCGTCTGATCAACGCTATCGATAGGATTTCTAAAACACATTGACAGAACAAACTGACACAATATTATTTTAAAATTTGGTTAATGATATAAAATTTTGATATATAAGTAAATTTATGCAACTTAATAAACTGATTTAAATTGATTATTTGAAATGATAATACTTGATTTATCATTTATTGTTCTATAAATGAATTTATAAATAGTTGTTTATAAATTGATTTGGGAAATGAAATGAAGTTAAAACAAGAAATTTGAGAAATTTAATTTTCGATGGTTTCAAACCTTGTGTTTAAGTTTTAAAGTATATTATTTAAAGTATTTTCGAATAAGAATATGTTTCCAAAGGATTTTAAAGTTTAAAAATTAGTGCTCTTCTCTTAGTCGTTGGAAAATAATTTCGGTGATGGCTACGGCATCATCGACATTCATTTTCGAGTTTCGATGTGAAGAGACCGCCTTGTAGTCTTGCTACAGCTTTGTTTTGGGAAATGAAATTGAATTTAATTTCTAAAATATGACTTGATTTATAATATATATAAATATATGATTTAAATTTGATTTGATAAACTATGTACGTACCTTTAGTTATCTCTAAATGGTTTGAAGAAATCGAAAATTTAATTCTTAAATTTTTTTTTTAAAGAATAATTTCGATTATAAAATGAAAATCAAAAATTTGGATAAATAATTCAAACTTGAGATAATTGAATTGGAAAGTTTTATTTGTATAATACTCAATTGCATTCCAATATAACTTACCTTAATTTCAGAAGTTAACAATGTAATTGGATAATATACAATATAAAAAGTTTTTTTTAAATAAAATTTGAGTAGTTATAATAAATGTTATACACTTAAATTTTAATTATAAAATAATTAACAGAGGTAAATAGAATAAATGGGTAATTGAATAATTTACAATATAAAATAATGTTAAAAGAACTAAGAATAAAAGAAAGCAGTTATAATAAGTGTAAGTATATATAACATAAGTGAAAAATATATTAAGCGGAATAAATTTAACTTTAATTAGGAATAAATAAGAATAAAATTTATTAAGTACATTGTGAGTGTAATAAATGATTATTTTTCAAACCCATGGTTTTAAAAATTGTTAATTTAAGATGATTGGATAATAAGATAATGAAAATTGGGATAGTTAAGATTTATTTAACTTTTGTAAAGACTTATTCTCTATTTAAGTTGAAATTTCCATGCTTTCAAATTTATTTCCTTATTTTGTTTTGCAAACTATCTTTTTGTCGTCCTTATTATTCTTATCTTCCTATAGGCTGGTATAGGCATTTTTCTATAATTTTTCCGTTTAGAAATCTTTCTATAATCTTTGATAATCTGCACCTTGTTAAACTTACGTATAACAATAGTCATCAGGTATAATTTCAATCTTCTTGTCATCTTATCTTAATCCTATTTCACTCTATCTTTGTCTGTGCTTTTCCATACCTCATTCCTTTTCGGGGACAAAAAGTTTTGAGTGCGGGAGAGTGTAACAACCCTAGATTTTTGCATATATATTTTAAATTTGACTTTATTTTTATTTTTATTATTTTAAATTTATTTTTATTTCAAACATTTTATCTATAAATGCTGACTACTAAGTGATCTATAGTTCAAAATAGTATAAATTGGACATTTTACTAAAAAGGTGAATTTCTACTCAAACTGTTTGAACTTTGACTTTTAAAATTAAAATTAAAATTAAAATCATTTTTAAATCTTGAATTTTATCTTTATTATGAAAATATATGTAATAATTTGAACAATGCTTTTCATTTCATTGAAAACCGAGTTAAACTATAAAAGTTATGTACGTTTCAATTTTGAGTGTAATTTGATCTATTTAACAATTTTGTCTATTTTAAATTATATAAATCCTATTTTCTTTGTCATATTTTATTTTAATATGTTATTTTATGTATATTTTTGTATTATAATAATTTTAAAATGAAGTAAACAATTTTCCAAAGTCAATGGTGATTTATTTGTAATTTTTGGACATTGTTTTGTATTTTTAAGAAACTTCTTTAAATCTTTTTCTATTTTCTTTAAATTTAATTTTTTTTCTTATGTGTTAATGGGTTATTTTTAAGTATATTTTGTCGTTTAGTATTTTTTAAAGTGATGTTATAATTTTTCCAAAGTTTACTGTGTTGATTTCTTCTTTTTTTAAAAAGGCTGTTTTCTTATTTTCTGCTATTTTCTTCATTAAAATTATATTTAAATTTAATTTTTATTATTTTGTGAATGTACTTTTATTTTATATTATTATTTATGTTTAAAAATATATTACAAGCACGTTTGAATTTTCTAAAATTTATTTCATGTAATTTCAAATTTTCTAGACAAGTTTACTATTTTAGCTATTTTCCTTAATTTAACTTTATATAATTAATAAATATTATATATATTTTATATTTTGATAAATTTTCGAAATTTTATCTGGGATTATTATCATTTCCAGAAATATCAAGTTATATAAACAAAATTAAGGAAATTTGAAAGGTTTTAAAAGCTTTGAAACGTAAAGTCGTTTCACCTCCTAAGTCGTTTCTTTTACCTTTTCCTCATTTACTCTTTGACCGTTTTTTTTCTTTTTCTATTGAATAGCCTTGTATTTTCCTTCCTATTCACGTGAGAAACTTCTCACTTTCCATCATCAAACTCACGGCTAAAAGTATTGAAGGTAATGGCTTCCATTTCATCTTCTTCTTCCTTTGTTTTTCTACTTTTCTATTTGAATTTTGTACTTGTTCTCACCTTCATAGCTTGGCTCCTCCTCAACCAGATCTGACCTGACCTCCACCACCCCCTTCCTCTAACCATCTCCCATCCTACTACCTCTCCATTTCAGGCCAAGCCAATCCAAGGTGAAGACCACCACAAAATCCACCAAAAAAAACCATCACAAACTCACTTATGGCCTTGAATTGTCATCTCCTCCTTCTACCACCATTAGCCACCTGACCTACACCCTCTGCCACATCACCCACCACCCTCTGGAAATCAGGCCATGACCATAGAGCATGAGGCCGAGCCCAATAGGAGCCAAGATGTGATGATATTTGCTTTGTTTTGTAAAGTGTTGCACCTATATCTTCATCTCCTTTAAACCCATGTAGGCCGACCACTTTGCACCCAAACCAGACCTTAATCCATGTCATAGCTGAGCTTAACCCATCCATAACTAATCCATGTGAAGTTGAGAAAAGTGCAAAGCATTTGACTTTGTTCTGGACATTGATTTCTAGTGCTGTTCAAGTGTTACATTGTTTTGTAACTTATATGTTGTATTGTTTGTTTAAATATTTGAATAAGGAAATTATCTTTGGCTCTCTCAATATCAAATCTTTGTCATGCCATCGTGCTTTTGAAGATCTTAGTTTGGGTCATTTGTATCGCAATCTCCAGCTCAAACAAGTGAGTATTTCTCACCAGACATTATGTACTTATATAAGTAGTAAATTGACACCCTGTGAATCTATAGAACTATATGATCATGTTATAACTGCTTATATTATTATCATATGATGTTCACACCTGTTATTACACCTATTATGTTATATGTTACTGTTATTTCATGCTATTCTGTTTATTTTATCTGTCCATCACACTGCAAGTTCTCTTTAAATTAGAATCACTATGGGTTGAAATGATACATACCCGAACGGACTTTAGAATAAGGGAAAATTATTATGGGCTGAAATGATAGGCCTGAACGATTTTCAACTTATTTTATTTACTTGGGACTGCGGGTTTGAAATGATAAAAGCCGAATTTTTCTTTGTAAATTACGGGTTGAAATGATATATTACCCGTATCACTTTACCTAGCGTAGAAAATTATATAAAGGCCCGTAGTTAAAATATGTTTTCTAAAAAATTTAAAATATTTTAGAAATTTAATTTTTGTAATATTTTGACTTAAAATCAAATAAAAATATAATTTTGTAAAGTATTATTTTTTTGAGAAAAATGTGTGATCCTCTACGCGTAGAGGAGAGCACACATGTGAATATATATAAATAACACGAATATAAGGAGCTGCCAACATGCCTGGAAGGTAACAAGAGCAATAATACATAAAGCTAATCTCAGTTACTCCTAAGATGATATCCTGCGGTGCCGCCACCCGTCGCACCTCAATAACAAATACCTGCTAGGCCACCACCCGATAATAAGATGATGAATGTACCGGAAAGGCTAAAGAGAAAAGCATCTACTCTTAATAGGGGCTGCTGAGTAGAGGGACCACTTTGAAGGCTCCGAGCAAGAAGGAGGAGTGCCGACCAGGAGAGTAGACATCCTGAGCAGTTACTCCATAGTGAAGGTTGCAGAATCCCATGACTAAGGGGCTATCTGCGAGAAGTTCTGATAACCAAACGCCCAAAGCCTGCATCTGAAACAAGACTTGGAATAAAAGATTTAGAAAGATACAAATATATGTATATTTATTGAGAAAATATGCATATATATATGTATCTATAATAAATGATATAAAATAAAACCAATATAAGACAAACTTTAGACAAGAACAAAGTCAAGAGCAATGCATAAGACGGATCATAATTATTAATCGTTAATCATAAGTAAGCTATTGTTTAAAGTGAGATTATCATATGAATTTGGAAAAATATTATCAATGCTATTATTAGTGCTTTGAAAGTTGTTTATATGTTTAAAGAAATTAATATTATAGCTAACTTTGTTAAGATACCGTTTGAAAAGGAAATTTTTAGCTAATTTATATTTGGGATTAGAAATCCAATTAAAACAAAATGTAGAAATTGAAAAAATCAATTTGGTGAGATGACTATTATTATTATTAAAAATTCTTTGATTTCTCTCAAACCAAATAAACCAACTAATAATAATAAAAAGAGTGTTTAGTAAAAATCTAATATTTTTATTGAATTTGAATCTATAGTTTTTCCAATAGAATCCACAGTCCGAAATTTTAGTTATTGTATTAAAGTTAAAAATTTTAAGCGTATTACTAAGAATGTAACTAAAATCCAGACAATCATAATATAAATGGTTAATGTCCTCAAGGTGCAGATTGCAAAAATAACATTTGTTATCGTTTTGAATGTTTTTTCTCTTTAAAAATTCTATTGTATTAAGTTTACCATGAAGTATTAGCCACATGTGGAATTTTGATTTAGGAGGAGCATTAGATTTCCACAAGTGTTTAAAAGAGTTATTTAAAGTTCCCGAAAAATTGATAAATCTATAAAAAGAATTTGGGGTATATTTCTTACTCTTATCCCATTCTCAAGTAATAAAATCATTATCATTATCAATGTTATAAAGATTTAATCTGGCAAAAAGCAAAGAAAGTAGCCTAAGGTTAGATCCTATTAAAATTCTGTTAAAACTGAAATTCCAAGGAGGATCATTTTCCTGAGAATAAACTTCATTAATTAAAGCATACTTAAAGTTACAAATATCGTACAAATCCTTAAATTCAAACTTAAGAGGCAAAATCGAAATCCAACAGTCATGCCAAAAAGAAGTACAATTTTCTGAGTGCACCATTGTCTTAGTTCCTAAGATAAAAATTTCAAAGTATTTTAAAATGTTTTTCCAAAAATTAGAGAATTTATGGGAAGAGGAATAATCAATTTGGTGTAAATTGATGTTATCGTTATAATAATATTTGGAAATGATCACTTTCCAAATAGCGTTATCATTTACATCTTTAAACTTCCAAAGCCATTTACTTAAAAGAGACAAATTCATGTTACGCAAGTTTATAATTCCTAAACCGCCCTCCTTTTTAGCTTTACAAATAGTTTCCCAGTTAACAAGGCATTTTATAATGTTATTAATGTTATATCCACTCCACAAGAAATCTCTTCTAATTTTATCGATTTTATCAATAACCCAATCAGGAAACAGATGCATAGACATCCAATAGATCGGTAAGGCTGATAGAACCGAGTTTATTAAAACAAGCCTGCCTGCTCTAGAGAGAAATCTCCCATTCCAGTTAGATATCTTGTTTTTAATTTTATCAATTATAATAAGTCAATCATCATGTTTGAGTTTTGTAGGTCGAATCACAAACCCTAGGTATTCAAAAGGAAAAGACATTCTTTTGCAATTTAGAGTATCAGCTACTAAGTTTTCTACTCTTTCAAAGTCATTTAAAACGAGAACTGAACTTTTTTCAAAATTAATTTTTAAACCAGATAAAAGCTCGAAACTATAAAGAATAAACTTGAGAGTAATAATGTGTCTAGGAAGATGAGATGAAAATAGTAAGGTGTCATCCGCGAATTGCAGAACCGATAAACCGTTACGCAATATGTCATTACCAACACTTCCTAGAGACCCATTATCCACTGCATTCTTAATAATTTTGGCAAAAACATCGGCGGCTAGGTTAAACAACAAGGGAGATAAGGGATCCCCTTGCCTAAGACCTCTCTTAGACTGAATTTTATTACCAAGAATACCATTTACCATAATACTAGAGTTACCAGTTTTAAGCAGAGCCACAATCCAACTAATCCATCTATGACCAAAACCTCTTGCATGAAAGATATCTACAAGAAAGTCCCAATCCACAGAATCAAAAGCTTTTTCAAAATCTAGTTTTAAAATTGCACAGGTTGTGTTGTTCTTACAACAGTAATTAATAAATTCTTGGACAACGGTCACACCATCGGTGATATTTCTCCCTTTAATAAAAGCCGACTGTGAACGATCAATTAAATCGTTCATTCTTTTACTAAGTCTATTAGCAAGGACTTTGGAAATAATTTTTACTGAACAGTTAATCAAAGAAATAGGCCTAAAGTCTTTTAAGTTGTTAGCTCCTACTTTTTTGTGCAACAAAATAACATTAGCGAAGTTAAATCTCCCTAATTGCAAGTTACCATTGTAAAATTCGTTGAAAAATTAATTAAGTCAAATTTTAAAACATCCCAAAAAGTTTTGTAAAATAATATAGGAAACCCATCAGGTCCAGGTGATTTATCACTAGGCATATAAAAAATAGCTTTCTTGATTTCTTCTTCGGAAAAAGGGTTATCTAGTTCTGATAAATCAACATTTGAGTCCAATGGATACAGATCTATCCATCTAAAATTGATTCTATGATTGATTCTGGAACCAAAAATATCCTTATAATAGTCTGTAAAAGCCTTGTTGAGGTCTCCTTGATCAACTAACTCTGTATTGTTAACAAATATAGAGTTAATTGTATTAGAGCATTTTCTACCATTAGCAATATTATGAAAAAATTTGGTATTATTATCACCTTCGTTGATCCATTGAATTCTGGATCGCTATTTCCACATCACCTCTTCTTTTTCCAAGATAGAATTTAGATCATCTTTTAGATTAGCAAGAACATTACGTTCACCTAGGTTTAGAGGTCTAGATTCTTCTATCTTGTTAATATTAAGCATTTCATTAAGAATATTAACTTTTTTAATTTTTAAATTGCCAAAAACATTTTTGTTCCAATTTTTAAGAAAAATCCTAAGGTCTCTAAGTTTAGAAACAAAAGATTTGGCAGAATTTTCCTTATTATCGAAGTTATGAAAACCCAAAGAATTCCATTTGCAAATAACTAAGTTTACAAAATTGGGTTCTAAAAGCCACATCTTTTCAAATTTAAAGTTGCTCATAATAACTCTATGATACTCGCACGAGAGGATAATTGGACAATGGTCAGAAAAGGTATACGGTAAACTTTGAAAATGATAATTATAAAGTATTATTGATTTTCTGGAAATCTAAAAGTTAAATAAATTATGGAAAAGTTAGAAAATCTAAATGTAAGTTATTTCGGAAATTTTGATTTAATTTTTAATGGAATTTAAATTAACTTTGAAAATATGATAAATTTGTGATATTTTGAATTTTAAATTAATTTAAAATGATTTGTATAACATATTAATAATTTTTGAATAAAGTTAAAATGTTAATGAGTGAATATTGAGTTGAATTTGGAAATATAACTTAAATTGGAATTTCTGAATTTGGTTTAAAAGTGAAATTTTAAGTTAAGTTAAATAAAATGGAATTAAGTTATATTTGAAATTTTAATCTTAAGTGTTAAGTTGAAATTTAATGTAATGGATTTAAATTTGAATGTTGAAATTTAATAAGCGAATTATTAATAAATATTGATTTTTGAAAGGAAACTTAACTTTATAAAATCATGAATTTAAGGAAAATTAAATGATACTTATAAATGTGAAAATGTATGATTTTATAGGTTAAAAATGATTTAAATAAAAATATAAGTGTTCGTGTAATTCTATTGAATATTTAAAGTTAATTAACAACATTTTTAATACTGTCTTTTGTTAAATTGAATTGTTTTTGAATGTAACTTTCTGTAGCATTTTCTAAATGCTGCGAAATTTGAATTTTCAATGTTTTAATAAATTTAAATGCATAAATGAACGTTGAAAAGTTTAAATTTTTGGAATTTAATAATTTAATTATTAAATGTAATAACTTCATTTTTATGATTTAAAATGAAGTAATTTGTTTTGAAATATAACTTTTGATATATTAAATTGATTTGAAATGTGGTACTGAAAGATATGATATTTTGGTATATTGAAATGATTTGAAATGTGGTTTTGAAAAGATATGGTATCTTGATATATTAAAATGATTTGAAACGAAGTTTTGAAAGATATGATATTTTGATATTAAAATGATTTGAAAAATGGATTTTTGAAAGATATGATATTTATATATATTAAAACGATTTGAAATGAAGTTTTGAAAGATATGATATATTGATAGTAAATGATTTGAAAAATGGAATTTTGAAAGATATGATACTTTGATATTAAATGATTTGAAAAATGGAGTTTTGAAAGATATGATATTTTGATATTAAAATGGTTTGAAATGAAGTTTTGAAAGATACGATATTTTGATATTAAATGATTTGAAAAATGGAGTTTTGAAAGATATGATGCTTTGATATTAAATGGTTTGAAAAATGGAGTTTTGAAAGATATGATATTTTGATATTAAAATGATTTGAAACGAAGTTTTGAAAGATATGATATTTTGATATTAAATGATTTGAAAAATGGAGTTTTGAAAGATATGATATTTATGTATATTAAAATGATTTGAAACGAAGTTTTGAAAGATATGATATTTTGATATTAAATGATTTGAAAAGAAGTTCTGAAAGATATGATATTTTGGAAATGAAGCTTTGACAGGTTATGATATTTTGATATATTAAAATGATTTGACAGGAAGTTTGAAGGGATATGATAATTTAACATATTGAAATGGTTAGAAATGACTTGATATTTATTTTGATAAATATTTGAATTGAAAGATATGGTATGATGATATATTGAAATGGTTTGGAAATGATTTAATCTTTATTTTGATAAAGATTTAGATTGAAATGATATTTTATTTTGAAGTATAAAATATTGTTTTAAAGCTGTAACTACGGGTTATAATAATGATTGGTTGTTAAAGAGACCGGGATCAGATATTGTCTTATAGCCGGCCAATACCGAAAACCACTTTAACAACTGTGTACGCGGTGGAGATTCCAGAATGAAGTAGGATGGTGGCGACATTCTCGAGGTATATTACATGGACCCAACTCCCGTGAGTTGGCATATATGACTAAAACAAGAGCTATACCGGGCTACACAAAGGGTCACACCCTTTCATCGAGCATGCTCCATCGGAAACCATTCTATTACTTTTGTGATTCGATACGTGGCGCCATTTTGATTTGGGGGTATTGTTCGAGGTGGGCGGAAGCTGCTGGCTTGCCGTCACCACCAGTCCGGGAGTGCAAACGGTGTATCCACCCTGGCATTGCCTCACGTGCCGTGTCATATCCTTATATCAAGCCCGCTACGATTTTGGTTTTAAAGATCCGACCGCGTTAAGGTTCACCATCCCCTTAACGCTATTTTCTATATGATTATACTTTACTGATTAGACACTACTGTATATAGTGTATATTACTACATAGTAAATAGTTTAACGGATCCTTAGAGGATGGGCGGTCCAAAGCATCTTCTAAGTTACTTGTACCTTTACTAAAGTTCACTTGAGTTGGTTTACATTGTATAAGTATGTATGTCCTGACTCGAGTGTTTGTATTTTTATTTACGCTCGGGTCAGCCTGAGTTATTCACAGATTTGGATTTCCATTTTCTGGAGATTGGAATCGCTGGAGATTATCTACTTGTCAAGTTTTATCTTTTGCAGTTTGTTGTTCCTTTCAGCTTTTGTATTAGTAGACTCCTATGTAGTGAGACTCCCTTTGTACTTTATTTCTTCTGTTGTATCTAATGTAACTCTGATATATTATATAACAGCTTCATGAACTACTATCTCTTTTACTTCCGCTGCATTATTATTACTCTGTGATCTGTGATTTTATTTACTGTATATTCTGAGATTTGCCAAATTTTTATTTACAATGCGGTATTTTGAGCAATTCAATTCTGGCATGGGTGTCTACCTATACACTTATAATGGATGCGAATGGTTGAAAATATCGGGCCGTTACATGTCCTATTTGAATAATTCAAAATAACAGATTGTGATAAAATTTGGAGCAAATGAAATACAATCAAAGAATCATAGACACCGAAATATCAGAATAACTCGCGGTGTAAATTAGAATAACATAGTAGTTCATGAAGCTACTATAACAAACACTCAAAACAAAATACATAATATCAGTTTGTAAAACATATACAATAGAAATCTCAAACACATAGAAGTTTATAAATACCAAAGCTGAAATAGAACAACTGAAACTGAAAGGGAATAGGTAACTAGACATGCAGAATCTCCAGCGATTCCTAGCTCCAGAAAAGATATCCAAAGCTAAGCTGTAAATACTCAAGCTGACCCGAGCGTAAAGTAAAACACAAAACACTCGTGTCAGGATTAACATTCTTATATCCACAAATCCGACTCAAGTGAAATATCAATTGAAATAGAATTAACTTAAAGGATGTTGGGATAACCATCCTCTAAGGATCTGTGGAACTATCTACAATGTAGAAATATGCACTATAACACCACGGTCATTTCAAATTAATTTATACTTCAAAACTTAAATATCACTTCATTTCAAATATATCTATTTTTCCGAAATAGTATATATATACTAACTAATTTATAAAGTAAAGTATTTGTAATTTCCTCATAACTTCACAAATCGCTTCAAAATCAACTCGATTTTTCCATTCAAATTTTATTCAATATAAATTTATCAATTTCCATTCAACTCTGTTTCTGACTAAACAAATTCAAATTTTATCGATTTCAAATACAGATTTTAACCACAAAATAAGCATTTAAATTCTAATATATTTCAAGGCTTTTAATATTCAACATTTTCAAAACTAAATTTAACAATTTCATATAAATGTTGGTCTAACTTCATTATTTTATAGCATTGGAATATTCACTTAATAAATTCAATATCGTTTAAATAATCTTGAATTGCAATTTACTATATTTTCCTTTAGTTTCTTTAATCGAGAAATATTCATTTAATTTGCTAAATCAAAATCAAGTTATATGATCATATATAAAAATTCCAAATTCAATAGTTTCAAAACGATTTAATTAAGTAAAATTATTAACTGAATACAATTTTAATAAATTCAACATTATCTTCCTTACTTATACAAATCATTGAAAAATCGATCTAAGAATTTACTACCTAACATAATATATTAATTAAATCACTTTATTTTAAAACTTATTTATTTATCAAACTTTTCTAATATTAAATAAAACCATATATATTCCCTTTCAAAACCATAGAAATCATTTTAAAATATTTATATATAGACCAACGGTGTCTGTATATAATATCCTATGGCCAAGTGATACAGATATTTATCATTTCAATCCGTAATTTAAATATATAAGGGTAGATATCATTTCGTCCCGCAATCCCAAATTCAATTCAAATGAAAATTGCTTGGGTCTATCATTTCAACCCATAACGATTTTCTCCTATTCTAAAGTCCGTTCAGGTATGTATCATTTCAACCCATAGTGAATTCTATACTAATAGGGAACTTGCAGAGTGATAACAGATAATATAGAATATAACAACAGGCATATATCATCGATAATAATATAATATAAACACATGATATGGTGTCATATCCCATAGGTGAACAGTTACAGATACTAGCGTATATAACAATTTAAATAAACAACAGTTCAAACTAGCAGCATATTTCAATTGTCATTTCAATTGAAATCGAACTTAATAAATATAAGAACATTAATCGTGAGTGATTGCTCACCTTTCGAGATTAGAGATATAGACAATGAAGTGAACTATGAAATCCAAAGCAACGCTGGATGGACAAGATTTGATGTAGAAAAAGATACGAAGGACAAGCCTGATAATGGGAAATCGAAGAGAACGATTGAATCAGTCGATGTAAATTTGAAATAAATATACATGAAATCAATATTTAGTTTAAAACCAATAAATAAAATTAATCATCACATATACATAAGATTGAAATAAATACTTGTATACTATATTACCCATATTTCAAACCAATATCCGAACTCCATCTAAAATTTAAACCTTTATAAAAGTAAGCTTTTATATATATATATATAGACACACACACACATAACATAAAAATAAACTTTCATTTAATATCATATATATTCTTTCAAAAATTGTACGGCAACGCAGGCATGAATTTATATACATTATCTTTACACATTACAAACATGCAGACTAAAAATTTAAGTGCAAACCATAAATCACACTTAAAACATATATACAATATATATATATATTTAAACAAATACATATATATTTTTAAATCAATCTTAAACTTTAAACATACACATTGAATTTAAAGCATATCTTTAACGATCACAAATTTTTATTTAAATTTAAATTAATAATTAATGTGAATTTTGGATAAATCCTGGAATTATTTTTGAATTTGAAGTACATATATGAGTAAATTTGGGTTTGACTTTAAAAAATTGAATTTTAATTTTGAATTTGTATTTAAATTTTGAATTAAAGACTTAGAAAATGGTTTGGGTAAAAAAAATATTATTCATATTTATTTATGGGTAGTTATTTTATAATTATAAAAATATATTAACATAAATTAAGTGTGATAGTTAAACTTTAAAACATAGGAATAAAAATAAGTTATGCAACAAGAAAAGAAAAAAATAAACATGAACATAAAACAAGACAGATATGTTTTGCTGTAAAATTCATATACAATGTATAAACAAATAAATAAAATAAATACATATAGTTAAGATTCAAATAAATAATAACTATAGAAATTCATTATATTACAAAGCCATAAGACAAGAAAAAAAAAGAAATATACATTCAAGTATGCAAACAAATCAAATTGATGTGAATGATAATGTGAAACATGACAGGAAAATATATATGAAAGTGTAGACTAGGAAAAAGAAAGATAGGTGTAAGCTTGCAAAGGAAGACACCCAATATATTCAAACATGGACAAACATAATAAAAAAATAAAAGAGAAGAGACAAAGTTAATTAATGCTAAAGAATATCTTAGCACACCAATTCTTTCTACCAGCCGAAATCTTGCTTAGCAAAAATTAAACAAAGAAATATCTTTGGTCTTATCTTGTACAAAATAATATTTCACCTTATACAAACAAATATGATATCAACCTGTAAGCTTCTTTTATATATCAGCCTTCTCAGTTTCGTCTATTCAAATCTGTGTACATCTGAAGTAAATAGAATCATCTCAAAGCTTAAACATAGTTCAATTCTAAACAACAGTTTAATCAATTCAAACCAGGAATTAGAAGTTCAGCAAGCAAAAAAAAATTTCAAGCCCGTTTCAAATAAAAGAGGCTCTGATCAACTTTTCAATACCACTGTGGGTAAACTTCTTAGGTCAATTATAATCAGTGTATGACTTATGATGAATGCTTGGATATCTCCTTTATTTTAACACTGTGTATATGAAATTGTTGTTGACAGTGCTGGGTCATACACCTCTTCTCTGTTTATAGTAAGGATGAAAGCAACTTTGAAACAATTCGATTCCTCCATTTCTAATCCTTTTCAAGCTTCGATGTCTAAAGCAAAGATGTATATTTAAGTAAGAACTATGATCTAAAAATAGTTTTATGAAGTAAAAATGTATACAAGATGAAAGATTGAATTTTTACAGAGGATACTTCAAAATTTGAAAATTTTGAAATTTACAAAACATTGATTCAAGTGTATAACTTGAATCCTTACTGAAAGCTATGATTTTTAAAATGAATTTAGTGATTTTTAGTAAGGTGGTTTGAGAGCAGTTTGAAGATGTTCGAATTGGGTATTTTAATCGATTACCGACGATAGGAGGCACTGGAGGTGTCGGGGTTGCTGGTGGGGGTGGTCGAGCGTATGATGATGGTAGGAAAAATGATCGGAGGTGCTCACGTTCATCGTGGAGGCAGCGGCAGGCATTTTTTTCGTCCGTAAACCTAATTTTGGAGAGGCTGGGTTTTTCGATTCGTTTGTCACCGATAGTCAAACGAGTGTTTTGTGGCTCTGGGAGGTGGTAGAGGGAACGTAGGAGATCGTGTGGCCATAATTTTGAGATGCCTGGTGGTCGAGGTTGTGAGAACGGCTGCGATCCAGGTTGGGTGGTGATGGGTCTCGCCGTTCCAGGTTTGGGTTGTGAACTCGTTTTCGAATTCGAGAAGATGGTGACGCTCTGATGGTCGGGTAATGGTGCGTGGGTAATAGTCGAGTTGCTCGAGGCAGTGGCGACGTCCAAAGATGGTCGGCGACGTTGTGCACGTACACCGTTCATTTTGGTTTCTGGTGAGATTTAGGTTGGAGCAGGGAAGTGGACTCGAGTTTCACTCGAGTGATTATTGCGTCTTGCTCAAAGCATGTAGGGGCGCGACTCAAAGCATTTTTACTTTACCTCAGGTTAATTTTGACAGGTTTCAGGTTTTTGAAAACCTGATTGAAATTTGAATTTAAAGCAAATTCAAATGAAATTTAAATTGTGAGTTAGATTTAAATAAAGCTTAAATCTAGTATGAATTTAGATTCAAATGGAACTTTGAATCTTAAAGTTTTAAAATGAAATTTGGATTTTAAACTAAAGCTTTAAATCAAAATTTTAAAACAAAGTTTAAAATCAAAGTTTAAATCAAAAAAATTAAAATATGGATTCAAGTCTTTTTGAATCCAAATCTGGAAATTTAAATTAGTTTTAAATCTGAATGTGTTTTAAAAAAGCTTAAATTAAATAGATTTTAAAAGTATATTTGTTTTCAAACAAATGTTTAACTTGATTTTGATAAAATTATTTTGTAAAGGTTTTCTTAATTTTGAGTGAAAAGTTAAATAAATTTTTTTAACTTGAATTTGCAAGATAAAATGTAATGTATTTTAAAGCTTAAATTTTAAATAAAAATTTAAGTAATTTAGTTAGAACTTTTCTTATATAGGATTATAAGTGGATATTTAAATTTGGCAAATGTTTGAATATATAATCATTTTGAATCTTAAATTCAAAATGGAATTTGAATTTAAATTTAAAGTGTAATGTTTAAAAATACACTTAAATGTTAATGAAATCATTAATAAAGAAATCAATTATCTTAGAGATAATTAAGGTAATAAAATGATTCAATTAATAAGGTAATTAAAGAATGATTTATTTAATTTATAAATAAATAAATAATTTAGATTAATTTATAATTAGAAATGATTAATAATGAATTAATCTAAGATAATTTCTTAAGAAAATAATTAAAGAAATGTGATTAGTTAATGAAGATAATTAACTAGGGATTATTAAATAATTAAATTAATGTGATTAATTTTGATAATTAATTAGATTAATTAATTAAGATAATCAATTGTAAATTGTTAATTACTTAATTAAAGTAATTAAGGGGTTAATTACTAATTGTAATTAAATTTGGATATTTTGATAAATTTAATGATAAAGATTAATTGGTGATTAATGATTTATTGGTATGAGAAGATTACTTTATGGTAAGTAATTAATGGTTTAATTTCTTAAAATAATTAATTAAGGGGTTAATTAATTATGTAATTGGTTTAGAGGTTAATTTAATTAATGTGATTAATTAAGAATAATTTATTAATTAAGAATAATAAATTAAGGCGATTGATTAATTAATTTATATCAAATGATTTGTAATTAATAAATCAGAATTGGATAATTAATTCATAAGTGATTAATTTAATTAGAAATTAAATTGAATTAATTAGGATTTAACAATTAATTAATCATGCTTATAAATGATTATTGAATGCTTGACCCTACTTACGAATAATTGTATTTTTAAATTTCCTATCAAATCTGTGATATTTTGTTCTCTGGATTGAGCTGTGTATAATTTATTCATTTATTTGTGATACATTTATTATCTGTGAATCTGTGGATGAACGATAAGTGTTATAGTTTACACCGCTTATCAACTATATTTCTGTGTTTTGATCTGTGATGAATGATGTTGCACTATTGTGTTAAACCCCTAGACCACACCATACACACACAAATATGGATTTCACGAGGAAATCGATTAAGTCACAGATTTTTGAAATGATTTTTTTTGAATAGACAATTTGAATTCAAACGATTTGGAAATGGAATCGGGTTAAATGTGAAAAGTTTTTGAAAAGGAATTTCGAAATAAAATTTATTTTGAATAACTTGATAAAATTTTGAAATTTAAATAATTTGATTTAAATTTAAATTCAAAATTTGAATCTGAATTCTATGATTTGAAACTAGGGATTTAAGATGTTATACTAGTTATATATGGGTTAAAACCTTTTTAAATGTATTGAATTGGGAAATCGAATTTAAATTCAAAGGCTTTAACTCGTGCAAATATAATTGGATTCTTTCGAAATGAAAACTGTTTGTTTTCAAATAATAAAGCTTTCACATAAGAAATGAACGTCCAATTTGTGTTAAAAAGCAATTCCAAGTTAAAATGAAAATGATTTTCCAAGTTATGGAAACTGGTTTGGAGGCTATAAGTTAAATCCTTAACTTGAAGATTGGATGAGTTAATCCTAATTGGAATGGAAATTGTTTTGAAATCTATGAATGGATCTTTGTGAAACTGGATGAACTTTGTGAAATAAATCTTTTTGGTTAAAGATTTGAAATGGTAATTTGTTTAAACCATTTGAAGAAAAGTTTTGGGTAATAATTTGTGACTTAACTGAAAACCCATATCTATAATTTTAAAATATCGCGCTCATTATTCGGTTTAGCCGGGAGAGGACCTTGTGTCATATAACCCATTTCGAATAATGATGCGTCGTTATGGATAACATTTGAAGACCGGTGGTGAAGACCGGGTATTTGTGAGAACGATAGGATAACCTATCGATTGTCTCTACAACGAGTTGCGCCGGTATAGAGATTCCCTAAGTGATGGGAAGTCCGATCGGGATTGTGAATGCCCGGATTTGCAAGGGCTTCTTCAGAAGTGCCTTCGATTCTGTTCGAACCCGGGACAGACTTGTATGGTTGTATGTCTGACACTACACTCTGAGATATAAAGCAGATTTCTTTCAAATACATATCTGTTGGTGGCGGAGAATTTATTCTCTTAGCTTAACACCCTTCTCTGAGACGTACGAGCTTAGAGGTTATGTAGTTGAAGGTTATCAACGATATACTCCCAATTTGGTAGTGTGACATGCTAAGTGCTGATGTGTGTTGATCATTTGTTGATCACTTATGATCAGAGCATGGCTTTTGTATAAAGCGTAGCTTTGTGGATGGGATTGCATCAGGACCTCACACCCCGAAAATGGTTGAAACAGGAAAGATGCGGCAAGGTTATGAGGGTCACGCCCTTTAGGGTGTGTCATTCCCTTTTGGTAATGGGTGATGGTATGGAGCCCAGATATTTACCTATGTGGTGGGCTTCAATCTCATTTTCTGTGTGGTTGTTGCTTTGTGGTTTAGAGGCGCCTCGGATAAAGGTCCTAAAGGACCGGGGGGTGGCATGCTCGAGAAGTAGTTACCTAATTACAGAGGTAACCCGGCCTTGTGTTGGCAGAGATCCGGTTAGGTTCTCGGGACGTCCCGCCTGAGGCGTACCCATGGACAGTGGGAAGTTCCTTAGCCCGACCATTTGTTGGAAATCTAAATGAAACAATACGCGCCCTGTACGGTTTTAGTTGTATAATCTGCCATGGAATGTGGCAGTAACCTGCTATTGAACATGGTAGCTATAGTAGGCATAAGTGCAAAATGCCTATGCCGGCTAAGATTTATATTATACTTTTGAAATGTTTTCCACTATGCACCTATAAAAATAATATGAAGAAATTTTCTCTTATCAAGCATGTTTGACTATCATAAGGAGAAATCTCCTCCAATTCTGCGTTTCCATGGTATGTGCGGCGAGAGGCCTTATGGTAGTTTCATTTCTTAAAAGCATTGCGAATTTATTTAAATTCTTTTGTTGATTGTTTTAAAGAATAAACTGTTTTTGTTACTCATACCAGCCCCATGACTGACTCGGTGTTTGTTGTTCCTTTCCTAAGCTCTGGGTGCCCACTATTTTCCATACGGGCAGTCTAGATTCGGGTTTTTCAAATAGTCAGGTTAGTAGATTATCTGGAGTTAGACCAATCTTTGGATGAGACTTGCTTGTCTAGGTGACACGTGATGTTGGTCCGGGCCAGCTTTGGATTGGAGCATTGGATTTGGGGATGTATCCTATTGAAGACATTATTGTTCCGCTGCTGGTGTTATCTATATTCTTTCTGTTGTGTCTTGTTTCTCTGATAGTGCTGATATGCATTGTATCATTCTGTTGTATCATATTATATTATATATTGTATATGTCATTGTATCAATGTTATATATATTAATATTCTTTTCTTCCGCTGTGTTGTACTTAATGGTGTTATAAGGTCCGCCGATGTGACGACCCTGGATTTTTGCCCTATTATTTTAATAAATATATAGATGTGGATGATAATGTTTGAAATAAAAATCAAATTCTATCAACATAAAAATAACTCTAACATATGAATATAACTTAATTATTGATAAAATACGTATAGAAATAAATATAAGTATAAAAGGCAAGTAAACCATAATGAATGTAATTTAAATATTTATAGTTAGAATATAAAATATAAACATAAATAAGTAAGCATGAATATCTTTAGCTACAAATACAAATAAAATATGCAAATACAAACATAAGTTATAAATCAATGTTTGAAAATTTGATTACAATTAGAGAAAGATAAAACTGGAAAATTATGCTAACAGATATGATCATGTATTGGTTGTACAGGACAAAAGAATAACCCGTTTATATATATATATATATATATATATATATATATATATATATATATATGAATTGTACAATGCAAAGAAGACAAAGTATACAAATCAACTACAAAATGTATTCACACATATACAAATATCTTTGTACCAAATTTAAGTGTCAGCTAACATTAATTATTTGTAAACACAATTGAAGACATGCATTTAAGAGTAGCACAACTTTGTGTCAAAGAAAATCCTTTCAGCCGAAATGAGCAAAGATCATTTCAATTTACAGTAATTTAAATAAAAATCTTGTCTGAACATAACAAGTAACTCCTGAACCAGTTAAACCTATATTGTTCAAAATTATGTCTATTTATACAACCTGTTATTTTGTTCGTTTACAAACTTAAGAAGCAAAAACTGAGACAAGGAAGAAAAGAAAATAAATATCTTTACTTTACAAACTCAAATAAATTCAACAACAAAGCAGAGGGGTCTTCTGGAATTCAAACTACAGTTTTCTTCATCAACCTTTGCTTTTGGTTTCAAAAATTATTTCGGTGAGTAAACCTACGAATTTTTAAGTTTAAAGTGGTAATTAGGTCATCAATATCCTGTGAATGCTATATCTCGTACTATGTGGGTCTGAAATGATATATGGAAGATTTAATACGTGATGATCTTCTATATTTTTAAGCTTTGAGCAAAGAAGTGAAAGAATACTAATATTCTTCAATTAAACCAATTTAAACTTAGGAAATTAAGTTGAATAAACATGTTTGAAACTGAAAATCATGGCTTAGAAGTAGGTTGGAAGTAGACAGTGTAACTTAAAACTGTAAACTCAAATTTACAGTAAACAAATTAATATGGGCGAAACTCAAATATTTTAATTTGTTAATTTGAATTCATATCTCAAATAAACATGCAAAGTTAGGATTTTTAAAATGAAAACGATGATTTTTAGATCAATATTTAAGGTGCAGTTCGAAAATGAATAAAAGAAGCATTTTTATCAGTATCTGTTGATTTAACAAATGTTAATTGATGAAGTTTATGGTGAAGCAAGCTTGGTGATTTACAAACTCAAGAAAAATGCTAAAAAAATTATTCAATGCAAGGATTTTGAGGTTGGTTCAAATGTAGGGTTTGGTTCATGTTTGTTATTATGTTCTGTAACTCGCGATTTTGCCATGGTGGAGTGATCGAGTGCTTCGCGATTCAGGGAGATGGTCGAGGAGAATATGGCGATGACGTAGACGAAGTGGTGTCGCCTCTATGGGTTGGGGTTGGCCGGACGTGGCGATTTGCTGTCAGGTGTTCGAGTTTTGGTTAAGGCGTTTTTTTTGATTTCGTCTTTTATTCGAAATGCTGGGTTACGACTTCGAGTTGGGGGTCGAATTGTGGGTTGTTGGAGGTGTCGAGGGTTGCCGGAGGGTCGGCGAACCACTGTGCACGTGCACGGTGGCATTGGTGTCTGCAGGTTTGAGTTTTGGGATCGTCTCGAGTAATTGCTCGAGGAAAGAGGGGGTTTTGCTCGAGTCGTAAAGGTAATTGCTTCGGGTTTTTTTTCTGTGCGCGTGTATATTTAAATACTACTGTTTTTACTTAAGCAGTTAAAAAAACAAAAGAAATAGGGGAAGAAAGGATCGGGTAGGAAGAAGAAGGGACAAGAGAGGGACGCAGGAATGAAGGCGCGGGTTTTACCTGAGGACGCATGTGGGTTGCTTCAGGTTTATTACCCTAATACCCTTTTTAGTTATTTTATTAAGTAAAGTTTAATTTTAATTTTTTTATTTTTTTTAAGAAAACATTGTTGACAAATGTAAAGCCAAGAATGATTTAAAGTCATTAAGAGGGATTTGATTGATAATTAATGATTAACTAAGAACTTAATTGGTAATTGGTGGGTAATTGAGTTCTATTAAGTAATAATTAAGGCTATTGATAAAAGAATTACCTGCTGATAAATAGAGTAAGTTAAACGTAGTTGTCTTAAGTTACGGGTGGGATGACAGTTAGAATGGATATAAAGATTTGAACTTGTAGAGGAATGGTTAATGCTTAAAGTAAGGTAAAATGATTACTAATTAAATGTCTTAGGTTAAGAATTATAGACTAATTAAGGATTTAGTAAATTAGTAATTGAGAATTATTAACTTTATAATAATTAATTTATAATTAGTAGTTAATGAATTAAGAGTTAATGACTAATTAAAAGTAATTAATTTGAAAATTTGTGATTAATCAATCAAGTAATTAGAGATAAATAAATTGATAATGAAGAATTAATCGATTGTAATTAAGTTATATAGATTAATAATTAAGGTTATTAATTAATAATTAAGTAATTAATTAGTAAGTAATGGAGGTGATCAATCTTGCGTATGAATGAATAGAATGAGGATAAGTGGTTTGGATTGGTTGATATCTATGATATGAATTGCTTTATGGTATGATAGATGGACAGTGATAAAGAGATGAATGAATCGTTGTATAAATGTGTTATCAGGAAAATTAAAGTTGAAAACTTGGATTACCCGATTGAAATTAATTTGTTAATTAAAAGTAATCTCTTGGTGACTAATTAAATATAAATACTTGATGAGCTTTAGTGAAGCAACTCATAATTACAGGATGTAATAAATTAAAAAGGGATTACTTAATAGACAATAATTTAACGGTAATTACTTAATAGAAGTAATTAAGGATAAATCACTTGGTGTAATTAATCAAAAAAGGTTAATAATTAAGTAAGGGGTTTATTTCTTAAGTTAGTAATTACAGAGGGGTAATTACTGTTAATGAGTAATTGGGGATGATTAATGGGTGCAATTAATTCATGGGTTTGGTTAAGTATAATTACTTAATGAAAGTAATTAGATAATGATGATAATCTTAATGTAAATAAAAGAAATAATTAATCATGGAGGATTAACTAAGGTAAATGATATTGGGATGGTGAATCAACTGGGCTGAAATTAATTAATAAGCAGGACTTAAAGTTAATTGATATAATTCAATTTTGGATTATTTAGAGATGGTGTGATTGATGATCTTGCTTATGTATGATGAGTGATTGTTTATATGCCCTGAATTGATTGATACCTCTGATATGAACTGGTTCGTGATATGATGTGTTTGAGTGGGCAATAATAATGTGATTATTTATCTATGATGAATTGCTAAGTAAAGGTGACATCTTTATTTAAAGTTGAATTGCATTTCACTTTAATAATTTGTGTTATGACAAACTGAATTTGAAGAGACCGAAGTCGGGTATTAGTTAATACCTGAAACCACTTCGATTCTTTACAAATTGATACGTGAATCAATAGGGTGTAATGGAATGATTTAAATGAAATTGGACCATATAATCAAAGTTCTGGCACTTAATTGCTTTGTGAAATAAGGGATGTCTATAGCGTCCTACGAAGTTGTAAATTGATATACATACCCCGGGTTTATATGAGTTAGATACTTTTGTATTCCATGTTAAATAGGTTTACTCACGCTGGTTTCCAGCCTGACCCGGGTGTTACTTTGGTGTAATGCTCGGGTCAGACCGAGTATTACTGATTTTCAGGTAGGGGCGTTCTGGAGCTCAGGAGGCGGGTTGGATGACAATAGCGTATAGAGTATTTCCGCTGTATATATATTATTGTTAATCTGAGACATGATAATTGTATATATTCTGTGACTGTATATATGTGAAACTCTGATGTATATTAAATGTAATCGACAGATATAGTATTCTTTGTAAACTGATATTAATTATTATTATATTTTATCCGCTGTGAATGTGAGATGTTTGGGTGTTTCTGTTCTTCTTCTTCTATCTCTTTCTTCTTTTTCATAACTATTTGGGATTTTCGACTTCGAAAATTCCGGGTCGTTACACTTGGTATCAGAGCTGAAAGGTTAAGCGAGAACCTTGGCTCTAGTGGGGATTACTCATTAAGGATAGGGTCAATAGTACCCTAGAATGGTTTGAGAGAGAGTGTGTGTGTGTGTATGAGAGAGCGTACTTGTTATTTTCTTATATAAGAATTTTAAATGATTTTATATAAGACTATATTTCGATACATAAAGCAATATTTCTTTCTAATAAATATTAGGGTAATTGGTTGTTAAATTATTGGAGTTAATTAAAGGGGTAATAGAAATACAACCAAATTAAAATTAAATAAAGGTAAGTTTGAAGTGAATTCAAACTAAAATTAAAATCTTGAATTTAAGGAGAATTTTAGAATAAGATAATAATGAATTAGTTTTCAGATACGATAATCCTGGTTATTATCATGAATGATAAATAAGATGTGTATTAATGAGTAAGCAAAGTGAAATGTTTAAAGGAAGTAAAACATTTAGGTAAAGTTTGACTTATAAATTGAAATTGAAGATATCTAAATGGTGAAATTTTAAATCTAGGTCCAGAAATTTGAAATTGTTTCAAAGTGCTAAAGGAAATAATAAATAAGTATTATTTGAATAAAAGAGACTTGTTGCAAACAATGGGTTGTTTGAAAATTTGATTTGAATTAAAAACCTAAAGTGGTTTAAAATTTAAGGATGACCTCGTGTGTGAAGGAAATAATATGTATATAGGAGGAATATACATAAAAAAAATGGTTTGAAATAAACTCTAAATGTTGAATTTTAAATTTGGAATGAGATGTGACACCCAAGATGTTAAGTCTTTCAACTTATAAAATTATTAATCTGAAGTTTAAAATTTGAATGGGAATTCAAATTGTGTAAGTTGACTGGATTAAGTAAATTGAAATTTAACTTGGGAGAAGTTAAATAAGTTTGAATGAACACTTGAATTGGAAATTTCAAGATGAAATTGGAATTTACCTTGGAAAGTTAAATGGTTAATTTGAATTGGGAATTTGTGTGATCTCAAAATGGGTTTGAGGTTTGGGAAAATGGAAAATGGATGGATGTTTTAAAATGAATTGGATGATATCATCCTATTGTTATCAAAAATCTTTAAATTGCGAATTGGATTGTTTAAATAAATGAGAAATAAAGAGTGGTAATATATCCATTATTGAGATAAAAAAGAAATCAAACTTTAATTTGAAATTAAGCATATGGAATTACTTTGAACTGTAAATATGAATAAGTAAATTTGTAAATTAAACTTGTTTAAGAACTAGTTTCAAAACTAGAAGATAAAATTTGGGTAATAAATTGAATTTTAAGATAAAATTATTTTGAACTCTTATTTAAACTTTGAAATAAGTTAAGAAAGATAATTTAAAATGGAATTTTGAGAATTGGACTAAGAATTAAATGGTTCAAAAATAAAGGTTGATTTGATTTAAAGGTTTAAATCAACATTTAAGAATTTGACTGGAGACTATATAATTCAGGATGGTTTAAATTTGAATTTTGAATTGAATTAGTTTAAATTGAATTTGATTTGAATTAATTGGAATTGTGATTGAAGATGGGTAAATATAAAATTCAAATGGAAAATTTGAATCGATTAATTAAAAATAAAATTGAAAATTGAAGAAGTTCGAGTTCAAATGGGAATTGAGATTAATTCATAGAAATTGAAATGATTTAAAATTAGGGTTAAGTCAGTTTCAAGGGAAATTGAAGTTAGAATTGGATCAATTTAAATGGAAATGGAAATTCAAATTGAATTGTTGGGAAAGTGAACAGTTTTGACTCTGGACTATTTTCAATATAAATTTATCCTTTCAAGCTATTAAATATATACAACCTTTCTTTTAAAGCCAAATTATTTATACTTGTTTTACAAATATTTTTAGAGCTATTTAACCATTTTTCAACTATTTTCTAAACTAATTACTATTTTTCAACTATATTACGAATAAATTACTATTTTACAACTATTTTGTAATTATCTAAAATTTCTTTAACTATTTAACTGTTTTCAATAATTTTACAATTAGTTAACCATTTTACAGCTATATTTCAAACTAATAATTATTTTTCAACTACTCATCTATTTTTAAATTTTCAAGCTATTTTCTAAATTGGTCGGAGTTCAAACTGTATAGATTAAATACCCAATTGAGATAAGAATTGAAGAGATAATCCACATGGGGATTAAGGCAAATGTGAATAAGTGAGTGAAAATTTAAGGGAATGTGAACGGAAAGGAAATTGATTTAGCTAATAATCAATGAAGTGAAATACGTAGGATGTACGTATATTATTCTATTCGCATAGTGATTTGATCCAGATTCGAGTACAAAATTTCGAGATAGTTATATCGATCCGAGTTAGGATTTTTCATTCGATTTTCGACGGCGAACCTGGATATGGATTGTTGATTGGTTCTGGATATTCTCTATCATAGTATAGCGATGCAAGGAGAATGACGATTTCTGATCAAGGAACCAGATCTGTGTCCGCACTAGGAAGTCGGGTGGACGATACTAGTCCAGAAGTGAAATTGTGTGATCAAATGAGCGATCAGATTGGTATAGCGTAGGTGTACATCGTACGGTTTTGAATGAAATTGATATTGGAAAGAGTAATCAAATTTGAATATTTGATTTTGAATAAGCAAAGTTATTCATCTTTGTTATGAAAATAAATCTTTCCTTGTTGAATCTATTGCTGGAAGAAAAGGGTTTTTGGAAATGTTTGAAGTATAAAAGGATTTTATACAAGTTGAAAAGATCCAAAGTTTTAAAAATTATATATAAAGGATCTTATGAGGATTTTGAAAAAAGGTTTGGGAACCTTTAGATTTAGAAAGGCTTTTGATTTTTGAGTAAAATCAATATTGGAATTTGGAAAACCTATTATGAGAATTGTTGATTTTGGGACAATCGATTTTGGGTATAAAGAGCTTTGTATAAGATCATACTCGGTGTATGATTTGAAGATACTATATATGTATAGTATAAAATGTTTTGATGATGGCCCTGGGGAAAAAGGCACTCCCTTAAAATGGACTTCTCAGGAGTGCCACCGGGTGGTGCTGCCTTGAGCCCCATGGGAGGGTTCTAAAGTTGATCCTGTGAGGAGTCCGGACAAAACTAGTTCCTGAGGATTATGAGTAGAGTATACCATAGCGAAGGTCGTGTGTGCCGTTGAGAGCCAACAGTCTGTGTTTGATTTTATATCGGTAGACTGCGACCTGTGGTATAACATAGCGAAAGTCGTGTGTGCCGCTGAGAGCCAACAGTCTACGTTTGATTTTATATCGGTAGACTGCGACCTATGTAGGAGTGGAGAAGTTTCATTTCGACAGCGAAAATCAGAGGCCGCTGAGAGCCTGCAGTTACATGGACTTTTGCTGCGATGGCAACGTAACCCTGGATGTAAATGTGATCTGTTGTGGGTTCCATGGCGTAATCGAGAGGCCGCGGAAAGCCTGCAGTTACATGGACTTTTGCTGCGACGGCAACGTAACCCTGGAATGTAACTGTGACCATTGGATGGGGGTGATGATTTCCAGAGCATTCTCACCAAAGATATATCCTCTATTTTCAAAAACTGTTTTCTATATTTTCAATAAAATTATTTTCACTGGATGTTGGAACCGGGTCGGCCAAGCACTTATAGATTTTCAGTCATACGCCAGATCAACGTATGACCGAATTTCTATGAGAACGAGGATGGACTTGTCGAAATATCGAGTTATAAAAGTATTTTATATAAAAAAAACTATTTTAGAAATATCATATAGATTTTTAAAGTAGTTTAAAGATGATCAAAGAAAAATTTGTATGATTTTAAGTATTTTAATGAATCTGACTTCGTTCCTTTTCGAGGACGAAAAGATTCAAAAGGGGGAGGAATGTGACGACCCTGGATTTTTGCCCTATTATTTTAATAAATATATATATGTGGATGATAATGTTTGAAATAAAAATCAAATTCTATCAACATAAAAATAAGTCTAACATATGAATATAACTTAATTATTGATAAAATACATATAGAAATAAATATAAGTATAAAAGGCAAGTAAACCATAATGAATGTAATTTAAATATTTATAGTTAGAATATAAAATATAAACATAAATAAGTAAGCATGAATATCTTTAGCTACAAATAAAATATGCAAATACAAACATAAGTTATAAATCAATGTTTGAAAATTTGATTACAATTAGAGAAAGATAAAACTGGAAAATTATGCTAACAGATATGATCATGTATTGGTTGTACAGGACAAAAGAATAACCCGTGTGTGTGTGTGTGTATATATATATATATATATGAATTGTACAATGCAAAGAAGACAAAGTATACAAATCAACTACAAAATGTATTCACACATATACAAATATCTTTGTACCAAATTTAAGTGTCAGCTAACATTAATTATTTGTAAACACAATTGAAGACATGCATTTAAGAGTAGCACAACTTTGTGTCAAAGAAAATCCTTTCAGCCGAAATGAGCAAAGACATTTCAATTTACAGTAATTTAAATAAAAATCTTGTCTGAACATAACAAGTAACACCTGAACTAGTTAAACCTATATTGTTCAAAATTATGTCTATTTATACAACATGTTATTTTGTTCGTTTACAAACTTAAGAAGCAAAAACTGAGACAAGGAAGAAAAGAAAATAAATATCTTTACTTTACAAACTCAAATAAATTCAACAGCAAAGCAGAGGGGTCTTCTGGAATTCAAACTACAGTTTTCTTCATCAACCTTTGCTTTCGGTTTCAACAATTATTTCGGTGAGTAAACCTACGAATTGTTAAGTTTAAAATGTTAATTAGGTCATGAATATCCTGTGAATGCTATATCTTGTACTATGTGGGTCTGAAATGATATCTGGAAGATTTAATACATGATGATCTTCTATATTTTTAAGCTTTGAGCAAAGAAGTGAAAGAATACTAATATTCTTCAATTAAACCAATTTAAACTTAGGAAATTAAGTTGAATAAACATGTTTGAAACTGAAAATCATGGCTTAGAAGTAGGTTGGAAGTAGACAGTGTAACTTAAAACTGTAAACTCAAATTTACAGTAAACAAATTAATATGGGCGAAACTCAAATATTTTAATTTGTTAATTCGAATTCATATCTCAAATAAACATGGAAAGTTAGGATTTTTAAAATGAACACGATGATTTTTAGATCAATATTTAAGGTGCAGTTCGAAAATGAATAAAAGAAGCATTTTTATCAATATCTGTTGATTTAACAAATGTTAATTGATGAAGTTTATGGTGAAGCAAGCTTGGTGATTTACAAACTCAAGAAAAATGCTAAAAAAATTATTCAATGCAAGGATTTTGAGGTTGGTTTAAATGTAGGGTTTGGTTCGTGTTTGTTATTATGTTCTGTAAACTCGTGATTTTGCCATGGTGGAGTGATCGAGTGCATCGCGATTCAGGGAGATGGTCGAGGAGAATATGGCGATGACGTAGACGAAGTGGTGTCGCCTCTATGGGTTGGGGTTGGCCGGACGTGGCGATTTGCTATCAGGTGTTCGAGTTTTGGTTCGAGCTTCAGGCGTTTTTTCGATTTCGTCTTTTATTCGAAATATTGGGTTTCGACTTCGAGTTGGGGGTCGAATTATGGGTTGTTGGAGGCGTCGAGGGTTGCCGGAGGGTCGGGGAACCACCGTGCACGTGCACGGTGGCATTGGTGTCTGTAGTTTGAGTTTTGGGATCGTCTCGAGTAATTGCTCGAGGAAAGAGGGGGTTTTGCTCGAGTCGTAAAGGTAATTGCTTCGGGTTTTTTTTCTGTGCGCGTGTATGTTAAAATACTACTGTTTTTACTTAAGCAGTTAAAAAAAATAGGGGAAGAAAGGATCAGGTAGGAAGAAGAAGGGACAAGAGAGGGGCGCAGGAATGAAGACGCGGGTTTTACCTGAGGACGCGTGTGGGTTGCTTCGGGTTTATTACCCTAATACCCTTTTTAGTTATTTTATTAAGTAAAGTTTAATTTTTATTTTTTTATCTTTTTAAGCAAACATTATTGACAAATGTAAAGCCAAGAATGATTTAAAATCATTAAGAGGGATTTGATTGATAATTAATGATTAACTAAGAACTTAATTGGTAATTAGTGGGTAATTGAGTTCTTTAAGTAATAATTAAGGCTATTAATAAAAGAATTAACTACTGATAAATAGAGTAAGTTAAACGTAGTTGTCTTAAGTTACGGGTGGGATGACAGTTAGAATGGATATAAAGATTTGAACTTGTAGAGGAATGGTTAATGCTTAAAGTAAGGTAAAATGATTACTAATTAAATGTCTTAGGTTAAGAATTATAGATTAATTAAGGATTTAGTAAATTGGTAATTGAGAATTATTAACTTTATAATAATTAATTTATAATTAGTAGTTAATGAATTAAGAGTTGATGACTGATTAATTAAATAATTAATTTGAAAATTTGTGATTAATCAATCAAGTAATTAGAGATAAATAAATTGATAATGAAGAATTAATCGATTGTAATTAAGTTATATAGATTAATAATTAAGGTTATTAATTAATAATTAAGTAATTAATTGGTAAGTAATGGAGGTGATCAATCTTGCGTATGAATGAATAGAATGAGGATAAGTGATTTGGATTGGTCGATATCTAGTATATGAATTGCTTTATGGTATGATAGATGGACAATGATAAAGAGATGAATGAATCGTTGTGTAAATGTGTTATCAGGAAAATTGAAGTTGAAAACTTGGATTACCCGATTGAAATTAATTTGTTAATTAAAAGTAATCTATTGGTGACTAATTAAATATAAATACTTGATGAGATTTAGTGAAGTAACTCATAATTACAGGATGTAATAAATTAAAAAGGGATTACTTAATAGAAAATAATTTAACGGTAATTACTTAATAGAAGTAATTAAGGATAAATCACTTGGTGTAATTAATCAAAAAAGGTTAATAATTAAGTAAGGGGTTTATTTCTTAAGTTAGTAATTACAGAGGGGTAATTACTGTTTATGAGTAATTGGGGATGATTAATGGGTGCAATTAATTCATGGGTATTGTTAAGTATAATTACTTAATGAAAGTAATTAGATAATGATGATAATTTTAATGTAAATAAAAGAAATAATTAATCATGAAGGATTAACTAAGGTAAATGATATTTGGATGGTGAATCAACTGGGCTGAAATTAATTAATAAGCAGGACTTAATGTTAATTGATTTAATTCAATTTTGGATTATTTAGAGATGGTGTGATTGATGATCTTGCTTATGTATGATAAGTGATTGTTTATATGCCCTGAATTGATTGATACCCCTGATATGAAATGGTTCGTGATATGATGTGTTTGGGTGGGCAATGATAATGTGATTATTTATCTATGATGAATTGCTGAGTAAAGGTGACATCTTTATTTAAAGTTGAATTGCATTTCACTTTAATAATTTGTGTTATGACAAACTGAATTTGAAGAGACCGGAGTCGGGTATTAGTTAATACCTGAAACCACTTCGATTCTTTACAAATTGATACGTGAATCAATAGGGTGTAATGGAATGATTTAAATGAAATTGGACCTATAATCAAAGTTCTGGCACTTAATTGCTTTGTGAAATAAGGGATGTCTATAGCATCCTACGAAGTTGTAAATTGATATACATACCCCGGGTTTATATGAGTTAGATACTTTTGTATTCCATGTTAAATAGGTTTACTCACGCTGGTTTCCAGCCTGACCCTGGTGTTACTTTGGTGTAATGCTCGGGTCAAACCGAGTATTACTGATTTTCAGGTAGGGGCGTTCTGGAGCTCAGGAGGCGGGTTGGATGACAATAGCGTATAGAGTATTTCCGCTGTATATATATTACTGTTAATCTGAGACATGATAATTTTATATATTCTGTGACTGTATATATGTGAAACTCTGATGTATATTAAATGTAATCGACAGATATAGTATTCTTTGTAAACTGATATTATTTATTATTATATTTTATCCGCTGCGAATGTGAGATGTTTGGGTGTTTCTGTTCTTCTTCTTCTATCTCTTTCTTCTTTTTCATAACTATCTGGGATTTTCGACTTTGAAAATTCCGGGTCGTTACAGGCGAACCAGATTCGACGTTTGGATCTGCGGCATTGGAATATGAGTGTCGTATTCAGTATCGATTTTTGAAGGTCGAGTCAGGATCGCTACAATTGGTATCAAAGCTGAGGGTTAAAACTATAGCTCAGGAGTATAACACATTAAGTTGCTCATTAGAGATAGGGTGAAGTAAACCCTAGAATGAGTTATCCCTAAGATATCCGTTCGAATGCCTCAGTAAATTCTCTTACTATCCACTGATAGTTAGTATGAGAGCAAAAAGAAAACGAGATAGGGGACAGGGGAGTACCGCTGCGAATGGTCAATACCCTGCAATAGCGGAAACAATCTTTCTCTATCAATTCTTTTTGATTCGATTTCAACTCTTTGAATGGCTTTGTGGCAGCTCGAGGAAGAAGCTTCGGTATGATGGTGGCCCTTACGAATCGTGTAGATTAGCTTCTATTTTGTATTCTCTTCATTAAATTTCAGTCAGCTTTTCTTTTTAACTTCAATAAATTTAAAATTCTATTTGAAATAAATTGGTAAATTAAATATAAAGTTGAATATGAAGAATTGTATCAATAAAACGATTTCGACTAAAACCAAATTCGAATTTCTATTATGATTTCTTATGAATATCAAGTCTGAAGAGGGACAAGCGGGTATATACTTTTGGCTATTCCGACTTAGGTTTAGAATCTATATCTTATGTTTGAAAATTTGTAGAAGATTGAATCCGTCTATCAATCTCTTTTGTTCAGCATCTCTTTTCAATTCTTCAATGGTTCTTGGTAGATCCAGGAAGAAGATTTGATATATTTGCATGGGACATAAACTCCAAATAGGCCAGATGTAACAACCCTGGTTTTGGAGATTACCTATAAATATTAAATTATAATGGTAGTTATAATTTAATATTGTGAACTAAAATAAAATTGGAGAAATTAAATTGTTTATTTGGAATAAACAATGAATTTTGGAATAAAATAAGAAAATAAAGTTTGAAACTATATTTTATTTGTTTCGGTTAATAATAAATGAAAAATAGTTTTTATTTGGAGAAAATGCAATAATTTTATTAATTATTGCCAATTACTTCTTTTAATAATTTTTAAAGGAAGTATTTGATTTTTAAAGGTTGTTTATTGAAATAAAAGATGGAAATTGGGTTAAAAATAAGTTTTTTTTTCTGTAAATAATGCTTTGAAATGGTTTGAAATATTTTTTTAAGTGATAAAATAAATTTTGTGGAATTTTAGGAGTTAAAAACATGATTTTATTCGTTTATTTGAGTAAATAGTGCATTTTTTTAAATAAAGGAATTTAGTAAAAAAAAAAATGTTTTAAAAATTAAAATTATCTTTTTTTTTTATGTAAACATTTTATTTAATATGTTTGTATGTTTTCATATTTTGTTTGGTTTTAAAACATGAGAGAAATGTGATTTGTTTTGTAAAATAGTGTAACTTATGCATAATTGTGTATGCACATAAATTAAAACTTGGGCTATTTGATTTTTTTTTCTTTTAGTTGTTGGGTCCAAGCCCACTTATCCTAGGTTTGAAAGGAGAAAATAGAATTTCCTGTACGTTCATTTCTACCTCATCTTCTTCTTCCTCTTTCCAGTAAATAAGAATTAGAAACCCACTCCACAAACTTCAAAATCCAAGCCAAATCTCCAAACCAAACCAAAAACTTGATGTTTTCTTTCAAATTAAAACATATTCTACAGGTAATCTACTCCAAAACTGAACTATTTCATCAAAAAAAATTAATTTGTGTAATAGGGTTGTATGTAATCTCTTTTTTTTGGGCTTGCATGTTTCTTTTTGAGTTTTTATAGGTATTTGAAGCATATTCTAGCTCCAAGCTCTCATCTTTCTGCCGAAATCCGAGACTTTGCATCAAAACAGCAAGGTGAGTTAATAAACTCACAATCTCTAGCTGAAGTAAAGCTTCAAATGCAAAGATATATGCACATAGGTTGAGAATATTGATTTTTTTTTGTTGATGTTTTTATTGAATTCTGTCCATCTTTGAAACTGAAACTAATTTGACAATAACTTCTTCATCCCTTATCCGATTTTAATAAATTTAAATGGTCCGGAAAGCTTAAATCCTATACTACAACTTTCATTTATTAACTTTTCTGTAATTTTGAGGTTATGTATGTCAAAATCGAATTTTTCTATTGTTATCCCGAGAGCAAAACCAAGATTTGCTCTGTGCACGTAGCTGAAACGAATATTGACATAACTTCCTTATTTCTTAACCGATTTTAATAATTTTAGATGTTCCGGAAAGCTTAAATCGTGTTCTACAACTTTCATGTATTAAGTTTTCTGTATTTCTGAGGTTAGGTATGTCAAAATCTAATTTTTCTATTGTTATCCCGAGAGCAAAACCAAGATTTGCTCTGTGCACGTAGCTGAAACGAATATTGACATAACTTCCTTATTTCGTAACCGATTTTAATAATTTTAGATGTTCCGGAAAGCATAAATCGTGTTCTACAACTTTCATGTATTAAGTTTTCTGTAGTTCTGAGGTTAGGTATGTCAAAATCTAATTTTTCTATTGTTATCCCGAGAGCAAAACCAAGATTTGCTCTGTGCACGTAGCTGAAACGAATTTTGACATAACTTTCTTGTTTCTTAACCGATTTTAATAATTTTAGATGTTCCGGAAAGTTTAAATCGTATTCTACAACTTTCATGTTTTGAGTATTCGGTAATTTTGATGTTAGTGTGGTAAAAAATGCAATGGTTTGTCGCTGTCCCGAGACAAAACGATAGAAGTTGTGAAATTCAAATCTCAGAATTGTTTTATCCATATCTTTTGCATTTCTTATCGGAATTCGATGATTTTTAATGTTCTGGAAAGCTTAGGATGTCGTCTACAACTTTTATGTTTTGTGTTTTCTCAAATTATGAACTTAAAAGAGGCAAACTGAACAAACAATACACAGGTCTGGGCAAAATGCCAAAGTTTATTTCTATGTATCTTGAATTGTTGCACCAGCTTTTGGTGTTTTCTTTTATGTTTTCCCGAACATGGTTTTGATGCCCATTTCAGTACATATATTGAGAGCTTTATATCATATATGCTCTAGTATTGAATCATTTATTTTCTTAAATTGTTCGAGCAAGTCTTTGATGATAAATTTTAATATAGATCTTGAGTGTTATATTATCTTATTCAAGGGATAAACCATGATTCTTTTGACTATATTTGGGTTGCTTCTACTATATAGAAGCCCGGATTTTCATGAATCCTTCATTGGGATTTTAATGATTCATTATGTGATGTTTTCATTATGATTCCGAGCACATGTGCACGTATTTTCAAACTATTTTTCCAAAAGTGCTCATATTTTATCTATTGTTCTAAGAAATATATTTTAAAAATTGATTTCATATAAAATATGATACAATTAATATTTCTAAATTATAAAGAGATTTTCAAATCGATTTCTTAAATATTTTCTGAAATTTATTTCAAAACCTGATTTAGCAAAAATATATTTTCTATATAAAGACACACGTTTTTGCACTTTTCGGACGTATGAGAAAGAGAATTAAACGATCTAGTAAAACATGTGGTATGGGACACATGAGTTTGCTTTTTCGGTTAATTCCGGACTTGTACGATCGAAACCTCTTGAGTATTGTATCTTGAGTTAATATTTAAGATTTTCAATTCCTATTATAGGAATTATCCGAGTAGCCAATATTTGGCGAGTTGAGATGTTCGAGATCTCCTATTATGAGAGTAAAAATTGTTGAGAACCACTTAAAGATGCTGTTTTACTTGCCGATGAGATGAGGCGAGTCTTGAGATGAGATTTTCCTTTTCGGAGATTATGGTTTATGAGAAACCATTATGAGATTTAATTGCATTTGCCGATGATATGAGGTAAATCTATTTATGAAGTATTCATGAAGTTAAGATGTTTATGATGATTTATGAAGTTAAGATGGTTATGATGATTTTTACTTGTCGATGAAATGAGACAAGTCACGATGGAACCATTACTCGTCGATGAGAAGAGATGAGTGTGGTATTATATTAACTCGCCGATGAGATGAGGCAGAGTGAGTTTTATGATGGTTCTGATGCTTTATGATGTTTTCTAATGTGGAACCAACTAACGATTAGTAAACCATTAGGGGAGAACGTATAGTATGGGATATACGTTCTCGCCTTTTGGGTTCCTATTCGAGAAGTTGAGACACATTCACGATGTTACTAGTGCTACAAACCGAGTACTCGATTGGAGTCATCACGATGTTCATGAGGTTATTACTCGACTCCAATCATCACGATGTTATTACTCGGGTTTTTGTGACTGGGTGTCATCAAGATGTTTCCGACTATAGTCAATCAAGATGATCACGATGTTATGATATTATGTGACCCCAAGTCATCAAGATGAATGGTACCAAATAATGGTAGTACTAGTCAAGATGTAAAGCACGTGCTGTTTTCCATGAAGTTTAGATGTTTCGTTTTCACTGTTTTGATGATGATGCTTTATTATAGCCTTATGTAAGAAAAGGGCTTATTTATATACATGGTTTTATGATGATTTCGAATATGATGTTTTGGATTCTTTTCGGGCTCTATCAAGATGGATTTGAGACATTATATATATTTATACCAATGAGATGAGGTATAAATTATGGTAATGCTTTTATGATGAGTGTTGATAATAGATTTAAGATAGATTTATATTTATACCAATGATATGAGGTATAAATGATTATGGAAATTTCTTTATAATGAGTTTAATGATGGATTTTAGATCTATTTATATTTATACCGATGAGATGAGGTATAATAATTAAGAAGTTTCTATTAGATGGGTTTTATTTATGATGGATTCTTGTAGTTTAATTATCTTATGAAGATTTACTTTATGGTCCATATCCTCACCCATTTCATTCGGTTATATATATAATTAGATAAACCATGTCTATCTAATATACATATTGTATTCCTCTATGCAATCATGATGAACCATTGATGTATCACTCTAGAGATAACTTGATGACCTATATCATTCCATTGGTAATGATGGAATGGTTTTCCCCTTATCTCTTATCATCACCTTTACTAATGATAAGTTCTAGCTAGACTGACCCGTGTGTTTTCACTCGGGTCAGACCGAGTTGTTTCAGGTATCATTTATTGGGCTTAGCTTGAAGTTGATGTTGGATATCAGCTCTTCTTTCTCTTGAGTAGTTTATTTCTTCCGCATATTCTGATGTTCTTACATTTGATTCGATGTATATGGTGTGGTCGTGTACCACCTTTATTGTATTCATATTGTATTGTACTGAACGTGTATCAGTGTATATGTATATATATGATGTTGGTTATTGTTCTGTGATGTAGTTTACATTCAGTTATTGTATTTTGTTCTGATAGATCCGTTAGCCACCTATAGTTTTGGATTAAGCATTTACTGGGTATGTCGATCCACTTGAGTTGAAAAAAAAAATTATATTGCATTTATCGACGTACTCAATGGATGTTTAAGACAAAATTATAGATGGTCGCCCTTAACCAGCCCTATTCTCCGCTTTAGTAGACGGAATTACTTGTTAATTCTTTTTGCTAAGGTGGGTCTCGGGGTGGGGCGTTACAGCTTGGTATCAGAGCTGTGGTCAGAACAAAGTAGGATAAACATAGAACAGTACGTATATCATGATACATCAAAGTACAATACGGATGAATCATTGTCTTTTTTTCGAGCTTGCTTTCAAATTGAGCCTTGATTCTTTTTTGAGTTTTGGGATTGTTGAGGTGGAATATGTATAGGAATATAGATATATTATATTCTATAGTGTTCCATAATAGAGTTTGATGTCATCTTGTCTTTTATAAAATCTTATTTAGGATTGTTCTATTCTTATTTTTATCGATACGAGTGAATTCGTATCGATGGAGCTGATTGATTTCTTTGAGCATTCTCGTTGCATTCCTTTGAGAGTTGTGAATCCTATTAAAGGGATCCACAATGATTGGCTTGTTGTGAGCATTCTGAGTTCTCTATTTGTTGTTGCTTTAGTGAGTATTTGTTTATTACTCACTATCTTGAAATGTATCTGATTTGTGATGGATTGACTTATTTGATGTTAAGTCCGGTTCTTTTGTTGTTACAGGATCCTATATTTATTTAGGCATCCTAATTTGATTAGGTTATTATTTCTATCACTTTGGAATGTTAGTGATGATTCTGAAGTTTCTGTATTCACTCTTGAGTATCGAGATGTTGATGATATATCTCGAATTCCAGTCAAGGTGACTTTGTTGAGTTTTGTGAGTCCGTTTGGATTTGACATCCAATCGGTACAATCGAGTGTTGAGGTAACCTTTTTCCTAGCACTTCGGTTATCCTTCCATGCGGATATCCACTAAGGAATGAGGCGAATTTCTAGATTGTTCAAGTTTGATGAGTTTATCATTCAGCTTCGTTTGAGTGTTTTTTTTTTCATATACTCAATCAATGTTATCCTTTAGCATTACTCCGACTGAAGTAGTGATTCGTGGATTGTTTCTTCTTCTCCTTCGAGAAGAATATCTTGCTTATCCTGTATCTTGATGATTTTTGGGAGTGGCTCGTGACATCGTAAGATTGACGAACACTCTATCTCCTTCTATTGATTTTGAGAATCGGGTATTCTGGGAATATCTCGATACATTCTCTTAATGTTCTTTGGTTTGAGTTTTGAAGCTATATAAATTTATGAGTTTTAAAGAGAAATTTGAGCTTTGAGATATTTTAAAAAAAAAAATCAAAGAATTTTTGAGAATATATTTACATGAGTAATATTTCTTTTATAAAAATAATTTGAGAGTGTTGGGTTGTCCATCGAGTAGTTAAGAGTTCTAGTCGATACGCCCGATCAACGTTATCGATAGGAATCTCCTAAATGCTATGATGAGACAATCAGACACGATGGTTTGTGTTTTAAAAATTGAGATTTTGAAAATAATGTTTGAGATTAAATATTAAATTTATTTTTGAATGCTAATTGCAGCCATTGATTTTAGAGACGAGTATCAGAGTGGCGAGGCAGTTTTGATCGTTCGATCGACTCTGCAGCCAACGAGCATATCTATTTATTAGGGATTCAGTGGCGAGGCAATGCCATTTATTTATAAATTTATTTTGAAGCAAGAGAAGAAATTTGAATTTTAACTTTGAATTTTATATTACTTACTAAGTAATATAGTAAAGAGTTTGATAAATTTTCAAATGTTGAGAATTGAGATTTAAAAGTTAAAGGATGTTGAGAAAAAAAATAAGAATGTTCTGCTTATGAAATTCTATGGTCTGCTAACTCTAAGTATTGTACTTGTGAAATCACAGGATTTGCCGAGCAAACTAGTCCTGATCCTTTCATCCTCTGTTGAGGGTGAATATCTATAATCCTATCTTTCGATTTGAATCTTGTTGTGATGAAATAGGTGTTATAGATAACTTCCATTATAGAAATTGCGTGGACGCAATTTTTTTAAGGGGAGGAGTCTGTAACAACCCTGGTTTTGGAGATTACCTATAAATATTAAATTATAATGGTAGTTATAATTTAATATTGTGAACTAAAATAAAATTGGAGAAATTAAATTGTTTATTTGGAATAAACAATGAATTTTGGAATAAAATAAGAAAATAAAGTTTGAAACTATATTTTATTTGTTTCGGTTAATAATAAATGAAAAATAGTTTTTATTTGGAGAAAATGCAATAATTTTATTAATTATTGCCAATTACTTCTTTTAATAATTTTTAAAGGAAGTATTTGATTTTTAAAGGTTGTTTATTGAAATAAAAGATGGAAATTGGGTTAAAAATATGTTTTTTTTCTGTAAATAATGCTTTGAAATGGTTTGAAATATTTTTTTAAGTGATAAAATAAATTTTGTGGAATTTTAGGAGTTAAAAACATGATTTTATTCGTTTATTTAAGTAAATAGTGCATTTTTTTAAATAAAGGAATTTAGTAAAAAAAAATGTTTTAAAAATTAAAATTATCTTTTTTTTTTATGTAAACATTTTATTTAATATGTTTGTATGTTTTCATATTTTGTTTGGTTTTAAAACATGAGAGAAATGTGATTTGTTTTGTAAAATAGTGTAACTTATGCATAATTGTGTATGCACATAAATTAAAACTTGGGCTATTTGATTTTTTTTTCTTTTAATTGTTGGGTCCAAGCCCACTTATCCTAGGTTTGAAAGGAGAAAATAGAATTTCCTGTACGTTCATTTCTACCTCATCTTCTTCTTCCTCTTTCCAGTAAATAAGAATTAGAAACCCACTCCACAAACTTCAAAATCCAAGCCAAATCTCCAAACCAAACCAAAAACTTGATGTTTTCTTTCAAATTAAAACATATTCTACAGGTAATCTACTCCAAAACTGAACTATTTCATCAAAAAAAATTAATTTGTGTAATAGGGTTGTATGTAATCTCTTTTTTTTGGGCTTGCATGTTTCTTTTTGAGTTTTTATAGGTATTTGAAGCATATTCTAGCTTCAAGCTCTCATCTTTCTGCCGAAATCCGAGACTTTGCATCAAAACAGCAAGGTGAGTTAATAAACTCACAATCTCTAGCTGAAGTAAAGCTTCAAATGCAAAGATATATGCACATAGGTTGAGAATATTGATTTTTTTTTGTTGATGTTTTTATTGAATTCTGTCCATCTTTGAAACTGAAACTAATTTGACAATAACTTCTTCATCCCTTATCCGATTTTAATAAATTTAAATGGTCCGGAAAGCTTAAATCCTATACTACAACTTTCATTTATTAACTTTTCTGTAATTTTGAGGTTATGTATGTCAAAATCGAATTTTTCTATTGTTATCCCGAGAGCAAAACCAAGATTTGCTCTGTGCACGTAGCTGAAACGAATATTGACATAACTTCCTTATTTCTTAACCGATTTTAATAATTTTAGATGTTCCGGAAAGCATAAATCGTGTTCTACAACTTTCATGTATTAAGTTTTCTGTATTTCTGAGGTTAGGTATGTCAAAATCTAATTTTTCTATTGTTATCCCGAGAGCAAAACCAAGATTTGCTCTGTGCACGTAGCTGAAACGAATATTGACATAACTTCCTTATTTCTTAACCGATTTTAATAATTTTAGATGTTCCGGAAAGCATAAATCGTGTTCTACAACTTTCATGTATTAAGTTTTCTGTAGTTCTGAGGTTAGGTATGTCAAAATCTAATTTTTCTATTGTTATCCCGAGAGCAAAACCAAGATTTGCTCTGTGCACGTAGCTGAAACGAATTTTGACATAACTTTCTTGTTTCTTAACCGATTTTAATAATTTTAGATGTTCCGGAAAGTTTAAATCGTATTATACAACTTTCATGTTTTGAGTATTCGGTAATTTTGATGTTAGTGTGGTAAAAAATGCAATGGTTTGTCGCTGTCCCGAGACAAAACGATAGAAGTTGTGAAATTCAAATCTCAGAATTGTTTTATCCATATCTTTTGCATTTCTTATCGGAATTCGATGATTTTTAATGTTCTGGAAAGCTTAGGATGTCGTCTACAACTTTTATGTTTTGTGTTTTCTCAAATTATGAACTTAAAAGAGGCAAACTGAACAAACAATACACAGGTCTGGGCAAAATGCCAAAGTTTATTTCTATGTATCTTGAATTGTTGCACCAGCTTTTGGTGTTTTCTTTTATGTTTTCCCGAACATGGTTTTGATGCCCATTTCAGTACATATATTGAGAGCTTTATATCATATATGCTCTAGTATTGAATCATTTATTTTCTTAAATTGTTCGAGCAAGTCTTTGATGATAAATTTTAATATAGATCTTGAGTGTTATATTATCTTATTCAAGGGATAAACCATGATTCTTTTGACTATATTTGGGTTGCTTCTACTATATAGAAGCCCGGATTTTCATGAATCCTTCATTGGGATTTTAATGATTCATTATGTGATGTTTTCATTATGATTCCGAGCACATGTGCACGTATTTTCAAACTATTTTTCCAAAAGTGCTCATATTTTATCTATTGTTCTAAGAAATATATTTTAAAAATTGATTTCATATAAAATATGATACAATTAATATTTCTAAATTATAAAGAGATTTTCAAATCGATTTCTTAAATATTTTCTGAAATTTATTTCAAAACCTGATTTAGCAAAAATATATTTTCTATATAAAGACACACGTTTTTGCACTTTTCGGACGTATGAGAAAGAGAATTAAACGATCTAGTAAAACATGTGGTATGGGACACATGAGTTTGCTTTTTCGGTTAATTCCGGACTTGTACGATCGAAACCTCTTGAGTATTGTATCTTGAGTTAATATTTAAGATTTTCAATTCCTATTATAGGAATTATCCGAGTAGCCAATATTTGGCGAGTTGAGATGTTTGAGATCTCCTATTATGAGAGTAAAAATTGTTGAGAACCACTTAAAGATGCTGTTTTACTTGCCGATGAGATGAGGCGAGTCTTGAGATGAGATTTTCCTTTTCGGAGATTATGGTTTATGAGAAACCATTATGAGATTTAATTGCATTTGCCGATGATATGAGGTAAATCTATTTATGAAGTATTCATGAAGTTAAGATGTTTATGATGATTTATGAAGTTAAGATGGTTATGATGATTTTTACTTGTCGATGAAATGAGACAAGTCACGATGGAACCATTACTCGTCGATGAGAAGAGATGAGTGTGGTATTATATTAACTCGCCGATGAGATGAGGCAGAGTGAGTTTTATGATGGTTCTGATGCTTTATGATGTTTTCTAATGTGGAACCAACTAACGATTAGTAAACCATTAGGGGAGAACGTATAGTATGGGATATACGTTCTCGCCTTTTGGGTTCCTATTCGAGAAGTTGAGACACATTCACGATGTTACTAGTGCTACAAACCGAGTACTCGATTGGAGTCATCACGATGTTCATGAGGTTATTACTCGACTCCAATCATCACGATGTTATTACTCGGGTTTTTGTGACTGGGTGTCATCAAGATGTTTCCGACTATAGTCAATCAAGATGATCACGATGTTATGATATTATGTGACCCCAAGTCATCAAGATGAATGGTACCAAATAATGGTAGTACTAGTCAAGATGTAAAGCACGTGCTGTTTTCCATGAAGTTTAGATGTTTCGTTTTCACTGTTTTGATGATGATGCTTTATTATAGCCTTATGTAAGAAAAGGGCTTATTTATATACATGGTTTTATGATGATTTCGAATATGATGTTTTGGATTCTTTTCGGGCTCTATCAAGATGGATTTGAGACATTATATATATTTATACCAATGAGATGAGGTATAAATTATGGTAATGCTTTTATGATGAGTGTTGATAATAGATTTAAGATAGATTTATATTTATACCAATGATATGAGGTATAAATGATTATGGAAATTTCTTTATAATGAGTTTAATGATGGATTTTAGATCTATTTATATTTATACCGATGAGATGAGGTATAATAATTAAGAAGTTTCTATTAGATGGGTTTTATTTATGATGGATTCTTGTAGTTTAATTATCTTATGAAGATTTACTTTATGGTCCATATCCTCACCCATTTCATTCGGTTATATATATAATTAGATAAACCATGTCTATCTAATATACATATTGTATTCCTCTATGCAATCATGATGAACCATTGATGTATCACTCTAGAGATAACTTGATGACCTATATCATTCCATTGGTAATGATGGAATGGTTTTCCCCTTATCTCTTATCATCACCTTTACTAATGATAAGTTCTAGCTAGACTGACCCGTGTGTTTTCACTCGGGTCAGACCGAGTTGTTTCAGGTATCATTTATTGGGCTTAGCTTGAAGTTGATGTTGGATATCAGCTCTTCTTTCTCTTGAGTAGTTTATTTCTTCCGCATATTCTGATGTTCTTACATTTGATTCGATGTATATGGTGTGGTCGTGTACCACCTTTATTGTATTCATATTGTATTGTACTGAACGTGTATCAGTGTATATGTATATATATGATGTTGGTTACTGTTCTATGATGTAGTTTACATTCAGTTATTGTATTTTGTTCTGATAGATCCGTTAGCCACCTATAGTTTTGGATTAAGCATTTACTGGGTATGTCGATCCACTTGAGTTGAAAAAAAAAATTATATTGCATTTATCGACGTACTCAATGGATGTTTAAGACAAAATTATAGATGGTCGCCCTTAACCAGCCCTATTCTCCGCTTTAGTAGACGGAATTACTTGTTAATTCTTTTTGCTAAGGTGGGTCTCGGGGTGGGGCGTTACACCAGAATTGTTTGTTTAGATGAATTGATTGCTTTGGTTGCTATGGTTGATAGGTATACTTCAGTTCTAGACAAAAAGTTTTGTAATTGTATCCATATATCTGTCCAATTTTGGGTCCAAATATATTCTATGAATGGTTAGATATCCTTCGGACTAACCAATGCCCTGCATATTTCGAAGATTTGATGACACGAGTTGTAACAACCCGCATATTTATCAATTGTATATTTATATATTTTATTTAAGTATTTTATCATTCGTCGGATTTTGGTCCGAAAAGCTACGTTTTGCAAACAGTCGAATTAGGACTCGAGACCCCTCCCATTGAGTTCAAAACGCCGTTTGCGATCTTTTTAAGTGTAAACTTGAATATGTTTGGAGTTAGTGGAATTTTGCTACTTTTTCACTTAGGGCTTTGGTTTGGGCTGAGCCCATTAACCCCACTTAACTCAGTTCCAACCCTCTCCTCTTCATTACTTCATTTCATATTCCTAACACTTTAAGCTTTAAAAATTAGAAATTACAAGCCCTAGTTTCATTGCAAATCCAAGATCTAGCTCCAAATTCTAAGAGAACCCCTTGGTAAGCATCCTCTTCATCTTCTCCAACTCATTCTCTCTTTGATTTCAGAAAATTCCTAAACCTAATTTGGGAAATGTTTCTCTTTTAAGCTTAGAATCAAGCTTCTTGAGTTGGGATTGAAGAGTGGTTGATCCTCCTTTGCTTTCAAGCTTCTTCTTCATTGATTTGGGTTCAAAGGTGAGATTTTTATCTCACATCTAAGCCTATATTTATCTTCGACTGTTAGGTATGAATTCCTAACACTTATTCATGTGCATTTGCTTTTGTTTGGATTGATTTGGTGAATATTCCAATTTTTGGTGTTTTGGGTTCAATTCTTTAAAAATCATAGCTTTGATGTTCTGATCATGTTTTGGTGATGAACCGAAGAGCATCTATGGTCGGGTAGTCGATTGGTGTAAACCCTTAGTGCCGTTGCTCGACCGTTTGCAAATTGAGGGAGTTTGCACCTCTTTTGACATAGGGTAGGAAGTGCAAGAATACAGGTTCGGCCGACCGAACCACTGGGTCGGTCGACCGACCTACTACTAAAAGTGCATAGCACTTCTCTGTCTCAGGTCCGGTCGACCAACTACAGAGCTCAGTCGACCGACCTGCTTCTCGAGGATTTTTCCAGAACAGGGTCCGGTCGACCGAGCTCTGTAGTCGGCCAACCGACCTGTTGCTGTTTTGCCTATTTCGCCTATTTTGAGTGGTTTCCAAATTTAATCGATTCGTGTTATTTCCCTATTTGTTGTTATCATTTGTTATTGACTTTGATGACTTCTTTTCTTCGGGAATTTTTGGGAATATCTATTTTTGATGGATTCGGTATCGATTTCTTTGGATTTTATTCACGTCTTCGAATGTGAATTTTAGTGATTGATGGTTCCTACAATCTTTCTTTGTGATTTGTCACTTTAAAAATATAAAGGTTTCAATACTAGTAGTAAATATCAAAACTCTTTCATCAAAACGATTTCAACACTATTTTATTACAAAGCTCGTTTCTTAAACCGTTTTCCAATCTATTAGTATATACAAACCTTTACCTCACTCGTATGAGAAATCTAATTAAACGACTTAGTAAAACAAGTGGTATGAAACGCTTGCGTTTACTTCGTCGGTTAATTCTTGGACTTGTTCGATTGAAACTCTTGTGACAATTTTCTAGTGGAGATCTACAATTTGTTCGTAAATATTTAAGTTAAGCTAGTGGTTATGGGACATGAAGCTAAGCTCATATATTTACTAGCTTACTGTAATTGACACTTCTCTGTGATCATGACGATCATTTTTATGTTTTAGACTAGCATTGTGCGATGTCTTTTTGATTTGGTTCATCGGATGTCACGCTGTACGACGTCGATGCTCCGAATTATTTGATACATTGGATGTACCGTTTGCACTACATCAATGTCTTTTGCATTTGATACATTGGATGTACCGTTTGCACTACATAAATATCTTCTCTTTTGATACATTGGATGTACCGTTTCCACTACATCAATATCTTTACTTTTGATACATTGGATGTACCGTTTGCACTACATCAATGTCTTTGCATTTGATACATTGGATGTACCGTTCGCACTACATCAATGTCTTTGCTTTTTGATACATTGGATGTACCGTTCGCACTACATCAATGTCTTTTCTTTTGATACATTGGATGTACCGTTTGCACTACATCAATGTCTTTGCTTTTGATACATTGGATGTACCGTTTGCACTACATCAATGTCTTTGCTTTTTGATACATTGGATGTACCGTTTGCACTACATCAATGTCTTTGCTTTTGATACATTGGATGTACCGTTTTCACTACATCAATGTCTTTGCTTTTGATACATTGGATGTACCATTTGCGCTACATTAATGTCTTTGCTTCTGATACATTGGATGTACTGTTTGCACTACATCAATGTCTTTGCTTTTTGATTCATTGGATGTTTCGTTTGCACTACATCAATGTCTTGGCCATCCTTTTCTTGTGATTTCTGGATTTCGTGTGTTGAATTCTGGAATTTATGTTTTACCAACTTTTACGATTGGCATTGATATATATGTCATTTATTGTGGCTTGGTGAATAAAATTAGGAGTATGTCATTCCTTTTGACCCTTGAGTAGATTTTTGTGATATTGATTAATCTCTTGTTGATTTTTTAATTACTTATATATCACAGCTTTGCATTGTGATTATTATGCGTTTAGTCATATCTCTTATTCTATATCATTTCATCTGATATTTATAGCTAGACTGATCCGTTTATTATTTTCTTCTTAAATAATACTCGGGTCAGACCGAGATGTTACAGGTGCTTCTGCTTGACTTCTCTTCTGGGGTTATCATCCTGACTTTTGGTTAACTACTTAGATTAGTAGTTTTTGTTGTATACATTTGAGATATAGACTCATAGTTGTGTACTTATTCTTTTGTATAGAACATGTTGCTATTCTTTTGTGTCACTGTGGATCTTTCAGACCACTACTCTGATGAACACTTTTATGTGTTATATATATTCATATCTATTTCCGCCTTTGTGATATGAATTATCTGTGACTGATTTGTGTTATGTTTATTTCTATATTTGTTTCCGAAGACATAATAGCCACTGTGTAGTAGCTTTGAGTTTGTGTCGGTATGTCGGATGTCCTCTTGAAAAGAAATCCAAGTTACATCTTATCTGGCATGTCGGTACTCGCACAAAGAAATTATACAGATGGTCGCTCCTCAACAGCCTTATTCTCCCTGTTAGTTGACGGCATTACATCGTAGTGTCCTTGGCTAGCATGGGTATAGAGGTGGGGCGTCACAGCTTGGTATCAGAGCCAAACATCGGAACAATATGGAATATTATAACAAGGATCATCGTCCTAAGTCCATCTTAGGAGTCGTGCTTTAGGATTTAATTCGAGTCTTCGTACCGATTCATCCTATTTTCCTTATGATTCCTTGTTTATCTATCAAGATTGCTTGATATTCAATTTGGTGAATAACCTTTTTCTTCTTCTTTCCTTCTTTCTAAAGGAAGAGAAATGGTTAGACCAGGCCGTCACAGCGCCGGTCAATCTAGTGCTACTCCCCAAGATGGAGTTTTTATGTCTGCCCAGCAGCTTCTTGATCTAGTAAAGAACGCTCAAGCAGCCGGTCCCGTTCCAGAGCCTACTCATCCTAGATCCGGTTTTGCACGCTTGTGCAGAGACTAAACCGATTTGGGTGGAAGGCCATTCAAGGGATCCGAGAGTGTTATAGAAATTCAAGCTTGGCTCAAATCGTGCGATCGTATCTTTTCTCGCATGAACCTTATTGATCTACATCGAGTCCAAGTGGCTTCTAGCATGCTCCAAGAAAGAGCGTTAGATTGGTATGAGCTCTTGACTTCGGAGATTATCGAAGCGGATCTTACTTGGGAACAATTTCGGGAACGATTCGAACTAAAGTTTGTGCCGGAGGCTGAAAAAGTAACTTTAGCACGGCGTTTTATTGACCATGTTCAAGGTGAATCTTCTGTGACAGACTATGTCGCATCTTTCGAATCTCTGTCCAAATACGGGGTTGAGTACATTAATACCCCATTGAAGAAAAATCAGCGATTTGCCTATGGCTTGAATAAGAATCTTAAGAAACCATTATTTTTGAAACTTGAGGTTTCATTTGATCAGCTTATTGATATCGCTCTTCGTCTTGAAGAGACTGATAATGAAGGTGATGTTGAAGTTGTGCGTGCCCAACAGAACTTCGACAATAACTTGAAGAGGCCTATCAAATTCACAGGCCCCAATTCTAATAAGAAGGGGAAGCAACAAATTCCGGTAGCAAAGACTCCTACCTCTAGTCGTGGACAATGCTACAATTGTGGTTCCACGGACCACTATGCAAGGGAGTGCCCGAAACCCCTCTTTTGTCGTTATTGCAAAGGTTCGGGTCATCTTTTATCTTCGTGTCCTAAGCTTCCAAGCAAGAGAGAGGGAAAGCTGCAAGCCCCTAACAACTCTTCTCTTGGTCAAGGTATTTTTCACTCAATCCTTGATGGCATTGTTTTATTTCGTGATCTTCTTATTTGAGTTCTTTTTTATATGGGTTCCATCTCACTATTTTATATCAAAAGAACTTGTTGATTCTTTTTCTTTGAAAATATTTTGGGTTTGATGACTTCTTTGAGAGTTGCGAATCCGGATGGTAGATCTGCAACACTCAATTTGCTTTCTATTGATGCCGAAACTATTTTATGTGATTTTTCTTTCCGAGCCGATATTTTTACTTAGGCTTCGGAATTGATTTTTGTAAGGATTGGCTTAATCGTTGTGAAGCCCATATCCTATTTTCCGTATGGACTATTCATCTTCGACATTTTTTATCTGTTAAGCAGATTTCTATTTTTTCTTGAGATTCCAATGTGTTGTTTCTCTTATCTAAATAGTTTGTGAAACTTTTCGGTAATTTTGAGTTTGTCTTAGGATCATCACCTAAGCAATATCTTGAGTGGTGTTAAGGTCTTTTTAGCTCAACCTTGCCACCGATTTTCATTTGGCTACGAGTTGCGGGAGTTCGCATCCGCATTCCGCACTCGTTACGATTCTTATGAATGACTAATTATATCATTCAGTTTGTCCAGCTTATTTCATCCATTTTATAAGCCGAGTATTCTATGAGTATTTCGATGAGACCATTCTTGTGTTTCTTGATTGTGGATGAAATTAGCAGTTTAAAATTTTTGCAAATCTTTTTCATAAGATTTATTTATAAGTACAATTGGATTTTGATCTTAAACGAGCAATCAAAACTTTTAAAAGATATTTTCATCATATAGAAGATGATTTTGTGATTGTATTGCCCATTGAGTGCTTTAAGAATTCTGGTCGATGCGCTTGATCAACGTTATCGATAGGAATTTCCTAACGCTTTGATGAGACAGTCAGACACGATATATTGACTTGTAAAAATGTAAATTTTTGTAGAAAGATTATTACATAAAAATAAAAATGTAATTTTGAAAGTTTTAACTTTTCGGGAAAGAGGATTATTTAAAAGAACTCTTCCTTTCGATACTCTTATTCTTGTGATTCCTGAAGGGGAACCAAGACTTTGCTATTTGTACCAATACTAGTCGTATTGGTTTGGATGCCATTCTCTTGCAGAGGAGAACGTGCTATCACTTGTGCTTCTAAATCATTATAGCTTATCGAGACTAGATATGCCACTCATGATCTAGTGCTCGCGGCTATTGTTTTTACTTTTAGAATTTGGCATCATCATTTTTGGATGAGAAATTTGTTCTCCACCTCGATCATAAATCTTTGGAATATTTATTTTCTCATAAGGAACTTCATGTTGACTCGAGTTCCTAGCATCTTATGATCTGGATATTCTTTCTATTCCCGAAGAGGAAATCGTGTTGCCAACTCACTTTGTCGTAGGCAACAAGTTGTTGATTCTTTGACGTTGTCTGAATGGAATCATCTTTTTATCAAGTTCATCGAACGTTTTGATATACTTCGTTTTATTGAGCTTTATCTCATTTTTTTATGGACTAGCGTCCGATGTTCTTTTATGGTGTTCGGTTCATCGGATGTACTGTTATTATACTACGTCGATGTTCCGTCTTATTTGGATCAATGGATGTACCATTATTATACTACATCGTTGTTCCGGTTTATCGGTTCATTGGACGTACCGTTTTTGTACTACGTTGGTATTCCGAAATTATTCGGGCTTTGGTTCATTGGGCGTACCGTTTTTGTACTACGCTGATGTCTCAAATTATTTGAGTTTCTAGTTTCTCGGGCGTACTGTTATTATACTACGTCGTTGCACCAGCTCAATTTTCTGCTATTCTTGACGTTCTCCACGTCTTTTATCTACGGAAATGCCTTAGGGATTCCGGTTTTTATTCTTGTGCCTGGTGATATTGTGGAAATTGAAGTTCACCAGATTTGATTTATGAGCAACATTTCATTCGCTTCATTACTTCGGAGGTTGAACGCCTTCGGAATAAAGATGTTCTTCTTGTGAGAGTTCAACGGTTCTCAAATCCTAAGGGTTGCTCTTGGGAATCCAGAGAATTCATCGAGCGATCCCGTTCAGGCTTACTCCTTCATGCTTCTTATGGTGAACTTCCTATTTCAAATTTTCTTTTGTGTTGATATGCTTCTGTGGTTGTTACTTTTTTTTTTCTTAAGTATTGCGAGGACGCAATTTCTTTAAGGAGAGGAGTCTGTAACAACCTGCATATTTATCAATTGTATATTTAAATATTTTATTTAAATATTTTATCGTTCGTCGGATTTTGGTCCGAAAATCTACTTTTTGCAAACAGTCAAACTAGGACTCGAGACCCCTCCCATTGAGTTCAAAACGCCGTTTGCGATCTTTTTAAGTGTAAACTTTGATATGTTTGGAGTTAGTGGAATTTTGCTACTTTTTCACTTAAGGCTTTGGTTTGGGCTGAGCCCATTAACCCCACTTAACTCAGTTCCAACCCTCTCCTCTTCATTACTTCATTTCATATTCCTAACACTTTAAGCTTTAAGCAACAATGGTGGAAGAGAGTGGAAATTAGAAATTCCAAGCCCTAGTTTCATTGCAAATCCAAGATCTAGCTCCAAATTCTAAGAGAACCCCTTGGTAAGCATCCTCTTCATCTTCTCCAACTCATTCACTCTTTGATTTCAGAAAATTCCTAAACCTAATTTGGGAAATGTTTCTCTTTTAAGCTTAGAATCAAGCTTCTTGAGTTGGGATTGAAGAGTGGTTGATCCTCCTTTGATTTCAAGCTTCTTCTTCATTGATTTGGGTTCAAAGGTGAGATTTTTATCTTACATCTAAGCCTATATTTATCTTCGACTGTTAGGTATGAATTCCTAACACTTATTCATGTGCATTTGCTTTTGGTTTGGATTGATTTGGTGAATATTCAAATTTTTGATGTTTTGGGTTCAATTCTTTAAAAATCATAGCTTTAAAGTTTTGATCATGTTTTGGTGATGAGCCAAAGAGCTTCTATGGCCGGGTAGTCGATTTGCGTAAACCCTTAGTGCCGTTGCTCGACCGTTTGCAAATTGAGGGAGTTTGCACCACTTTTGACATAGGGTAGGAAGTGCAAGAATACAGGTTCGGCCGACCGAACCACTGGGCCGGTCGACCGACCTGCTAATAAAAGTGCATAGCACTTCTCTGTCTCAGGTCCGGTCGACCAACTACAGAGCTCAGTCGACCGACCTGCTTCCCGAGGATTTTTCCAGAACATGGTCCGGTCGACCGAGCTCTGTAGCCTGCCGACCGACCTGTTACTGTTTTGCCTATTTCGCCTATTTTGCGTGGTTCCAAATTTAATCGATTTGTGTTATTTCTCTACTTGTTGTTATCATTTGTTATTGACTTTGATGACTTCTTTTCTTCGGGAATTTTTGGGAATATCTATTTTTGATGGATTCGGTATCGATTTCTTTGGATTTTATTCACGTCTTCGAATGTGAATTTTAGTGATTGATGGTTCCTACAATCTTTCTTTGTGATTTGTCACTTTAAAAATATAAAGGTTTCAATACTAGTAGTAAATATCAAAACTCTTTCATCAAAACGATTTCAACACTATTTTATTACAAAGCTCGTTTCTTAAACCGTTTTCCAATTTATTAGTATATACAAACCTTTACCTCACTCGTAAGAGAAATCTAATTAAACGACTTAGTAAAACAAGTGGTATGAAACGCTTGCGTTTACTTCGTTGGTTAATTCTTGGACTTGTTCGATTGAAACTCTTGTGACAATTTTCTAGTGGAGATCTACAATTTGTTCGTAAATATTTAAGTTAAGCTAGTGGTTATGGGACATGAAGCTAAGCTCATATATTTACTAGCTTACTGTAATTGACACTTCTCTGTGATCATGAGGATCATTTTTATGTTTTAGACTAGTTGTGCGATGTCTTTTTGATTTGGTTCATCGGATGTCACGCTGTACGACGTCGATGCTCCGAATTATTTGATACATTGGATGTGCCGTTTGCACTACATCAATGTCTTTGCATTTGATACATTGGATGTACCGTTTACACTACATCAATTTCTTTGCTTTTGATACATTGGATGTACAGTTTGCACTACATCAATGTCTTTGCATTTGATACATTGGATGTACCGTTTGCACCACATCAATGTCTTTGCTTTTTGATACATTGGATGTACCGTTTGCACTACATCAATGTCTTTGCTTTTGATACATTGGATGTACCGTTTGCACTACATCAACGTCTTTGCTTTTGATACATTGGATGTACCGTTTGCACTACATCAATGTCTTTGCTTTTTGATACATTGGATGTACCGTTTGCACTACATCAATGTCTTTGCTTTTGATACATTGGATGTACCGTTTGCACTACATCAATGTCTTTGCTTTTGATACATTGGATGTACCGTTTGCACTACATCAATGTCTTTGCTTCTGATACATTGGCTGTATCGTTTGCACTACATCAATGTCTTTGCTTTTGGATTCATTGGATGTACCGTTTGCACTACATCAATGTCTTGGCCATCCTTTTCTTGTGATTTCTGGATTTCGTGTGTTGAATTCTGGAATTTATGTTTCACCAGCTTTTACGATTGGCATTGATATATATGTCATTTATTGTGGCTTGGTGAATAAAATTAGGAGTATGTCATTCCTTTTGACCCTTGAGTAGATTTTTGTGATATTGATTAATCTCTTGTTGATTTTTCAATTACTTATATATCACAGCTTTGCATTGTGATTATTATGCGTTTAGTCATATCTCTTATTCTATATCATTTCATCTGATATTTATAGCTAGACTGATCAGTTTATTATTTTCTTCTTAAATAATACTCGGGTCAGACCGAGATGTTACAGGTGCTTCTGCTTGACTTCTCTTCTGGGGTTATCATCCTGACTTTTGGTTAACTACTTAGATTAGTAGTTTTTGTTGTATACATTTGAGATATAGACTCATAGTTGTGTACTTATTCTTTCGTATAGCAAATGTTGCTATTCTTTTATGTCACTGTGGATCTTTCAGACCACTACTTTGATGAACACTTTTATGTGTTATATATATTCATATCTATTTCCGCCTTTGTGATATGAATTATCTATGACTGTTTTGTGTTATGTTTATTTCTATATTTGTTTCCGAAGACATAATAGCCATTGTGTAGTAGCTTTGAGTTTGTGTCGGTATGTCGGATGTCCTCTTGAAAAGAAATGCAAGTTACATCTTATCTGGCATGTCGGTACTCGCACAAAGCAATTATACAGATGGTCGCTCCTCAACAGCCTTATTCTCCGTGCTAGTTGACGCATTACACCGTGGTGTCCTTGGCTAGCATGGGTATAGAGGTGGGGCGTCACACGAGTATCCTGTGTCGTATTAAATGAATTTTTTCTCATATTGTTGATATTCTGATTTGGTGAGACAAATGCAGAATAGATATCCAGTTTGACCCAGAAAATTGTTTCTCTGTCTTTGTTTATCTATCTTTGTTATTTTCGTGCCTGCAAATTTCGAGAACGAAATTTCTTTAAAGGCGGAATCTGTATGATCCCAAATTTTTATTTAAATTAATAATTAATGTAAATTTTGGATAAATTCTGGAATTATTTTGAATTTGAAGTATATATATGAGTAAATTTGGGTTTGACTTTAAAAAATTGAATTTTAATATTGAATTTGTATTTAAAATTTGAATTAAAGACATAGAAAATGGTTTGGATAGAAAAATATTGTTTATATTTATTTATGGGTAGTTAGTTTTATAATTATAAAAATATATTAATATAAATTAAATGTGATAGTTAAACTTTAAAACATAGGAATAAAAATAAGTTATGCAACAAGAAAAGAAAAAATAAACATGAGCATAAAACAAGACAGATATGTTTTGCTGTAAAATTCATATACAATGTATAAACAAATAAATAAAATAAATACATATAGTTAAGATTCAAATAACGTAATAACTATAGGAATTCATTATATTACAAAGGCATAAGACAAGAAAAAAAAGAAATATACATTCAAGTATGCAAACAAATCAAATTGATGTGAATGATAATGTGAAACATGACAGGAAAATATATATGAAAGTGTAGACTAGGAAAAAGAAAGATAGGTGTAAGCTTGCAAAGGAAGACACCCAATATATTCAAACATGAACAAACATAAGAAAAAAATAAAAGAGAAGAGACAAAGTTAATTAATGCTAAAGAATATCTTAGCACACCAATTCTTTCTACCAGCCGGAAACTTGCTTAGCAAAAATTAAACAAAGAAATATCTTTGGTCTTATCTTGTACAAAATAATATTTCACCTTATACAAACAAATATGATGTCAACCTGTAAGCTTCTTTTATATATCAGCCTTCTGAGTTTCGTCTATTCAAATCTGTGTACATCTGAAGTAAATAGCATCATCTCAAAGCTTAAACATAGTTCAATTCTAAAGAACAGTTTAATCAATTCAAACCAAGAATTAGAAGTTCAGCAAGCAAAAAAAAATTTCAAGCCCGTTTCAAATAAAAGAGGCTCTGATCAACTTTTCAATACCACTGTGGGTAAACTTCTTAGGTTAATTATAATCAGTGTATGACTTATGATGAATGCTTGGATATCTTCTTTATTTTAACACTGTGTATATGAAATTGTTGTTGTGACGCCCCACCTCTATACCCACGCTAGCCAAGAACACTCCGGAGTAGTGCTGTCAACTAGCACGGAGAATAAGGCTGTTGAGGAGCGACCATCCATGTAATTGCTTATCACACGGTGGCTATAAATAATCTTCGGAAACAAACATAGAAATAATCATATCACAAATCAGTCACAGATATCCATATCACAAAGGCGGAAGAAGATATGAATATATAACTAACACATGAAAGTGTACATCAGAGTAGTGGTCAGTAAGATCCACGATAATACAAAAGAATAGCAACACGTGCTATACAAAAGAATACAACTATGAGTCTATATCTCAAGTGTATACAACAAAAACTGCTAATCTAAACAGTTAGCCAAAAGTCAGAGTGATGAATCCCTGGGAAGAAGTCAAGCAGAAGCACCTGTAACATCTCGGTCTGACCCGAGTATTATTTAAGAAAATAATAAACGGATCAGTCTAGCTATAAATATCAGATGACATGATATAACATAAAAGATATGGCATAAACATAAATATCCATAACGACATACCACTATAAGTATGTAAATAATGATCAACAGAAGATCAATCAATAAGAGATAATCAATATCACAAGAATCTTCTCAAAGATTCGAAGAGGGCATCATACCCTAAACTTGTACTCATAACAAGTCAATGACATAAATTCCAGAAATCAACACGAGAAATCCAGAAATCATAAAAAGGGAAAGAGGCCTATCACATGACGGTCCGAAGACCATGGGGAGCTACCCCACATGTGTGAGTGGAATCACACAGATTGAGGTCAAGACTAACCAAAAAGCAGAAAGGTATGTGTGAATGGAATCACACAAGTGGTGTCTAGTCTAACCTTGCAATGAAAGAGACATCGCGCAATTGCTAGTCTAATTCATAAAGCGATCATCAAGATCAACGAGAAGTGTCAATTACACTAAGCTAGTAAATATAGAAGTTTAGCTTCATGTCCCATAACCACTTGCTTAACTTAAATATTTACGAACAAACTGTAAATCTTCACTAATAAAATTGTCACAAGAGGTTCAATCGAACAAGTCCAAGAATTAACCGACGAAGTGAACGCAAGCGTTTCATACCACTTGTTTTACTAAGTCGTTTAATTAGATTTCTCATCCGAGTGAGGTAAAGGCTTGTATATACTAATAGATTGGAAAACGGTTTAAGAAAAGAGCTTTGTTATTAAAAATAGAGTTGAAATTGTTTGTTAAAAGAGTTTTGATATTTACTACTAGTATTGAAACCTTTGTATTATAAAGTGACAAAACACATAAGCAAGTGTAGAAACAATCAGTCACAAAGATCGCATACGGAGATGCGAATAAAATCCAAGGAAATCAGCTCAATGTTTTTCAGATAAGATCCCCTACGGAGGGGGGGTCCAGGGGGGGTGGCAACCCCCCAAGGTGGGGGTGCGGGGGCAACGCCACCGCTTACGGGGTTCGACCTGCCCGGTCAGGTCGCGGGGGTCCAGGGGGCAGCGCCCCCGGCGGGGTGCGGGGCAGCGCCCCGACCAAAACGGTACGACCTAGTGAAGACAAAATGAGGTCTAACGACCTAACGACTCAAGGGTCATACGACCTAACGGCTGCGACCTAGGGGTCTAAGGGGTCAAGCGACTTAGTGGTTGCGACCTAGAGGTGTTCGCGACCTAACGATGACTCACGACCCAACATGGCCGACTTAACAGAGTCGAGCGACCTAAGGTAAATGGTCCAACGACCTAACTCGAACGACTTATCTGGAGCTTAGGTCGGAGACGACCTACGAGATAAACCAGGCCGACTTAGTGGACGAGCGACCTAAGGTAAATGGTCCAACGACCTAACTCGAACGACTTATCTGGAGCTTAGGTCGGAGACGACCTACGAGATAAACCAGGCCGACTTAGTGGACGAGCGACCTAAGGTAAATGGTCCAACGACCTAACTCGAACGACTTATCTGGAGCTTAGGTCGGAGACGACCTACGAGATAAACCAGGGCGAGCGACTTAACGTTTGCCTAGAGATTATAGGTCGGAAACGACCTAAGACTTAAAGCTTAACTCGCGAGCGACCTACGGCTTAAGGCCAAACTCGTGAGCGACCTACGACTTAAGGCTTAACTCATGAGCGACCTAATTCCGAAGTGCCAATTCTTCCAGAACGACCTAAAGTTAACTCGTGAACGACTCACGACCCATGGACGAACGACTTAACTCCGAACGACCTAAAAATGGCCAGAACGACCTAAGTGCAGAAAATTCACCAAAATGCTAAAAATTGGAGTTTTTCGCCAATCCAATCCAAACCAAATGCAAATGTGCATGCAAAAGTGATAGGGAATCATTCCCAACAGTCCAATATAGTTATAGACTAGATTTGTGAGACAAAAATCTCACCTTTGCACTAAAGTTTATGAAGATGAAGCTTGAAAGCAAGGAGAAGCAATCCAAAGCTTGAATCCAATATCTTCTACTTGAATTTGGAGTTGAATGTTGGATTTGCAATTGAATTTGTGCTTGGAGTTTTAATTTCCCATTCCCTCCACCATTAATGCCAAAGCTTGATTAGTTAGGAAATTTATGAAGAGTGAGGAGAAGAGGGTTGGAACTTGGGCTTAATAGGCTAAACTAACCCAAAGTCCAAAGCGGGAAAAGTTAGTGAAATTTCACTAACTCCAAACCTATCGATGTTTATACTTAAAAAGTTGTAAACGACATTTCGAACTCAATGGAAGTGGTCTCGAGTCCTAATTTGACCGTTTGCAAAAAGTAGCTTTTCGGACCAAAATCTGATTAACGAGTTAATATTTAAATAAAATATTTAAATACAAACTCGATAAATATGCGGGTTGTTACAGTTGTTGACAGTGCTGGGTTATACACCTCTTCTCTGTTTATAGTAAGGATGAAAGCAACTTTGAAACAATTCGATTCCTCCATTTCTAATCCTTTTCAAGCTTCGATGTCTAAAGCAAAGATGTATATTTAAGTAAGAACTATGATCTAAAAATAGTTTTATGAAGTAAAAATGTATACAAGAGGAAAGATTGAATTTTTAAAGAGGATACTTCAAAATTTGAAAATTTTGAATTTTACAAAACATTGATTCAAGTGTATAACTTGAATCCTTGCTGAAAGCATGACAACCCGGTATTTTAGCAGTATTATTTTAATAGATATTTAATCTAATTTAAGTAAAAAGTAAACTTATCATTTTAAAATGAATATGACTTTTGGAATAATTGCCATTTATTTGTATGGATTTGTATTTTTAAAAGAGAACTGATTTGAAATTTTAAAATAAAATATCTCAATAATATTTATAATAAAATTTGTCCTATATAATTGAATTAAAATACTTTGTCTTGTTAACATGTGATAAATAAATATATAGATGTGGATGATAATGTTTGAAATAAAAATCAAATTCTATCAACATAAAAGTAAGTCTAACATTTGAATATAACTTAATTATTGATAAAGTACATACATAAATAAATATAAGAATAAAATGTAAGTAAACCAAATGAATGTAATTTAAATATTTATATTTAGAATATAAAATATAAACATAAATAAGTAAGCATGAATATCTTTAGCTAAAAAATAAAATAAATACAAATACAAATAAATATTAGTATAAGTAAACCTTATGAACAAGAAACAAAGAAACAAATTAAATATATTAACATATATTACTGCATAATATATGCATATGTACAATTCAAAGAAGATAAACTATTTCCATAACATGTACATACACATGAACAACGCAAGATGAAGACAAATTATTTACCTTACTGAATAATATATGCATAACCAATGCAAAAGAAGGAAAGCTACTCACATATTCAAAATATCTTTATACATAAGTACAAAGACCAGCAAATATATTAATTATATGTAAACAAATATGAAGACATGCATTTATTTAGCATGACATTTTGTCAATTCAAGTAGCAAGAAAATCTTTTAGCCTCCATATACAAGTTTTGTCTGGTCAAAGCAAGTTCAGACCTGTACTAGATGCCACTTTTTGTTCAAAGTTATATCTATATATCCATCATACTATTCTTGCTCGTTCATAACTTAGTTAAACTGAGATAAGAAAAATAAACATTCTCTTTACAAAACTTAAACAACATATCAACGAAATAAACAGGAAGATCAAAAGGGTTTAAGCAAACAGCTTTTCAAACTACAGAAAGTATGCTCTGTTCAAATTTTTTGACAGGTGAGTATATCCACATTTTTTTATGCTAGTTAAGATGCATAATCTCGTGTAGTATTGTGTGAATAAGGCTTGTTTGGATAAATTCTTATGTTGATAAAGATATGTGCATACTTGTTTTTCTAAATATACAGATAAGCCTCTGTTAACTACAGATTCAAGCTTAAAACCCACGAAAATCAAATTTCTCTTTGTATACTTAGTTTCATGTGATGATCCTTAAAGGAATGATGTTTGTAATCACTTAAGAATATTTTTAAAAATATTTTTGTGTGTCAATAGCAAACAGTTAGCTAGAAATTTGAAATTACAGTAGGATTTTCATACATATCAAAATCTCGACCCTAACAAAGTGTTGTTTCAGGAATATAATTTGTTTTGTCATCAAAAACTAGGAATATTAAAAGTGAAGTCATGAATTTTAGACTTGTAAATCAAAAGAAATTGTAAGTTGACTATGTATTGGGATTTCGTCGTTCTCTGGTGATCGGAGAATTTAGGGGTCGTGAGTTTTAGGGTGAAGCAAGTTTAGAGTCTTGTGATCTCGGCAAAAACTGTTCGTGATTTTTCTGGTGATCAAAATTTCTTGGCAAAGCAAAACTAGGGTTTGAAGTTCATTGTGGAATGACGAGGTATTTGGGTCTCGTGTGTCATCATAGGGTAATCAGGGATGATCGCGAGCATAGGAATCTGTTCGTGGATGTGTGAAGCTGGCCTGGAAGGAGTGTCGTGGTTTCCGGTCGAAGGGATCGACGTCGGCGAGTATTTTGGTTGTTCGATTTTTATTTTTCCTGTTGGTCGTTATTGCTCGATTTTGGATGCGTTGAAATTTCGAGCTCTTGTGTTGTCAGGATGGATGGCGGTGATGTTCCCGATAAGATGAGGGGTGTAACGCTGGTCGGTGATGGCCAGAATGTTCGTGCACGTGTACGAAGTTTTGGTGTGTCAGCGTTGTATATGAGGAATAGGATGTGTTGCTTCAGGGATTGGTCTCGGGGGAGAGGAAGGAGAAGTGAGTAGATTTTGTGTTGAACGTTGTGGGCTTCGGTCCATTTAATTTATTACTGTTTTCGTGATTAAGGTTGGTTCATTTAACCTTAATTTCAAAGGAAAACTGATTTGCTTTAAGAAATCAAGTTTAAACAGTTTTAAGGATTTATTTCCTTATATAATAGTGTTATTAATTTTGGTTTAGGAAATTGTATAATGGGTTTTACTTAAATAAGATATATAAACTTAATTAAAGTATGAAATTAAGAAGTTAATTTTAAAGGATAAAATGCTTTGAATTTATAGGTTAATAAAGATTAAGTGATTAGTAGAGACAAATAGGTCATCTTAAGTTAATCAAGGACCTTGGTAATTAAGAATTAATTAATTAAGGAATTAAAAATTAATAAATTAATTATTGATTAAAGGCTAATAAATTAATAATTAAGGATTATAATTAATTCATTTGAGAGGAATTAAAGTGTAATTGGTGACAAATGATTAGATGAATTTAAAGGTAAATTTTATTTGGGGTAAACTAGTTTAAGTACGGATTAAATGACTAATTAATTCCTGATTTGAGGTTAATTGACTAAGGAAAATTAACAAATAGAAGGATTACTTGATGAAGGTAATTTAAGGAAAATTACTTTATGGAAGTAATTAAGAATTCACTTCTTAAGTGTAATTACTTAAAAGATGGATTGGTTAAGGAAGTTATTTGGGGGTAGTTAATTAATGAGTGTGATTAATTAAAGGGATAATTAATCAATGTAAATGATTTTGGAAAAAAATCAATTGGAATAAGTAATTATGAACAAATGTAATAAATGGAGTGTAATTCCTTAGCGAAGTAATTAATGGATATTACAGGATGTAATAAAATTAATAATAAATTTCTTAAGGGGAAGTATTAAAGGGTATTTGCTAGGGTAAGCAATTGCAAAAAGGTAATTACTGTTTATGAGTAATTGGGGCTGATTAATGGATGAAATTAATTAAGTTTAATTGATTAATTTAGGAATACATTCATGAAGTTGGTTAAGTATAATTATGGAATAGAAGTAATTAGATAATGATGATAATCTTAATGTAGTTAAAGAATAATTACTCACGGAGGATTGATTAAGATTAATGAATATGGGATGGATAATCAATGGGGTTGAAATTAATTAATAAGCAGGACTTAAAGGTAATTAATTTAATTCAATTATGGTTAATTAGATTTATTCGCGATGATGTGATTAGGTTATCTTTCTTATGTATGATTAAGTGATTGTTTAAATGCCCTGAATTGATTGATACCCCTGATGTGAAATGATATACGATATGGTGTAGTTGGGTGGGCAATGATAATATGGTTGTCTGTCAATGATGAATTACTGAGTAAAAAGGGTGACATCTTTTATTTAAAGTTGAACAGCATATCACTTGAATAATTTGTGTTATGATGGGCTGAATTCGAAGACACCGGAGTCGGGTATTAGTTAATACCCGAAACCACTTCGATTCTTTATAAATTGATACGTGAAATCAATAGGATGTAATGGAATGATTTAAATGAATTGGACCATATAATCTAAGTCCTGACAGTTAATTACTTTATAAGTGATATCTATAGCAGCTTATGAAGTTATAAAATTGATACGTAGCCCGGGTTTATATAAATTGTATGGATTTGTATTCCATGTCAGTAGGGTTTACTCATGCTGGTTTCCAGACTGACCCGGGTGTTACTTTGGTGTAATGCTCGGGTCAGACCGAGTATTACAGATTTTCAGGTAGGTACGTTCTGGAGCTCAGGAGGCGAGTTAGATGGCAAGAGAGTATGGAGTATTTCTGCTGTATATTATTATTGTTAATCTGAGACATGATAATTGTATGTATTCAGTGACTGTATATATATTTGAAACTCTGATATATATTAAATGTAATCGATAGACATAGTATTCTTTTGTAAACTGTTATTATTTATTATTATATTTTGTCCGCTGCGAATGTGAGTTGTTGATGTTTCTATTCTTCTTCTTCTATCTCCTTCTTCTTTTTCATAACTATCTGGAATTTTCGGGTTCGAATATTTCAGGTCGTTACATTTGGTATCAGAGCAGAAAGGTTAAGCGAGAACCTTGGATCTGGTGGGGTTTACTCATTTAATAGAGTCTGTAGTGCTCTAGAATGAGTCGAGAATATATATATATATATATATATATATATATGTATGTATGTATGTATGTATGAGCGCGTACTTGTTATTTTCTTATATAAAATTTTTAAATGATTTTATATAAAATATATTTTGATATATATAAAGCAATATTTCCTTCCAATAAATATTAAGGTGATTGGTTGTTAATTATTAAAATTAAAATTAAGAAGTAATATAATACAACCAAACTGAAGTCTAGAATTGGAATTAAATTAAGTAGAAACAAAAATATAACCAAATTAAAATTTAATGGATTGAAAATGAAATTCTAATTCTGGTCCTAGAATTCGGAAATTTTGTTTCAAAGTAATGAAAAATAATAAATAAGTATTATTTGGATAACTGGGACTTGTTGAAAACAATGGGTTGTTTGAAGTTTGATTTGGATTTTAAACCAAGGGTGGTTTAAAATTTTAAAACATGGCTGGGAGGGCCAAGAAATAAATATGTATATATGTATGGATATACATGATATTAAAGATAATTTGAAGTAAACTCTAAGATGTTGAGTTTTGATTTTTCCCTGAAATGTGATGTAAAAACCCAAAGTGATATAAGTTTTGAACTTATAAGAGGGCAAGAATTTTGTAGTTGAAGCGGGAATTCACATTGAGTAAGGTTGATTGGATTAAGTAAATTGGAATTTAGCTTTGGGAAAGTTAAATAAGTGAAGAAAAAGCAACCTGAATTGAAACTTCAAGATGAAATTGGAATTTAACTGAGAAAGTTAAATGGTTGATTTGAACTGGGAATTTGTGTGATCTCAAAACGGGTTTGAGATTTAAAATTTGAAAATAGATGGACGTTTTAAAATAAATTGGATGATATCATCCTATTGTTAATAAAAATCTTTAAATTGAGAATGGTAGTGTATAAATAAAATAAATTTGAATAATTAAGTTTGTAAAATTTACTTGTTTAAGAACTGGCTTCAAACTGGAAGATAAAAATTGAATAATAAATTAAAAATTTTAAAATAAAATTGTATTGAATTCTTATTTGAACCTTGAAATACATAAATAAAAATAATTTAAAATGGAATTTTGAGAATTGGACTCAGAAATTAAATTGATTAAAAACTTTAAATAAAAGTTAAATTGGTTTAAAAGGTTAAACCAACCTTTGAGAATTTAACTCGAATTTATATAATTTGAGATAGTTTGAATTCAAGATTGAAATTGAATTAGTTCAAAATTAAATTTGGTTTGAATTAATTGATTGGTGATCGAAGATGTATAAGTTTAAAAATTTTAATGGGAAATTAAATTGGATTATATTGAAATGATTTGAATTTGAAGTGGGTTCAATCGATAATAATTCAAATTGATTGGAATAATATGAAATTATAATTAAAGTTGAACATGATTAAAATCAAATGGAATTTGATTTAAATTGGGAAGGGAATCAAGGTTGATTCAACTTGAAATGGGATTAAATAAATTTCAATGGAAATTGGAATTATTCAAATTGGAATTGGATCAATTTAAAAGAAGTGTAAATTTACATTGAAGTGTTGGGGTAGTGAACAGTTTGACTCTTGACTATTTTAAATAAATTGTTTTAATACAAACTTATTTTCTAAGCTATTAAATATATACAACTTTTTTTTAAAAGCTAACTTATTATATATTTGTTTTACCATTATTTTTGGAGCTATTTAAACATTTTTCAATTGTTTCCTAAACTAATTACTATTTTTCAACTATTTCACAAACTAATTTCTATTTTATAACTATTTTGCAATTATTGAAAATTTGTGAAACTATTTAACTATTTTTCGACTATTTTACAATTAGTTAACTATTTTATAGCTAAATTGCAAACTAATAACTATTTTTCAACTACGTATCTATTTTTAAAATTTTCAAGCTATTTTCTAAATATAACAAGTCGGAGCTCAAACTGTTATGGATTTAATACCCAACTGAGATAAGAATTGAAGTGAATGAAAATTCAAGTGAATGAGAATAGAAATGTGATTGATTTGGCCAATAATCAATGAAGTTAAATACGTAGGATGTACGTATATTATTCTATTCACATTGTGATTTGATCCAGATTCGAGCACAGAATTTCGAGATAGTATATCAATACGAGTTGGGATTTTTCACTCGATTTTCGACGCCGAACCTGGATATGGATTGTTGATTGATTCTGGATATTCTCTATCATAGTTATGGGCTATGCAAGGAGAATGACGGTTTCTAATCAAAAAACCAGATCTGAGTCCGCACTAGGAAGTCGGGTGGATGATAATAGTTCGGAAGTGAAATTGTGTGATCGAGTGAGCGATCAGATTGATATAGCGTACGGATGTTATGTGTACATCGTACGGATTTGAATGGAATTGATATTTGAAAGAGTAATCAAATTTGAATATTTTATTTTGAATAAACAAAGTTATATATCTTTGTTATATAAGATAAATCTTTCCTTCTTAAATTTATTGCTAGAAGAAAAGGATTTGTTGAAGTATAAAAGGAGTTTTATACGAGTTTGAAAGGATCCAAAGTTTTTAAAATTTTATATATCTGAATATATCTATAAAGGATCTTATGAGGATTTTGAAAAAGGTTTTGGTAACCTTTGCATTTGGAAAGGCTTTTGATTTTTGCGTAAAATCAATATTTAATTTGGAAAGCCTAGTTTGAGAATTATCGATTTTGGGATAATCGATTTTGGGATAATCGATTTTGTGTAAAGGAGCTTTGTATGATATCATACTAGGCGTATTATTCGAAAGATACTATGTGTGTATAGTATAAAATATTTTGATGATGGCTCTGGGGAAAAAGGCGCTCCCTTGAAATGAACTTCTCAGGAGTGCCACCGGGTGGTGCTGCCTTAAGCCCCAAGGGGGGGTTCTAAAGTTGATCCTGTGAGGAGTCCGGACAAAACTAGATCCTGAGGATTATTGGGTAGCGGAAGTCGAGGGCGCTGATGCCTACAGGGGCATTCGGGTTATGCTGTGACGACAGTGTAACTCGATGTCACTGCGATCTACTGTGGGGACCATAGCGAAATCATGTGGAGGATGAGTGCCAACAGTCTACACTTGATTTTGCTGGGAAGGCAACGCAACATTGGCAGACTGCGATCTATGGTCAAGTGGAGTGGAGAAGTTCCATTTTTGGCAGCGAAATTCGATGGCGCTGATGCCTACAGTTATATGGGTTTTTGCTATGATAGCTACGTAACCCCGGTTGTAGCTGCGATCTGTCGTGGGTTCCATGGTGTAATCGAGAGGCGCGGAGGCCTACAGTTATCTATGGATTTTGTTGGGATGGCAACGTAATCATCCGGTTAACTGCGACCACGGATGGGGGTGATGATTTCCAGAGCATTCTCACCAAAGATATTTCCTCTATTTTCAAAAAAAAATTTCTATATTTTCAATAAAATTATTTTCCCAAGTGTCTACACAAGAAGTTGAAACGGGTCTGCCAAGCGCTTATAGATTTTCAGTCGTACGCCTGATCAACGTATGACCGAATTTCTATGAGAGCGAGGGTGGACTTGTCAAAACATCTAGTTATAAAAGTATTTTTATAAAAATTATTTTAGAAATATTATATAGATTTTTAAAGTAGTAAATATAAAAAAATGATCAAAGAAAATTTATATGATTTTAAACATTTAAATGAATCTGCCTTCGTTCCTTTTCGAGGACGAAAAGATTCAAAGTGGGAAGGAGTGTGACGACCCGGTATTTTAGCAGTATTATTTTAATAGATATTTAATCTAATTTAAGTAAAAAGTAAACTTATCATTTTAAAATGAATATGACTTTTGGAATAATTGCCATTTATTTGTATGGATTTGTGTTTTTAAAAGGGAATTGATTTGAAATTTTAAAATAAAATATCTCAATAATATTTATAATAAAATTTGTCCTATATAATTGAATTAAAATACTTTGTCTTGTTAACATGTGATAAATAAATATATAGATGTGGATGATAATGTTTGAAATAAAAATCAAATTCTATCAACATAAAAGTAAGTCTAACATTTGAATATAACTTAATTATTGATAAAGTACATATAGAAATAAATATAAGAATAAAATGTAAGTAAACCAAATGAATGTAATTTAAATATTGATATTTAGAATATAAAATATAAACATAAATAAGTAAGCATGAATATCTTTGGCTAAAAAAATAAAATAAATACAAATACAAATAAATATTAGTATAAGTAAACCTTATGAACAATGCAAAGAAACAAAGAAACAAATTAAATATATTAACATATATTACTGCATAATATATGCATATGAACAATTTAAAAAAGATAAACTATTTCCATAACATGTACATACACATGAACAATGCAAGATGAAGACGAATTATTTACCTTACTGAATAATATATGCATAACCATTGCAAAAGAAGGAAAGCTACTCACATATTCAAAATATCTTTATACATAAGTACAAAGACCGGCAAATATTAATTATATGTAAACAAATATGAAAACATGCACTTATTTAGCATGACATTTTGTCAATTCAAGTTGCAAGAAAATCTTTCAGCCTCCATATACAAGTTTTGTCTAGTCAAAGCGAGTTCAGACCTATACTAGAAGCCACCTTTTTGTTCAAAGTTATATCTATATATCCATCATACTATTCTTGCTCGTTCATAACTTAGTTAAACTGAGATAAGAAAAATAAACATTCTCTTTACAAAACTTAAACAACATATCAACTAAATAAACAGGAAGATCTAAAGGGTTTAAGCAAACAGCTTTTCAAACTACAGAAAGTATGCTCTGTTCAAATTTGTTGACAGGTGAGTATATCCACATTTTTTTATGCTAGTTCTGATGCATAATCTCATGTTGTATTGTGTGAATAAGGCTTGTTTGGATAAATTCTTATGTTGATAAAGATATGTGCATACTTTTTTTTATAAATATACAGATAAGCCTCTGTTAACTGCAGATTCAAGCTTAAAACCCATGAAAATCAAATTTCTCTTGTATACTTAGTTTCATGTGATGATCCTTAAAGGAATGATGTTTGTAATCACTTAAGAATATTTTTAAAAATATTTTTGTGTGTTAATAACAAACAGTTAGCTAGAAATTTGAAATTACAGTAGGATTTTCATACATATCAAAATCTCGACCCTAACAAAGTGTTGTTTCAGGAATATAATTTGTTTTGTCATCAAAAACTAGGAATTTTAAAAGTGAAGTCATGAATTTTAGACTTGTAAATCAAAAGAAATTGTAAGTTGACCGTGTATTGGGATTTCGTCGTTCTCTGGTGATCGGAGAAATTAGGGGTCGCGATTTTTAGGGTGAAGCAAGTTTAGAGTCTTGTGATCTCGACAAAAACTGTTCGTGATTTTTCTGGTGATCGAAATTTCTTGGCAAAGCAAAACTAGGGTTTGAAGTTCATTGTGGAACGACGAGGTATTTGGGTCTCGTGTGTCATCATGGGGTAATCGGAGATGATCGCGAGCATAGGGATTTATTCGTGGATGTGTGAAGCTGGCCTGGAAGGAGTGTCGTGGTTTCCGGTCGAGGGGATCGACGTCGGCGAGTATTTTGATTGTTCGAGTTTTTTTCCTGTTGGTCGTTATTGCTCGATTTTGGATGCGTTGAAATTTCGAGCTCCTGTGTTGTCAGGATAGATGGCTATCATGTTGTCGATGAGATGAGGGGCGTAACGCTGGTCGGCGATGGCCAGAATGTTCGTGCACGTGTACGAAGTTTTGGTGTGTCAGCGTTGTATATGAGGAATGTGATGTGTTGCTTCAAGGATTGGTCTCGATAGACATAGTATTCTTTTGTAAACTGTTATTATTTATTATTATATTTTGTCTGCTGCGAATGTGAGTTGTTGATGTTTCTGTTCTTCTTCTTCTATCTCTTTCTTCTTTTTCATAACTATCTGGAATTTTCAGGTTCGAAAATTTCGGGTCGTTACATAAAGCTATGATTTTTAAAATGAATTTGGTGATTTTTAGTAAGGTGGTTTGAGAGCAGTTTGAAGATGTTCGAATTGGGTATTTTAATCGATTGCCGGCCGTAGGAGGCGCTGGAGGTGTCGGGGTTGCTGGTGGGAGTGGTCGAGCCTATGACGATGGTAGGAAAAATGATCGGAGGTGCTCACGTTCACCGTGGAGGCAGCGGTAGGCATTTATTTCATTTGTAAACCTAATTTTGGAGAGGCTGGGTTTTTCGATTTGTTCGTCACCGATAGTCAATCGAGTGTTTTGTGGCTCTGGGAGGTGGTAGAGGGGACGTAGGAGATCGTGTAGCCATAATTTCGAGATTGCTGTTAGTCGAGGTTGTGAGAACAGTGGAGTTCCAGGTTGGGTGGTGATGGGTCTCGCTGTTCCAGGTTTGGGTTGTGAACTTGTTTTCGAATTCGAGAAGATGGTGACGCTCTGATGGTCGGGGAATGGTGTGTGGTGTTTCCCAAGGAATTGGCCGGGCAACTTAGTACTCGGCCTCCTCTATCGTTCGGTCCAAGATTGAGCGTTCGGCATAAGATATCATTCGGCCAAAGCGATCGTCCGGACAAAAAACTTGCTCGTCCTTTAAGTGGTTCGGCACTATAACGCTCGGCATACCCACTGCTCGGCCCAACTGGTTCGTCCGGCATCTCTTTGCAAATGTCATTCAGAAGTGTTCGGCCAAAGGCCTCGTTCGGCCAAAGGCCTCGCTCGGCCAAGGGCCTTGTTCGGCCAAACGCATCGTTCGGCCAAAGCCTCATTCGGTCAAGATTGCGTTCGAACATCAAGCGCCTCGTTCGGCACCCAGGCCGTTCGGCATTATACCGTTCGGTTTCAAGGAGCGACCGGTATCCATGAAGACTCGGAATTCTCATTCGGCCTCCCGAGGCGTTCAGCAATCAAGGATGTTTCGGCAGTCAAGGACCGTTCGACATTCTCCCGAGCACGCTTGGTCCGATCACTGCTCGGCCTACTGTTCCGCCACAACAAACGTGTCGTTCGGCATAAAGAGAATGGATCGGTACTCGACTGTTCGGCCTGCTCGCTTCAGCGTACATGGCTTGTCCTATATTGGACCAAGTTATTCAGCTACCAGGCCCACCAGGGAAGTCCAACCCACCTTTGTCTATAAATAGAGGGGCAGGGGCACAGGAAAGGGGAGATTTGGGAGAACACTAGGGAGACTCTGCCATTCTCAAGACTCATTCCAGACTTATTTCTTTTACTTTGCAATTGTATTCTAGTAACAAAAAACGGATTGTATCTGGAATCACCCATCAAGGAAGTCAATGGAAATCAACTTCAAAGTGGATGTAGGCAGTTACGTCGAACCACTATAAATTTGGTGTTCTTGTTCTCTGCATTCATATATACACTCTATTCTCTGTTTTAATTTACTTTCTTCATTAATCTCTCTACAAAATCTTTCTAAGGGTGTTAGTGACCAATTTTGGTGCTAACATTTTGGTGCTTTCACTGAGAATTTGAATTCTCGGGTTATTAGGATCTATTTTGCAGCTACTGGATTGCATAAATCCCCCGAAGGAGATCCATAATCATCTATAAGGCATCTGTTGATTCTACTTAAAGTTACAACCAACAACTCTACCATGGGAAGACCACGAACTAGATCAGCCTCTCAAAATGCAGATGCCCACGAAACCGCTAGTGTGCAACAACTAGGAACTAGCAATCAACAAGCGATTCGGGGTGCAGGGCCCTCCCACCAAAACTAAGCAGAAGTTGTTTCCCGAGAAGAATTCAATGACCTGATAAAAGAACTTAAGGGAAGTAGAAAGCAACTTGCTGAGCAAATGCAAGCCAATGCTGACCTCATGACTCAGCTTACTCAGCAGCAGCATTAGAATGCTGGAGGAAGCCCTGTCCCTTACTCCGAAGATGATAGCTCGACTTCTGCTAATGAACCTCCTAGGCGTAGACGCCGTAAGGATGAAGATGCACGTGTAGGTGCTACTGATCGATCTACTAGAGACCAAGACCCAAATCGGACGGGATATCAACCCGCGCGGTCCCGTGGAATGGAACCCAAACCCCCCATCTTCCATACAAACTCGGATTTGACGGGTATGGTCAGGCAGTTGGTGAAAGAAAACCAAGGTCTAACTAATGAAGATTGGGGAGTGTCTAAGAGTCATACTCCCTTTACGGATACCATTCTACAGGCCGAATACCCAAGAAAGTTCAGCATGCCCGCCATTCCCACCTACGAAGGGAAGACTGACCCCAGGTAGCATGTGATGAGGTACGGATGGATAATGGATTCTGCAAGAGCTAATGACGCAACCAAGTGTACGTGTTTCCCAATCACCTTGTCCGAAATTGCCACCATGTGGTTCACTCGACTCCTGCCACGATTTATATCCAGCTTCGATGAATTAGCAATGAAATGCGTAGAACAGTTCAGGATACACACCACTCGTCCAAAGGACGTGATGTCCTTATCAAGTGTAACTCAAACTCCAGAAGAGTCATTGAAAGCATACCTGCAAAGGTTTCATGTTGCTGCTACCGAGGTGAGCAATCCTAACGACCACACGATTTTGATGGAAGTAATGCGTGGAGTGGATCCGTATTCTAAGTTTGGAGATTGGTTGGCGGGCAAGCCCCAGCTATGCTGGAATGTTTTATTCGAAAGCTCATCAATTTATAAGAAGGGAGGAAGCTCGGTGGACAAGGTGAGGCAAGGCATTAGGGCCCGTTCAAGAGTCTGTGAAAAGTAACGCTATCGTGAAGCAAACCGGAAATAACCCTGGAAAAACTCAAGTTGACATCCAGAACAAGCCCGGGCAGTCTAAAGGATCCGGAGGTGGAAACCCCGGAAAGAAAAAAGAGACAGGGAAATGGAAATACACCCCGTTGAACGCATCTCTTGAGAACATCTATCTATCAACTTGCAACACTTTCTAGTATAGAAAGCCACGTCCAAAGGAATCGACAGAAGAACAGAAGCGGACCGGGAAGTATTGCCGTTTTCACGAGACTTATGGGCACAACACAGAGGAGTGCAGACACCTCCATGACGCCATAGAAAAACTAATTAGACAAAAGAAGCTACAGGAATTTGTCAAAGACCCACAGGATGCCAGGCAAGAAACATCATACCCTGGACGCGGGCCAGCCCCACACCAACCGGAACAACCTACTCGGACTGTGGGTAGATTGGTTATTAACACGATTACTGGCGGACCTCACCCTGTAGACAAGAACTGGCAGGAGATGGAGCGATATGCTCACTCCTTAAGACATGAGGTGTACGAGTGTTGTTCGAATGTGGAAGATGGGACTCCTACAAAGCAACAGCGCACGATGAATGACGATATCGTATTCAGGAACAGAGATGCGGATAAGGCAGAGGCTCCTACCATTGACCCAATGGTCATATCTGTGACCATCGGGCCTGCATTCGTAAAGAGAATTCTAATCGATTGCGGAAGTTCCGTTAACATCATCTTCCGGAAGGTATACGACCAAATGAAGCTGGAGACCAAGGATTTGAAACCATCCAAGGCCAGAATCCATGGCTTTAATGGCGCAGCAACTGATGTAATGGGATATGTGGAGTTACCAGTTGAAGTGGGACAAGGTGAACGCAGAAGGGTGCGAATCCTACCGTTCATAGTACTGGACGTTGATTCGCCGTACAATGTATTCCTGGGCCGTCCAGCCCTGGCGGAATTTAGGGCAGCTTTGGCCCCTTGGTGTTTGATGTTAAAATTTACAACAGACAGGGGGGTCGGAGTGGTACACGACGACCAAGCAACCGGCCGTGCATGTTATGTAGCTGAGCTCAGGGAGGCACGGCGTAAGGAGAAAGGAAAGGTTGCGGACAGCCCTGTCCGCATCCAAGGTTCTGACGATTGACAACTAGCGCCCGAGCCCTGGCTCGGGCGGCATTCTCGGATCCATAGAGACATAGATCTGAGAGACAACGATGGGGAACCCTGGGAAACAAATGCGGCACCGGCTGAACTAACCATCGACATCTCAGTTAGACGCAGCGACCCATCACGAGTTCTTAAAATAGGATCACAGCTCGACCCCATGGCAGCTGAGAATCTTACTGACTTCCTCCGAGCGAACCTTGATGTTTTTGCTTGGACGCATTCTGATATGTGTGGGATTTCTCCTGCAATCGCGAGTCATATGTTGAACATTGACCCGAGACATGTTCCTTTGAAACAAAAAAAGAGAGGCATGGACCCGGAGAGGTCCGCGGCTCTCAAAGAGGAGGTGGACAAACTCAAAACCAATGGGTTCGTCCGCGACACCCTCTACCCTGAATGGGTATCTAACCCGGTGTTAGTAAAGAAAGGGAATGGAAAATGGAGGACTTGTGTTGATTACTCCGACTTAAACAAGGCATGCCCGAAGGATAGTTTCCCACTGCCAAGGATTGACCAACATGTCGACTCAACTGTCGGACATGAGTTACTATCATTTATGGACGCGTACTCTTGTTACAATCAAATTCCGATGCACATCCCGGACCAAGAACACACCAACTTTGTCACAAACGTGGGAGTGTATTGCTATGTAGTAATGCCATTCGGATTGAAGAACGCGGGAGCGACTTATCAACGTCTAGTGAATCGAATGTTCAAAGACCAGATTGGTAAAAACATGGAAGTCTATGTGGATGACATGCTAGTGAAGTCACGGCCGTCGAACGACCACATCCGAGATCTAACGGAGATGTTTGACATACTCAGGCATTATGGAATAAAGATCAATCCGTTGAAGTGTTCATTTGGCGTAGCATTAGGAAAGTTTCTAGGAATCATTGTGAATGCCCGGGGAATCGAGGCTAACCCAAAGAAGATCTAGGCTATCCGAGATATACAAGTACCCAGAACCATAAAGCAGGTGCAAAGCCTGAATGGAAAAGTGGCTGCACTATGTCGATTCATATCCAGGGCTACAGACAAGTGTATCCCCTTCTTCGACATTATAAAGAAAGGAAAGAGAAACTTTGAATGGACATCCGATTGCGAGGAAGCATTCCGGGCTCTGGTAAGGCACTTGGAAAGTCCCCCCGTATTGTCCAAGCCGATAGACCACGAAACGTTGTATGTGTACTTGGTGGTATCTCAGCACGCTATCAGTACAGCCTTAGTCCGCAAGGAAGACCGGATTCAGAAGCCGGTTTACTATGTCAGTAAGCGCTTGACAGGGGCGGAAAGAAATTATCCAAAGATTGAAAAATTAGCCTATTGCTTGATGATCGCATCACGCAAGCTTCTCCCCTACTTTCAGGCACAATCAATCGGTGTCTACACTGACCAGCCCTTGCGACAAGTACTCCAACGACCGGAAACTTCCGAAGGGATGCTGAAATGGAATATTGAGTTAAGTCAGTTTGATATTACTATTTGCCGCGAAGGGCAGTACAAGGACTAGCACTAGCCGACTTCATTGTTGAATTCACTGTGCTAGATGAACCGAGTAATCATAGAACCATACCCCCCGTTCGATGGAAGATGTACACCGATGGGGCATCTAACGACCGTTGCTCGGGGGAAGGTATAATCCTCGTAACTCCTGAAGACCGATCAATCTGCTACGCTTTGAAGTTCGAGTTTAAAGCAACAAATAATGTAGCCGAATATGAAGCATTGATTCCTGGCTTGAGACTTGTTATCGAACTGGGAATGAAGTCACTCGAAATCTTATGTGACTTGCAGCTGGTAGTATATCAGGTGTGGGGAGACTATCAAGCGAAGGGACAGAGACTCGCTTCTTACCTTGCTCGGGTTCAAGAGCTACTGGTGCGTTTGGAATACTACGACATCTCACACGTCCCACGCGAACGAAACAGAGAAGCCAATTCGTTGGCAAAATTTGCGAGCACTGGCGATGCATAGCAAATGGGATTGTTCCCTGTTGAGACCCTCCATGCTCCGAGTATAGACGCAATGGAGATAGATTTCATGTTAGAAACCGAACTTGAGAAGGAATCGTGGTTGACCCCAATCAAGCAGTACCTGCTACTAGGGGATTTGCCTGAAAAGAGAAGCGAAAGACGCCAAGTTCTCCGTAAAGCTTCACGTTATGTAATACAGGTTGGGATAATGTATCGGAGGGGATTCTCGACCCCGTTACTCCGGTGCGTAGCCCATGATGAGATAAAACGGGTATTAAAGGAAGTCCATGAAGGAGAGTGCTGCGACCATACTGGGGGGAAGACATTAGCAAAGAAGATCCTCCGCTATGGATACTATTGGCCAACCGTGAATCGGGACGCTGCAGACTATGTGAGAAAGTGTGACAAATGCCAGATGTACGCAAAAATTCCAAGAGCACCACCAACGGAACTCACACAAATGGTTAGTCCATGGCCATTTGCAATGTGGGGGATTGACCTAATCGGCTCTTTACCCATAGCCAAAGGAGGCGCGAAATATGCAATAGTAGCGGTCGATTACTTCACCAAGTGGGCAGAGGCGGAACCTTTGGCCACGATCATAACTAAGAAAGTCATTAATTTCGTTGTACGAAATATCATATGTCGTTTTGGCCTTCTACGAACCATTATAACAGACAATGGAACTCAATTCGAAAGCAAGGAGTTCAAAGAATTTTGTCAGATGTATGGCATCGAGAAAAGGTTTGCAGCAATCGCTCACCCGAAGGCGAATGGACAGGTAGAAGCCGTAAACGAAATAATCAAGTCCATATTGAAAAAGCGTTTGGAAAAGGCTTGAGGCAAGTGGGTAGATGAGCTCCCGACGGCGCTTTGGCCCTATAGAACTACCCACAAGACCGCGACTGGCCACACTCCATTCGCATTGGCATATGGCACAGAAGCTGTCATACCCGTGGAACTTGAAGTTCCATCTCATCGGGTAACTCACTATGACCCTGCGCCGAACCGGGATCTCTTATTGGAATCATTGGACTTTATTGATGAAAAACGCGAAGAAGCCGATTTGAGAGCGGCCTCATACAGACATCGGGTCGACGGATATTATAACGAAAAAGTCCAACCGAGAATCTTTGACGTGGGAGACCTCGTTTTGAAACGAGTTTTTCCAACCCCATCTCATATGAACCCCGCATGGGAAGGTCCGTATGTCATCGAACAGAGGCTTGGAGAAGGAACTTTCAAGCTAGCGACCGTCGATGGAGCGACACTCCCCCGAGCATGGAACAGCGAGCACTTGCAACGTTATTACACTTAGTCTATTTCCTTCATGCCGTAGTTGCATTTATTTCCAGTACGTTTTCATTTCTAGTTCTTGGCATGTAATAAGACAATTTAGCTTGCTCTCATTAATAAAGGCTTGAAGCCATTTTTTTATGAATGATTAATGTTTCTGCGTAAGATAGTCTTGTGGCGAGCAATTAAAATTATATTATTATGGCTGGCATACGAATGCAATAAATGAATAAAAATCACCAAGTCCCTGGAGTGTGGACTGGAGTACTCTAAGTCCCCGGAGCGTGGACTCGAGTATAAAAGAATAAAAATCTCCAAGTCCCTGGAGTGCAGACTGGAGTACTCTAAGTCCCCGGAGCGTGGACTCGAGTATAAACGAATAAAAATCTCCAAGTCCCCCGAGTGTTGACTGGAGTGCTCTAAGTCCCCGGAGCGCGGACTCGAGTATAAACGAGTAAAAATATCCAAGTCCCCGGAGTGCGGACTGGAGTACTCTAAGTCCCCGCAGCGTGGACTCGGGCATAAACGAATAAAAATCTCCAGGTCCCCGGAGTGCGGACTGGAGTACTCTAAGTCCCCGGAGCGGGGACTCGGGTATAAATGAATAAAAATCTCCAAGTCCCCGGAGTGCGGACTGGAGTACTCTAAGTCCCCGGAGCGGGGACTCGGGTATAAACGAATAAAAATCTCCAAGTCCCCGGAGTGCGGACTGGAGTACTCTAAGTCCCCGGAGAGGGGACTCGAGTATAAACGAATAAAAATCTCCAAGTCCCCGGAGTGCGGACTGGAGTACTCTAAGTCCCCGGAGCGCGGGCTCGAGTATAAACGGGTAAAATTCTCCCAAGTCCCCGGAGTGCGGACTGGAGTACTCTACGTCCCCGGAGCGCGGACTCGAGTATAAACGAATAAAAAATCTCCAAGTCTCCGGAGTGCGGACTGGAGTACTCTAAGTCCCCGGAGCGCGACTCGAGTGTAAACGAGTAAAAATCTCCAAGTCCCTATAGTGCAGACTGGAGTACTCTAAATCCCCGGAGCGCGGACTCGAGTATAATCGGTAAAAATTCTCCAAGTCCCTAGAATGCGGACTGTAATATTCAAAGTTCCCATTGTGCAGATTAAAAAATAAATCTAAGTGCTTGAAGCATGGGAGAAAAACAAATAACTCTCAGAGAATCAACGAGCCATGTGAAGACAAACGAAGAAGTCTATGATACGCACAACAGCATGGATTCGAATCATGATCACAAGGAAAACTGAATAACAAGAATCTTTTGAAAAGACAGAAAAGGAAATTAAACTCTATTCAGCAAAGGTCTTCTGCTACAAGTACTCCAAAATTCGGAGTCAACAGTCTATCTACAAAAATTACAAAAAAACCATTACACGACTTAAATTGACTCTCGTTGAACGAGGACAGTAGTCATTTCTTGTGCTTCTTCAACTTCTTCCCGGATGACTCTTCCCCAGAGCGTTTACCCTTGGAACCTTTCCTTGATGAAGGAGTAACAACTGAAGAAGTAGGGGGAACGTCCGAGGGCTTGGACCTGCCAGGAAGGATGACCTTTAATGGCTTGTTCAAGGGATCGTCCAGGTCCACCTCACGCGGCTCAACCTTGACCTTTGCTGTATCTCTTTTCTCTTTTTCGAGCCGCTCCTTCATGCTCAATTCAGATGTATGCTCATAGGCGCCTTTGACTTCTATTTCATAACTCCCAGAGGGGGAATCAGACTTGCCTTCGTCAAGCGCCCCGATCACTTGAGCATCTAGCCTAGGAACCTCACCAGCATGAGCACCCCCACCGGACTTTTCCACCTCCTTGGCGACATCGCTCCTCGGAGTGGGATCGGGGTCGGAACAACCTGCACAAAATCAGAAAAGATGAGCATTAGAATGCAATAGTACTTCATAAAGAATGACGACTTTCAAAATCTCAAAGTGGAAGGTTATCTACCAGGCCTTGGCAAACTCTCTGCCATCAAAGGAGTTTCACCATCTGGGATGGGAGACAAAACATGAACGCCTAGGCCGGGGGCTTTCGGATCATATCCAATGTGCTATTCGAAGGGATCGAGTATCGGCCGACCGGTAGGCTGGGAAGGCACGTGAACAGGAGACTCGGCTCCGGATGGACCAGCAACAACTTCTTTCCCTTTTCTAGAAGGGGAACCTTTGCAATAAAGGGCCTTGGCCGCTGATAGGTCTAAAGGCTCATGTCCCTTCAGAAAGTCTTTCATCAAATCCTCCTCGTCAACCTCCTCGACACCGCGCTCGGCCTTCCTGATCTGAATCAAGGTTTCCCACGCCTCGAGCAACGATTCAAGATAGCCATCGCCCAAAAAAGTTAAGTCACGGTGCATGAGCACGCGGACGTTGAATTCGGAAATGAGAAGGTCGAACGCGGTTTTGATCTCTTCTCTACCTTCCTCCCTGGCTGCCTCAAGACGGGAATCGATGTACGTCAATGTCGTCTTCTTGCCCTCTTTACGGGCCTTACTCTTTAACATCTCAAAGCTGGAAAGCTCGCCCTCAAGTTGTTCTTTTAAAAGTCGGGTGGCGACAATCTCGTCACAGTATCGCTGTGACTCTTCTTGGGCAGCCGCTTTCTCCTCTCTCTCTATGCGGAGAAGCTCTTCAAATTCCTTGACCCGAGTGCTGAGCGCATCCCTCTCCTTTTGAATGGAGTCCTTTTCCAAGGCCAAAGCCCCACATCGTTGAACCGCCTCGTCAAGCTCTTCCTTATGAGTTGATTCCAAGCGAGTGACGGCCTCAGCGGTATCCCTGACACTCCGATGGGCGGCCTCGAGTTCAGATTTATAAGTGGCGATTTCTTCATCCTGGGCCTTAATGATGTTTTTATCGTGGGTAGCCTCAAGTTTCAAACGGTCTATTTCATACTGGCGCTCCACAGAGACTTCGGAAAGTTTCTCAGCTAGGTGGACGAACGCGTCGTGTTGAACATAGATGTCGTTGGTACAGGCAATGTCATTCTGCTTAACATCTCCGGGTATAGGATGAATCGCCGGAAGGAACTTCAACCCATCAAAGAAAATCTTGGGTAATGTGGCCTTGAGCTCGCTCAATCTCTCTGATACTGTGGGATCCGATGCAGGAGCAGGAGGAGACGGCTTTGCAAGTTCGCCCCTTCTATGAGAATCTCGAGTGGAAGAAGAATCAGAGCGTTGATCTCGGGGGATATCAGACTGCGACCCCTTGTAACCCGGCTGATCCTTGCTTTGCCCCGAATGAGAAGGGGGTGTCGGTGATGCTTGGGCTGGTAATACGGTTTCTTCCGAGATGATGAGTCCCGCGAATGACGGTCCCTACCACCATCACCATCTCTACCTCGACGTCTCTCGGGACCCAAGTCCCGTCCGGAAGGATGAAAAATAGAAGAACCACGGAGACGATCGAATCCGTGCGAGCGTCCCATGTCACTTGCACGAAATTCAAATAACAATGATTTAGCAAGGAGAGATGTGACAACAAAAATTTAAGTGTGAATTGAAGTGCAAATGTTCGTATGTGTCCTAGTGTTTCCCTCCGACGGACCAGTAGCCTTGCTAACGGGAGTTTTCTCTCCCTGACTTTGGATCTGAACACCCACATCGCCTCTGAGGGGCGAATGGAACTTGAATGCCTCTGGATTGCCAAAATCATAGTTGAGCAGATCTTCCGGAATGGAGAGGTTCGAGAGGCCCTTTAGTGAACTTTCAGCACGTTGTGAAGAAACCTCCTTCTCTATCGGGATGAGCGTAACTTTGGAAGTTCCGCCAACCTTCTCCTTTCTAATTTTATATGTCAACGTCTTTTTCCCCTTCGAAGGGGAAGATGACGTTTCAATATCGTGCACTTCGACCAGCGGATCCTGAGTAGGACCCACATTCACACCTTGTGTTTCGGGTGCTTCACCCTCTCTGAGTTCCCCCTCCTCATGTGCACTGGGGATGTGGCGTGACGACGATTCAGCCAACTTTTTCCCTTTACCGGATGTGGGCTTGGGGATGGAGACGCCCTCAGGAAGGCTCACCCGACGGCCTTCTGCTAACAGCCCGAACCTTCACAGTGACTCATTTGAAATGAGGGTTCGGATGTCTCGTTCCTCGGCAGGAAGAGCCTTAATAGCCTCAACAGCCTCTGAATAGCCACGGCCCTCAGGACGTGGGATGATATCTAAAAAAATGAAACAAGAGTTAGAAAAAACATCGCCTCAACCGAAATATGAGCATCGCTCTAAAAAGAGGACTTACTTCCTTAAATCCATCTCCTCGTGAAACCGGGGGGCAGTGCACGTAGAACCATTCCTGTTTGTACAGGGAAAACTTGCTCCACGCTCCGGTTAGAATTTGGTACTTGTGGTGCGGCTCGAGGAACACGAAGGAGGGGCTACCTCTCTGCTTCTTGATCATGTAAATATATCCGATACCATCGGGAGTTGGAGGCCTGGAGAAGACAACCATAAAAAGGAGGTAGGTCCCATAAATGAACGTATGACCGTTTGGATGCAGTTGCGACGGGGCGACGTCTATGTATTGCAACACATCTTGAAGAAACAAATTGAACAGAGGCACGCTGCCCACCCAACATATAAACTTATTGCAGGCGGTGTATCCGACTGGGGGCAGGTGTGGACGATCAGGCCCGACGGATCCAACACGTCGGCGAAAGGGATTCCGTGAATCGAACATATTCGTCGGAGCGTGGCTTCGTTAATCTTCGAAGCCTGTAAATCGATCGGATTATCCAAGAGAATCGTTGACTCCAGGGTATCAGGAGCAAAATCATGAGTGGGGGAGGTCGACGGATTAGAAGTGTCTACGCCCCCTTGTTTGGAAGATGGCCCGGGCCTGTCGAGATAGTGGCGGAGCTGGCTCTTTTAGACATCTTCAATAAATATCGGATCTGACAAAGCAACTGTGTGAACTATACTTGAAAAATGATCGATGTTAGAATTAACAACAAGAATAATCCCCCCACGTGGTGTGTGAACTAGTGCAATCAATCGTGTATAAGCATTGAAAATTTTGAAGTCGTAAGGTTATTGATATAAGACTAAGCTTAAAATCATCGCCTTCGAAGACCGTCATCGCTGACCGTCTCCAAAAGCCTTCCTTATAGCGATTACAGTTTCAGGTTCAGAAAATGTTAGAGGAAGTTATTTGGTTACATCGAATTAAGATCAGGTTTATATCTATTGGGAAGACTATTAGTCCAAATTAGTTCGATATACAAGTATGCTGGAGTTCCTGCACTTGTTCAGTTATGAAATTGGGCAAGGCAATTGCTTGATCGGTTTAAGTTATGTTCGGCCAATAGAATACGGTCGACATTTATGTTTTGTTCGACCAGGTATTGTTCGACCGTGACATTGTTCGGCATGTTTGGTCCGGCATTTATGCGTTGTTCGGTGTACGAGTGTTCGGCCTTGGGATGGTTCGGCAGAGTATCGTTTGGCCTAACTATAGTTCGTACTGGTTAGCGCTCGGGAGAGTATCGTTCGGCCAAAACACTATTCGGCCGAAACAACACTCAGCCTCCCCACTAACTCATGTTTCCTACCTAACCTTCCATCACATCATTCAGCCTATGGTGTGCCGTGCCGAACGATGGTTACGCCGAGCTTCAACGCTCGGCACGGCCTTTGATTTTTCCTCTCCTCCACCATTCTTTTTCCCAAACCTCGTTCGGCACAAGGGAACCGTGCCGAACCACAGTATCTCACTCAAACAACCCCTACGAATTATCATCCCTGACCACTTCTCCCTACCTCACATCGTTTGGCCTTGGAGATATCCTAATCGGAGTTTGGGTCCTCCACCCATGTAGCCCTTCCGACCATAATTCTGATCTATGGACTTGGGCAACTAATCAAGACCTTTTTAATCAGGAAAAGGAGTCGGATAAAGGGATTTTACCTAGTTCGTGGATCGAGCTTTAGAAAGGATTGGGAGGACTTTAGAATATGATGACAGGGGTGGTTCGAAAGTTCAAGGTTGCAGAAGTGAAAGTAGGAAAAAAGGAGGAAGAAGAGGATGTTGGGTTTTATAAGGGAGAAGGAGAAGTTGAAGAGACTATGACCGGTTCTACCGGTCAAGGCAATATCGTTCGGCTATTTCGGTTCGTTCGGCCTGGGCTAACATGGAACGGTCGGCACTCGTCTTCGTCTGGGTTATTCGGCACATGAAGTCACTCGGTGTAACGTGGATCGTTCGGCCTTCGACAATGCGTTCGGCCAGGAGAATTATACAACTCCCAAGAGTGATGATCCAAGGTTCGGAGCGAAGCATGAAGGATATGTAATGCAAAGCGTATCACGTTCGGTCATGCGATACACTTTGGGGGCAAGTGTTTCCCAAGGAATTGGCCAGGCAACTTAGTACTCGGCCTCCCCTATCGTTCGGTCCAAGATGGAGTGTTCGCATAAGATATCGTCCGGCCAAAGCGATCGTCCGGACAGAAAACTCGCTCGGCCTTTAAGTGGTTCGGCACCATAACGCTCGGCATACCCACTGCTTGGCCCAACTGGTTCGTCCGACATCTCTTTGCAAACGTCATTCAGAAGTGTTCGGCCAAAGGCCTCGTTCGGCCAAAGGCCTCGCTCGGCCAAGGGCTTGTTCGGCCAAAAGCATCGTTTGGCCAAAGGCTCGTCCGGTCAAGATTGCGTTCGAACATAAAGCGCCCCGTTCGGCACCCAAGCCGTTCGGCATTATACCGTTCGGTTTCAAGGAGAGACCGGTATCCATGAAGACTCGGCATTCTCATTCGCCCTCCCGAGACGTTCGGCAATCAAGAACCGTTCGGCATTCTCCCCACCACGCCTGGTCTGATCACTGCTCGGCCTACTCTTCGCCCACAACAAACGTGTCGTTCGGCATAAAGAAAATGGATCGGTACTCGACCGTTCGGCCTGCTCGGTTCGGCGCACAGGGTCTTGTCCTATATTGGACCGAGTTATTCAGATACCAGGCCCACCAGGGAAGTCTATGAATTGGGAACTGAATTCTATGATTTGAAACTAGGGATTTAAGATGTTATACTAGTTATATATGGGTTAAAATCTTTTTAAATATATTGAATTGGGAAATCGAATTTAAATTCAAAGGCTTTAACTCGTGCAAATATAGTTGGATTCTTCCGAAAGGAAAACTGTTTGTTTTCAAATAATAAAGCTTTCACATAAGAAATGAACGTCCAGTTTGTGTTAAAAGGGATTTCAAGTTAAAATGAAAATGATTTTCTAAGTTATGGAAACTGGTTTGGAGGCTATAAGTTAAATCCTTAATTTGAAGATTGGATGAGTTAATCCTAATTGGAATGGAAATTGTTTTGAAATCTATGAATGGATCTTTGTGAAACTGGGTGAACTTTGTGAAATAAATCTTTTTGGTTAAAGATTTGAAATGGTATTTTGTTTAAACCATTTGAAGAAAAGTTTTGGGTAATAATTTGTGACTTAACTGAAAACCCATATCCATAAGTTTTTAAATATCGCGCTCATTATTCGGTTTACCCAGGAGAGGACCTTGTGTCATATAACCCATTCCGAATAATGATACGTCGTTATGGATAGCATTTGAAGACCGGTGGTGAAGACCGAGTATTTGTGAGAATGATAGGATAACCTATCGATTGTCTTTGCACCGAGTCGTGACGGTATAGAGATTCCCTAAGTGATGGGAAGTCCGATCGGGATTGTGAATACCCGGATTTCCAAGGGCTTCTTCGGAAGTGCCTTCGGTTTTGTTCGAACCCGGAACAGACTTGTATGGTTGTATATTCGACACTACATTCTGAGATATAAAGCAGATTTATTTCAAATACATATCTATTGGTGGCAGAGAATTTATTCTCTTAGCTTAACACCCTTCTATGAGACGTACGAGCTCAGAGGTTATGTAGTTGAAGGTTATTAGCGATATACTCCCAATTTGGTAGTGTGACTTGCTAAGTGATGATGTGTGTTGATCATTTGTTGATCACTTGTGATCCGAGCTTGGTTTTTGTATAAAGCATAGCTTTGTGGACGAGACTGCATCAGGACCTCACACCCTGAAAATGGTCGAAATAGGAAAGATGGGGCAAGGTTATGAGGGTCACGCCCTTTAGGGTGTGTCATTCCCCTTCTGGTAAAGGGTGGTATCATGGTATGGAGCCCAGATATTTACCTATGTGGTGGGCTTCAATCTCATTTTCTGTGAGGTTGTTGCTTTGTGGTTTAGAGGCGCCTCGGATAAAGGTCCTAAAGGACCGAGGGGTGGCATGCTCGAGAAGTAGTTACCTAGTTATAGAGGTAACCCAGCCTTGTGTTGGCAGAGATCCGGTTAGGTTCTCGGGACGTCCCGCCAGAGGCGTACCCATGGACATTGGGAAGTCCCTTAGCCCGACCATTTGTTGTAAATCCAAACGAAACAATACACGCCCTGTACGGTTTTAGTTGTATAACCTGCCATGGAATGTGACGGTAACCTGCTACTGAACATGGTAGCTATAGTAGGCATAAGTGCGAAATGCCTATGCCGGCTAAGATTTATATTATACTTTTGAAATGTTTTCCACTATGCACCTATAATAATAATATGAAGAAATTTTCTCGTATCAAGCATGTTTGGCTATCATAAGGAGAAATCTCCTCCAATTCTGCGTTTCCATGGTGTGTGCGGCGGGAGGCCTTATGGTAGTTTCATTTCTAAAAAGCATTGCGAATTTATTTAAATTATTTTGTTGATTGTTTTAAAGAATAAACTATTTTTGTTACTCATACCAGTCCCATGACTGACTCGGAGTTTATTGTTCCTTTCCTAAACTCTGGGTGCCCACTATTTTCCACACAGGTAGTCTAGAGTTGGGTTTTTAGATAGTCGCGTTAGTAGATTATCTGGAGTTAGACCAGTCTTTGGGTGAGACTTGCTTGTCTAGGTGACACGTGATGTTGGTGCGGGCCAGCTTTGGATTGGAGCATTGGATTTGGGGATGTATCCTATTGAAGACATTATTGTTCCGCTGCTGGTGTTATCTATATTCTTTCTGTTGTGTCTTGTATCTCTGATAGTGCTGATATGCATTGTATCATTCTGTTGTATCATATTATATCATATATTGTATCTGTCATTGTATCAATGTTATATATATATTGATATTCTTTTCTTCCACTGTGTTGTACTTAATGGTGTTATAAGCTCCGGCGAACCAGATTCGATGTTTGGATCTGCGGCATTGGAATATGAGTGTCGTATTCTGTGCCGATTTTCGAAGGTCGAGTCAGGATCGCTACAATATATATAATAAAAATCAAAACGTTTATGGGTATATACAAAATCATTATTATATCCAAACCCACATTTAGAATACATACCTAATATATAATTTAAACTCAATACTCCTTATAAAATCAAAGTGACTTACTTTAAAATCAACATATAATTCTTATGCAACCCAGGTAGCAGTATATAACCATAACTATATATGTAACCGCATAAATATTACTCTTAAACACGTATAGAATCAATAGGCCCTGACTTAAAATGTCACATATATGAAAAATGCAGGTCGTATATGTGTATAGGTGTAAACTATGTATGCAAGCTATTCAAACATGTGACAATTAAATCAAAACATGTGTATATATATTATATGTTAAAACAAGATATGAACATAGAATTCAAAATTATGTACACAATATATAGACTAATATATGTTTATGATATTTCTCTGATGAAATCATACAGATTGAAATCCAACTATTCTAAACTTCTTATATGATATATAAAAGTACGGAGACTTCTAAACTTCTTATATTATATATAAACAGTATGCAACAACCCAATGTATTTTCAAAAGTCATACTAAACAAATTTCAATAAATACTCATATAAAACTAACCATAGAACAAATGCAGACGTTTATAACTTTAAATTTAATGTATACTTGCGCTGCACTATATAAACATACTTATATTTTAAAATATATACTTGAAACATGCTATACTTAAAATAAAGGAAAAACAAAAGCTATATAAACGAGAAGAAAACAAAAGAAAAGGATGAAAAAGAAGAAGAAGAAGAAAATAAAGGAAAAGCATGCGGCCATTTACCTACTGCTTCACGCGAGAGAGGAGATGAAGGTCTATTGATATGGAGTAGGGTATGTACGTGTGATTTTTATTTATTAGGGAAGCCTCAAATTGATAAAGTGGAAATAAATTTTGTTTAAAGTGGCAAGAGAAACTGAAGGGATTTAATTCATATTTAAAAAAAAGAATAAATGAAAAAATGAGAACTTTTCCTAACTTCACATGAATTGATAGGCTACATGTAAGGAACGGCTATGAGTATTGAGGAATTAGTTAAGGTAGGAAATAAATAAATAGGTAAATAAAGAGGTAGGAAATCAAAAGGTGGGGATAAAGGGCAAGAAATAAAGATAGTAACGGCTAGAGGAAATTTAGGAATTTATTCCTATTAATTAAGGAGAAGTAAAAAGGAAAGAGGAAATTCTCACACGTGAATGACTAGGCAAGCTTTTCATTTCTTTCCTATAGAAAAGCACGACTATTGAATGATTTGTTTTTTTCGGCTAAGGTAAGAAATTAAAGTGTGCGTACAATAGATGCAATAATTAAAACGAAACGTACGCCCAAAATAATTAACAAAGTAACGTAATTTAAATTTATACGTTTCTTACTTATTTAGTAAATATGCTAAAGAATATATCAGGAAATAACGTACCATTAATAACGCCAAATAGTTAAACAAGAATGGAAATAAAACGTGTCAAGTAAATGTATAATTTATTGCCTTTTTACACATTATTTATTACTATATTTAAAATTTGATGGAATGGACATTAGTTTCAAATATTATCATAATTTACATTAACAAAATATTTAATTATATTTATTAAAATTTATTTCCCAATTTTCTAAATAAAATCAATTAAAATCATGCAATTGTGCATCAACTATTGTAGCGGCCCTGACTCGACCTTCGAAAATCGACAGCGAATACGACACTCATATTCCAATGTCGCAGATCCAAACGTCGAATCTGGTTCACCGGAGCATATAACACCATTAAGTACAACACAGCGGAAGAAATGAATATGTCAATATATATAACATTGATACAATGACAGATACAACATCTGATATCATACGATACAACAAAATGATACAACAAATATCAATATTATCAAAGATACAAGAAATAGCAGCGAAAAGAAAAGATAACACCAGCAGCGGAACAAAATCTCCAGAATAGTCTTCAAGAGAGAACTCCACAACTGTAACTCCATCTTCAACGCACTAATCCAGAAATAACTCGAACCAACATCACGTTTCACCTAGATAAGCAAGGTTGGTCTGGATCCAAAGACTGGACCAACTCTGGATAATCTACTAAACCTGACTATCTGAAAAACCCAACTCTAGAATGCCCATGTGCAAAATTATGGGCTCCCCGAGTTCAGGAAAGGAACAATAAACTCCAAGTCAGTCATAGGACTGGTGTGAGTAACAAAAACAGTTTATCTTTAAAACAAACAACAAAAGAATTTTAGGTTGAAATTCGCAATGCTTTTAAAAAAATGAAACTTCCATAAGGCCTCCCGCCACACACACAATGCAAACGCAGAATTGGAGGAGATTTTCCTTATGATAGTCAAACATGCTTGATACGAGAAAATTTCTTTGATATTATTACTATAAGTGCATAGTGCAGAAAACCTTTCGAAAGTATAATATTAATCTTAGCCAACATTGGTACCATTATATTATGCCAGCTATAGCTGCCATTTTAAATGACATGTTCTACAACTAAAACCGTACAAGGCTCGTATTGTTTTGTTTGGATTTTCCAACAAATAATCGGGCTAAGGAACTTCCCACTGTCCATGGGTACGCCTCTGGCGGGACGTCCCGAGAACTTAACCAGCTCTCTGCCAACACAAGGCCGACTTACCTCTGTAACTGGGTAACTACTACACGAGCATGCCACCCGCCGTTCCTTTGGGACCATTATCCGAGGTGCGTCTAAACCCCTAAGCAACAACCACACAGAAATGAGATTGAATCCCACCACATAGTTAAATATCTGGGCTCCATACCATGATAAAAGCAACGACACACCCTAAAGGGCGCGACCCTCATAACCTTGCCGCATCTTTCCTATTTTGATCATTTCCGGGTTGTGAGGTCCTGATGCAGTTTCGTCCACAAAGCTACGCTTTAAACAAAAGCCATGCTTTGATCACAAATGATCAACCAATGATCATCAACACACAGCAGCACTCAGCATGTCACACTACCAAATTGGGAATATATCACAAATAACTATCAACTACATAACCTCTGAGGTCGTACGTCTCAGAGAAGGGTGTTAAGCTAAGAGAATAAATTATCCGACACCAACAGATATGTATTTGAAAGAAATCTGCTTTATATCTCAAAGTGTAGTGTCAGACATACAACCATACAAGTCTGTTCCGGGTTCGAACAGAACCGAAGGCACTTCCGAAGAAGCCCTTGCAAATCCGGGTATTCACAATCTCGATCGGACTTTCCATCACTTAGGGAGAACTCTGCACCGGAGCAACTCAGTGTAGAGTCAATCGATAGGTTATCCTATCGATCTCACAAATACCCGATCTTCAACACCGGTCTTCAAGTGTTATCCATAACGACGTATCATTATTCGGAATGGGTTATATGACACAAGGTCCTCTCCCGGCTAAACCAAATAATGAGTGCAATATTTAAAAACATATGGATATGAGATTTCAGTTAAGTCACAACTTATAAAATCCAAAACTTTTCTTCAAATGGTTGAACAAATTACCATTTTAAATCTTTGAACAAAAAGATTTATTTCACAAAGTTCACACAATTTCACAAAGATCCATTTACGGATTTCAAAACAATTCCCTTTTCGATTGGATTAGCTCATTAAATCTTTAAATTAGAGATTTAATTTGTAGCTTTCAAACCGTTTCCATAACTTGGAAATCATTTTTCATTTCAACTAGAAATCCTTTTAACACAAATTGGAAGTTCATTTCTTATGTGAAAGCTTTTATTATTTGAAAACAAATAGTTTTCGTTTCAGAAGAATCCAATTATAATTGCACGAGTTAAAGCCTTTGAATTTAAATTCAAATTCCCAAATCAATACATTTAAAATGGTTTAACCCATATATGAATTGTATAACATCTTTAGTCCCTAGTTTCAAGTCATAGAATTCAGTATCAATTTTTTGAATTTAAATTTAAATCAAATTATTTAAACTTCAAGGCGTAATCAAGTTATTCAAAAATAAATTTTATCTTTGAAATTCCTTTCAAAAGCTTTTCACATTTAACCTGATTCCATTTGCAAACCATTTGAATTCAAATTGTCTATTTAAAAATCATTTCAAAAATCTGTGACTCAATCGATTTCCTCGTGAAATCCATATTTGTGTGTGTATAGTGTGGTCCAGTGGTTTAACACAATAGTGCAACAACATCATCATCACAGATCAAAACACGGAATTATTGTTGATAAGCGGTATAAACTATAACGCTTATTATTCATTCATAGAGTCACGGATAATAAACAAATGTATCACAAATAAATGAATAAATTACACACAGCTCAATCCACAGAACAAAATATCACAGATCAGATAGGACAATCAATTCGAGGCATCTCATACAATACAATCATTCATAAGTAAGGTCAAGCATTCAATAATCATTTATAAGCAGGATTAATTAATTGTTTAATCCTAATTAATTCAATTAATTCCCAATTAAATTAATTACTTTATGAATTAATTATCCAATCCTGATTTATTAATTAGAAATCATTTGATATAAATTAGTTTTTCAAACACTTTAATTGATTAAATCACTCTTAATTAATCATTACTTATCCATTTTAATTAATTTAATAATTACAAATCATTAATCTTCATTTACTTTAAAGATAAAAACATTTTTTTCTTATTAATGAATCAAGTAATCATTAACAAGTCACTTAAACAATTTACTTTTATATTTTACTTTTAAATTTAATTTTAAATTTTAAGATTTAAAATGAAAATAAATTAACTTTAACGAAGTTTAAAACAATTTCCAAAACACTTTTTTTCAGTTCACAAGTTAAAGAATTATTGATAGAAGTTTAAAAGTGTTAAAAACCCAATTTCATTTTAAATTCAAATCAATTTAAAAATTCAATTTATCGTTCAAGTAATTTAAAACAATTTAAATTTTGAAAAACTTCTTTTATTTCAGAACTAAGATTCCAATTATATTTGAATCCAGATTTAAGCCTCTGATTTTAAACTTCACTTACAATTCAAACTTCACCTTAAAATTCAAACTACTTAAACCCTTTTAAAGTAGTTAAAATAATTTAAAGATTTAAAACTTTATTTATTTTTAAACCGAGCTTCAAAACTAACTTGAATCAGATTTAAACTTGAATTTTAAACTCATTTTAAAGCTTTGTTTTTCATTTAACTAGCTTTTAAATTTTATTTTAAAAATTTGAAATAGAGCAACAAGTTTCAGTAAAACCTGTTACTAATGATTTACCCAAGGCAACATACTTTTCCTTCGAGTCCAACAGCTAAAGACTTCGAGCCACCCAACCATTTACATCGAGTTAAAACTCGAGTCAAATACGCACATCATCCCTACTTCTCCCCACCAACTACACAATTTCCAGATCACAAAAATTAGTGCACGGTGTACGTGCACAACGTCGTCGATCAACTCCGGACATCGCCTCGACGTCGAGCAAGTCAGCGACCATCAAAGAAGCCATCCCCAGTCGCCACAACTCCATCAAAGTGAAACCTGGAAACAACAACACCACCATGACCGAACCTATCATCGCCTCATTCGCCACGCACCGACCACCAGAATTCATGAATTTCCGACCATCACTTCGTCGACGCGACCACCACCTTTTCCCCAAATCGTGTCGCACTCGATCAATCGTAGAAGACGAACGAATCGAAAAACAACACCATGCCAAAACTTGGTTTACGAGCAAAAACTGCTCGCCGCCACCACTACGATGAATCGGAGCACTTCCCACCATTTTTCCCCGACTCACTGTACTCCCCTCTACCTTCACGCGAAACCTCGATCTCCAACAATCCTCCGATCACATAAATTTGCCCCAAACCCATTTCCAGCTCATTTATGAACTGCTCCTTTATCTTAGCTCTAAAAATCATGATCTTTGCTTTAAAAATCATATTACAGTGTATGAATTCAATCTACATACCTGAATTTAGGAATTAAGAAATTTGAAATTTGAGTAATTTGAAGTTGGGTTTAGATTTCTTGATTTCCACAGATAATACCATGTTGTTTTCAACTTAAATAAATTTTAAAACTTAGTTCATGATTAAAAAAAGAATTTTTGTTTTGATCCTACATCCAAACAGTAAGTAGATTGTGAAGAAATGATTTTTTGAATCAAAATCTTGGTTTATGAGTTAAGACAGAGAACATATAGTAACAACCTGCACACAAAATATTTCCAACATACCAATATACACAAAAAATTCATACTTATTCACAGATATGTTCACAACAGATTCATACTTTTAAAATTTAAAAATGATGTTACTTACATTGTTTTTAGGAAAAAGAACAGAGTACTTCTTCAATTTTCACACGGGCTTGAAATTTGCAAACTGAAACTTCCCTCTCTTGATCTCTGATTTGAATTGATCTAAATAGTTGTTTAAATTGAATTTTGTTTGTTTATGTTTGAGTTATTGCTTTCCTCAGTTTTACTCAGCTCCGGATGAACGAACTAAAAATGAAGAAGTTGATTGATATTAAAAAAAGCTTTACAGGAAATATATTTGTATAGGTGATATAATCTTTGTTTGTACATAGGTCAGAGATATTTTATATTTGGAGGCTGATGAATCTAGTTTGTGTGCTAAGCATTAATTAGCATTGTCTTGTTTATAGATATTTTAATCTACATACTTGAAATATGTTACTATCTTCCTGTGCAAGCCTTTCATACTTGTACTTATTTACATATTTATCTCTTTTTTTCTTTTCGTTTGAATGTATAAAATTTCTGTTTTTTCATACTTGAATATACACATTAGTGTCTTCTTTGTTTTGTTTTAGTACTTATGTTTTATTATTATTTAATATATATTATTTTATCTCTTTCCTTTTGCTTTTTCTTATTATAATATAAATAAATTTCTATTTTTAATATGTTGTTAAATTTTTAACTAATGTGTTACTTTGTATTTCATAATTTATCTTATATAAATCTGTTTCTATTCCCAATTTAAATATTTATTTTGTTTAACTTAAATTCTTATTGTCTTGTTCCTCTTTACACGTATATTTTATATTTTATTTATTTTACATTTTGCATTCATATATATATATATATATATACACACACACACACACGTCGATATTTAACTTTTAAAGAATTCATTTTTTTAAACTTAATTATACTTCAATTAAATAAACACACCTATTTTTATTCGAATTTGGAGAAACTCAAATCAGTTTATGAATTAATTTCATAATTTTTATTCAAAAGTTAAATTAATTATTGATTTAAACTTAGTAATAATCCAGCATCGTTACAGATCCTCCCTTAAAGAAATTTCGTCCCCGAAATTTACAGGCATGAAAACAATGAAGATCGATAAACAAAGACAGAAAAAAAGTTTTTCAGATCAAATTGGATATCTATTCTGTATTTGGCGTACCAAATCAGAATATCAACAATAGATATGAGAACAAGCTCATACAATATTACACAGGACACTCGGGTCATCAAATCTACGAATATGTAGGGGGGCTGGTTAGTTCGAAGGGATAACTAACCGTTCGTAGAATATATCGAACCCCAGAGAGGAGATAGATAGATTCAATCTTCTACAATTTCTCAAACACAAGATATGGATTCCAAACTCAAGTCAGAACACCCAAAGTATATACCAACTTGTCCCTCCTTGGACTTCGATATACCCAAGAAATTACAATAAAATTTCAAATTTAGTTTTACACGAAATTGTTTTATCGATTCAATTCAAATTTAGCTTCATATTCTATTAATCAATTTAATTCAATTTAAAATTTCCAATTTGCTTAAAATTTTCAATTTATTTAAAATTTTCAATTCCAAATTTCAAATTCATTAAAGTTTAGATCGAAAAACTGATAAGAAACCAATGAAGATACGAAGTAAGGATTTTCTACAACGATTCGTAGGGCCACCTTTACACCGAAACTTCTCCTTGTAGCTGCTACGAAGCAAATCAAAGAATTTTGAGAAGACGAATCAAAGAGATTGATAGAGAAAAGTTATTTCCACTGTTACAGGGTATTGACCATTTGTAGTGGTACTTCCCTGTCCCCTATCTCGTTCTTTTCTTGCAATCATACTTACTACCAGTGAATAGTAAGAGAATTTACTGAGACGCACGAACGGATATCTTAGAGATATACTCATTCTAGGGTATACTTCATCCTATCTCTAATGAGCTACTTAATGTGTTATACTCCTGAGCTAAAGTTTTAACCCTCTGCTCTGATACCAAATGTAGCGGCCCTGACTCGGCCTTCGAAAATCGGCACCGAATACAACACTCATATTCCAATGCCACGGATCCAAACGTCGAATCTGATTCGTCGGAGCTTATAACACCATTAAGTACAACACAACGGAAGAAATGAATATATCAATCTATATAACATTGATACAATGACAGATACAACATCTGATATCATACGATACAACAAAATGATACAACAGATATTAATACTATCAGAGATACAGGAAATAGCAGCGGAAAGAAAAGATAACACCAGCAGCGGAACAAAATCTCCAAAATAGTCTTCAAGAGAGAACTCCAGAACTGTAACTCCATCTTCAACACACTAATCCAGAAATAACTCGAACCAACATCACGTTTCACCTAGATAAGAAAGGTCGGTCTGGACTCGAAGACTGGACCAACTCTAGATAATCTACTAAACCTGACTATCTGAAAAACCCAACTCTAGACTGCCCATGTGGAAAATTGTTGTAACGACCCGCTATTTTGGACTATTCGCATCCGCACATGTCGGACTTGAATAATTCAAAATACCGAATTGTTAATTTAAATTTGGCAAAACTCAGATATACAGTAAATAAATAATAACAGAATCACAGACACAGAGTAGTAATATGCAGCGGAAGTAAAAGAGATAGTAGTTCATGAAGCTACTATATAAATATATAAGATACATCAGAGTTTACAACAGAAGAGAAACACGGTACATCAAATACAAATCAGAATACATCTCTGAAATCATCGAATACTGGAAGCAGAATAGATGGCCGGGTCTTCAAGAAAAGCCCCAACTCCAAAGGCGAGTCTCAAAAGCTGAACCACTCAATCTGACCCGAGTGTAAAGCAAAACACAAAACACTCGAGTCAGGATTAATATCCTCATATCAATAAATCCAACTCAAGTGAAAAAGCAATCGAAATACAAGTAACTCAAAGGATGTTGGAACCACCATCCTCTAAGGATCCGTTAAACTATCTACAATGTAGTAGTGTACGCTAAATAGATAATGTCCATCAGTAATATAAAGTATCAAAATAGTGTTAAGGCGTTACCATTATCCCCCTTAACACATTTTATATAAATGTCATAGTTTACACAGCACTGTAAACTCCACCGTAAACTGGTGGGATATCAGGGAGTACTCCATCGGTATAACACAAAACAAATTCGTAGTGGTTGCGTATATAGGGATACAAGTATGACAAGGCACATGAGGCAATACCCAAGGTAGTGAAACTACCGTTTGCCTGATCCGGACTGGTGAGAACGCATCGCCGCAGCGATCGCAACACCGCGAAACAACACTCCTGAAAGTACGATGGTGCACCAATCAACAACAAGTAATGAGTAATAGTTACGAAGAAGTGTGTCCGCTCGAGGTGGCTAACCCCATTTGGCCCGGCACGACTCCTGATTTTAGTCATTTCCAATTTGACACAAGTGTCAAGGCTATCCATTATCGTTCTCTTTCTTCAATCATCGCGTACATCATTCCAACCACTTCATTCTGGATCATCACTCCGCGTATAGTTATTAAAGTGGTTTTCGGTTTAGACAGAGAGTATGTCCATAACCGATTTCGGTTTCTTTAATAACTTTCGTAATTTATTACACCGATTGGTCGTTTAATAAATTTCAAACCAAATCAATTTCAATTTCAATTAGAATTTATAAATCAACATTTCAATTGTCTTTCACTATCAATTTCCAAAATTTTCATTACAAATTTCCAAATAGCCATTTCAAAATCTTACAATTCAATTTCCACTTTTATTTAAACAATTCAAATATTGATTCAATTTCGTATATAAGTTTCATTCCGAAATCGTTTAAAATGGTTTAATTTTCATTCAAATCAGTTTTAATTCATTTATCGATTTCATTCAATGTTTGCTAAGTAAATTTATCCTTCAAACAACTTCTATTTAAATTCCAATTCATTTAAATCAATTACTTATGTTCAGCTTCAGTATATCAAAACTCCAAATTGAAATAAATTAAATTCATCAAATCAATTCTTTAAATTACAAGTCTTACGTTAATTCCAATAAATCTCATTCATTTCAATAAATCACATTTTATTTCTTATTAAAGAAATTCGATTTTCACTTATTTATTGACTTCGTTGCAAATTTCAAACTCAATTAATAAAGAACTAAATTTCACATAATCGAGAAGTTTCCATTTCACTTATTAACTTACTTAAATATTTTTCCAAACTTCATAAATAAAGAAACCCCATTTCATTTATTAACGAAGATCAAATTCACTTAATCAAAAGTTCGATTTTCTCTTATCAAAGAATTCAAATTTTATTCAATAATCAGATAATTAAATCTTATTCGATTTTTAAATAATTTCAATCTTAATTATTAATAATTTCAAAACTTAATAATCACAAACTTGATTATAAATTCAAACTTAATTATTAAATCATTTCCACTTAAATTTTAATTCAAACTTAATTATCCAATCATTTCAACTTAATTATAAATTCAACTTAATAATTTCAAACTTAATTATAATTCCAAACTTAATTATAATTTCGAATTTAATTATTAACTGATTCAAACTTAATAATTTCAAAACTCAATTATTACTAATTCCAAATGATTTATTAATAATTCCAAATTTAATTATTAAATAATTAAATTTCAAACAACGTTTTTCATCAATTACTACGTTAATATTTGTTTCAGATTTCAATCTTTACATTTTCCTTTCAAAATTCAAATTCCAACTTCATTTCAAACTTATTCTTTACTCGAATAAAATCATTATTTTATTTTTAAATCAAATTATCGACCAATCGGATTTTTACTTAATTCTCTATCCTTGGTCAAAATCATTTGGGTATATATCATTTCAACCCGATTCCATTTCCAATTCACAAATCAAAACATAGCAAAGGGAACTTGCAGTGTGATAACAGAGATGGTGTCAAAGTAAATAAATAAACAATAACAACAATCAATAACAATACAATAATCAATCCAAATAATCCCAAAATAATCGTACTAATTCACATTGTTATTTGTGTGAATTAATATAATTATTTCTAGAATCTACACTATCATTTTATGTAGATTAAAAATTATTACACCAATCTTTATGTGGTTCTTCAATTTACATCAATTATTCAATTTCATACTTAAATCAATTAATACAACATAAATTTAAATGGTTCAAGGGTAATTAACTATTTTCCTACGTGTCAAATAATTAAACATTTAAGGGGTCATATTTTCAAATTTAACTAATCAAAATTCGACGCATATGTCGATCCAAAGTTTTAACTATGCTACGTCCAATTTCATTTTCAATATTATCACTTTATACATTAAAAGTTAACATCCAATATAAACAAAAATCAATCAATCAATTATCAACCAAACTGGATTATCATTGTATAAATAATTAACAGATAATGGTGTCAGATGTCATAGGTGAACAGATACAGGTAATAGCATATATAGTAGTGTAAATAACTAACAACAACATATTTCAATTGTCGTTTCAATTGAAATCAAATTTAATAAATAAAAGAATATTAATCGTGAGTGATTGCTCACCTTTTGAGGCTAGGGAGCGAGAATAGACAACGAAGTTGAGTTACGAATTGCAAGCACGACTTCCGAAATAAACTAGATTGTCACGAATCGACGAGCAAGCTGTTAAATAGGAATTGCCGAAATCAAATCAAAACATTCAACATAGCAATAATTACAAAACATGTCCTGCGTCAAAGTTTAACAATATAATTCTATGTGCTACCGAGATCGAAATGGTCTGAAATTTGGTATGAATAAAGATCAAAACTTGTATTTCAAACTGCAAAAGAATCACTTGATTTGGACCAGAGACGAGAAAAGTTACAATGTCAATAACATAGACTCAGGCCATGTTGCGACTGTCAAATGTTTAGGTCTGAAAACCTCTCTAGGTCTGACTTTCAGGTAAGAAACAGAGGACTGAACAACCTCGTATGAAGCTAAAATTTTATACACAGAAAGTAGAAAACTTTTTCTTTTAAACAAAAAGGGAATCACTATATTCCGACGTAAGACGGAAGAGATACGATGCGTCAAACATGAACTCAGGTCGTGTTTGCAGTGAGCTCATGTTTGCAGCAGTGTAAAATAATTTCCAAGTACAAAAGAATAGCTGCCTGGGTCAAACTTCTAGATCCTCGACCACTAATCAAACGATGTCGGATTTTGCTGAAATTTGAAATGCATAAACTAGGTAACTTCGACTCTTTTATAAAAATAGAATCAACCCATTCCGATGAAACATGAGTGAGATATGATATCGTGAACATGAAGTCTAACTGCTGTTCAAAAAAAATTAAAAAAAAAATAAACAAATATCACCATGGTGTGAAAGCAACATAAATGAGTCAACAAAACCAACATGTAGCCTACATGCACGCAAACCAAAATGTATAACATATGCAGACCACACACAACTTATAATATATATTAAACAACATATTTACAACTTTGTACTTAGTAAATATACAGCACTTCTCTAAATATAACTAATATATAAGTCAAATTATATTATTACTATAATATATAAACTACCATTTTGTATAAAAAAAATTCTAAACAAATACATGCAGCCCATAAATACCATACGCATAGAACAAATGTATATTCATGCTTCACAGTAAAATATGTCGACTCCCTAAACATGCTATGCAAACTATATTTAAAACCGAATATATGAAATTTCATTATGCCCAATTTCACACGCAACAGGGTATAAATGCAAATCAGATTGCAACTAAATATATATATGCAGATAAATACATGTATGTGTATCAATATATGTACATACTACTTTATATTTCAATAACATTGTACATATTATATAACATGCATGCAAATGACTTACTGTACCTATTATAAAGTATCAGTTTATACTCAACAGTTAAAACTATATATATTTATAGGTAATACTCTTTTAACATATACATACTTTATGTAAACGTACAATTTACATAACTTTATATTTATATATTAAACTCGTGTAATAGAAATATATGCCTTAAACATATTGTATTCAAGATCCAACAACTGATATATACACATCATTTGAAACTATTATAGCTTTATAACTGAAAGAAATATGTAGTTTTATAATATGTATACTCACACACCTGCATAAAGCAACGGAGGGATTCGCGGCCAAAGGAGGCGAAATGGAGGCGAAGCGATTGGGCCGGCGGAGGTCGGGTGGTGGACGTGGGCGAATGGGTAGTCGGTGTTGCAGGCTCGGGTGAAGCAAGGTCAGTTCGGGCGAGTGGAAGGAGAAGAGGTTCTCGGCGAGCCGAGCATGGTGAGGCAGTGTGCGCCTGGACGTGCTTGACTGAGCTAGCTGAGGTGGCTCACGTCTCGAAGCACTCAAAGTCGGTTGAGGTAGGCCGTATGGTGGGAGGAGGAGTTAGGTGGTGAAGGCTTTGATGAGACGTGGGCATGCAGAGGCAAAATTGTGCAAAGGAATGGAGTTTGAGATCTGGAGAGAGAAGAGAAGCATGAAGGGGTAGGGGAAAATGAGAATGAGGGGAGAGTAGTGGAAAATTTTGCGCAGGCCTAAACGTATAGATGCGTGCAACCAAAGGATATTCACTTTTCTCTTTTTCCTCAAAATCATTGGAAAAAGATAATTCATGTTTGTGAATTCCAGAGATATTAAGTGCAGATAGTAGTCAGTTGGAAAGCCAGGTAGATGAAAAGACAGAGGGAAACGAAAGGATTTCGAAATAGTTACAAATACGGTTCAATGTTTTTTACAACATTCGCCGTCCATCGGATGTCGAAACACATATACGAATTTACTGCGGAGATCGGCACGACGAGACTATAAAAAACGGTATACAGATACCAGTGGTATGATCGAATTATAAAAATTTGAAATTTCTACTAGCGGAAAATGCATAAAAATCACAGAAAAATAAGATCGACGGAGCCAAAGACGTCCGAATTTAGAAAAACGACAAACTGACATCTTGCTCAGAAGATGTTTTATAATTTTTCTATGTAAAAATATTTTGGTTTTGAAAATGTTTTATTTTCATCGCTTTTTTAACCGATTTAATTGAAGTAAATTTACGCACGAAATAAACTTTCATATTTTCGGACGAAAATTTACTGGTTGCTATGTTTAACTGGACACATTCCAAATATCAAATTTATATTTCAAAATTTTATCGTTTAAACATTTCACAAAATTTCAATAAAATACGTTACTAAAACCGTTAAAATTTACAGTTCGTTACAATTATGGGCACCCAGAGTTTAGGAAAGGAACAATAAACTCCGAGTCAGTCATGGTACTGGTGTGAGTAACAAAAATAGTTTATCTTTAAAACAAATAACAAAAGAATTTTAGATTGAAATTCGCAATGCTTTTAAGAAAATGAAACTACCATAAGGCTTCCCGCCACACACACAATACAAACGCAGAATTGGAGGAGATTTCTCCTTATGATAGTCAAACATGCTTGATACGAGAAAATTTCTTTGATATTATTACTATAAGTGCATAGTGCAGAAAACCGTTCGAAAGTATAATATTAATCTTACCCAACATAGGTACTATTATATTATGCCAGCTATAGCTGCCATTTTAAATGACAGGTTCTACAACGAAAACCGTACAAGGCTCGTATTGTTTTATTTGTATTTTCCAACAAATGATCGGGTTAAGGAACTTCCCACTGTCCATGGGTACTCCTTTGGCGGGATGTCCCGAGAACAAAACCAGCTCTCTGCCAACACAAGGCCGGGTTACCTCTGTAACTAGGTAACTGCTACACGAGCATGCCACCCCCCGGTCCTTTGGGACCTTTATCCGAGGCGCCTCTAAACCACAAAGCAACAACCACACAGAAATGAGATTGAAGCCCACCACATAGGTAAATATCTAGGTTCCATACCATGATACCACCCTTTGCCAGAAGGGAATGACGCACCCTAAAAGGCGCGACCCTCATAACCTTGCCGCATCTTTACTGTTTTGACCATTTCCGGGTTGTGAGGTCCTGATGCAGTCTCGTCCACAAAGCTACGCTTTAAAAAAAAGCCATGCTTTGGTCACAAATGATCAACCAATGATCATCAACACACAGCAGCACTCAGCATGTCACACTACCAAATTGGGAATATATCACAGATAACTATCAACTACATAACCTCTGAGCTCGTACGTCTCAGAGAAGGGTGTTAAGCTAAGAGAATAAATTCTCCGCCACCAACAGATATGTATTTGATAGAATTCTTCTTTATATCTCAAAGTGTAGTGTCAAACATACAACCATACAAGTCTGTTCCAGGTTCGAACAGAACCGAAAGCACTTCCGAAGAAGCCCTTGCAAATCTGGATATTCACAATCCCGATCGGACTTCCCATCACTTAGGGAGAAGTCTATACCGGAGCAACTCAGTGCAGAGTCAATCGATAGGTTATCCTTTCGTTCTCACAAATACCCGGTCTTCAAGACCGTCTTCAAATGCTATCCATAACGACGTATCATTATTCGAAATTGGTTATATGCCACAAGGTCCTCTCCCGGCTAAACCGAATAATGAGCGCAATATTTAAAAACATATGGATATGGGATTTCAGTTAAGTCACAACTTATAAAATCCAAAACTTTTCTTCAAATGGTTGAACAAATTACCATTTTAAATCGTTGAACAAAAAAATTTATTTCACAAAGTTCACACAATTTCACAAAGATCCATTTACGGATTTCAAAACAATTCCAATTTCGATTGGATTAACTCATTAAATCTTTAAATTAAAGATTTAATTTATAGCTTTCAAACCGTTTCCATAACTTGGAGATCATTTTTCATTTCAACGAGATATCCTTTTAACACAAATTAGAAGTTCATTTCTTATATGAAAGCTTTTATTATTTGAAAACAAATAGTTTTCGTTTCAGAAGAATCCAATTAAAATTGCACGAGTTAAAGCGTTTGAATTTGAATTCAAATTCCCAAATCAATACATTTAAAATGGTTTAACCCATATATGAATTGTATAACATCTTTAGTCCCTAGTTTCAAGTCATAGAATTCAGTTTCAATTTTTTGAATTTAAATTTAAATCCAATTATTTAAACTTCAAGGCGTAATCAAGTTATTCAAAAATAAATTTTATCTTTGAAACTCCATTCAAAAGCTTTTCACATTTAACCCGATTCCATTTTCAAGCCATTTGAATTCAAATCGTCTATTGAAAAACCATTTCAAAAATCTGTGACTTAATCGATTTCCTCGTGAAATCCATATTTGTGTGTGTATGGTGTGGTCCAGGGGTTTAACACAATAGTGCAACAACATCATCATCACAGATCAAAATACAGAATTATAGTTGATAAGCGATATAAACTATAACGCTTATCATTCATTCATAGAGTCACAGATAATAAACAAATGTATCACAAATAAATGAATAAATTACACACAGCTCAATCCATAGAACAAAATATCACTGATCAGATAGGACAATCAATTCAAGGCATCTCATACAATACAATCATTCATAAGTAAGGTCAAGCATTCAATAATCATTTATAAACAACATTAATTAATTGTTTAATCCTAATTAATTCAATTTATTCCCAATTAAATTAATTACTTTACGAATTAATTATCTAATCCTGATTTATTAATTACAAATCATTTCATATAAATTAGTTTATCAAACACTTTAATTGATTAAATTATTCTTAGTTAATCATTAATTATCCATTTTAATTAATTTAATAATTACAAATCATTAATCTTCATTTACTTTAAATATAAAAACATTTTTTTCTTATTAATGAATCGAGTTATCATTAACAAGTCACTTAAACAATTTACTTTTATATTATACTTTTAAATTTAATTTTAAATTTTAAGATTTAAAATGAAAACAAATTAACTTTAACAAAGTTTAAAACAATTTCCAAAACACTTTTTTTTACTTCACAAGTTAAATAATTATTTATAGAAGTTTAAAAGAGTTAAAAACCCAATTTCATTTTAAATTCAAATCAATTTAAAATTCAATTTATCGTTCAAGTTATTTAAAACAATTTAAATTTTAAAAAACGTCTTTTATTTCAGCACTAAGATTCAAATTATATTTGAATCCCGATTTAAACCTCTGATTTTAAACTTCACTTACAATTCAAACTTCACCTTAAAATTCAAACTACTTAAACCCTTTTAAAGTAGTTAAAACAATTTAAAGTTTTAAAACTTTATTTATTTTTAAACTGAGATTCAAAACTAACTTGAATCAGATTTAAACTTGGATTTTTAAATCATTTTAAAGCTTTGCTTTTCATTTGACTAGCTTTTAAATTTCATTTTAAAAATTTAAAACCAGAGCAGCAGGTTTCAGTAAAATCTGTTACAATGATTTACCCGAGGCAACATATTTTTCCTTCGAGTCCAACAGCTAAAGACTTCGAGCCACCCAACCATTTACCTCGAGTTAAAACTCGAGTCAAATACGCGCACCATCCCTACTTATCCCCACCAACTACACAATTTCCAGATCATAAAAATTAGTGCACGGTGTACGTTCACAACGTCGCCGATCAACTCCGTACATTGCCTCGACGTCGAGCAAGTCAGCGACCATCGAAGAAGACATCCCCAGTCGCCACAACTCCACCATCGTCTCGATTTTAAAATCAAGCATGAAAGTGAAACCTGGAAACAAGAACACCACCACGACCGAACCTGTCATCGCCTCATTCGCCACGCACCGACCACCAGAATTCATGAAATTCCGGCCTTCACTTCGTCGACGCGACCACCATCTTTTCCCCAAATCACGTCGCACTCGATCAATCAAAGAAGACAAACGAGTCGAAAAACAACACCACGCCAAAAATAGGTTTACGAGAAAAAACTGCTCGCCGCCGCCACTACGATGAACCAGAGCACTTCCCACCATTTTTCCCCGACTCACTGTACTCCCCTCTACCTTCACGAGAAACCCCAAGCTCCACCAATTCTCCGATCACCTAAATTTGCCCTAAACCCATTTCCAGTTCATTTATGAACTGCTCCTTTATCTTAGCTCTAAAAATCATGATCTTTTCTTTAAAAATCATGTTACAGTGTATGAATTCAATCTACATACCTGAATTTAGGAATTAAGAAATTTGAAATTTGAGTAATTTGAAGTTGGGTTCAGATTTCTTGATTTCCAAAGATAATACCATGTTGTTTTCAACTTAAATAAATTTTAAAACTTAGTTCATGATTAAACAAACAATTTTTGTTTTGATCCTACATCCAAACAGTAAGTAGATTGTGAAGAAATGATTTTTTTGAATCAAAATCTTGGTTTATGAACTAAGACAGAGAACGTATAGAAATAACAACCTGCACACCAAATATTTCCAACATACCAATATACACAAAGAATTCATACTTATTCACAGATATGTTCACAATAGATTCATACTTTTAAAATTTAAAAATGATGTTACTCGCATTGTTTTTTAGGAAAAAGAACATAGTACTTCTTCAATTTTGACACAGGCTTGAAATTTGCAAGCTGAAACTTCCTTCTCTTGATCTCTGATTTGAATTGATCTAAATAGTTTTTTAAATTGAATTTTGTTTGTTTATGTTTGAGTTATTTCTTTCCTTAGTTTTACTCAGCTCTGGATGCACGAACTAAAAATGAAGAAGTTGATTGATATTAAAGAAAGCTTTATAAGAAATATATTTGTACAGGTGATATAATCTTTGCTTGTACACAGGTCAGAGATATTTTATATTTGGAGGCTGATGAATCTAGTTTGTGTGCTAAGCATTAATTAGCATTGTCTTGTTTATAGATATTTTAATCTACGTACTTGAAATATGTTACTATCTTCCTATGCAAGCCTTTCATACTTATACTTGTTTACATACTTATCTCCTTTTTTCTTTTTGTTTGAACGTATAAAATTTCTGTTTGTTAAACTTGAATATACACATTAGTGTCTTCTTTGTTTTGTTTTTGTACTTATGTTTTATTATTATTTATTATATATTATTTTATCTCTTTCCTTTTGCTTTGTCTTATTATAATATAAATAAATTTCTATTTTGAATATGTTGTTAAAATTTTAACTAATGTGTTACTTTGTATTTCATAATTTATCTTCTATAAAGTTGTTTCTATTCCCAATTTAAGTATTTATTTTGTTTAACTTAAACTCTTATTGTCCTGTTCCTCTACACACATATATTATATTTTATTTATTTTACATTTTGCATTCATATATATATAGATATTTAACTTTTAAAGAAATCGTTTTTTTAAACTTAATTATACTTCAATAAAATAAACACGCCTATTTTTATTCGAATTTGGAGAAGCTCAAATCAGTTTACGAATTAATTTCACAATTTTTATTCAAAAATTAAATTAATTATTGATTTAAACTTAGTAAAAATCCGAGATCGTTACAACCAAGACTAATAGTCTTGGTTGTAACTCCAGCATACTTGTATATCAACAAATTAAACAAGTAACTTATAATAATTGTTTACAAGCCAAGGTTACACTTAGGTTATCATACTTCAACCAAATTTTATAATTACATACATATTAGTGAATTCATTCAGTTACTATTAATAATATATAGATTCCTTTAGTTATACAGCACTTACACTTATCTACTTATTTTATATTTTTATTTTATACCAAGTGCAACAATATACACAATTTCATTTTCATTGTGATTTTACTTAAATTGTCAATAATTAGTTCTTAATAACCATGGCTAAAATTCATTCTTAACATTTACTTCAATATAAATTGTAAGAATTTTATTTCTTTCTAAATTTAATTCCAAAAATCTTATCAATTCAACCAATTTATTTATCAAAATTTACGGGTCGTTACAGCTTCGTTTTGATAGGTTGTGACTCCCGTAACTCCAAACGAGTCAAAAGTTATGGTCGTTTAAAGAAACGGAAGAAAGCGATGGAGTGCACGATGATCTATTTTGACGGTATTGGCGAAAGTCCTCGATCTCCGCGAAACGCTCGAGAATGCTCACACTTTAGCACTCTATATTTAAGATATTATGGAACACCGAGCGAATAAATGGGGATATGGGTCAAAAACTTGTCTGCTGAAGCTATAGCACAATTAATGTTCGTTTTTTACGACCGTTCCGTCTTCCTCGTTTTCCGTACCTTATTGTTTTTCTCATATTCATCAACACGTGCGGTCTTTTTTTTCAATATTACAACACCACGACATAGTGACATCAAGAAGAATGTTAAATGAATTTGATACCTCAGAATTTTGAACGGCTGAGGGTGTTTTATATGATTACTTAGCTTGTAAGTAACTTACCTTTTCAATCTGCGAATATCTTTTGGTTTCCCATTTTATCCAATTTTAAATCTAATTTCAATCTTTTTAGCGGAATATTATTGTGGCCTTTTTTGATCTTCGTATATTATTATTTTTTGTCGTTCTTCAAGATTTACATCGATTTAGTCCGAATATTTATATCACAAACTCCACGGAATAAATTTTTGAACGAAAACATCCGAGCTGTAGAAAAAATTAAAGATTGAATTATTTTGCAAACAAAACCGATCCATGACAATTCCAACCGTTAGAAACGTAGAACATGGAAAGACCTTCGTTTTGATAGGTTGTGGCTACCTTAACTCCAAACGAGTCAAGGGTTATGGTCGTTTAAAGAAATGGAAGAAACCGACGAACCGCTCGCTGATCCGATTCGACGGTATTGGCAAAAGTTTTCCATCTCCGCGAAACGATCAAGCATGCTCACACCGTAGCACTCGATATTTGAGATATTGTGTATCGCCGAGGGAATAAATGAGGATATCGTTCAAAAGCTTTTCTACTGAAGCTATAGCGCAATAAACGTTCTTTTTTTACGACCGTTTCGTCTTCCTTGTTTTCCGTACCTCATTGTTTTGCTCATATTCATCAACGCGTGCGGTCTTTTTGCCAATATTACAACACCATGACAAAGTGACTTTATGGAGAATGTTAAACGCATGTGATACCATAGAATTTGGAACAGCTGAGGGTGTTTATATGATTACTTAACCTGTAAGTAACCTACTTTTTTAGTCTGCGAATATCTTTCGGTTTCCTATTTTATCCAATTTTAAATCCAACTTCAATCTTTTTAGCGAATATTATCATGGGCTTTTTTGATCTACGTATTTTTTTTTGTCGTTCTTCTTGGTTTACATCAATTTAGTCCGACTATTTATACCACAAACTCCGCTGAATAAATTTATGAACGAAAACATCCGAGCTTTAGATAAAACTTGAGATGGAATTATTTTGCACACGAAACCGATCCATGACAATTCCAACCGTTAGAAACGTAGAAAATGGAAAGAGCTTCGTTTTGATAGGTTGTGTCTTCCATAAGTCCAAGCGAGTCAAAAATTATGGCCGTTTGAACTAACGGAAGAAAGCGACGGACCGCTCGCTGATCCAATTCGACTGTATTTGCGAAAGTCTTCAATCTCCAGGAAACGTTCTAGCACACTCACACTGTAGCACTCAATATTTACGATATTATGGATCACCAAGGGAATAAATGGGGATATGGGTCAAAAAGTAGTCTACAGAAGCTATATTGCAATAAACATTCTTTTTTAACGATCGTTCCGTCTTCCTTTTCGTGCCTTATTATTTTCCTCATATTCATAAACACGCGCAGTCTTTTTACCAATATTACAACACCACGACAATGTGCTTCAAGGATAATATTAAACGCATTTGATACCATAGAATTTCAAAAGGCTGAGGGTGTTTTATATGATTTCTTAGCCTGTAAGTAACCTACATTTTCAGTCTGCGAATATCATTCGATTTTCTGTTTTATCCAATTTTAAATCCAATTTCAATCTTTTTAGCGGAATATTATCGTGGCCATTTTTGATCTTCGTGTATTTTTGTTTTTTGTCGTTCTTCAAGATTTACATTGATTTAGTCCGAATATTTATATCACAAACTCCACGGAATAAATTTTTGAACGAAAACATCCGAGCTGTAGAAGAAAAAACTGAAGATTGAATTATTCTACACACAAAACCGATCCATGAAAATTCCAACCATTAGAAACATAGAACATGGAAAGAGCTCTGTTTTGATAGGTTGTGGCTCACGTAACTCCAAACGAGTCAAAAGTTATGGCCGTTTGAAGAGACAGAAGAAAGCGACAGACCGCTCGCTAATCCGATTCGACAGTATTGGCGAAAGTCTTCGATCTCCGCGAAACGCTCGAGCATGCTCACACTGTAGCACTCGATATATAATATATTATGGATCACCGAGAGAATAAATGAGGATATGGTTCAAAAACTTGTCTCCTGAAGCTATAGCACAATAAACGTTCTTTTTTCACGACCGTTCGATCTTTCTCATTTTCCGTACCTCATTGTTTTGCTCATATTCATCAACACATGCTGTCTTTTTACCAATATTACAACATCACAATAAAGTGACTTCAAGGAGAATGTTGAACGCATTTGATACCTTAGAATTTCGAACAGCTGAGGGTGTTTTACATAATTACTTAGCATGTAAGCAATCTTTCGGTGTCCTGTTTTATCCAATTTTAAATACAATTTCAATCTTTTTAGCAGAATATTATCGTGGACTTTTTTTATGATTGTTCTATCCTCCTTGTTTTCTAGATACCTCTTTGTTTTTCACATATGCGTCAACACGCGCGGTCATTATACCAATATTACAGCACCACGACAAAGTGAGTTCAAGGAGAATGTTAAACGAATTTGATACCTTAGAATTTCGAACGGTTAAGGGTGTTTTATATGATTACTTAGCCTGTAAGTAACTTACCTTTTCGGTCTGCGAATATCTTTCTGTTTCCTGTTTTATCCAATTTTAAATACTATTTCAATCCTTTTAGCGGAATATTATCGTGGCATTTTTTGATTTTCGTATATTTTTGTTTTTTTGTCGTTCTTCTAAGTTTACATCGATTTAGTCCGACTATTTATACCACAAACTCGTGGAATAAAGTTATGAATGAAAACATCCGAGCTGTATAAAAAACTAAAGATGAAATTATTCTGCACAAAAAAACTGATTCGTCACAATTCCAACCGTTAGAAACGTAGAACTTGGAAAGTGCTTCGTTTTGATAGGTTGTGAGTCCCGTAACTCCAAACTAGTCAAAAGTTACGACCGTTTGAAGAAACGGAAGAAAGTGACGGACCGATCGCTGATCCAATTCGACGATATTGGCGAAAGTCTTCAATCTCCGCGAAACTCTCGAGCATGCTCATACTATAGCACTCGATATTTAATATATTATGGATCACCGAGGGAATAAAAGAGGATATGGGTCAAAAGCTTGTCTACTGAAGCTATAGCGCAATAAACGTTCTCCTTTTACGACCGTTCCGTCTTCTTCTTTTTCTGTACCTCATTGTTTTGCTCATACTCATCAACACGCGCGGTCTTTTTACCACCATTAAAAAATCGTGACAAAATGACTTCCAGGAGAATGTTAAACGCATTTTATACCTTAGAATTTCGAACGGCTCAGGGTGTTTTATATGATTATTTAGCCTGTAAGTAATCTTTCAGTTTCCTGTTTTATCTAATTTTAAATCCAATTTCAACCTTTTTAGCGGAATATTATCATGGCCAATTTTGATCTTCGTTTATTTTGGTTTTTTGTTGTTCTTCTAGGTTTACATCGATATAGTCCGATTATTTATACCACAAACACCGCGGAATAAATTTATGAACAAAAACATCCGAGCTGTAGAAAAAAGATAAGACGGAATTATTCTACATACAAAACTGATCCATAACAATTCCAACCATTATAAATGTAGAATATGGAAAGAACTTCGTTTTGATAGGTTGTGGCTCCCGTAACTCCAAGCGAGACAAAAGTTACGGTCGTTTGAAGAAACTGAAGAAAGCGATGGACCACTCACTGATCCGATTCGACGGTATTGGCAAAAGACTTCGATCTCCACGAAACGCTCGAGCATGCTCCCACTATAGCACTCGATATTTAAGATATTGTGAATCACCAGCTGAATAAATGAGCATATGGGTCAAAAGCTTGTCTACTGAAGCTATAGTGTAATAAACGTTCTTTTTTTACGTCCGTTCTGTCTTCCTCTTTTTCCGTACTTCAATGTTTTGCTCATATTCATCAACACGCGCGGCATTTTTACCAATATTACAACACTGTGACAAAGTGACTACAAGGAGAATGTAAAACACATTTGATACCTTATATTTTCGAACGGCCGAGGGTGTTTTATATGATTACTTAGCTTGTAAGTAACCTACTTTTTCAGTCTGCGAAAAATTTTCGGTTTCCTGTTTTATCCAATTTTAAATCCAATTTCAATCCTTTTCGTGGAATATTATCGTGGTCTTTTTGAACTTCGAATATTTTTTTTCGTTTTTTTAGGTTTACATCGATTTATTCCGACTATATATACCACAAACTCTGCAGAATAAATATACGAACGAAAATATTCGAGCTGTAGAATAAACTTAAGATGGAATTATTCTGCACATAAAACCAATTCATTACAGTTCCAACCGCTAGAATTATAGAACATGGAAAGAGCTTCTTTTAAATAGGTTGTGGCTCCCATAACTCCAAACGAGTCAAAAGTTATGGCAGTTTGAAGAAACGGAAGAAATCGACGGACCGCTCGTTGATCCGATTCGACAGTATTGGCGAAAGTCTTCGATCACCGCGAAACGCTCGAGCATGCTCACACTGTAGCATTCGATATTTAATATATTATGGATCACCGTGGGAATAAATGAGGACATGGACCAAAAACTTGTGTACTCAAGCTATAGCTCAATAAACGTTTTGTTTTTACGACCGTTCCGTCTTCCTTTCCATACCATATTGTTTTGCTCATATTCATCAACACGCGCGGAATTTTTACCAATATTACAACACCACGACAAAGTGACTTCAAGGAGAATGTTAAACGCATTTGATACCTTAGAATTTCGAATGGCCGATGGTGTTTTATATGATTACTTAGCCGGTAAGTAACCTACTTTTATAGTCTTCTTATATCTTTTGGTTTCCTGTTTTATCCAATTTTAAATCCAATTTCAATATTTTTAGCAGAATTGTGGCCTTTTTTGATCTTCGTATATTTTTGTTTTTTTGTCGTTCTTCTAGGTTTACATCGATCTGGTCCAACTATTTATACCACAAACTCCGCAGATTAAATTTATGAACGAAAGCATCTAAGCTGTAGAAAAAATTTAAGGTGGAATTATTCTGCACACAAAACCTATCCATGACAATTCCAACCGTTTGAAACATATAACGTGGAAAGATCTCCGTTTTGAAAGGTTGTGCCTCCCATAACTCCAAACGAGTCAAAAGTTATGGCTGTTTGAAGAAATGGAAGAAAGCGACGGACCGCTCGCTGATTCGATTCGTCGGCATTGGCAAAAGTCTTCGATCTCCGCGAAACGCTCGAGCATGCTCACACTGTAGCACTCGGTATTTAAGATATTGTGGATCACTGAGGGAATAAATAAGGATATGGGTTAAAAGCTTGTTTACTGAAGCTATAGCGTAATAAACGTTCTTTTTTTACAATCGTTCCATCTTCCTCTTTTACCGTACCTCATTGTTTTGATCATATTCATCAACACGCGTGGTCTTTTTACCAATATTACAACATCATGACAAAGCGACTTCAAGGAGAATGTTAAACGCGTTTGATACCTTAGAATTTCGAACGGCTGAGGGTGTTTTATATGATTACTTAGCCTGTAAGTAACCTACTTTTTCGGTCTGCGAATATTTTTCGGTTTCCTGTTTTATTAAATTTTAAATCCAATTTCAATCTTTTTAGTGGAACATTATCGTGACCTTTTTCGATATTCGAATATTTTTGTTTTTTGTCATTCTTTTAGGTTTACATCGATTTAGTCCGACCATTTATACCACAAACTCCACGGAATAAATTTGCGAATGAAAACATCCGAGCTGTAGAAAAAACTTAAGATGAAATTATTCTACACACAAAACCGATTCATTACAATTCCAACCGTTAGGAACGTAGAACATGGAAAGAGCTTCATTTTGATGGGTTTTGGCTCCCGTAACTCCAAACGAGTCAAAAGTTATAGCCGTTTGAAGAAACGGAAGAAAGCGACGGACCGCTCACTGATCCGATTCGACGCTATTCGCGAAAGTCTTCGATCTCCGCGAAACGCTCGAGCTTGCTCACACTGTAGCACTCGATATTTATTATATTATGGATCACCGAAGGAATAAATGGGGATATGGATCAAAAACTTGTCAACTGAAGCTATAGCGCAATGAACGTTCTGTTTTTACGACCGTTCCGTCTTTCTTTCCGTGCCTTATTGTTTTGCTCATATTCATCAACACAGACGGACTTTTCACCAATATTGCAACACCATGACAAAGTGACTTCAAGGAGAATATTAAACGCATTTGATACCATAGAATTTCGAACGGCTGAGGGCGTTTTATATGATTACTTAGCTTGTAAGTTACCTACTTTTTCAGTCTGCGAATATCTTTCGGTTCCCTGTTTTGTCCAATTTTAAATCCAATTTCAATCTTTTTAGCAGAATCTTGGCCTTTTTTGATCTTCGTATAATTTTTCTCGTTCTTCTAAGTTTACAACAATTTAGTTTGACTATTTATACCATAAACTCCTCAAAATAAATTTATGAACGAAAACATCCAAGCTGTAGAAAAACTTAAGGTGGAATTATTCTGCACACAAAACCGATCCATGACAATTCCAACCGTTTAAAACGTAGAACGTGGAAAGAGCACTGTTTTGATAGGTTGTGCCTCCCGTAACTCCAAACGAGTCAAAAGTTATGGTCGTTTGAAAAATGGAAGAAAGCGACGAACCGCTCGCTGATCCGATTCGATGCTATTGGCGAAAGTCTTCGATCTCCGTGAAACACTCGAGCTTGCTCACATGTAGCACTCGATATTTAAGATCATCAACATGCACGGTCATTTTACCAATATTACACCACGACAAAGTGACTGCAAGGAGAATGTTAAACGCATTTGATACCTTAGAATTTCGAACGGCTGACGGTGTTTTATATGATTACTTAGCCTGTAAGTAACCTATTTTTTCAGTCTGTGAATATCTTTCGGTTTTCTCTTTTATCCAATTTTAAATCCAATTTCAATCTTTTTAGCGGAATATTATCGTGGCCTTTTTTTATCTTCGTATATTTTTGTTTTTTTGTCGTTTTTCTAAGTTTACAGCGATTTAGTCCGAATATCTATACCACAAACTACGCAGAATAAATATTTGAACGAAAACATTCAAGCTGTAGAATAAACTTAAGATGGAATTATTCTACACACAAAACCGATCCATGACAATTCCAACTGTTAGAAACATAGAACATGGAAAAAGCTCCGTTTTGATAGGTTGTGCCTCCCGTAACTCCAAACCAGTCAAATGTTATGGCCATTTGAAGAAACGGAAGAAAGCGACGCACCGCTCGCTGATCCAATTCGACGCTATTGGAGAAAGTGTTCGATCTCCGTGAAACGATCGAGCATGTTCACACTGTAGCACTCATATTTAAGATATTAAGGATCACCGAGGGAATAAATGGGGATATGGGTCAAAAACTTGTCTACTGAAGCTAAAGCGCAATAAATGTTCTTTTTACGACAGTTCCGTCTTCCTCGTTTTTCGTCCCTTATTGTTTTACTCATATTCATCAGCATGCGTGGTGTTTTTTTCAATATTACAACACCATGAGAAAGTGACATCAAGGAGAATGTTAAACGCATTTGATACCTTTGAATTTCGAACGGCTGAGGGTGTTTTATATGATCACTTAGCCTGTAAGTAACTTACTTTTTCAGTCTGCGAATATCTTTCGGTTTCCTGTTTTATCCAATTTTAAATCCAATTTCAATCTTTTTAGAGGAAGATTACCATGTCCTTTTTTGATCTTCGTATATTTTTGTATTTTTGTCGTTCTTCTCGATTTACATTGATTTACACCGAATATTTATACCTCAAACTCCACGGAATAAATATTTGAAAACATTCGAGCTGTAGAAAAAACTTTTGATGGATTTATCTGCACACAAAACTGATCCATGAAAATTCCAACCTTTAGAAATGTAAAACGTGGAAAGTGCTCTGTTTTGAAAAGTTGTGGCTCTTGTAACCCCAAACGAGTCAAAAGTTATGTCCGTTTGAAGAAACGGAAGAAAGCGACGGAATGCTCACTTATCTGATTCGACGGTATTGGCGAAAGTCTTCGATCTTCGCGAAATGCTCGAGCATGCTCACACTGTAGCACTCGATATTTATATATTATGGATCACCGAGGGAACAAATGGGGATATGGGTCAAAAACATGTCTATTGAAGCTATAGTGTAATAAACGTTCTTTTTTTCGACCGTTCCGTCTTCCTTTCCGTACCTTATTGTTTTGCTCGTATTCATCAACACGCGCGGTCTTTTTACCAATATTACAACATCACTACAAAGCGACTTCAAGGAGAATGTTATACGCATTTGATACCTTAGAATTTCGAATGGCTGAGGCTGTTTTATATGATTACTTAGCCTGTAAGTAACCTACTTTTTCAGTCTGTGAATATCTTTTGGTTTCCTGGTTTATCCAATTTCAATCTTTTTAGCGGAATATTATTGTGGACTTTTTTGATCGTTGTATATTTTTGTTTTTTGTTGTTCTTCTAGGTTTACATCGATTTAGTCCAAATATTTATGCCACAAACTCCAAAGAATAAATTTTTGAACGAAAACATTCGTACTGTAGAAAAAACTTAAGATGGAATTATTCTGCACACAAAACCGATCCATGACAATTCCAACCATTAGAAATGTAGAACATGGAAATAGCTCCGTTTTGATAGGTTGTGTGTAACGACCCAGAAATTTTCGATCTCGAAAATTCCAGATAGTTATGGAAAAGAAGAAAGAGATAGAAGAAGAAGAAACAGAAATACCAAACACAGATTCTCACAATTCGCAGCGGATCAAAATATAATATCAAATAAAATGGCGGTTATACAAGGGAAAACTGCATCTGTTAATTTACATCAATACATCAGAGTTACAACATTTGCACAATCACTTGGACAGTTAAAATAACTTGTCCCAAATAAATAACAATATATCACAGCTGTATACACTCCATACGTTCCTGCCATCCAGCTCGCCTCCTGAGCCCCGGAACGTCCTTATTTGAAAATCTGTAACATTCGGTCTGAACCGAGCATTACATCAAAGTAACACCCGGGTCAGGCTAGAAACCAGCATGAGTAACCTCATCTAACATGAAATTCCAATGCATAGAACTTATTTAAAACCCGGGGTAACTCGTATCATTTACAAATTCACAATTTGTTATAGACATCACTTATTTCACACATCAATTTTCTAAGTACCAAACTTAGATTAAATGGTCTAATTCACTTAAATCATTTCATTCCAGCCTACTGATTTCACATATCCATATATATAAAAATATTCGAAGTGGTTCTGGGTATTTTCTAATACCCGACCCCGCTCTCTTCGAGTCTCATGTCATCCTAACCCAAGTTATCCAATGAAATACACTTCAAACTTTAAATACAGGATGTCACTTTACACAACAATTCATCATTGATAGATAACCACAATATCATGTCCGCCCAAACATATGATACCACAAAACATTTCATATCAGAGATATCAACTCATTCAAGGCATCCAATACCATTCAATCATCCATAAGCAAAGCTTGATCGCTTCCAAAATTAATTTAATTAATTCTAATTAAATTACTAACCTCAATCACTTAGATTCCTTCACTTAACATTAATTAATTTCAAATAAATAAATTAATCATCCCTTAATTATACATCTTAATTAAACACCCTGGATTAATTATCCTTCAATTACATTCAAGTAATTATCTTTAATTAATTACACAAATTAATTATTCTTAACCAAATATAGTAATAAACCTTTAATTACTTCATAAATTAATTAACTATAATTAATTACATTAATCCTTAATTATTTATATTAATTAATTACTCATAAATCACTTATTATTGATTAATTAATCTTAATTAATCAACCTTTAATTACATCATTAATTATATAAATTAATGATTCCTAATTACATTTTTAATTATCCTAATTTAAATAAATTACATTAAGTAATTAATTATTAATTAAACCACAAATATTAATCACTCTTGATTAATCTCAACCAGTAATTAACCACTCTTTAATTACTTCATTAAATAAATTAATTACTCCTTAATTAATTATCTTAATTAATCCTTTGATTAATTACACAAAGTAATTATACCCAAATTACTTCTATTAACAAATCATCATTCAACTAATTACATCCAGATTTATTAATTACCTCCCTAAGTAATTATTTTTTATTAATTACATTAAGTAATTACTTATCAAACCACCCAATGATTATTCTAAATTAATTAAACTTAATTAATTAACTTAAACCTTAATTAATTAATTCAAACCCTTAATTACTAAATTAATAAACCTAAATCATTAATTAATCGTATAAATTAATTATCCATTTTAATTACCCTACTAATTTAATGAATTACAAACCATTAAGCCCTTAATTACTTTAAAATGAAAACATTTTTCTTATTTATGATTTAATTATCATTCACAACACATTTGAAAACATTTAACTTTCAAATTTACTTTCAAATTTCTTTTCAAATATAAAATTTAAAATGAAAACAATTTTATCTTTAACAAAATACAAAAAACCCATTTACAAACTTTTAAAATCATATGTTAAAGACACACTCATCTTATAAAGGAACTTAAAGAATTTAAACTAAATTTGCTTTTAAATTCTAACCATTTAAAATACACTTTAAACAATTAAAGCTGTTAAAACAATTTGATTTATAAAAATTAATTTAAATTTTAAAATTAGGATACAAACTCAGTTTTGAATCCATACTTTAAATTGGGTTTTGAACTCTGTTTTAAAACTTGCTTTCAAATTTAAAATCAAATTTAAATTTTGAAAACAGAGATGTTTCCAAAGAAACCTGTAACCACCCTTATACCCGAGCCCTCTTCTATTTGCTTCGAGTAAAACCCTTAATTACTTCGAGCAATTACTCAAATTACTCGAGATAAACTCGAGTCTAAAAAAACACTGCAACACCCCAACCTTCACCAGACACAACCACTGCACCGTGCATATGCACGGTGGCTCCCACCCTCTCTGGTCATCACCGATGGTCTTAGCACATCAGCGAACAACACCACAAACCATCACGATCATCAGATCGTGACCATCAACTCGAAATCGAATGGAGTGTGCTATCCAAATCTGGAACCAAACTGGAACCAAAATGAAACATGGAATCACCTCGTCAACTCATCTCCGGCCATTGGAGGCTTTTAAACTCCGTCCAAACCCTCATCAACGATCAAACTATCATCTCCTCAAGTATTGTAGCACTCGATCATCCAGAGGGACAATGCCAATCAAAATTCCAAAGCACACCAAAACTAGGTTTTCAAACCCAATCGACCAACAACCATCGCCACGGTCATCTATACACCCATCCAATATTTTTCCTCCACTCACTGATCATTCTACCATCACCAGAAGAAACCCCGACCTTCCAGATCCTCGGGATCATCAGAAATCTCCTAAAAACCCATTTCTGTTCAAATCAGAAATGCCCTCAAAATCCACTACTAAAAATTGTAATTTTTGTTTCAAAAATCAAATTTTAGTTTTAGTATTTGATTCAGATACTTGAATCCTTGAATCATGATAATTGAGTTTTAACTTATTTATTTTTCACCGTTGTTTTACATTTCCAGAGACAATACAAATTATTTTAACTTAAACAAGTTTTTAAAATAAAATCTATGATATAACAAACATATCTTATTCAAGACTTAAGTCTTAACAAAGATTGAGTCAATAGCAAGTGAATTTTGATTTGATCTTGAGCAATTGATTCAAGATTAGATTTAGAATCTGGAAACTAAAATCAGAGAAAGCATCCAAACATATAGCAATTTCACACAACAAAATATTCATATATATACACAGAGGTATACTTATACTCACAAACACACTATTTTTCAGAGATAAGCAGGCAATAGAATTATATACTTAAACTATTTAAATTGTGATGTTACTCACCTTAAAAAGATGATGAAGAACAGAGCTTCAAATTTGAAGTTGTTGGAAATATCTTTTCCCTTTGAAAACTTTAAACTGAAATGCCCCTAGCTTCTTTTTTTTGATTTAAAACTTAATGTTGCTTGTTGCTTAGATTTGCATGCAGGCTTGATCTTGCTTCGGATTTTACGTGCTTTAAAAACTCAGGTTGAAAAGAAAATGCTTCAAAGATTTTGATTTTGAAAATGCTTGCAGACATTTGAGTTATTCTCAGGCTAAAAATGCAGATGCTCAGGTTTGAACAAAAATGCAAGCTTTTGAATTGAAAATGCATTGCATGTTTTGTTCTCAAATTTGGAAAAATGCAGATGCCTCATGATTTAAAACATGCAGGCTTTGATTTGTATTTGGTTTGAGGAGGAAATTTTCAGATTTGAATATGATTTTTGGTTTGAGGCAATTTGATTACTAATTTGTTTCAAATCTTTCAAAATGCTATTACAGATCTGTTTATGATCTTTTTGTTTCAGCTGATGTTTCTTTAGTTTGATTAAAGAAAAAAAGAAATGAAGAAGGAGAAAACATAAGTATTTAAAATAGCTGAAATGATTAATTTAAAAAGTAAAAGAAATTTTTTTTTTGACATTTGTCATTTGTATATGCTTATTAGTTTTACACATGTTATATGAAGACTTAAGATAATAATACTTGTCTCTTTGAGTATTTTATTTTAATTTTAAATGTTAATAAAAATGCTTTTACTTAATTTATAAATTTATAATACTTATATATATATATATATATAACTTTAAATAAATAAAATCGATTGTATTTATAAATAAAAGCTTATACAAATATCTTGAAATTCAAATATTTCAAAATATCCATCCTTTGAATTTCAAAACTTTAAATTCCAAATTCAAATTCAAATTAAATTCTAAAATCCAATCTACAAAACAAGTTATACATATATACATATATAACTACTTATTCAATTTAAAAATAACAATTCTATTCCTATAAAATCTATTTATATCTATATATACAAACAATCATTATTATTTGTTTGAAAATATCAATTTTACCAATTTAAATAATTATACTAGAAAGATTATCAAACCAATACTTATCTAGATATATACTTTCATTACCAGAATTATTTATTTCACTTACAAATCAGTATTTCCATTAATTAAATTCAATTAATTTATCAATTACAGATATTCTAAAATTCGGGTTATCACATTGTGCCTCTCGTAATTCCAAACGAGTCAAAAGTTATGGTCGTTTGAAGAAACGGAAGAAAGCGACGGACCGCTCGCTGGTCCGATTTGACGGTATTGGCGAAAGTCTTCAATCTCCGCGAAACGCTCGAGCATGCTCATACTGTAGCACTCGATATTTAAGTTATTATGGATCATCGAGGAAACAAATGGGGATATGGATCAAAAACTTGACTGCTAAAGCTATAGCGCAATAAACGTTCTTTTTTACGACCGTTCCGTCTTCCTCGTTTCTGTACCTCATTGTTTTGCTCATATTCATCAACACGCGCGGTCTTTTTACTAATATTACAACACCCGACAAAGTGACTTCAAGGAGAATGTTAAACGCATTTGATACCTTAGAATTTCGAATGGCTGAGGTGTTTTATATAATTACTTAGCCTGTAAGTAACCTACATTTTCAGTTTGCGAATATCTTTCAGTTTTCTGTTTTATCCAATTTTAAATCCAATTTCAATCTTTTTAACGGAATATTATCGTGGCCTTTTTTGATGTTTGTATATTTTTGTTTTTTCTGTCGTTTTTCTAGGTTTACATCGATTTAATCCGATTATTTACACCACAAACTCCATGGAATAAATTTATGAACGAAAACATCCGAGTTATAGAAAAAATATAAGATGAAATTATTCTGCACACAAAACCGATCCATGATAATTTGAACCGTTAGAAAAGTAGAACATGGAAAGTGCTGCATTTTAATAGGTTGTGGTTCTCGTAACTCCAAACGAGTCAAAAGTTATGTCCGTTTGAAGAAACAGAAGAAAGCGACGGTCCGCTCGCTGATCCGATTCGACGGTATTTGCGAAAGTCTTCGATCTCCGCGAAACACTCCAGAATGCTCACACTATAGCACTCGATATTTAAGATATCATGAATTACCGAGGGAATAAATGAGGATATGGGTCAAAAGCTTGTCTACTAAAGCTACAGCGCAATAAACATTCTTTTTTACGACCGTTACGTCTTCATCGTTTTCCGTACCTCATTGTTTCGCTCATATTCATCGACACGCGCGGTCTTTTACCAATATTACAACACCACGACAAAGTAACTTCAAGGAGAATGTTAAATGCATTTGATACCACAAATTTTCGGACGACTGAGGGTGTTATTTGATTACTTAGCCTATAAGTAGCCTACATTTCCAATCTGCGAATATCTTTCGGTTTCGTGTTTATCAAATTTTAAATCCAATTTAAATATTTTTAGTGGAATATTATCATGGTCTTTTTTGATCTTCGTATATTTTTTTTCATCATTCTTCTAGGTTTACATCGATTTTGTCCGACTATTTATACCACAAACTCCGTGGAATAAATTTATGAACGAAAATATCCGAGCTGTAGAAAAAATTTAAGATGGAATTATTCTGCACACAAAACCGATCCATGAAAATTCCAACAGTTAAAAACGTAGAACATGGAAAGAGCTTCTGTGACGACCCGCCCTTCTACTACCAGAAAGACGTATCATCATTAAGAAAGAAAGGGATGAGAAAATAGAAAACAAAGAGAAAGAAAGAACAACTACATTAGAATATCACAACGGAACGGAACAAAATATAATATCACATAAATATTTAAAAAGTTTTACATATATCAGAGTTATACAGATAATACATCAATACTAGACAGTTATAACACCTGTTTAGTTAATACAACTCAATACAATACAACTCAAACAATATGACTCAGAGATACCAACACAGCGGAACTATATATATATATCTACAACGCTGAAGTCTCCTGCTCCAATGCTCCTCAAGAATTCGTCAAAACTAACCTTAATCCCTTGGCTACCCGTAAAAATTTGGGTACCCGAGAGTTTATGAAAAACAAAAATAAACTCCAGGTCAGACATGGGTCTGGTATGAGTAAACGGTTTAAAGTTGCTTAACTTTGAAAACATTTGAAAATAAAGGTATTACGTAAGACTCCCCACAAATAAATATGGGTAAGTTTTTACCTTATGCTAACCAAAACATTTTATAGGAAATCCAGTGATATTATAATAGTGTCTAGGGTTTTCAAGTAAATAGAAAATAGCCGAAATTGTTACATGATTAAATTCCAGCTACTAGCCACAAAAGTGGGTAATACAAATCAAAACCGTAGGGTCTCGTAGGGAAAATGGATTTCCAACAATGGCAGGGCTACTGGGGTACCGCCCGTCACAGTACGGGGCCTAGATCACCGTACCGATGATTACTCCCTTCATCCCCTGCAACATAAGGCCGGAACCATTCCTTACTGAACAGTCCCGAACAAGATAAACCCCGTGGTTGGCGCGACCAACCACCCACTAAGCCGAAATATATAAGGGACCTCTAGACAGGGGAAATATCTTGTCCTGCTTGGGCATGACCCACCTAACCTTGCTGCATCTCCCCTGTTTTAGCCATTCCCGGTTGATGAGGCTTGAGGCTGCGATTACCTTCAAAGAACATATCACTTAGAATGCTCATCGTCCGCCTGACGATGTGTTGAAAGCATTCAATCCATACAAGTTCGTTCCGGGTTCGAACGAAACCGAAGGCATTATCTCGTTACACTCGTTTGGGAATCACCCTCAGAGTCAACGACGATAACCCTTGCATTCTGAATCACCATTTCGATCTTCATTTCAGGGTTCACGACCTAACGTTTAAATTGGATCGATGTGGTTTTCGGAGAATCAAAATTGATTCTTCCGATCCCGGTCTCATCGAATCCAAACGCCATTTTAAGGGCCAAGTTGTCTAATTAACTTAAACAGTTTAAATAATTAAAATTCATATTGAATTCATATAGCAATTTAACACAGATAAATAACATCAGATAAATCATATAGCAGTTTAACACAAATCAATCATATACAATTATCACAGATATATCCAGAATACCACAGAGCATCACAGGATATAAATAAACATATCAGAACCAATCAAATAGAATCATTGATTCATATCAACATTTAGTTTGATTTATTTAAACTTAATTTCTTGCTTAAGAGTACGCTATATTAAATTTTTGCTTAATCAATTATTAATTTACTAGCCTATTCAATCTTATTAATCATTCACTTAATTAATTAATTATTTATCAATAATCTTAATTATTGATTTAGAAAACTCCATTACACAATTAATTATTACTAATTGCTAAATCAATCATTACTTATTAATTAATTTAATCGTTCAATCATTCATTGTGTAATTAATTCGTTAACTATGATTTGTTAATTAATCAACTTCAAATTCTTAATTACAAATGATACACAAGCTTATTATTAAAAATCTTAAATTATTAATTTGACAATTATCAAATTTTATTATCTTCTTAATTAACTTTGTTCTAAAGCAATTTCTCTTCTTTATTTTCTGTAAATCTTTGAAGTTCTTCATGATTTAAACAGTTTGTAAATATTAATAACTTGATTAACACTTAGCTTGCTTACCCTTCAACCTAACAGGACAATTAGAAAACTTCAGGAATTAAGCAAACCGAAGACAACAACACAACTACATGGGTCAAACTCGAGATTCCCTGAACATTTCTCGCGTACCCCTACCCTTCTCTTCTTCTTCCCCTGTTCTTTTCTTCCCTATTGCTCTTTTTTTTTTAACTGTTGAAGCATATAAATATTCACGCAAATTCAAACTCGACCCAGAGCATACTCAAAGCATCCATCAAATAAACTCGAGTTTCACTCGAGTAAAACACGCGGTGTTTCCCGACCTCGTAACTGCCGGCACGACGCCACCGTGCACGTGCACGGTGGTTCACAAGCGATTCAGGCAACCTTCGTCTCACCAGCAAACTCCAATTCACCCTCCTACGCGAATTCCCAGCTCAGTTCAACGCAATAAGAGTGAAATCAAAATATGCGTGAAAAGTTGAACTACACAAAAAAAAAACGATTGACAAATTCACCTCGACTTCACAACCATGACCGCCAGGGACCACGTGGCTTCGGTCGTGCCTCGCCAACCTCACCTCCTAACTCCTCCCAATGCCTCACGTCACTCGGTTGCACCATAGGGTCGCAAACATCAACGAACAGAACTCGAAAACACCGAACCCATAAACCCTATTTTTCTTCAATCCTCAAAAATCTTTCCTTCATTAATTTTTTTAGCATTTTTCTGTTATTCGTACATCAATATACTAGCTTCATGAAAAATTTCATCAACAAGTATTGATTGAATCATCTGATTTGCATATAAAAGCAATTTTAATTCACTGACAAACTACTCTATGCATAGTTGTCTGAAAATTTTAAGTTTTGTCTTAAAAATCATATTTTTGTATGTTGTTTCAAGATACAAATTCAAATTTATAATTCATGCTTTTCGAATTTCGTCCCTTGTTTTATATTTGACTGTAAATTTGTGTTTACAGTACTGATATCTCACAGCTAAAAAAAAAACAATAACCCAAATCCAAATCTTGAATTTAAACAAAGTTTATTAAGTTAAGTTGCTATTAAAGAAAAGATTTATATATAAAAGAGTCTGATATATTTTGGTTTCTTTGCCTCAAAAATTTGAAACTGGGAAGAACAGATCATGCACAACTTACAGTGAATAGCAAACATCCCAAAGTATCATACTTCAACTTACAATGAATTTCCTTTCTATCAATTAAAGGTTAGATTAAAAATACGTTTACTCACCAAAATATTCCTTTGAACAGAAAGATGCTCTCGAATTTATGAACACCTGAAGCTCTAAAACTGCCTGTACACATCTTCCTTTGTTTTGCTGTTAAATTAAATTTTGTTTCCAAAGCCAAAACATATGTTTCTCAGGTTTGTGTTTTTAAGTTAAGGCTTGTATAAAATGAAACTGATAATAGAAAGGTGGATATATATAAATGCTTGAGCAAAACAGATGATAAGTGGACAGCCACCATTTTTGACCAATAAGAATTTGGTATTAAATTTTACTGCAAATATGAAATGATATTGATCTCGGCTGCATGTACTTGTTTAAACAAGAAGTTAGGCTAATTAATGTTTTTGCTTTTAATTATGGTAGCAAGTAATAAATGTTTACTGATAGTTGAATTTGTTTGTACAAAGATATTTATGCTATGTTCGGCCAACATGTTTTGTAAGCTACAGACTTTTGATTTATTATATTTGAAGTGAAACTTATTTTTCTTATGCATATAATTGAAGTGAAACTTTGTTTTATGTATTTATTTTATTTTTATTTTTATTTTTTCTGGATACAACACTTAATTGCTGAGTATATGTGTACATAGGCACTAGATAAGAATATATATTTAAACTTTATTATTCATTACTTCTTTTATTCGATTTTACTAAATAAGTCAAATTTGTTTTTGACAGATTTATATGTTTACAAACTTAGCAGTTTTATTTATATCTTATATTCATGTTATAGTGCGTACTTAGATACATACAGAATTATGTTATTACTACATGTTAAGTTATTCTTACCTTATTTATAAGCTTACTTTATTTTAGTTATAAAAGCTATTGTTAGAGACATTGCTTGAATCATATTTTTATTCAAAGTTTATCTTTCCAATATTTGATTTATAACTTATATTAGCACTAATGTATTTATATTTAATATTAATGTGAAAAGAAATGTATTATTATACTTATTATTATTAACTACTTTTATTACTTTTGATATTAAGTGTCATTATATATAATTTTTAATGTAATAGAATAAAACAGATTTAATTTTGAATATTGTTAAAAGAGTCTATTTATATTTTGAAATTATAAATTCCTTTATAACATATATACAACCAATAATATCCAACATTCTATTTATTTCAAAATGAAAAATCTTGTATTTTATTTAAATTCGATCAAAAACTTACTGTAATAATAGGGTCAAAATTCCGGGATGTCACATTCTCCCCCCCTTAAAAGAATTTCGTCCCCGAAATTTTAACAACAGTTAATTCAAAAACTTAACATTAACAATCTAAACATACATATCATTCATACAAAGACAAACAATCAAACAGTCAATTCTAACAGCATTACTAGTTATCCGGACATAAATCTGGATAAGCTTTTCTAAAACTGTCGAGAGTTTGTTTCTCAATGATCAACAATCCAAACTGGATTCCTGACCACAGTTAAATGGGATTTAAATTCCCAAATTCCTGAATTTCTGGTTGAACAACTAATGATGAATCATAAACACATTTCCTTAGATGGGATATATGGAATATACAATGCATTCCAGATATTCACTCTAGCAGTTCAATTCTGAAATCTACAGTGTTAACTCTTTACAGAATTTCAATATCTATTCAATCAAGCCCGTACGATGTACATATACTATTCGTATGCAATATCAAATCCGATCACTCGCTCGATCACATAATTTCACTTCCGAACTAGTATTGTCCACCCGACTTCCTAGTACGGACTCAGAACTGATTTCTTGATCAGAAACTGTCATTCTCCTTGCATAGCCACAACTATGATAGAGAATTCCCAGAATCAATCAAAATCCAAATCCATGGTTCGTCGTCAAAAATCGAGTGAAAAATCCTAACTCGGATGGATATAACTATCTCGAAATTCTGTGCTCGAATCTGGATCAAACTGTTATGCGAATAAAATAATATACGTACATCCTACGTATTAATACCCATTGATTTATCAACTATATCAATTTCTTTTATTCACATTATCCCGATCCTATCCACTTGGAATAATTTTCTCAGTATCAATTTTACTTAGGAATTTCACCACCCATTCCTTAAATTTAATATAAGCATTATATATACTCTTATATTATTACTCTGCCACTTTAGCCTTTATATCTTCTTATTATTATTATTTTTTCCACTTTAAATCTGAATTACCAATTCCATATGAATTCAATTTTCTTAACTCTGAATACCGAACTTTTATTGACTAGCTCTATTTATAACTGATTCATATTATTATTTTTAAATTAGTTTCATTTGTTAGTTTACTTTAAATTTTCAATTTGAAATTGTTTTGTTGCTAATTTTTTTTTTATATAGTTTTCATATTCTGAAAAGTTTTTGACAGAGTCTCCATTACATATTTTCATAAGCACATATGTAAGGTTCCAATCCTCAACACAATTAACTTCAACCAATTCTCAAACCATTCCCTTTTAATTAAAAGGAATTTACAACTTAATTGCTTATATAATCCATTTAAGCAATACAAACCCATATTCAAAATCATCTTATTTTGCTTCCAACAATCCATAGGATTTTATCAAATCTTGTTTACCTCAAAACATCTCATTTCTTATGCAATTCAACAATATCTTTGTGAATAGATAATCACTTAAGCTTTATGACCATTTTAAATTGATTCTATCTCAATTTTACACTTGACTCCACCACATTTAATTTGTTCACAATCCTTTCATTGCATTTTCTTCCATTTCAATCAGGTTTGATTCCGAACCATTTTATTAAACACAACAACCAATGTTTTAAATAATCATTTCACAATTTACTTAGGCCATTTATTTTCTTCAACCTGTTCCACCTAACAACTTAGGTTTACTCTACTTCACCAATTCCCATTCAAATCTCTGATTTGATTTTCCTTTAATCAAATCCCAATCATTTACTGATTAGTTTATTCTTATATCCCTTTTAAAAATTTTAATTTACATTAACAATTCATTATTGAATTTATTCATAATTAAGTCTATTCAATTCATGTTTGAATTAGATTTGTTTACAACTCACACCTATCTATTTAAATCCAATTCAATACTTACTTTGGTTTACATTTACTTATTTACGCAAAAATTTTATTTCATTCAATTTTATCAGTAACTCGATTGAATTCATTTAAATTCAGTTTTATTTCAACTCAACTTTAGTTAAATTTTAGGTACTTACCATTCTTTAAATTTTATTTCTCAATATATGAACTCAAAACTTATTTATCTACTTAACAGCTTATATTTCTCATTCAAGCTATTTTACCTTATAATCACAATTTCAGATTATATATATATATAGCACTTACTGTCTTAAGGTATAAAGTTTCACCTCACAATCACAATCAATTTTTTTTCCAAATTTTATATTCAATTTAATCCAAGTTAATCCAAGTACAATTTGAATTTTTACTAACTTATCTCAGGTGAAACTCAAGTTCATTTTCTTCACTTACATGTACTTAAAGTAAATTTTAATTCCGGGTTAAAATTCCCAATTTCATTTTATTTATATTATCTTTACTTTATAAGTTTAATAGTTAATTCATTCAAACCTTTCACATCATTAATTAGAATTTTCAGAATTCAAATGCCCGGTTTTCATTTCCAAAACCATTTGAAATGACAATCAAATTTCAAATTCCAAACACTTGTTTTCACCAAAACACATTTTCTCCTTTTGAACATTTCTAAAACAACTTGTATGCCCAACAAGCCAAAACAATTTATCATGACCAATATCCTGGTAGCAACCCGTCACTTTAGAAACTCGAAAATGAATACTGATGATGTGGCCATCACCATCAGGATTATTTTCCAGCGACTGAAGTGAGTTCAGTGCTTACTTACTTTCACAAATTCTTTCCAAAACAATTTTCATTCAATCATAATTTCCAAAACAAAATCCCATTATTTCCTTCAACTCTTTGGAAAACCACATTTTCAAACATTCCCAAGATTGTAAATTCCCAAATTTATTTAAACACTTTCAAATTTCCGGGACTTAAATTCTAGTTTAAATCAGATTTCAGTTATATTCCTTTTTATTTAAAATCAATTTTTTTTAGTTATAAACCACTCCCATTTAAATTTTTATTTGATTGTACTATTATCAATCAAACATCCAAATATATATAGTTATTTCAGAAAAATATTTCTTTTATATCAAAATTAAATTTTGGGTAAAATTATTTCATTTACCCTACCTTAAAACAATACTGTGTCGGTCTATCTTGTCTAAGAGTTTAGGAATCCCTATCGATGAAATGGCGTCCCACACATCGACCAGAATTCATAAACACTCAACAGATAAATCAACACAATATAAAAACAATTTTGTATTCACTAACAATTACGCGCTCATATCTATTAATACACTCAAACTCATTAGTAATTCCTACCAGAGCCAAGATTATCACCAACCTATTGCTCTGATACCAACTGTGACGACCCGCCCTTCTACTACCAGAAAGACGTATCATCATTAAGAAAGAAAGGGATGAGAAAATAGAAAAGAAAGAGAAAGAAAGAACAACTACATTAGAATCTCATAGCGGAACGGAACAAAATATAATATCACATAAATATTTAAAAGTTTTACATATATCAGAGTTATACAGATAATACATCAATACTAGACAGTTATAACACCTGTCTAGTTAATACAACTCAATACAATACAACTCAAACAATATGACTCAGAGATACCAACACAGCGGAACTATATATATATATATATATATATATATCTACAACGCTGAAGTCTCCTGCTCCAATGCTCCTCAAGAATTCGTCAAATCTAACCTGAATCCCTTGGCTACCCGTAAAAATTTGGGTACCCGAGAGTTTATGAAAAACAAAAATAAACTCCGGGTCAGACATGGGTCTGGTATGAGTAAACGGTTTAAAGTTGCTTAACTTTGAAAACATTTGAAAATAAAGGTATCACGTAAGACTCCCCACAAATAAATATGGGTAAGTTTTTACCTTACGCTAACCAAAACATTTTATAGGAAATCCAATGATATTATAATAGTGTCTAGGGTTTTCAAGTAAATAGAAAATAGCCGAAATTGTTACATGATTAAATTCCAGCTACTAGCCACAAAAGTGGGTAATACAAATCAAAACCGTAGGGTCTCGTAGGGAAAATGGATTTCCAACAATGGCAGGGCTACTGGGGTACCGCCCGTCACAGTACGGGGCCTAGATCACCGTACCGAGAATTACTCCCTTCATCCCCTGCAACACAAGGCCGGAACCATTCCTTACTGAACAGTCCCGAACAAGATAAACCCCGTGGTTGGCGCGACCAACCACCCACTAAGACGAAATATATAAGGGACATCTAGACAGGGGAAATATCTTGTCCTGCTTGGGCATGACCCACCTAACCTTGCTGCATCTCCCCTGTTTTAGCCATTCCCGGTTGATGAGGCTTGAGGCTGCGATTACCTTTAAAGAACATATCACTTAGAATGCTCATCGTCCGCCTGACGATGTGTTGAAAGCATTCAATCCATACAAGTTCGTTCCGGGTTCGAACGAAACCGAAGGCATTATCTCGTTACACTCGTTTTGGAATCACCCTCAGAGTCAACGACGATAACCCTTGCATTCTGAAGCACCATTTTGATCTTCATTTCAGGGTTCACGACCTAACGTTTAAATTGGATCGATGTGGTTTACGGAGAATCAAAATTGATTCTTCCGATCCCGGTCTCATCGAATCCAAACGCCATTTTAAGGGCCAAGTTGTCTAATTAACTTAAATAGTTTAAATAATTAAAATTCATATTGAATTCATATAGCAATTTAACACAGATAAATAACATCAGATAAATCATATAGCAGTTTAACACAAATCAATCATATACAATTATCACAGATATATCCAGAATACCACAGAGCATCACAGGATATAAATAAACATATCAGAATCGATCAAATAGAATCATTGATTCATATCAACATTTAGTTTGATTTATTTAAACTTAATTTCTTGCTTAAGAGTACGCTATATTAAATTTTTGCTTAATCAATTATTAATTTACTAGCCTATTCAATCTTATTAATCATTCACTTAATTAATTAATTATTTATCAATAATCTTAATTATTGATTTAGAAAACTCCATTACACAATTAATTATTACTAATTGCTAAATCAATCATTACTTATTAATTAATTTAATCGTTCAATCATTCATTGTGTAATTAATTCGTTAACTACGATTTGTTAATTAATCAACTTCAAATTCTTAATTACAAATGATACACAAGCTTATTATTAAAAATCTTATATTAATTTGACAATTATCAAATTTTATTATCTTCTTAATTAACTTTGTTCTAAAGCAATTTCTCTTCTTTATTTTCTGTAAATCTTTGAAGTTCTTCATAGTTTATGTAACGCCCTGGATTTTCGTTCTCCGAAAAACCGACATCGACACTCACTTTATCGACTGCCGAGAAATCGAAGGCCAAAAACCGAGATGTTATGGGTTTTAAAAAGAAAAGAAAAGAAAGAGAGAAAAAGAAGAAAGAAAAAGAAAAATAGAGGGAAAAGAAGATAGACAATTTTTTTAGAAAAACCGAGAAAGAAAACAGAGAATTTGAAAAATAGAAGATAGAAGAATTTTAAAAATAGAACGGACAGAAAGGAAACAACAGAACAACAACAGAATCTCACAATTCGCAGCGGAACAACATATAATAATAAATGAATAATCTTTAAACAAAGAACTATATCAGTTATTACATTACATACATTTCATTACATCACATCATCAGAGTATACAACATCAACAACATCAATCAGTGCAGCGGAAAAAGAAATACTATATAAGTAATATGCCATGCCATCCATCTTGCCTCCAGCAACTCCAGAATATCCAGAATATCCTGATAAACCTAACTCTTAACTGCCCGTGTGGAAATTGGTGGGCACCCAGAGTTTAGGAAGGAAAACAATAAACTCCGAGTCAGTCATGTGACTGGTGTGAGAACTCAAAACAGTTTATTTACTTTAAAATCAAAAGAGAGGAATATTTTTTTTTTATCAATTCGCAATGCTTTTAAAAATGAGACTACCATAAGGCCTCCCGCACACACACACATGCAAACGCAGAATCGGAGGAGATTTCTCCTTATGATAGTCAAAGATGCTTGATACGCATTTAAAATAACATTTGATATTATTACTAGTGCATAGTGTATAACAAATCATTTCGAAAGTAGAATATAAATCTTAGCCAGCATAGACATTCCGAACTATGCCTACTATAGCTATCATCCAAACAGTGTTGCGACACCATAAGTGAATGATAGGTTCTACAACTAATACCGTACAAGTTTCGTATTGTTTCTTTGGATTTCCAACAAATGGTCAGGCCAAGGAACTTCCCATTGCCACATGAGAATGCCTCTGGAAAGACATCCCCGAGAACCAAACCGGAACTCTGCCAACACAAGGCCGGGTTACCCCTAACTGGGTAACTACTGACACGAGCACGCCATTCCCCGGTCCTTTAGGACCTTTTCAACCGAGCGCTCGATATCCAACATCACACCATAATAAATAGAGTGTTTTCAACATGAGTAAGTATCTGGGCTCCATACCATGATACCACCCCTTTCCAGAAGGAAATGCACATACCCTAAGGGGAGCTACAGCAACCCCTAATAACCTTGCCGCATCTTTCCTGTTTTGACCATTTCCGGGATGTGAGGCTCGACGAAGTCACGTCCACAAAAACACACTTTGTACAAAAAGCCGTGCTTTGGGTCAACAAATGATCAACACAATGATCACTAAGATAGACGATCAAATAAATGATCCTATCACAATAATCAACACAATGATCATTTCAGCATCACTCAGCATGTCACATTACCAAAATGGGATATATCGCTGATAACTTCAACTATATAACCTTTGAGCTCGTACGTCTCAAAGAAGGGTGTTAAGCAAAGAATAAAATTCTCCGCCACCAACAGAAATATATTTGAAAGAAATCGGCTTTATATCTCAACTTGTAATGTCAGACATACAATCCATACAAGTCTGTTCCGGGATCGAACAAAACCGAAGGCACTTCTTACGAAGCCCTTGCAAATCCGGGTATTCACAATCCCGATCGAATTTCCCATCACTTATGGAATCTCTATACCAGGTGCGACCCAGTGCAGAGACAATCGATAGGTCATCCTATCGCTCTCGCAAATACCGGTCTTCAACACCGATCTTCAAATGCAATTCACAACGACGTATCACATATTCGGAATGGGTTATACGACCCCATGGTCCTTTCCCGGTTAACCCGAATAGTGAGCGCTTATTCAAAATAAGTGTGCATTCAATTTCAAACAATTCACATCAAATACCCATTCAAAGGGAAATATTGATAGTCGGTTATTGAACTATCAATTGATATGCATACATCACCAGATTCCAAATAATTTTCCAAATTATTTATTTTCCAAAATATCTTTACTAGATATATAGTTTCAACACTTCAAAAATAAATCAATATTTATTTTCATACAAATTCCACTTTTCATTCATAAATTCCATAATGAATTTATATTTCAAAATATCCATGCATATATGATTTCAATCATTCATTTCAATTTATCTTCAAAAAGATAAATTCTAAATATTCACTTCATATTGGAAAACAATTCCATACTTATCAAAAATAAGTAATTCACAAATCTTTTTATTTTCAACACTTAGAAAATATTCAATATACTTAAATCGAATTAAGTATATAATTCATTCTTTAAGGGAAATCATTCTCTTAAACATTTTTATTTGGGCCAAAACGAATGTTGCGTAAAACATCGTTACAACGTCCCAAAATCACTAGTATAGGGATTCGAAAATAAAATAGATATATAAATCCCAATACTATACAAAACATTTCCTTTCGGAAATCATTTACTATAACAACAGTGTTATAGTCCACCATTTCCTTTTATCTCTCGAAACATCTATTTCAACAATAAATGTTGAAATCTATCGTTTCGAATCTCAACACATTTAAAACATCGTTAGATCGTTTTAATTCTATTTAGGATATCACATTCAAAACATTTTCTTTAACGTATTATTCACTATTCAAAAACGTGAATATACTACATTAACAAATTTTCATCCTTTTATTCATTTTAATTCAAAGAATTATTCACTGTCTAAAAACGTGAATATAACTCTATTTCTAAGTTATAACAATTAACTTATCAAAATAAGTCGTTTGTGAATTTATAAAACAACGTTTATAAATTCCATTTCGATTTATTTATAAAAAACTTCCTTTTTATAAATCCCTTTATTAACATATTCCAGTTTATAACTAAATTATAAACTAAACGTTCATATTATAAGTTAACTACTTATAAACGATTATTTCACAAAATCGTTCCTTAGAATTTCATAATTATAAATCTTATAACTTATAAGATTCATTTATTTATCCAAAACTATTATTTTAACAACATAATAAATTTTATAAACCTACTGCTTATAAAATTCCATTTATGACTTCACCGTATAAAATTCTATAAATTTCATTTTATTTATGAAATTCATTCACAATTTATTCTTACACTTATAAAACTCGTTTTATAATGTCCATAATTCAATTTATAAATATCCATTTATAAATCTCTTAATATAAATCAATTTATATTATTCTTTAAAAACATCTTTAAATTCCTTTATAATTTCATCATTCTGATTTATAAAATAATTAAATTTTATAAATCCTATATTTAAACTTTTCACAATAAATTCAAAAATCCCCATTAAAATTATTTTATAAAGTCATTAATTCATATTTCTCAAAAATCAGCTTTTAACAATATTTCACAAAAATCATAATTTTTATAACTTTAAAAATTATAACGTTTATTTACTTAATATGGATCAATTCCAAAAATAAAGTATATTTTCAAAAATCACTTTAAAAACATTTTAAAATCTCAAATCTGGGTCCAATGATGCTACACACCAAATAGTCAATCACGACAACAACGATATCATATATCGATATGATAATCAATCAAATATCAAAATATCTGAAATTAAATAAATACTGTTGAGGAATCCAGTTGGATCCCTCCAACCTGTTTTCCTGCATCCAAAAACATTAGCACAATACCAATTTCGCTCCAGTACGAAATTATCGCGGTACATGTTCTTATTAAATATTATCCGCTTAATAACGGCGCAATAGGGTCTCATCCGCTAAACAAAAAAATGCGGAAAATCAACAACTGCAATATATACATATGCCAATATATATATATATTGATATTATATATAATACCAATTTCACTGTTTATGAAATATTCGCGGTATATGTTTTTATTAAATAACATCCGCTTACTAACGGCGCATAATGTCTATTTTAACAATCAATAATTTACAGTCATCATTCAAACATGCATTCAAATATTTTAAATCTAACTATTTAAAATAAAATCGAAATCTATTCGATTGAGTGAGAAGTTCTCACCTTGATTTTAAATCCCGTTTTAGCTTTTATTTCGAATAAAATTAAACGCGCGTTTAATTTTACCCGAAATTCTCACTAACTCCAAACGACTCCAAACCAACTCCATCGCGTAGTGCTCGTCCATACGATTCCAACGCAACTGATTTCGTGATTTTTCGACCTCGTATGACAAAGTTATGATATTTACAAGTTAATACAAATTTAAACTATAAATTAATCACAACTTTAATTAAATTTTAACCCACACTCATCATCATCGTTCACTGCCTTCCATCCAGATCTGGACCGCACTTTTCATCTTCTCCATCTTCCAGTTAACCCACGCGACCCCCAAACCCATAGCCGCCACTTATTAGCCTAATTATGCTCCATCATCCTTAGCTTTGAAGACGATCGGCCTACGCCACTACGACGGCCATCACGAACACCATGTACGCCCTGAGTAGCTCAAGGCTCGGCCCCCACCTGTGCACGCACGCCGAGGCCGAACGTGCCTCCTTCCATGCCACTTTGCCGACGAACCGTTCAATAAAAATCGATCTCAGCCGTTGGTTTCGTAGTTCATATCGTGCTCTACAACTTCGCAGTTGACAGTTTCGTGAATCGATTTGTGGATTGGATGAAATCGGAGGGGAAACGAGATGGAATTTCGGCCATTGATGGCTTAAGGGTGGCGGCTGTAGAAACAATTAGGGTTTAGAATTTATTTTATTTATTTTGTTGAGTTATGGGCTATTTATAGGAAAATCGATCGACACTATTCACCCCGGGAATTCCGAACTCCGATTTAGACGCCGTAACCAGCGTACCTAGGGTTTATCCCGCGTTCCGGACACAATGGAATAGGTTTCGGAAGCTAATTCGGAAGTATGTGCGAGTTATGGCTGAAAACGTTCAATTTAAATTAAACCGATTTAAGTCGATTTCTAGGCGTTTTAATTTGTACCGGACAAACGGTAAATCCAATTGACTTGAAATTTGAAACCTTACAATAATATCACATTACGGATCCGATGAAACTGGTTTCGTCGAAATCCGAGACTTTTTGAAAAATGGCTATTTTGACTCGCCAAATTTAAATTAAAAATAAATCGATGCGTTTCGAGCTGCCACGATCAAACGATAGCTCCGATTGACACGAAATTTGAAATCCGGTAATAACTAACTATTACGGATCCAATGAAACTGGTTTCGTTCAATTCTGAGACTGTCCAAAAATTGGCTATTTTACAGTCGATTATTAAATATTAAAATATTCAATTTTCACACATTAACTTTTAATTCGATTTTAAAAGTTCTAAAATATTTCTATAACTCTAGTATGATTAAATAAAATTTTACAAATTATTTTCAATCATTTTTAACTCAATTTTTAATTATTTCCATAATTTAACGTATTAAATTATCGATTTAATTATTCAATTAAATCCAATAAATCAAATAAAAATTTATTTGACTTATAAATTCACTTATAAATATTTAAAATTAATTAAATATTCAAATTTTAATTTATAAAAATTCTGGGTCGTTACAGTTTAAACAGTTTGTAAATATTAATAACTTGATTAACACTTAGCTTGCTTACCCTTCAACCTAACAGGACAATTAGAAAACTTCAGGAATTAAGCAAATCGAAGACAACAACACAACTACACGGGTCAAACTCGAGATTCCCTGAACATTTCTCGCGTACCCCTACCCTTCTCTTCTTCTTCCCCTGTTCTTTTCTTCCCTGTTTCTCTCTTCTTCTTTTTTTAACTGTTGAAGCATATAAATACTCACGCAAATTCAAACTCGACCCAGAGCATACTCGAAGCATCCATCAAATAAACTCGAGTTTCACTCGAGTAAAACGCGCTGTGTTTCCAGACCTCGTAACTGCCGGCACGACGCCACCGTGCACATGCACGGTGGTTCACAAGCGATTCAGGCAACCCTCGTCTCACCAGCAAACTCCAATTCACCCTCCTACGCGAATTCCCAGCTTAGTTCAACGCAATAAGAGTGAAATCAAAATATGCGTGAAAAGTTGAACTACACAAAAAAAAAACGATCGACAAATTCACCTCGACTTCACAACCATGACCGCCAGGGACCACGTGGCTTCGGTCATGCCTCGCCAACCTCACCTCCTAACTCCTCCCAACGCCTCACGTCACTCGGTTGCACCATAGGGTCGCAAACATCAACGAACAGAACTCGAAAACACCGAACCCATAAACCCTATTTTTCCCCAATCCTCAAAAATCTTGCCTTCATTAATTTTTTTAGCATTTTTCTGTTATTCGTACATCAATATACTAGCTTCATGAAAAATTTCATCAACAAGTATTGATTGAATCATCTGATATGCATATAAAAGCAATTTTAATTCACTGACAAACAAGTTTTGTCTTAAAAATCATATTTTTGTATGTTGTTTCAAGATACAAATTCAAATTTATAATTCATGCTTTTCGAATTTCGTCCCTTGTTTTATATTTGACTGTAAATTTGTGTTTGCAGTACTGATATCTCACAGCTAAAAAAAAAACAATAACCCAAATCCAAATCTTGAATTTAAACAAAGTTTATTAAGTTAAGTTGCTATTAAAGAAAAGATTTATATATAAAAGAGTCTGATATATTTTGGTTTCTTTGCCTCAAAAATTTGAAACTGGGAAGAACAGATCATGCACATCTTACAGTGAATAGCAAACATCCCAAAGTATCATACTTCAACTTACAATGAATTTCCTTTCTATCAATTAAAGGTTAGATTAAAAATATGTTTACTCACCAAAATATTCCTTTGAACAGAAAGATGCTCTCGAATTTATGAACACCTGAAGCTCTAAAACTGCCTGTACACATCTTCCTTTGTTTTGCTGTTAAATTAAATTTTGTTTCCAAAGCCAAAACATATGTTTCTCAGGTTTGTGTTTTTAAGTTAAGGCTTGTATAAAATGAAACTGATAATAGAAAGGTGGATATATATAAATGCTTGAGCAAAACAGATGATAAGTGGACAGCCACCATTTTTGACCAACAAGAATCTGGTATTAAATTTTACTGCAAATATGAAATGATATTGATCTCGGCTGCATGTACTTGTTTAAACAAGAAGTTAGCCTAATTAATGTTTTTGCTTTTAATTATGGTAGCAAGTAATAAATGTTTACTGATAGTTGAATTTGTTTGTACAAAGATATTTATGCTATGTTCGGCCAACATGTTTTGTAAGCTACAGACTTTTGATTTATTATATTTGAAGTGAAACTTATTTTTCTTATGCATATAATTGAAGTGAAACTTTGTTTTATGTATTTATTTTATTTTTCTTTTTCTTTTTTCTGGATACAACACTTAATTGCTGAGTATATGTGTACATAGGCACTACATAAGAATATATATTTAAACTTTATTATTCATTACTTCTTTTATTTGATTTTACTAAATAAGTCAAATTTTTTTTTGACAGATTTATATGTTTACAAAGTTAGCAGTTTTATTTATATCTTATATTCATGTTATAGTGTGTACTTAGATACATACAGAATTATGTTATTACTACATGTTAAGTTATTCTTACCTTATTTATAAGCTTACTTTATTTTAGTTATAAAAGCTATTGTTAGAGACATTGCTTGAATCATATTTTTATTCAAAGTTTATCTTTCCAATATTTGATTTATAACTTATATTAGCACTAATGTATTTATATTTAATATTAATGTGAAAAGAAATGTATTATTATACTTATTATTATTAACTACTTTTATTACTTTTGATATTAAGTGTCATTATATATAATTTTTAATGTAATAGAATAAAACAGATTTAATTTTGAATATTGTTAAAAGAGTCTATTTATATTTTGAAATTATAAATTCCTTTATAACATATATACAACCAATAATATCCAACATTCTATTTATTTCAAAATGAAAAATCTTGTATTTTATTTAAATTTGATCAAAAACTTACTGTAATAATAAGGTCAAAATTCCGGGATGTCACAGCTTCGTTTTGATAGATTGTGGCTCCCGTACCTCCAAACGAGTCAAAAGTTATGGCCATTTGAAAAAACGGAAGAAAGCAACGGATCGCTCGCTGATACGATTCGACGGTATTAGCAAAAATCTTCGATCTCCGCGAAACGCTCGAGCATGCTCACACTGTAGCACTCGATATTTAGGATATTATGGATCACCGAGGGAATAAATGGGGATATGGATCAAAAACTTGTCTATTGAAGCTATAGTGCAATAAATGTTCTTTTTTGACGACTGTTCCATCTTTCTTTCCGTACCCTATTGTTTTGCTCATATTCATCAACATGCGCGGTCTTCTTACCAATATTAAAACGCCACGGCAAAGTGACTTCAAGGTGTATGTTAAACGCATTTGATACCTTAGAATTTCAAACGGATCAGGGTGTTTTATATGATTACTTAGCCTTTAAGTAACCTACTTATTCAGTCTGCGAATATCTTTCGGCTTCCTATTTTATTTAATTTTAAATCCAATTTCAATCTTTTTAGCGGAATATTATCGTGGCCTTTTTTGATATTCGTATACTTTTGTCTTTTTGGCGTTCTTCTAGGTTTACATCGATTTAGTCCGAATATTTATACCACAAACTCCACATAATAAATTTTTGAACGAAAACATCCGAGCTGTAGAAAAAACTTAAGATAGAATTATTCTGCACGCAAAACCGGTCCATGAGAATTCCAACAGTTAGAAACGTAGACATGGAAAGAGCTCCATTTTGATAGGTTGTGGCTCCCACAACTCCAAACGAGTCAAAAGTTATGGCCGTTTGAAGAAACGGAAGAAAGCGACGGACGGCTCGCTGATCCGATTCGGCGGTATTGGCGAAAGTCTTCGATCTTTGCGAAACGCTCGAGGATGCTCACACTGTAGCTCTCGATATTTAAGATATTATGGATCACCGAGGGAATAAATGAGGATATGGGTCAAAAACTTGTCTGCTGAAGCTATAGTGCAATAAACGTTTTTTTACGACCGTTCCGCCTTTCTCGTTTTCTGTACCTTATTTTTTTGCTCATATTCATCAAAAAGCTCTATCTTTTTTCAGTATTACAACACCACGACAAAGTTACAATAAGGAGAATGTTAAACGCATTTGATACCTTAGAATTTCGAACGGCCGAGAATGTTTTATATGATTACTTAGCCTGTAAGTAACCTACTTTTTCAGTCTGCGAATATCTTTCGGTTTGCCTGTTTTATCCAATTTTAAATCCAATTTCAATCTATTTAGCGAAACATTATCATGGCCATTATTGATCTTCGCATATTTTTGTTTTTTTTGTTGTTCTTTTAGGTTTACATCGATTTAGTCAGAATATTTATTCCACAAACTCCGCTGAATAAATTTATGAACAAAAACATCCGAGCTGTAGAAAAAACTTAAGATGGAATTATTCTGCCCAAAAAACTGATCCATGATAATTCCAACCGTTTGAAACGTTGAGCATGAAAAGAGCTTCGTTTTGATAGGTTGTGGCTACCGTAACTCCAAACGAGTCAAAAGTTATGACCGTTTGAAGAAACGGAAGAATGCTACGGAACGCTCGCTGATCCGATTCGACGGTACTGGCGAAAGTCTTCGATCATCGCGAAACGCTTGAGCATGCTCATACTGTAGCACTTGATATTTAAGATATTATGAATCACCGAGGGAATAAGTGAGGATATGGATCAAAAGCTTGTCTACTGAAGCTATAGCGCAATAAACGTTCTCTTTTTACTACTGCTCCGTCTTCCTCGTTTCACTTACCTAATAGTTTTGCTCATATTCATCAACAAGCGCGGTCTTTTTGCCAATATTACAACACCACGACAAAGTGACTTCAAGAAGAATGTTAAACGCATTTGATACCTTAGAATTTCGAACGGTTGTGGGTGTTTTATGTGATTACTTAGCCTGTAAGTAACTTACTTTTTCAATCTGCGAATATCTTTTGGTTTCTTATTTTATCGAATTTTAAATCCAATTTCATTCTTTTTATTGGAATATTATCGTGGCCTTTTTTGATCTTCGTATATTTTCGTTTTTTTGTCGTTCTTCTAGGTTAACATCGATTTGGTTCGACTATTTATACCACAAACTCCGTGGATAAAATTTTATTAACTAAAACATCCGAGCTGTAAAAAAAACTTAATATGGAATTACTTTGCACATAAAAACGATCCATGAAAATTCGAATGATTAGAAACGTAGAACACAGAAAGAGCTTCATTTTGATAGGTTGTGACTCCCGTAACTCCAAACGAGTCAAAAGTTATGACCGTTTGAAGAAACGGAAGAAAGCGACGGACCGCTCGCCCATCCGATTCGACGGTATTGGCGAAAGTCTTCGACCACCGTGAAACGCTCGAGCATGCTCACACTATAACACTCAATACTTAAGATGTTGTGGATCATCGAGGGAATAAATGTGGATACGGGTCAAAAGCTTGTCAACTGAAGCTTTAACGCAATAAACGTTCTTTTTCTACGACCGTTCCGTCTTCCTCTTTTTCCATTCCGCATTGTTTTGCTCATATTTATCAACACCCGCGGTCTTTTTACCAACATTAAAACACCATGACAAAGTGACTTCCAAGAGAATGTTAAATGCAATTGATACTTTAGAATTTCGAACGGCTGAGGGTGTTTTATATCTTACTTAGCCTGTAAGCAATGTTTCGGTTTCCTGTTTTATCCAATTTTAAATCTAATTTCAATCTTTTTAGCGGAATATTATCGTGGCCTATTTTGATCTTCGTATTTTTTGTTTTTTGTCGTTCTTCTAGTTTACATCGATTTAGTCTGACTATTTATACCACAAACTCCACGGAATAAATTTATGAACGAAAACATCCGAGCTGTATAAAAAGGTTAAGATGGAATTATTCTACACACAAAACCGATCCATGACGATTCCAACAGTTAGAAATGTAGAACATGGAAAGAACTTTATTTTGATAGTTTGCGGCTCCCGTAACTCCAAACGAGTTAAAAGTTATGGTCGTTTGAAGAAACGGAAGAAAGCGACTGACCGCTTGCTAATCTGATTCGACGGTATCGGCAAAAGTTTTCGATCTCCGCGAAACACTCGAGCATACTCACACCGTAGCACTTGATATTTAAGATATTATGGATCACCGAGGGAATAAATGAGGATATGGGTCGAAAGCTTGTCGACTGAAGCAATAGCGCAATAAACATTTATTTTTACGACCGTTCCATCTTCTTCGTTTTCCGTACCTAATTGTTTTTCACATATTCATCAACACGCGCGGTTTTTTTTACCACTATTACGACAACACGACGAAGTAACTTCAAAAAGAATGGTAAATACATTTGATACCTTAGAATTTCGAACGGCTGAGGGTGTTTTATATGATTACTTAGCCTATAAGTAACCTACATTTTCAACCTGCGAATAACTTTTTGTTTTCTGTTTTATCCAATTTCAATCAAAATTTCAATCTTTTTATTGGAATATTATCATGGCCTTTTTTGACCTAAGTATATTTTTGTTTTTTTTGTCGTTCTTTTAGGTTTACATCGATTTAGTCCGACTATTTACACCATAAACTCCGTGGAAAAAAAATTATGGACTAGAACATCCGAGCTGTAGAAAAAACTTAAGATGGAATTATTCTGCACATAAAAACGATCCATGACAATTCGAACAATTAAAAACGTAGAACATGGAATGAGCTTCATTTTGATAGGTTGTGGCTCCCGTAACTCCAAACGAGTCAAAATTTATGACTGTTTAAAGAAACGGAAGAAAACGACCAACCGCTCGCTGATCCGACTCGACGGTATTGGCGAATGTCTTCGATCTCCGTGAATTGCTCGAGCATACTCACACTGTAGCACTCGATATTTAAGATATTATGGATCACCGAGGGAGTAAATGAGGATATGGGTCAAAAGCTTGTATACTGAAGCTATAACGCAATAAATGCTCTTTTTTTACGACCGTTCCGTCTTTCTCTTTTTCGGCACCTCATTGTTTTGCTCATATTCATCAACATGCGCGGTTTTTTACCAACATTAGAACATCACGACAAATTGACTTTGAGGAGAATGTTAAACGCATTTGATACCTTAGAATTTCGAACGGCCGAGGGTGCTTTATATGATTACTTAGCCTGTAAGCAATCTTTCAGTTTCCTGTTTTATCCAATTTTAAATCCAATTTTAATCTTTTTGGTGGAATATTATCGTGGCCTATTTTGGTCTTCGTATTTTTTTTTGTCGTTCTTCTAGATTTACATCGACTTAGTCCGACAATTTATACCATTAACTCCGCGGAATAAATTTATAAACGAAAACATCCGAGCTGTAGAAAAAGATTAAGATGGAATTATTCTAGAAATAAAACCGATCCATGACAATTCCAACCATTAGAAACGTAGAACATGGAAAGAACTTTGTTTTGATAGGTTGTGGCTACTGTAACTCCAAATGAGTCCAGGGTTATGGCCGTTTAAAGAAATGGAAGAAACCGACGGACCGCTCGCTGATCCGATTCGACGGTATTGGCAGAAGTTTTCGATCTCCGCGAAACGATCAAGCATGCTCACACTGTAGCACTCGATATTTGAGATATTGTGTATCGCCGAGGGAATAAATGAGGATATGGTTCAAAAGCTTGTCTACTGAAGCTATAGCACAATAAACGTTCTTTTTTTACGACCGTTCCGTCTTCCTCGTTTTTCATACCTAATTGTTTTTCTCATATTCATCAACATGCGAGGTCTTTTTACCAATATTACAACATCATGACAAAGTGACTTCAAGGAGAATGTTAAACGCATTTGATACCTTAGAAGTTCGAACGGCAGAGGGTGTTTTATATGATTACCTAGCCTGTAAGTAACCTACTTTTTCAGTCTGCGAATATTTTTCGGTTTCCTATTTTATCAAATTTTAAATTCAATTTCAATCTTTTTAGTGGAATATTATCGTGGTCTTTTTTGATCTTCGAATTTTTTTTGTCTTCCTTCTAGGTTTACAACTATTTAGTTCGACAATTTATACCACAAACTCCGTGGAATAAATTTATGAGCGAAAAAATCCGAGCTGTAGAAAAAACTTAAGGTGGAATTATTTTACACACAAAAACGATCCATGACAATTCAAACCGTTAGAAACGTAGAACATGGAAAGAGCTTCGTTTTGATAGGTTGTAGCTACTGTAACTCTAAACGAGTCAAAAGTTATGCCCGTTTGAAGAAACAGAAGAAAGCGACGGACCGCTCGTTGATCCGATTCGACGATATTGGCGAAAGTTTTCGATCTCCGCGACACGCTCGGGCATGCTCACACTTTAGCACTCGATATTTAAGATATTATGGACCATCGAGGAAATAAATAAGGATATGGATCAAAACTTGTCTACCAAAGCTATAGAGCAATCAACGTTCTTTTTTTATGATCGTTCTATCTTCCTCGTTTTTTGTACCTCATTGTTTTGCTCATATTTGCCAGCATGCACGGTCTTTTCACCAATATTACAAAACCACGACAATGTGACTTCAAGGACAATGTTAAACATATCTAATACCTTAGAATTTCAAACGGCTGAGGGTGTTTTATATGATTACTTAGCCTGTAAGTAACATACTTTTCCCGTCTGCGAATATCTTTCGGTTTCCTGTTTATCCAATTTTAAATTCAATTTCAATCTTTTTAGTGGAATATTATCGTGGTCTTTTTTGATCTTCGTATATTTTTGTTTTTTCGTCGTTCTTCTAGGTTTACATCGATTTAGTCTGACTATTTATACCACAAACTCCGTGGAATTAATTTATGAACGAAAACATCCGATTTGTAGAAAAAATTAAATGGAATTATTCTGCACACAAAACCGATCCATGACAATTTCAACCGTTAGAAACGTAGAACATGGAAAGAGCTTCGTTTTGATAGGTTGTGGCTCACGTAACTCCAAACGAGTCAAAAGTTATGGCCGTTTGAAAAAACGGAAGAAAGCGGCGGACCGCTCGCTGATACAATTCGACGGTATTGTCGAAAATCTTCGATCTCCACGAAACGCTCGAACATGCTCACACTGTAGCATTTGATATTTAAGATATTATGGATTAGCAAGGAAATAAATGGGGATATGGGTCAAAAACTTGCATACTGAAGTTATAGTGCAATGAACGTTCTTTTTTTACGACCGTTCCGTCTTCCTTTCCGTATCTTATTGTTTTGCTCATATTCATCAACATGCGCGGTCTTTTTACCAATATTACAACATCACGAAGAAGTGGCTTCAAGGGTAATGTTAAACATATTTGATATCTTAGAATTTCGAAAGGCTCATATTGTGTTATATGATTACTTAGCCTTTAAGTAACCTATTTTTCAGTCTGCGAATACCTTTCAGTTTCCTGTTTTATCCAATTTTAAATCCAAATTCAATCTTTTTATTGGAATATTATCGTGGCCTTTTTTGATCTTCGTATATTTTTGTCGTTCTTCTAGGTTTACATCGATTTAGTCTGACTATTTATACCACAAACTCCATGGATAAAATTTTATGAACTAAAACATCCTAGCTATAGAAAAAACTTAATATAGAATTATTATGCACACAAAAACGATCCATGAAAATTCGAACGGTTAGAAACATAGAACATGGAAAGAGCTTCATTTTGATAGGTTGTGGCTCCCGTAAATCGAAACGAGTCAAAAGTTATGACCGTTTGAAGAAACGGAAGAAAGCGACAGACGGCTCGCCAATCCGATTCGACGGTATTGGCGAAAGTCTTCGATCTCTGCGAAACACTCGAGCATGCTCACACAGTAGCACTCAATATTTAAGATATTATGGATCACCGAGGGAATAAATGGGGATATGGGTCAAAAACTTGTCTGCTGAAGCTATAATGCAATAAACGTTCTTTTTTTACGATATTTCTGTCTTCCTCGTTTTCCGTAGTTTATTTTTTTGCTCATGTTCATCAACACGCGCTGTCTTTTTTTAATATTAGAACACCACGATAAAATGAAATCAAGGAGAATGTTAAACGCATTTGATACCTTAGAATTTCGAACGGCTGTGGGTGTTTTATATGATTACTTAGCCTGTAAGTAACCTACTTTTCCAGTCTGCGATTATCTTTCGGTTTCCTGTTTTATCCAATTTTAAATCCAATTTCAATCTTTTAGTGGAATATTATCGTGGCCTATATTGATCTTCGTATATATTTTTTTGTCGTTGTTCTAGGTTTACATCGATTTAGTCCGAATACTTATACCACAAACTCCGTGGAATAAATTTTTGAACGAAAACATCCCAGCTGTAGAAAAAACTTAAGATGGAATTATTCTGCACATAAAATCGATCCATGACAGTTCCAACCGTCGAAAACGTAGAACATGGAAAGAGCTTCATTTTGATAGGTTGTTGCTCGCGTAACTCCAAACGAGTCAAAAGTTATGGCCGTTTGAAAACCGGAAGAAAGTGGCGGACCGCTCGCTGATACAATTCGACGGTATTGGCGAAAATCTTCGATCTCCGCGAAACACTCAAACATGCTCACACTATAGCATTTGATATTTAAGATATTATGGATCACCGAGGGAATAAATGGGGATATGGGTAAAAAACTTGCCTACTGAAGCTATAGTGCAATGAACGTTCTTTTTTTACGACCGTTCCATCTTCCTTTCCGTACCTTATTTTTTTGCTCATATTCATCAAAACGCGAAGTCTTTTTACCAATATTACAACACCATGAAGAGGTGACTTCAAGGATAATGTTAAACACATTTGATATCTTAGAATTTCGAAAGGCTCAGAGTGTGGTATATGATTATTTAGCCTTTACGTAACCTAATTTTCAGTCTACGAATATCTTTCGGTTTCCTGTTTTATCCAATTTTAAATCCAATTTCAATCTTTTTATTGGAATATTATCGTGGCCTTTTTTGATCTTCGTATATTTTTGTCGTTCTTCTAGGTTTACATCGATTTAGTCCGACTACTTATACCACAAACTCCGTGGATAAAATTTTATGAACTAAAAAATCCGAGCTATAGAAAAAACTTAATGGAATTATTCCGCATAGAAAAACAATCATTCGAACGGTTAGAAAAGTAGAACACGAAAAGAGCTTCATTTTGATAGGTTGTGGCTCCCGTAACTCCAAACGAGTCAAAAGTTATGGCCGTTTGAAGAAACGTAAGAAAGCGACGGACCGCTCGCTGATCCGATTCGACGGTATTTGTGAAAGTCTTCGATCTCTGCGAAACGCTCGAGAATGCTTACACTGTAGCACTCAATATTTAAGATATTATGGATCACCGAGTGAATAAATGGGGATATGGGTGAAAAACCTGTCTGCTGCAGCTATAGTGCAATAAACGTTCATTTTTTACGATATTTACGTCTTCCACGTTTTTCGTACTTTATTTTTTTGCTCATTTTCATCAACACGCGCTATCTTTTTTTCAATATTGCAACACCATGACAAAATGACATCAAGGAGAATATTAAACACATTTGATACCTTAGAATTTCGAACGGCCGAGGGTGTTTTATATGATTACTTAGCCTGTAAGTAATCTACTTTTCCAATCTGTGAATATCGTTCGGTTTCCTGTTTTATCCTATTTTAAATCTAACTTCAATCTTTTTAGCGGAATATTATCGTGGCCTTTTTTGATCTTCGTATATTTTTGTTTTTGTTGTCGTTCTTCTAGGTTTACATCCATTTAGTCCGACTATTTATTCCACAAACTCTGCTGAATAAATTTTTGAACGAAACATCCAAGCTGTAGAAAAAACTTAAGATGAAATTATTCTGCACAAAAAACCATTACATGAAAATTCCAACCGTAATAAATGTAGAACATGGAAAGATCTTCGTTTTGATAGGTTGTGGCTCCCGTAACTCCAATCGAGTCAAAAGTTATTCCCGTTTGAAGAAACGGAAGAAAGCGACGGACCGCTCGCACATCCGATTCGACGGTATTGGCGAATGTCTTCGATCTCCAAGAAACGTTCGAGCATACTCACACTGTAGCACTCGATATTTTGGATGTTATGGATTACTGAAGGAATAAATGAGGATATGGTTCAAAAGCTTGTCCACTGAAGCTATAGCGCAATAAACGTTCCTTTTTTTACGACCGTTCTCGTCTTGCTCATATTCATCAACACGCGTGGTCTTTTTCCCATATTACAACACCATGTCAAAGTGACTTCTAAGAGAATGTTAGACGCATTTGATACCTTAAAATTTCGAAAGGCTCAGAATGTTTTATATGATTACTTAGCCTTTAAGTAACCTATTTTTCAGTCTGCGGATATCTTTCGGTTTTCTATTTTATCCTATTTTAAATTCAATTTCAATCTTTTTAGTGGAATATTATCATGGTTTTTTTTATCTTCGAATATTTTTGTTTTTTTCATTCTTCTAGGTTTACATCAATTTTGTCTGACTATTTATCCCACAAACTCCACAGAATAATTTTACGAACGAAAACATCCAAGCTGCAGAAAAAAATTAAGATGGAATAATTCTACACACAAAACCGATCCATGTCAATTCCAATAATTAGAAACGTATAACATGGAAAGAGCTCAGTTTTGATAGGTTGTGGCTCCCGTAACTCCAAACGAGTCAAAAGTTACGGCGGTTTGAAGAAACGTAAGAAAGCGATGGACCGCTCGCTGATCTGATTCGACGATATTTGCGAACATCTTCGATCTCCGCGAAGCGCTTGAGTTTTCTCACACCATAACACTTGATATATAAGATATTATTGACCACCGAGGGAATAAATTGGGATATGGGTCAAAACTTGTCCGCTGAAGCAATAGTGCAATAAATGTTCCTTTTTTACGATATTTCCGTCTTCCTCGATTTTCGTACTTTATTTTTTTGCTCATATTCATCAACACGCGCTGTCTGTTTTTCAATATTACAACACCACGACAAATTGACATCAAGAAGAATGTTAAACGCATTTGATACCTTGGAATTTCGAACGGCTGAGGGTGTTTTATATGTTTACTTAGCCCGTAAGTAACCTGCTTTTCCAGTTTGCGAATAACTTTCGGTTTCCTGTTTTATCCAATTTTAAATCTAATTTCAATCTTTTTAGCGGAATATTATCGTAGCCTTTTTTATCTTCATATTATTATTTTTGTCGTTCTTCTAGTTTTATATCGATTCAGTCCGACTATTTGTTCCACAAACTCTGTTGAATAAATTTTTGATCGAAAACATCCGAGCTGTAGAAAAATTTAAGATGAAATTATTCTGCACAAAAAACCGATCCATGACAATTCCAACCGTTAGAAACGTAGAACATGTAAAGAGCTTCGTTTTGATAGGCTGTGGCTCCCGTAACTCCAAACGAGTCAAAAGTTATGGCCGTTTGAAGAAACGGAAGAAAACGACGGACCGCTCGCTGATCCAATTCGACGGTATTGGCGATTGTCATCGATCTCCACGAAGCGCTCGAGCATGCTCACACTATTGCACCCGATATTTAAGATATTATGGATTACCGAAGGAGTAAATGATGATATGAGTCAAAAGCTTGTCCACTGAAGCTTTAGCGCAATAAAAGTTCCTTTTTTTACGACCATTCTGTCTTTCTCGTTTTCCATACCTCATTTTTTTGCTCATATTCATCAACACGCGTGGTCTTTTTACCCATATTACAACACCATGTCAAAGTGACTACTAGGAGAATGTTAGACGCATTTGATACCTTAGAATTTCGAATGGCTGATAGTTTTTTATATGATTACTTAGCCTGTAAGTAACCTACTTTTTCAGTCTGCGAATATCATTTGGTTTTCTGTTTTATCCAATTTTAAATTCAATTTCAATCTTTTTATTGGAATATCATCATGGCATTTTTTGATCTTCGTATATTTTTGTTTTTTTGTCGTTCTTCTAGGTTTACATCGATTTAGTCCGACTATTTATACCACAAACTTTGTGGATAAACATCCGAGCTGTTGAAAAAACTTAAGATGGAATTATCCTGCACACAAAAACGATCCATGACATTTCGAACCGTTAAAAACGTAGAACATGTAAAGAGCTTCATTTTGATAGGTTGTGGCTCCCGTAACTCCAAACGAATCAAAAGTTATGACCGTTTGTAGAAACAGAAGAAAGCGACGGACCGCTCGCTGATCCGATTCAATGGTATTGGCGAAAGCCTTCGATCTCGGCGAAACACTCGATATGCTCACACTGTAGCACTCGATATTTAAGATACTGTGGATTGCCGAGGGAATAAATGAGGATATGGTCAAAAGCTTGTCTACTAAGGGTATAGCGCAATAAATGTTCTTTTTTTACGACCGTTCCGTCTTCCTCTTTTTCCGTACCTCACTGTTTTGCTCATATTCATCAACACGCCAGCCTTTTTACCAACATTAAAACATCGGGACAAAGTGACTTCCAGGAAAATGTTAAACGCATTTCACATACCATAGAATTTCGAACGGCTGAGGGTGCTTTATATGATTACTTAGCCTGTAAGCAAACTTTCAGTTTCCTGTTATATCCAATTTTAAATCCAATTTCAACCGTTTTAGGGGAATATTATCGTGGCCTATTTTGATCTTCGTATATTTTTGTTTCTTTGGTCGTTCTTCTAGGATTACATCGATTTAGTCCGACTATTTATATCACAAACTCCACGGAATAAATTTATGAACGAAAACATCTAAGCTATAGAAAAAGCTTAAGATGGAATTATTCTACATACAAAACCGATCCACGACAATTTCAACCTTTAGAAACATAGAACATGGAAAGAACTTCGTTTTGATAGGTTGTGGCTCCCCTAACTCCAAACGAGTCAAAAGTTATGGCTGTTTGAAGAAACGGAAGAAAGCGATGGGCCGCTCGCTGATCCGATCCTATGGTATTGGCAAAAGTCTTCGATCTCCGCGAAACGCTCGAGCACGCTCACACTGTAGCACTCGATATTTAAGATATTGTGGATCACCGCGGGAATAAATGAGGATATGTGTCAAAAGCTTGTCTACTGAAGCTACAGCGCAATAAACGTTGTTTTTTTTACGACCGTTCCATTTTCCTCTTTTTCCATACCTCATTGTTTTGCTCATATTCATCAACACGCGCGGTCTTTTTGCCAACATTATAACACCACGACAAAGTGACTTTCAGGAGAATTTTAAACTCATTTGATACCTTAGAATTTCGAATGGCTGAGGGTGTTTTATATGATTACTTAGCATGTAAGCAATCTTTCGGTTTCCTGTTTTATCCAATTTTAAATCCAATTTCAATCTTTTTAGCGAAATATTATCGTGGCCTCTTTTGATCTTCGTGTGTATATATATATATATATATATATATATATATTTGTCTTTCTTCTAGGTTTACATCAATTTAGTTCGACTATTTATACCACAAACTCCAAGGAATAAATATGAACAAAAACATCTGAGCTATAGAAAAATCTTAAGATGGAATTATTCTACCAACAAAAACAACCCATGACAATTCCAACCATTAGAAACGTAGAACATGAAAAGAACTTCGTTTTGATAAGTTGTAGCTCCCATAACTCTAAACGAGTCAAAAGTTATGACCGTTTGAAGAAACGGAAGAAAGCGACGGACCGCTCGCTGATCCAATTTCGACGGTATTGGCAAAAGTCTATGATCTCCGTGAAACGCTCGAGAAGGCTCACACCGCAACACTCGACATTTATGATATTGTGGATCACCGAGGGAATAAATGAGGATATGGGTCAAAAGCTTGTCTACTGAAGCTATAGTGCAATAAACATCCTTTTTTTACGACAGTTCCGTCATCATTGTTTTCTGTACCTAATTGTTTTGCTCATATTCATCTACACGTGCGGTCTTTTTACCAATATTACAACATCATGACAAAGTTACTTCAAGAAGTATGTTAAATGCATTTGATAAATAAGAATTTCGAACGGCTGATGGTATTTTATATGATTACTTAGCCTATAAGTAACCTACTTTTTTAGTCTGCGAATATTTTTCGGTTTCCTGTTTTATCAAATTTTAAATCCAATTTCAATCTTATTAGGGGAATATTATCATGGATTTTTTAATCTTTGAATTTTTTTGTTTTTTTGTCGTCTTTCTAGGTTTACATCGATTTAGTCCGACTATTTATACCACAAACTCCGTGGAATAAATTTATGAACGAAAACATCCGAGCCGTAGCTAAAACTTAAGATTGAATTATTCTGCACATAAAAAAGATCCATGACAATTCAAACCGATAGAAACATAGAACATGAAAAGTGCTTCATTTTGATAGGTTGTGGCTCCCGTAACTCCAAATGAGTCAAAAGTTATGACCGTTTTAAGAAACGGAAGAAAGCGACGGACCGCTCGCTGATCCGATTCGACGGTATTGGAGAAAGTCTTCGATCTCCGCGAAACGCTCAAGCATGCTCACATTGTGGCACTCGATATTTAAGTTATTATGGATCACCGAGTGAATAAATGAGGATATGGGTCAAAAGCTTATATACTGAAGCTATAGCACAATAAACGTTCTTTTTTCACGACCGTTTCGTCTTCCTCTTTTTCCATATCTCATTGTTTTGCTCATATTCATCAACACACGCGGTCTTTTTACCAACGTTAAAACACCATGACAAAGTGACTACCAGGATAATGTTAAACTCATTTGGTACCTTAGAATTTCAAACGGCTGAGGGTGTTTTATATGATTACTTGGCCTGTAAGCAATCTTTCGGTTTCCTGTTTTATTCAATTTTAAATCTAATTTCAATCTTTTTAACGGAATATTATCGTGGCCTATTTTGATCTTTGTATTTTTTTTATAGTTCTTCTATGTTTGCACCGATTTAGTCTCATATTTAAACCACAAACTCCGCGGAATAAATTTATGAACGAAAACATCTGAGTTGTAGAAAAATCTTAAGATGGAATTATTCTACAAAAAAAACTATCCATGATAATTCCAACCAATAGAAACGTAGAACATGGAAAGAACTTCGTTTTGATAGATTCTGGCTCCCGTAACTCCAAACGAGTCAAAAGTTATGGTCGTTTGAAGAAACAGAAGAAAGCTACAGACCGCTTGTCGATCCGATTCGACGGTATTGACAAAAGTCTTCGATCTCCATGAAACGCTCGGGCATGCTCACACTGTAGCACTCGATATTGAAGATATTGTGGATCACCGAGAGAATAAATGAGGATATGGGTCAAAAGCTTGTCTACTGCAGCTATAGAGCAACAAACGTTCTTTTTTTACGACTGTTCCGTCTTTCTCGTTTTCCGTACCTAATTGTTTTGCTCATATTCATCAACATGCACTGTCTTTTTACCAATATTACAATATCATGACAAAGTGACTTCAAGGAGAATGCTAAATACATTTGATACCTTGGAATTTCGAACAGCTGAGGGTGTTTTATATGATTACTTAGCATGTAAGTAACCTACTTTTTCAGTCTGCGAATATTTTTCGGTTATTTTTTTATCCATTTTTAAATCCAATTTCAATCTTTTTAATGGAATATTAATATGGTCTTTTCTGATCTTCGAATATATTTTTTTGCCGTCCTTCTAGGTTTACATCGATTTAGTCCGACAATTTATACCACAAACTCCACGGAATAAATTTATGAACGAAAACATCCGAGCTGTAGAAAAAATTTAAGATGGAATTATTCTGCATACAAAAACGATCCATGACAATTCGAACCGTTAGAAACGTAGAACATGAAAAGAGCTTCATTTTGATTGGTTATGCCTCCCGTAAATCCAAACGAGTCAAAAGTTATGACCATTTAAAGAAACGGAAGAAAGCGACGGACCGCTTGTTGATCCGATTCGACGGTATTGGCGAAAGTCTTCGATCTCCGCGAAATGCTCGACCATGCTCAAACTGTAGCACTCGATATTTAAGATACTATGGATGACAGAGGGAATAAATGAGGATATGGGTCAAAAGCTTGTCTACTGAAGATATAGCGCAATAAACGTTCTTTTTTACGACCATTCCGTCTTCCTCTTTTTCCGTACCTCATTGTTTTGCTCATATTCATCAACACGCACAGTCTTTTTACCAACATTAAAACACCATGACAAAGTGACTTCCAGGAGAATGTTAAACGCATTTGGTACCATAGAATTTAGAACGCCTGAGGGTGTATTATATGATTACTTAGCCTGTAAGCAATCTTTCGGTTTCCTGATTTATCCAATTTTAAATCCAATGTCGATTTTTTTAACGGAATATTATCGTGGCCTATTTTGATCTTCGTATATTTTTGTTTTTTATCGTTCTTCTAGGTTTACATCGATTTAGTCCGACTCTTTATACCACAAACACCGTGGAATAAATTTATAAACGAAAACATCCGATCTGTAGAAAAAGCTTAAGATGGAATTATTCTACAAACAAAAACGATCCATGAAAGTTCCAACTTTTAGAAACGTAGAGTATGGAAAGAGCTTCATTTTGATAGGTTGTGGCTCCCGTAACCCAAACGAGTCAAAAGTTATGACCGTTTGAAGAAGCGAAAGAAAACGACGGACCGCTTGCTGATCCGATTCGACGGTATTGGTGAAAATCTTCGATCTCCGCGAAACGCTCGAGCATGCTCAAACTGTGGCACTCGATATTTAAGATATTATGGATCACCGAGGGTATAAATGAGGATATGGGTCAAAAGCTTGTATACTGAAGTTGTAGCGCAATAAACATTCTTTTTTCACGACCATTCTGTTTTTCTCTTTTTCCATACCTCATTGTTTTGCTCATATTCATCAACACGCGCGGCCTTTTTACCAACATTAAAACTCCAGACAAAGTGACTTCAAGGAGAATAATAAACGCATTTGATACCTTAGAATTTCGAACGGCTCATGGTGTTTTATATGATTACTTAGCCTGTAATTAACCTCCTTTTTTAGTCTGCGAATATTTTTCGGTTTCCTGTTTTATCCAATTTTAAATCCAATTTCAATCTTTTTAGTGGAATATTATTGTGGTTTTATTGATCTTCGAATATATTTTTTTATCATCCTTCTAGGTTTACATCGATTTAGTCCGACTATTTATACCACAAACTCCGTGAAATAAATTTATGAACGAAAACATCCGAGCTATAGAAAAAATTTAAGATGGAATTGTTCTACACACAAAAACGATCCATGACAATTCGAATCGTTAGAAACGTAGAATTTGGAAAGAGCTTCATTTTGATAGGTTGTGGCTCCCGTAACTCCAAACGAGTCAAAAGTTAGGACCGTTTAAAGAAACGGAAGAAAGCGAAGGACCGCTCGCTGATCCGACTCGATGGTATTGGCGAAAGTCTTCGATCTCCAAGAAATGCTCGAGCATTCCCACACTGTAGCACTCGATTTTTAAGATATTATGGATCACCGAAGGAATAAATGAGGATATGGGTCAGAAGCTTGTCTACTGAAGCTATAGCGCAATAAATATTCTTTTTTTAAGACCGTTCCATCTTCCTCTTTTTCCGTACCTCATTGTTTTGCTCGTATTCATCAACACGCGCGGTCTTTTTACCAACATTAAAACACCACGACAAAGTGACTTCCAGGAGAATGTTAAACGCATTTGATACCTTAGAATTTCGAATGGCTGAGGGTGTTTTATATGATTACTTAGCCTGTAAGCAATCTTTCGGTTTTCTGTTTTATCCAATTTTAAATCCAATGTCAATCTTTTTAGCGGAATATTATCGTGGCCTATTTTGATCTTCGTATATTTTTGTTTTTTTGGTCGTTCTTCTAGGATTACATCGATTTAGTTCGAATATTTATACCACAAACTCCGCGGAATAAATTTATGAACGAAAACATCCGAGCTATAGAAAAACCTTAAAATGGAATTATTCTACAAAAAAACGATCCATGATAATTCCAACAGTTAGAAACGTAGAACATGGAAAGAACTTCGTTTTGATAGGTTGTGGCTCCCGTAACTCCAAACGAGTCAAAAGTTATGGCCGTTTGAAGAAACGGAAGAAAGCGACGGACTGCTCGCTGATCATATTCGACGGTATTGGCAAAAGTCTTCGATATCCGTGAAACGCTCGAGCATGCTCACACTGTAGCACTCGATATTTAAGATATTATGGATCACCAACGGAATAAATGAGGATATGGGTCAAAAGCTTTCCTACTGAACCTATGGCACAATAAACGTTCTTTTTTTACGACCGTTCTGTCTTCCTCATTTTCCGTATCTAATTGTTTTGCTCATATTCATCAAATCGCGCGGTCTTTTTACCAATATTACAACACTATGATAATGTGACTTCAAGGAGAATATTAAACGCATTTGATACCTTAGAATTTCGAACGGCTGATGGTGTTTTATATGATTACTTAGCCTGTAAGTAACCTACTTTTTTAGTCTGCGAATATTTTTCAGTTTCCTGTTTTAGCCAATTTTAAATTCAATTTCAATCTTTTTAGTGGAACATTATCGTGGTCTTTTTTGATCTTCGAATATTTTTATTTTTTTGTCGTTCTTCTAGGTTTATATCGATTTAGTCCGACTATTTATACCACAAACTCCATGGAATAAATTTATGAACGAAAACATCCGAGTTGTAGAAAAAACTTAAGATGGAATTATCCTGCACACAAAAATGATCCATGACAATTCGAACTGTTAGAACCGTATAACATGGAAAGAGCTTCATTTTGATAGGTTGTGGCTTCCATAACTCCAAATGAGTCAAAAGTTATGAACGTTTGAAGAAATGGAAGAAAGCGACGGACCTCTCGCTGATCCGACTCAACGGTATTGGCAAAAGTCTTCAATCTCCGTGAAACGCTCGAGCATGCTCACACTGTACCACTCGATGTTTAAGATATTATGGATGACCGAGGAAATAAATGAGGATATAGGTCAAAACCTTATCTACTGAAGCAATAGCACAACACACGTACTTTTTTTACGACCGTTCTGTCTTCCTCTTTTTCCATACCTCATTATTTTTCTCATATTCATCAACACGCTCGGTCTTTTTACCAAAATTAAAACACCACGACAAAGTGACTTCAAAGAGAATGTTAAACGCATTTGATACCTTAAAATTTCAAACGGCTGAGGGTATTTTATATGATTACTTAGCCTGTAAGTAACCTACTTTTCCAGTCTGCGAATATCTTTCGGTTTCCTGTTTATCCAATTTTAAATCCAATTTTAATCTTTTTAGTGGAATATTATCATGGTCTTTTTTTATCTTCGTTTATTTTTGTTTTTTCGTCGTTCTTCTAGGTTTACATCGATTTTGTCTGACTATTTATACCATAAACTCCACGGAATAAATTTATGAACGAAAACATCCGAGCCGTAGAAAAAACTTAAGATGGAATTATTCTGCACACAAAACTGATCCTTAACAATTCCAACCATTAGAAACGTAGAACATGGAAATAGCTTCGTTTTGAAAGGTTGTGGCTCCCGTAACTCCAAACGAGTCAAAAGTTATGGCCATTTGAAAAAACGGAAGAAAGCGACGGACCGCTCACTGATACGATTCGACGGTATTGGCGAAAATCTTCGATCTCTGCGAAACGCTCGAGGATGCTCACACTGTAGCACTTGATATTTAAGATATTATGGATCACCGAGGGAATAAATGGGGATATGGGTCAAAAACTTGTCTACTAAAGCTATAGTGCAATGAACGTTCTTTTTTTATGACCGTTTCGCGCGGTTTTTTTTACCAATATTACAACACCATGATAAAGTGACTTCAAGGAGAATGTTAAACGCATTTGATACCTTAGAATTTCGAAAGGCTCAGGGAGTTTTATATGATTACTTAGCCTTTAAGTAACCTATTTTTCAATCTGCGAATATCTTTCGGTTTCCTATTTTATCCAATTTTAAATCCAATTTTAATCTGTTTAGTGAAATATTATCGTGGCCTTTATTGACCTTCGTATATTTTTGTTTTTTGTCGTTTTTCTAGGTTTATATCGATTTAGTCCGAATATTTATACCACAAACTCCACGGAATAAATTTTTGAACGAAAACATCCAAGCTGTAGAAAAAAGTTAAGATGGAATTATTCTGCACAAAGAACCGATCCATGACAATTCTAATCGTTAGAAACGTAGAACATGAAAGAGCTCCGTTTTGATAGATTGTGGCTCCCATAACTCCAAACGAGTCAAATGTTATGGCCGTTTGAAGAAATGGAAGAAAGCGACCGAAGCTATAGTGCAATAAACGTTCTTTTTTACGATCGTTCCATCTTCCTCGTTTTCCGTACTTTATTTTTTTGCTCATAGTCATCAACACGCGCTGTCTTTTTTTCAACATTACAACACCACGACAAAATGACATCATGGAGAATGTTAAACGCGTTTGATACCTTAGAATTTCGAATGGCTGAGGGTGTTTTATATGATTACTTAGCCTGTAAGTAACCTACTTTTTCAGTCTGCGAATATCTTTCGTTTTTCTGTTTTATCCAATTTTAAATCCAATTTCAATCTTTTTAGCGGAATATTATCGTGGCCTTTTTTGATCTTCGTATATTTTTGTTTTTTTTCGTTCTTCTAGGTTTACATCGATTTAGTTCGACTATTTATTCCACAAACTCTGCTGAATAAACTTTTGAATGAAAACATCCGAGCTGTAGAAAAAAACATAAGAAAATTATTTTGCATGTAACAGCCCTATATTTTGTGATTATTTTAATTGTATATTTTGATTTATTGAATTTCTGATTTTAAAAATTTATTTTATTCATGGATAAAACTTTATTTTATTTATTAAAATGAATAAATTTTGTTATTTTAAAATATAAATTTTGATTTTATGTGAATTCGAATTTCAAACATGAATAAATTGAATATTTTCCAAAAATGTGGATTTTGGTCAATATAGTCAAATTTTGACTTTTAAATTTAAAATTTAAATTTTTGAATTTTTGAATTTTATCCTTAGTTATGAAAATAAAATTTCCAGAATACTACTTTTTTTCCGTTGAAATTCGATTTATATTGTGAAAGTTATGCTTTTACAATATTGTGTGTAAATTGTTTTATTTAGCAAAATTATTTATTTTAATTTATATAAATAATATTTTATTTGTTCTAATTTGTGTATATTTGTGTAAAGTGGCATGTTATGTATTTATTTTATTTTTAAAACATTTTTGTAAGTGTAGTTATATTTTCAAATGCTTATTGTATATTGTTTACATTTTTAATTCTAGTTTCGATTATTAGACTATTTTTTTAATTATTTTCTACTTTTCCTTAAAAAAAAAATTTTCCTTTTCAATTATTTTGTTCAGCCTTTTATTTTATTTACTGAACTTCATTTTTTTATTTGGAATTAAAAGAAAATGGAAATTTCAAGAGTCAAAACCCTTTCATTTTCCTTGTGTCTTTCCATTTGCCTTTGACTTTTCATTTTCCAATTGCCTCTTCATTTTTGATTGGCCGTCAATTTTTTTTGCTATTGCCATGCATTTCTTTTCTCATTTCATGTGAAAACATTCTTCTCCTCATCCTCAAACTCACGGCAATGAAAGAAAAAGAAAAAAAAACAAACATGTTAATTGCTTCATTCTTTTTCTCCTCTTTCCACTGTTTTGCCTTCCTCTTCTACCTTGGTTGCTCGGCCCCACTTCTCCACCATCAGCTCAACCATCACCACCACCATCTACAGCAGCACCACATGGCTCTCCTATGACCAAGTCCAGGTCGTGGCCTCCCTATGATGCTAGCTCCACAATTTTTCAAAGATCCACTTGAAAACAATGCCTAGACCACATATGCTTCACCTACCCTTTATCCATCACCTTGACCACTCCCCTCAACCACCACCACCAGCCACTACTTCACCTCTGGCCGTCCCTTCACTATTGTCCATACCTGTACTTGACCATAGCTGAGCTCTATAATGTCATAGCCGAGCCAAAAAGTTGAACAAACCTTGCCTTTTTCCCTTGTCCTTTGCATATTTCACTTTGCAACTCTCTTACCATCATCACTTCATGTTGCCGTGCATTTTCGATGTTATACCTGAGCCTGGCATGATCATATGGCCAAGCTAAAGAGCTCCTTAGGCCAAGCATTGAAGTGATTGAGGCAAGGTAAAATCATCTTGTCCATTGTTGCTTTTTATTCTAATCAGTTTCAATGTTGTTTTGTATTGAAAATTCATGTGTTATTGGTTGTGTGCAAGATCATATCTTAGCTCTCTCTCATTTGAATCCAATGTCGTGCTGTGTCGTGTCGTATCATGCCTTCTGGAATTTTATATTGATATGTAATTTTAATGTATGAAATTTTGATTTAAAAATATATATTTTATGATTTTTAAGAAAGCTATATATTAAGTTTTGAATTTGTGAATTTAAGTATGTAAATTTGAAGTAAATGTGATTTTTGACTTTAAATTATATTTTTAAAATGTATATAAATAATGGAAATTTAATTTAAAGTTCTGAAATGATATTTGAAGTAAAATGTTAAGTTTTGTTTAAATTTAATAAGTAAATAAACAGTGAAACTTTGACTTAATAAATGAATTGAGTTTTTAAAATTGAATATTTGATTTTAAAATTTTATTGTGATAAATCATATGTTTAAATGATTTAAATGTGAAATTTTGAAGTCTAGAAATATGATTTATAAATTTTAAACAACAAGAATTTGGAGTTTTATTGTTTCTGAAAAGTTATAATAAAAATCTGGAATTTTAATATCATTTCTAAAATGCTATAGTCTTATGACATCATTTTTAAATGCTGTTGTTTTTGAATTTAACTATGTTGTAATAACTAAATATCTATTACGGCATTTTATAAATGCCTTGATCCTGAACTAAACTATTTTGGAAACTATAAGCTACGATAGCACTTTATAATTGTTATCGTTGCTATAATTTGACAATGTTTTGCAATGTTATAGATTTTAACACTGTTTGAGTTATATTTTAAAGTGTTAAACGATTTAACTCTTGGAATTGATTATTTGTGAAATTTAAGGAGTTTTAAATATATTTTAATATTTAAATTTGAATTTTTAAGGAATTTAAAATTGAATTTGAATTTAAATAAGGTTTACTTGGTTACGTGTTAAATGGAATGAAATGAAATGAGATAAATGAATTTTTGAATGGAATTTTGAAACATATTTTGTAATGATATTTGAAATAATAAATGAATGACACAATTGATTTTTTAAAAGTTATTTAAATTTGAATATTTGATTTTGAATGATAATGAATTGATAAAGGATTTAAAAGGAAATGATTTTGAAATGGTTTTGAATGACAAAATCTTTATTTGATTAAGAACATGAATTTAGAATGATATTTGGTTTTGATAAATGAATATTTAAAGTTTATATTAGTATGAAAGATATTTAGTTTACTTGAATCATGGTTTATTTAAATGATATTGGATTTATGAAATGAATATTTCAAAACTAAGTAATAATGAAGTTAAAATTAAGATATGTGAAATTATAAAATTTAGTTTTGAAATGTGAGATATTAAAGCTTTGAAATATATTAAAAATTTAATAGTTTATTTTGCAGATCAAATCTATATTTGAAATTGATAAGATTTGAAATGTTTTGTAGGAAATTAAATTGAATTGAAACAAATGGTTTGAATTGAATTAAATTGAAATTTGAGAATTTGGGTTTAATTCAATAAATTTGGAACTAAATGAATGTTCCATGATTTCGAAATGTTATGATTTTCAAAGTGTAATGATTTCAAGTATTTTGGTTTCGAACGAGTTATAACTTTAAAAGTATTATGATTTTTGAAAGTTGAATAAATGTTTGAAATGGAAATGATAAACTATTTTGATTTGAATATTGTTTTGAAATAAAATAGTTTTGGTTTGAAATATAAGCTGTTTTGAAATGACCACGGCGTTATAATAACGTTTGGTTGTTAAACAGACCGGGATCGGAAGTTGTCATAATCTCTGCCAACTCAGAAAACCTCTTTAACAACCGTGTACATGGTGGAGATTCCAGAATGAAGTAGAATGGTGGCGACGTTCTTGAGGCATATTACGTGGACCCGACTCCCATGAGTATGCATAAGGTGGCTAAAACAGGAGCGATCTCGGGGAAAAAGGGGTAGCTCCTCTAGTCGGACGCACTTCTTCGATACTATACTCTTGCTTGTGGTTGATTTGATGGTCATCCTCCGACTTTGATATGGGAGTGTGTTCCGAGATGGGCGTATGTGGCTGCTATGTTACCACCAGCCCGTGTGCGTAATTGGTATATCCACCCTGGCATTGCCTCGTGTGTCGTGTCACCTACCATAGCGAGCCTTACTATGAGTTTCTATATGTGTCGTGCCTATGGATTGTCTTCTCATAGTCTCCCGATCACGTGATATATAGGTACTGTATAGACTATTGGCACTATTATGTTTTAAGGGGAATATTAGGTCACTCCTTAACGCTATTTTAAAGTAAGTTTATTTTACTGTAGACATTATTATAATAGCGCAATATTACTACATAGTAAATAGTTTAACGGATCCTTAAAGGATGGGCGATCCCAAGCATCCTTTAAGTCACTGATGCATTTTTGTTATTGTTCACCTGAGTTGATTTACAGTTCATAAGTATTTATGTCCTGACTCGAGTGTTTTGTGTTTTGCTTTACGCTCGAGTCAGACTGAGTGGTTCAGCATTCAAGACTCACCTTCGGAGTTGGAGCTTCTCTTGAAGATCCAGCCATCTATTTTGCTTTCAGTATCCAGTGATTCCAATGATATATTCTGATTTGTACCTGATATACCTTGTTACTCTTCTGTTGTATCTTGTTTAACTCTGATGTATCTTATATTTATATAGTAGCTTCATGAACTACTATCTCTTTTACTTCCGCTACATTATTATTTACTCTGTGTTTGTGATCTGTGATTATTAATTTAATGTATATTATGAGATTTGCCAAATTTTATTTACAACACGGTATTTTGAGCAATTCAAGTCTAACATGTGTGGATGCAAATGGTTGAAAATATCAGCTCATTACAGTTGGTATTAGAGCTTTGGTAGCTCTAGGCAAACTCAGCATGTATGGTAAATGTATTTACAGAATCACCTACATTCGAGTTTGAATCTCTTCCTTTTTGACTCGATTCCTTTGAATTTTGGAACATTCCCTGCGGTTCCAAAATCCATTCGTGTCCCTTACTATTCGTCTTCTTTTGATTCTGGAATATCCCATAATTCCACTTCGAATGATCTTTATAATGAGTCGGTGGTCTCGCCAATCTCAAACCGATTTGTAAAGGGGTGAAACTCCTTTACAATAGCATCGATTCACCAAAGATTTTGTATCCTTTGTTTAGATGCTAGTATCTCTTATTATCCCAAACTCTATCTCTTGAGACCGAATGTTGATTTACCCCAGAAATCCACATCGGTCTTATTCTTTAAGTCACGGTTAACCCGGTTAAGGTTGCCCGTGATTTATATAAGCTTATCCATCTTCTTATTCTGTTATTTAATCATCTCATCTTTTTTTCCAACTTATCTTCAAATCATTCTTGAAGTGTATTTGTAAACTAATATTTAAAATGTTTTATATATGGTGTTGTTTGACTTGTTGATGTTGATTTGGATTTTCAATCGATTCGTCTGATCAACGCTATCGATAGGATTTCCAAAACACTTGAACAGAGCAAACTGACACAATATGTTTTTCAAATTTAGTAATGAAATAAATTTTGTAACTATATTATAAATTTTTCTAGATTTTATTGAATTGGTTGTTAAGAAATAAGATTTGATTTTATATATCATTATCTTATGTTTCATATATAAATAATTGAACTATAAACATGGTTATAAGTTTATTTAGAAATTTAAAATGAATTTAAACAAGATTTTGAGAATTAATTTTCGATGGATTTCAAACCTGGTGTTTAAAGTTTTAAAAGGATATACTATTTAAAGTATTTTCTAAAAGAAATTTGTTTCCAAAGAATTTTAAAGTTTAAAATTAGTGCTCTTCTCTTTATCGCTGGAAAATAACTTCGGTGATGACTGCAGCATCATCGACATTCATTTTCGAGTTTCGAAGTGAAGAGACCGTTCTGTAGTCTTGCTGCAGTTTTGTTTTGGGGAATTTAATTGATTTGAATTTCTAAAATAAGAATGGATTTATTACCAATGATAATATATGATTTAAATTTGAATGGATATATATATATAGTATATGTGCATTTATTTATCTCTAAATAGTTCGGAATTTATCGAAAATTTAATTCCTAAATTTTATCTTGAAGGATAATTTCAAGTATAATTTCAAGATTTGAATAAATATTCAAGCTTGAAATGATTAAATTGGAAAGTTTTATTTGTATAATACACAATTTCATTCCAATATAACTTACCTAAATTATACAGAAGTTGAATATGTAATTGGATAATATACAATATAAAAAGGATTTTATAAATAAAATTTTAGTGGTTATAATAAATGTTATACACTTAAATTTTAGTTATAAAAAGATTAACAGAGGTAAATAGAGAAAAAGGGTAGTGGAATAAATTACAATATAAAATGATGCTAAAGGAACTAAGAATAAATTAAAGCAGTTATAATAAGTATAAATATATTTAACATAGGTGATAAAATATATTGAGAGTAATAAATTTAATTATAATTAGGTATAAAGAAGAATTAATTTTATTGAGTACATTATGCGTATAATAAATGATTTTTTTTTTCAAGTCCATGTTGAGATTGTTAATTTAAGATAATTTGATGATAAGATAATGAAATTTGAGATGGTTAAGATTTATTTAACTTATATAAAATTTAATTATCAATTTAAGTTGAAATTTTCATGGTTTCAAATTTATTATCTTATTTTGTTTTTCAAACTATCTTTTGGTTGTCCTTATTTTCCTTATCCTGCTAAAGAATGGGAAGGCTATTGCTTATACTAGTCTGTTTGGAAACCTTTCTATAATCTTTGGTACTCATTTTTGAATCTGAGCACTGCTTTCCATCCATAGACCGTCGGTTAAGTGGAAAGAGTGAATCAGATTCTAGAAGATCTTTTTCATGCTTGTGTTCTTGATTCTGGAGGATCTTTGGAAGATCATCTCCACCTTGTTAAACTTACCTATAACAACAGTTATCAGGTAAAATTTCAATCTTCTTATCATGTTTTCATAATCCTATTTCATTCTATCTTTTTCCGTGTTTTCTCGTACCTCATTTCTTTTCGAGGATGAAAAGTTTTGAGTGGGGGAGAGTGTAACAACCCTATATTTTATGATTATTTTAATTGTATATTTTGATTTATTGAATTTTTGATTTTCAAATTTTATTTTTTTTATGGGTAAAATTTTATTTTATTTATTAAAATGAATAAATTTTTTTATTTTAAATATAAATTTTGATTTGTATGTGAATTAGAATTTCAAAAATGAATAAATTGAATAGTTTCCAAAAATGTGGATTTTGGTCAATATAGTCAAACATTGACTTTTAAATTTAAAATTTAAATATTTGAATTTTATATTTTATTATGAAAATAAATAAAATTTCTAGAATACTGCTTTTTGCTTCGTTGAAATCCGATTTATATTGTGAAAGTTATGCTTTTTACAATATTGTGTGTAAATTGTTTTATTTAGCAAAATTGTTTATTTTAATTTATATAAATAATATTTTGTTTTTTCTAATTTGTGTATATTTGTAATATGGCATGTTATGTATTTATTTTACTTTTAAAACATTTTTGTAAGTGTAGTTATATTTTCAAATGCTTATCGTATATTGATTATATTTTTAATTCTAGTTTCAATTATTAAATTATTTCTTTAATTATTTTATGCTTTTCCTTAAAAAAAATTTCACTTTATTTAGTTCATCTTTTTATTTTATATACTGAACTTTATTTTCTTATTTTTAATTAAAAGGAAATGGAAATTTCAAGAGTCAAAACCCTTTCATTTTTCGTGTGTCTTTCCCTTTGCCTTTGACTTTTCATTTTTCAATCGCCTTTTAATTTTTGATTGGCCATCCATTTTTTTTTTTTGCTATTGCTGTGCATTTATCTTCTCATTTCACGTGAAAACATTCTTCTCCTCATCCTCAAATTCATGGCAATGAGAGAAAAAGGAAAAAACAAACATGTTAATTGCTTCATTCTTTTTGTCCTCTTTCCATTGTTTTGCCTTCCTCTTCTACCTTGGTTGCTCGGACCCACCTCTCCACCATCAGCTCCACCATCACCACCACCATCTATAGTAGCACCACATGCCTCTCGTCAAACCAAGTCCAGGATGTGGCCTCCCTATGATGCTAGCTCCATAATTTTGCAAAGATCCACTTGAAAACAATGCCTAGACCACATATGCTTCACCTACCCTTCATCTATCACCTTGGCCACACCCTTATCCGCCACCACCACCAGCCACTACTTCACCTTTGGCCGTCTCTTCACTACTGTCCAGACCTGTAATTGACCGTAGCCGAGCCCTATAATGTCATAACCGAGCCAAAAAGTTGAACAAACCTTGCCTTTTTGCCTTGTCCTTTGCATACTTCACTTTGCAACTCTCCTACCATCATCACTTCATGTTGCCATGCATTTTTGATGTTATACCCAAGCCTAGCATGATCATGTGGCCGAGCTAAAGAGTCCCTTAGGCCAAGCATTGAAGTGATTGAGGCATGGTAAAATCATCTTGTCCATTGTTGTTTTTATTTCAATCAGTTTCAATGTTGTTTTGTATTGAAAATTCATGTGTTATATTGTTGTGTTATTGGTTGTGTTCAAGATTGTATCTTAGATCTCTCTCTCATTTGAATCTAATGTCGTGCCTTTTGGAATTTATTCGTGTAGTTCGATTTGCTAACTCCAGCTTGAATAGGTGAGTCTTTCTCACTCTGACATTTCTACTTATGAAATAGTGAATTGTTGCCAAGTGTTTAGTAAATTTAAAATGTTTATGCAAGTAAATGATGATGATATGATATTCCATGCCATGTTATTACCATGTTAACTACGTTAATTGTCACCTGACATCTGATATATGACATTTTATTGTGACATTGACATTGTTTATATCATTTATGTATATATTCACCGCAAGTTCCCTCTAAGAATAGAATCACTATGGGTTGAAATGATACATACCCAAACGGACATTAGAATAAGGAAAAATCATTATGGGCTGAAACGATAGGCCTGAGCGATTTTTATTTATTTTTATTTACTTTGGATTACAGTTTTGAAATGATAGAACCTGGGTTTTCTTTTTAAATTGCTGATTGAAATGATATATATCTGTATCACTTGACCTAGTTTTGGTTTGAAGTATAAGCTATTTTGAAATGACCACGGCATTATAATTACGTTTGGTTGTTAAAGAGACTAGGATCGAAAGTTGTCATACTCTCTGCCAACTCCAAAAACCACTTCAACAACCGCGTACGCGGTGGAGATTCCAGAATGAAGTAGGATGGTGGCGACGTTCTTGAGGTATATTACATGGATCCGACTCCCGTGAGTTGGCATAAGGTGGCAAAAATAGAGGCGATCTCTGGCCAAAAGGGGTAGCTCCTCTGGTCGGACGCACTTCTTCGATACTATACTCTTGCTTGTCGTCGATTTGATGGCCATCCTCCGATTTTGATATGGGAGTGTGTTCCGAGGTGGGAGTATGTGGTTGCTACATTACCACCTGCCTGTGTGCGTAATTGGTATATCTACCTTGGCATTGCCTTGTGTGCCGTGTCACCTACCATAGCGAGCCTTACTATGAGTTTCTATATGTGTCATACCTATGGAGTATCTTCTCATAGTCTCCCGATCAGGAGATATGAAGGTACTGTATAGACTGTTGGCACTATTATGTGTTAAGGGGAATATTAGGTCACTCCTTAACGCTATTTTAAAGTAAGTTTATTTAACCGTAGACATTATTATAATAGCGCAATATTACTACATAGTAAATAGTTTAACGGATCCTTAAAGGATGGGCGATCCCAAGCATCCTTTAAGTTACCGATGCATTTTTGTTACTGTTCACTTGAGTTGATTTACAGTTCATAAGTATTTATGTCCTGACTCGAGTGTTTTGTGTTTTGCTTTATACTCGAGTTAGACTGAGTGATTTAGCATTCAAGACTCACCTTCGGAGTTGGAGCTTTGCTTGAAGATCCATCCATCTATTTTGTTTTCATTATCCAATGGTTCCAGTGATATATTCTGATTTGTACCTGATATATCTTGTTACTCTTCTGTTGTATCTTGTTTAACTCTGATGTATCTTATATTTATATAGTAGCTACATGAACTACTATCTCTTTTACTTCCGCTGCATTATTATTTTCTTTGTGTTTGTGATATGTGATTATTTATTTACTGTATATTTTGAGATTTGCCAAATTTTATTTACAATGCGGTATTTGGAGCAATTCAAATCCGACATGTGCGGATGCGAGTGGTTGAAAATATCGGGTCGTTACACTCCACAAAAAACCAATCCATGACTATTCCGACTGTTAGAAACATAGAACATGGTAAGAGCTTTGTTTTGACAGGTTGTGGCTCTTGTAAGTCCAAACGAGTCAAGAGTTACGGCCATTTGAAGAAACGAAAGAAAACGGCAAATTGCTTGCTGATCAGATTTGACGGTATTGGCGAATGTCTTCGATCTGCGCGAAATGATCGAGCATGCTCACATTGTAGCACTCGATATTTGAGATATTATGGATCACTGAAGGAATAAATGAGGATATGGGTCAAAAGCTTGTCCACTGAAGCTATAGTGCAATAAACGTTCTTTTTTTACGACCGTTCTGTCTTTCTCGTTTTCCGTACCTCATTGTTTTGCTCATATTCATCAACACGTGCGGTCTTTTTACCAATATTACAAAACCACGACAAAGTGACTTCAAGGAGAATGTTAAACGCATTTGATACCTTAGAAGTTCGAATGGCTCAAGGTGTTTTATATGATTACTTAGCATGTAAGTAACCAACTTTTTCAGTCTGCGAATATCTTTCGGCTTTCTGTTTTATCCAATTTTAAATCCAATTTTAATCTTTTTAGTGGAATATTATCGTGACCTTTTTTAATCTTCGTATATTTTTGTTTTATTGTCGTTCTTCTTGGTTTACATCGATTTAGTCCGACTATTTATACCACAAACTTGCGGAATAAATTTACGAAAAAAAGCATCCGAGCTGTAGAAAAAACTTAAGATGTAATTATTCTGCACAAGAAAACGATCCATGACAATAAGAGCCGTTAGAAACGTAGAACATGGAAAGAGCTTTGTTTTGATAGGTTGTGGCTCCCGTAACTCCAAACGAGTCAAATTATGCCCGTGTGAAGAAACGGAAGAAAGCTACGGACCGCTTGCTGATCCGATTTGATGGTATTGGTCAAAGTCTTCGATCTCCGTGGAATGCTCGAGCTTGCTCATAGTGTAGCACTCGATATTTAAGACATTATGGATCGCCGAGGGAATAAATGAGGATATGAATCGAAAGCTTGTCTACTATAGCTATAGCGCAATAAACGTTCTATTTTTACGACCGTTCCGCCTTACCCATTTTCCGTACCTCTTTGTTTTGCTCATATTCATCAACACACACGGTACTTTTACCAATATTACAACACCACGACAAAGTGACTTCAAGACGAATGTTAAACGCATTTGATACCTTAGAATCTCGAACGGCTGAGGGGTGTTTTATATGATTACTTAGCCTGAAAGTAACCTACTTTTTCAGTCTGCGAATATCTTTCGGTTTCATGTTTTATCCAAATTTACATCCAATTTCAATCTTTTTAGTGGAATATTATTGTGGCCTTTTTTGATCTTCGCATATTTTTGATTTTTCGTTGTTCTTCTAGGTTTACATCGATTTAGTCCGACTATTTATACCAAAAACTCCGCAGAATAAATTTAAGAACGAAAATATCGGAGCTGTAAAAAAACTTAAGATGGAATTATTCTGCACACAAAACCAATCTATGACAACTCCAACCGTTAGAAATGTAGAACATGGAAAGAGCTTCGTTTTGATAGGTTGTGGCTCCCATAACTCCAAACGATTCAAAAGTTATGGCCGTTTGAAAAAACGGAAGAAAGCAACGGACCGCTCGCTGATACGATTCAATGGTACTGGCGGAAATCTTCAATCTCTGCGAAATGCTCGAGCATGCTCACACTGTAGCACTCGATATTTAAAATATTATGGATCACCGGGGGAATAAATGGGGATATGGGTCAAAAACATGTCTACTGAAGCTATAGTGCAATAAACGTTCTTTTTTTTACGACTTTTCCGTCTTCCTTTCCGTACCTTATTGTTTTGCTCATATTCATCAACACGCACAGTCTTTTTGCCAATGTTACAACATCACGACAAAGTGACTTCAAGGAAAATGTTAAACACATTTGATACCTTAGAATTTCGAACGGGTCAGGGTGTTTTATATGATTACTGTGCCTTTAAGTAACCTACTTTTTTAGTTTGCGAACATCTTTCGGTTTCCTGTTTTATCCAATTTTAAATCTAATTTCAATCTTTTTAGCGGAATATTATCGTGGCCTTTATTAATGTTCGTATATTTTTGTTTTTTGTCGTTCTTCTAGGTTTACATCGATTTTGTCTGTGATGACCCGGAATTTTTAACAATTTAAAATGGGATAATTAAATTGATTTTTAACATTTAAAAGTTAATTTTAACTTGAAATTCAAGATATTAATATTTACTTGATAATTAAATCATTGAATTATATAGTTTAAATATTGAATTTAATAATTGAAATTGGGTAAATTGTTGATTCTGAGATTCTAAGCCTGTTTAAAATAATTTGAAGGCTTATAAACTTTATAATGATGATACTGAATATAGTAAAAGTGTTAAAATCGAATTTGGAAGTGTTTTGTTCCGTTTTGAAAATATATCGTATAAATTGAAATTTAAAAATAGCCTTCCGAGGCACAGTCTCGGAATTTGACGAAACTAGTTCCATTGGATCCGTAATAGTTAGTTATTATCGGATTTCAATTTTCGTAGCATTCGGAGTTGTCCTTTGACCCTGGCAGCTCAAAACGCTTAGAACTATTTTAATTGATTTAATTTTAAAACCGATCGTTTTCTTCTGTAACTCGTGCATACGATCGACTTAGGTTTTGAAACACGTTTCATCGTGTTCAGGACGCGGGTAGAATCTTGTAATTGCCTAACGGCATTTCTTAAAAGGGGTCCGATTTTAAATGGCAGTTTTTGTGACGTTTTGAAGATATAATAAAATTTAAAGAAATAAGGTCATAGATATTTTCATTTAATCATACCCAAGAAGTCTCTCACCCACCTATGTCTATTTTCCTCCATAAGTAACCGCGTGTATTCACTTTCTCTCCCCCATCTTCATTTCGTCCAAAACCCTTATTATCGAAATCATGGCCGAGCTTAATCAAAAATCAATTTCCCTGCTTCAATTCATTCTACAAATACAATCCCTTCTCAAATAAAATCGCCTCAAATAAAATCTCGGCCTCTTCGTTCACCGTCTTTAGAGAGTTTTTAAAAAAAATAAAAAAATAAAGTACGAAATCGCCTCGATGGCTCGCGAGAATCTTCTAGATTCCAGCGAATGGTGGTGAGCTTGGTTTTGGCGAGGGCTGTCAAGCATGGGCGAAGTGTAGGGAAGGACGGTGCGATCGCGATCGACTAGAGGAAGATGTCGCAGCATCAGAGGCGCGACTGGGTGTCGAAGCATGTTAGCGACTGCTGTTGTCATGGGGAAGAAGTCGCGACTGTAGGGGGAGCGACTCGCGTGAATCGCGTTAGGAGGCGGCGTGGTCATGCGAGCTTCGAGGTAGCTAATGTTGATCGCAGTGGAAGTGTTCGACATTTGTGAGTAATTTTACTTTCTTTATTTTTATTTATTCTAGCTTTGTTTGTTTTTTAACCCTAAGTTAAAAAAAAGGGTAAATAAAGGAAAATGGGATTGATTAATCATTTATAAATCCTTTAAATTAAATGCTTTTCAAAACTTAAATCAAGACAGTTTGATTGATAATTTCTGAAATAAGTTAAAGATTAATTAAGTAATTGATTTGCAATTATTGATTGAGTAATTTTACTTCTTTATTTTTATTTATTCTAGGTTTGTTTGTTTTTAAACCCTAAGTTAAAAAAAAGGGTAAATAAAGGAAAATGGGATTGATTAATCATTTATAAATCCTTTAAATTAAATGCTTTTCAAAACTTAAATCAAGACAGTTTGATTGATAATTTCTGAAATAAGCTAAAGATTAATTAAGTAATTGATTTTCAATTATTGATTGAGTAATTTGTAACTAGTGATTTACAATTGGGAATTAGGTTTTAGAAATTAACAATCAAGGTTAATAATTAATAGCTAGGGAGTAACGAATTAAAAATCTCGGGAGAAAGAAATAAATTAATAATCACTGGATGTAATTAATTGAATGAAGTGGATTGCCAATTGTGAATCAAAGGTGAGTAATCTCACACTCTGGATTTTCATTTAAATTTAAAGGGTTAAATTTAAATAAATGGATGAATGATTAAATTGTTTGGATGTGTACTGATGATCTAGTGATTTTAGACTTGGTTGTTTCTCAAGTTAATTGTGATTTGACTTGAGGTATTTGGATTTTAAATGGTTGTAAACTTAAACCATGAATAAGAAAATGGTTCTGTTTAAAATCAATAAGGGTTAATGATCGATGATTCATTAATTAGGTAGGATAATTTAAATGAAAAAAAAATCAATCAATTAAATTAATTAATGATTTGGGTTAATTAATTAAGTTTATATTAATTTGGAATGATCATTTGATGGTTTAATAAGTAATTATTTAATGTAATTAATAAAATAAAATTACTGGTGTGATTAAACAAGAGATAAATTAAGATAATTTAGTTAAGGAGAATTAATTTATTAATGAAGTAAATAAAGAATAATTAATTACAAATTGAGATTAATCGGGAATGATTAATATTTGGGGTTGAATTAAAGCAATTAATTTAGACTAGAACAAGTCAAAACATAATTGGAATTCATTAATTTATATAATCAACGATGTAATTAAAGACTGATTAATTAAGATGAATTAACCAAAGTAACCCATGAGAAATTAATTAATATAAGTAATTAAGAATTAGAGTAATTGATTATAGTTAATTAATTTGTGAAGTAATCAAAGATTACTCATTGATTTGGTAAGAATAATTAATATGTTGAAAATTATTAAAGATAATTACTTGAATGAAATTGGAGGATAATTAATCCAGGGTGATTAATTAAGATGAATAAGGAAGGGTTGATTAATTAATTGATTTGGAATTAATGAATGAAGGAATCTAAGTGATTGAGGTTTAAAGTTCAATTAGAACCAATTGAATTGATTTGTATGTGATTAAGCTTTGCTTATAGGTGATTGAATGGTATTGGATGAGTTGATTGAGTTGATATCTCTGATATGAAATGTCGTATATTTCATTTGGATAACTTAGGTTTGGATGACATGAGTTTCGAAGAAATCGGGATCGGGTATTGGGAAATACCCGAAACCACTTCGAATTATTATAAATTGATATGGGAAATCAATAGGCTGAATTGAAACGATTTAAGTGAATTGGACTATTTAATCTTAAGTTTTGACACTTGGGTATTAATGTGTGAAATTAGAGAAGACTATAACAAAGTGTGAATTTGTAAGTTGACTCGTGTTACCCGGGTTTTATATGAGTTGTTTGCTTTAGTATTCCATGTTAGTTGAGTTTACTCATGCTGGTTTCCAGCCTGACCCCGGTGTTACTTTGGTGTAATGCTCGGGTCAGACCGAGTATTACAAATTTTTCAGGTAGGTACGTTCTGGAGCTCAGGAGGCGAGCTGGATGGCAATAGAGTATAGGGTATTTCCGCTGTATTTATATTATTGTTAATCCGAGACTTGATATTGTGTATATTCAGTGACTGTATATATATGTGAAACTCTGATGTATATTAAATGTAATTGACAGATATAATATTTTTTTGTAAACTGTTATTATTTATTATTATATTTTATCCGCTGTGAATGTGAGATGTTGTTTCTGTTCTTCTTCTTCTTCTATCTCTTTCTTCTTTTTCATAACTATCTGTAATTTTCGGGATCGAAAATTTCGGGACGTTACATTTGGTATCAGAGCAGAAGGTTAAGCGAGAACCTTGGCTCTGGTAGTTGTACTCATTAAGGATAGGGTCAATAGTACCCTAAAATGAGTTGAGTGTGTATATATATATGAGAGAGCGTACTTGTTATTTTCTTATATAAAGGTTTTAAATGATTTTATATAAAACATATATTGTGATATATAAAGTAATATTTCCTTCTAATAAATATTTAGGTGATTGGTTGTTAATTATTGAAATTAAAATTAAGGAATAATATAATACAACCAAATTGAAATTAAATAAAGATAACTTCGAAATAGATTCAAACTGAAATTGAAATCTTGAATTGGAGAAGTATTTCAGAATAAGATGATAATGAGTGGTTTTGGGTATGATAATCTTGGTTATTATCATAAGTGATTGTTGTGTGTTTAATAATAAGATGTTTATTAATGGGTAAGCAAAATGAAATATTCTAAAGAAGTAAACATTTAAGTAAAATATGACTTATAAATTGAAAATACCTAAATTGTGGAATTTTAAATCTAGGTCCGTAAATTTGAAAAATTGTTTCAAAGTGCTAAAAGAATAAATAAGTATTATTTGGATAAAAGATATTTGTTGCAAACAATGGGTTGTTAGAAATTTGATTTGAATTTAAAACCAAGGGTGGTTTAAAATTGTAAAACATGGCTGGGAGGGCCAAGAAATAAATATGTATATATGTATGGATATACATGATATCAAAGATAATTTGAAATAAACTCTAAGAGGTTGAGTTTTGATTTTTCCCTGAAGTGCAATGTAAAAACCCTAAGTGATATATGTTTTGAACTTATAAGAGGGAAAGAATTTTGAAATTTGAAGTGGGAATTCGAATTTGAGTAGAGTTGACTGGGTTAAGCAAATTGAAATTTAACTTGGAAGAAGTTAAATAAGTGTGAATGAACAACTTGAATTGGAAATTTCAAGATGAAATTGGGATTTAACTTGGCTAGTTAAGTGGTGATTTAAATTGAGAATTTGTGTGATCTCAAAACGGGTTTGAGATTTAAAAATTGAAAATGGATGGACATTTTAAAATAAATTGGATGATATCATCCTATTGTTAATAAAAATCTTTAAATCGAGAATGGTAGTGTATAAATAAAATTAATTTGGAATAATTAAATTGTAAAATAAACTTTTAAGAACTGGCTTCAAACCGGAAGATAAAATTTAATAATAAATTAAAATTTTGAAATAGAATTGTATTGAACTCTTATTTGAACCTTGAAATATATAAGTTAAGATAATTTAAAATGGAATTTGGAGTTATTTGAATTGGAATTGGGTCAATTTAAATGGAAATTTAAATTGGATTATTGGGAAGTGAACAGTTTGACTCTGGACTATTTTCAATATAAATTGTTTTGATATAAACTTATTTTCTTCTAAGCTATTTAATATATACAACTTTTCTTTCATAAAGCCAAATTATTTTATACTTGGTTTACAATTATTTTTGGAGCTATTACAATTTTTCAACTGTTTTCCAAACTAATTACTATTTTTCAACTATTTCACAAACTAATTTCTATTTTACAACTATTTTGCAATTATTTAAAATTCTTGAAACTATTCAACTATTTCTCAACTATTTTATAGTTAGTTACCTATTTTATAGCTATTTTGCAAACTAATAATTATTTTTCAACTACTTATCTATTTTTAAAATTTTCAAGCTATTTTCTAAATATAAACTGGTCGGAGTTCAAACTGTTATTGATTAAATACCCAACCAAGATAAGAATTGAAGCGATAATTCAATGGAGTTGAGGCAATTGTGAATAGAAAGGAAAATTTATTTGGCTGATAATCAATGGAAATAAATACGTAGGATGTACGTATATTATTCTATTCGCATAGTGATTTGATCCAGATTCGAGCATAGAATTTCGAGATAGTTTATCGATCCGAGTTGGGATTTTTCACTCGATTTTCGACGGCGAACCTGGATATGGATTGTTGATTGGTTCTGGATATTCTCTATCATAGTTATAGCTATGCAAGGAGAATGACGGTTTCTAATCAGGAAACCAGATCTGTGTCCGCACCAGGAAGTCAGGTGGACGATACTAGTTCGGAAGTGAAATTGTGTGATCGAGTGAGCGATCAGATTGGTATAGCGTATGGATGATAGGTGTACATCGTACGGATTTGAATAAAATTGATATTGGAAAGAGTAATCAAATTTGAATATTTGATTTTGAATAAACAAAGTTATATATCTTTGTTATATGTAAGATAAATCTTTCCTTGTTAAATCTATTGCTGGAAGAAAAGGATTTTTGAAGGTGTTTGAAGTATAAAAAGAGTTTTATACAAGATTGAAAAGATCCAAATATTTTAAAATTTTATATATCTGAATATATATATATATAAAGGATTTTATGAGGAATTTGGAAAATAGGTTTTGGGAACCTTTGGATTGGAAAGGCTTTTGATTTTTGGGTAAAATCAATATTGAATTTGGAAAGCCTAGTTTGAGACTTATCGATTTTGGGATAATCGATTTTGTGTAAAGGAGCCTTGTATGAGATCATACTAGGTGTATGATTTGAAAGATACTATATATGTATAGTATAAAGTGTTTTGATGATGGCTCTGGGGAAAAAGGTGCTCCTTTGAAATGAACTTCTCAGGAGTGCCACCGGGTGGTGCTGCCTTGAGCCCCAAAGGAGGGGTTCTAAATTTGATCATGTGAGGAGTCCGGACAAAACTAGTTCTTGAGTATTATTGGGTAGCGAAAGTCGAGGGCGCTGATGCCTATAGGGGCATTTGGGTTATGCTGTGACGACAGTGTAACTCGATGTCACTGCGATCTACTATGGGGACCATAGCGAAATCGTGTGGAGGATGAGTGCTAACAGTCTGCACTTGATTTTTTCGAGAAGGCAACGCAACATCGGTAGAATGCGATCTATGGTCAAGTGGAGTGGAGAAGTTTCATTTTTGGCAGCGAAATTCGATGGCGCTGATGCCTACAGTTATATGGGTTTTTGCTGTGATAGCTACGTAACCCCAGTTGTAGCTGCGATCTGTCGTGGGTTCCATGGTGTAATCGAGGGGCGCGGAGGCCAACAGTTATCTATGGATTTTGTCGAGATGGCAACGTAACCATCGGATTAACTGCGACCATGGATGGGGGTGATGATTTCCAGAGCATTCTCACCAAAGTTATTTCCTCTATTTTCAAAAACTGTATTCAATATTTTAATAAAGTTATTTTTCAAGTATTTTCACTGGATGTTGAAAATGGGTTTACCAAGTACTTATAGATTTTCAGTCCTACGCCTGATCAACGTATGACTGAATTTCTATGAGAACAAGGATGGACTGGTTGAGACATCGAGTTATAAGAAGTATTTTTATGAAAAGCTATTTTAATTGTATGAGGTGGATTTAAAAGCATTTCTAAATTTTAAAAAAAAAATATAAGTGTTGGAATTTTGGGAAAATAAAAGGGAAAATCCAAACTGGAATTATGTATAAAATAAAACTGAACTCAGGAAAATTTAATAAAGTGATTTTGTAAGAAAATCGAATATTGATTTAAAAAAATTGAAAGTAAGCTAATTAGCTAAATAATTATTCAATAGAACATATTAATACAAGTTAACTAGGGTAAATAAACGGATTGTTAGTTAATAATGGGGTTTGGAAAATGAATTTGAATTATAAATAGAATTCGATTGGGATTTGATAACAAATTAAATAAGTGGAGATGTTGTAAAAATAAAATTCAAGTGAGTTATAAATAATATTTAACGAAATTTGCAAGTAAATTAGACTTGGAAAGTGTTGTCATATGAAATGAAAGTGAATTAATAGAAATGGTTTGAGTTGCAAACAAAACCCAAGAGAATAAAAATAAATTGACAACGGCCTTGTATTAATAATATAAATTAGATAATGAATTAAGTAAGTTAAAAATTTAAAATGGGTTAATTGAATTAAATAATAAATGGATGAAGTCTGATTGAATAAAAACTAAATCGAAGTTGTAATTGGAATTAGATTATCAGACTGAACTTAAGTTCAGTGGTATATGTGCTTGGATATTATTTTGATAAATGGAGAAGGTAAATTAAAATTTAAAATTTAAAATTGATGGGCTAACTGAATTTAGTGGAAGTTGATTAAATGAGGATCAAATGAAAGTAAACTTAAGTTTGATGTTGGAATAAATTAAAGTAAATTAACTTAAGTTTAAAATTTATGGAAGTTTGGTTTCGGATAAGAGTGAAAGCCCATTAAATAAAAGCTTGGATTGAATTAATTTAGGAATGGCTAGAAGTATACAAGAGTAGAATGTGTCGAGCTAAATAAATGGTTGGTGAATAAATTAGAAATGAAATGGAATTAAATACGGAATGAGTTGAAATTAATTTAAAGTAGTTACAAACTAAAATGGATACTCTATTAAGTAAAAATCGCCAATTTTTTTATAAATATAGTTGTCTTTGGTGTAAACAAAGGCAATTAAAATTATATGGGTTGAGAGAAGTTAAATAATATTGGTTTTGAATCATTTGAAGTGAATATGAGCTTATTTGGATTAAAAGTCAATTGAATGTAGGAAATTGAGTTGCAAACCATTAAAATTGAATAAAATGGCTTATGAATTGGTTGAAAACAATTGTATTAGCTTTAAAAACTATATAAGCCACTTATGGAAAATGTTTGGTGCTTGTTGTTTATGAAATGTATATGTTTAGCTATTTAAAAGTAAGTGGAATGCTAATAAATTCTCTATATATGGCACTTACATATTTAAATTGAGTAAGTACAGGTTCCTGAAGGCCATTTGGCTGGTTTGGATTGTGCTAATTGCTTAAATTAATAAGCTGCTTGCTTAAAATGCTAAATAAGGTACGCCTACGCAATAAAAATAGGAAATATGAACTGTTTTTGCTTTTTCCGACCGGGTGGGTCGATGTATATATATTTATATCTCTTGTCAAATTGCAAAAGCTCCTCCGTACAATGGAGACTGTGCCAAAATTTTTCCAAAATTTCGGGAGTTAGAAAATTTTTGAAATTTTTGGGGAAAATTTTTGTTAACGACAAAACAATTTCAAATTGGAAATTAAAGTAAATCAGTAGATGAAACTAACATGAATCTGTTACAAATGAAAGATAAAATTTAATATTCAGAAGTGAAGACAAATTGAAATCATATGGAAATGGGAAAAACTAAATTGAAATAAACATGAAACTTATGTAAGAAAACGTATAAAATGATTGGAAATGTTACGATTGGATATTATTGTTAAGTAAGGTATGCAGGTATAAAAAGGGGAAAAGAAATTTTGATTTGATTCCAAAGGATAAATGTGAATTCCCCGACAAAAAGCTATGTATTTTAATTTCTGTATGAATTGGATTGGGTTTTTGATCTAGCCACATGGCTTTCTATTTTCTTTTTGGAATTTGGGAGCCCGTAGAGGCCTTTTGTAGTTGTACCGAGCTAGCTGCGCAAAGGAGACGCTGGCAAAATTTCTTGGAATTTTAGGGAGTTAGAAAATTTTTGAGAAAATTTTGATAATTCAAAATTTGGTTTTAAATTGAAATTTGAATAAGTGGAGTAAGTAATGTTGTTGAAAACTGTAGAAGAATTTGGGAAGTTAGTAAAGAATGATAAGGAGTCTTTAATAAAAGATAGTTGGTAGTATGTTGAATTATGAGTTTGGGAAAAGATAAACAGGTATTGGACCATTCTTCCTAACTAGTAATTTCGGGGACGAAATTCTTTTAAGGGGGGAGGAATGTGATGACCTGGAATTTTGAACAATTTAAAATGGGATAATTAAATTGATTTTTAACATTAAAAAGTTAATTTTAACTTGAAATTGAAGATATTAATATTTACTTGATAATTAAATCATTGAATTATATAGTTTAAATATTGAATTTAATAATTGAAATTGGGTAAATTATTGAATCTGAGATTCTAAGCCTATTTAAAATAATTTGAAGGCTTATAAAATTTATAATGATGATACCGAATATAGTAAAAGTGTTAAAATCAAATTTGGAAGTGTTTTGTTCCGTTTTGAAAATATATCGTATAAATTGGAATTTAAAAATAGCCTTCCGAGGCACAATCCTAGAATTCGACGAAACCAGTTCCACTGGATCCGTAATAGTTAGTTATTATCGGATTTCAATTTTCGTAGCATTCGGAGTTGTCGTTTGACCCTGGCAGCTCAAAACGCTTAGAACTATTTTAATCGATTTAATTTTAAAACTGATCGTTTTCTTCTGTAACTCGTGCATACGATCGACTTAGGTTCTGAAACACGTTTCATCATGTTCGGGACGCGGGTAGAATCTTATAATTGCCTAATGGCATTTCTTAAAAGGGGTTCGATTTTAAATGGCAGTTTATGTGACGTTTTGAAGATATAATAAAATTTAAAGAAATAAGGTCATAGATATTTTCATTTAATCGTACCCAAGAAGCCTCTCACCCACCTATATCTATTTTCCTCCATAAGCAACCACGTGTATTCACTTTCTCTCCCTCATCTTCAGTTCGTCCAAAACCCTTATTATCGAAATCGTGGCCGAGCTTAATCAAAAATCAATTTCCCTGCTTCAATTCATTCTACAAATCCAATCCCTTCTCAAATAAAATCGCCTCAAATAAAATCTCGGCCTCTTTGTTCACCGTCTTAAGAGCGTTTTAAAAAAAAAAGTACGAAATCGCCTCGACGGCTCGCGAGAATCTTCTAGATTCCAGCGAATGGTGGTGAGCTTGGTTTTGGCGAGGGCTGCCAAGCATGGGCGAAGTGTAGGGAAGGACGGTGCGATGGCGATCGACTAGAGGAAGATGTCGCAGCATCAGAAGCGCGACCGGGTGTCGAAGCAGGTCGACGGCTGTTGTTGTCATGGGGAAGAAGTCGCGACTGTAGGGGGAGCGACTCGCGTGAATCGCGTCAGGAGGCGGCGTGGTCGTGCGAGCTTCGAGGTAGCTAATGCTAATCGCAGTGGAAGGGTTCGACATTTGTGAGTAATTTTACTTTCTTTATTTTTATTCATTCTAGCTTTGTTTGTTTTTAAACCCTAAGTTAAAAAAAAGGGGTAAATAAAGGAAAATGGGATTGATTAATCATTTATAAATCCTTTAAATTAAATGCTTTTCAAAACTTAAATCAAGACAGTTTGATTGATAATTTCTGAAATAAGTTAAAGATTAATTAAGTAATTGATTTGCAATTATTGATTGAGTAATTTTACGTTCTTTATTTTTATTTATTCTAGCTTTGTTTGTTTTTAAACCCTAAGTTAAAAAAAGGGTAAATAAAGGAAAATGGGATTGATTAATCATTTATAAATCCTTTAAATTAAATGCTTTTCAAAACTTAAATCAAGACAGTTTGATTGATAATTTCTGAAACAAGTTAAAGATTAATTAAGTAATTGATTTGCAATTATTGATTGAGTAATTTGTAATTAGTGATTTACAATTGCGAATTAGGTTTTAGAAATTAACAATGAAGGTTAATAATTAATAGCTAGGGAGTAATGAATTAAAAATCTCGAGAGAAAGAAATAAATTAATAATCACTGGATGTAGTTAATTGAATGAAGTGGATTTCCAATTGTGAATCAAAGGTGAGTAATCTCACACTTTGGATTTTCATTTAAATTTAAAGGGTTAAATTTAAATAAATGGATGAATGATTAAATTGTTTGGATGTGTACTGATGATCTAGTGATTTTAGACTTGGTTGTTTCTCGAGTTAACTGTGATTTGACTTGAGGTATTTGGATTTTAAATGGTTGTAAACTTAAACCATGAATAAGAAAATATTTCTGTTTAAAATCAATAAGGGTTAATGATCGATGATTCATTGATTAGGTAGGATAATTTAAATGAAAAAAATTAATCAATTAAATTAATTAATGATTTGGGTTAATTAATTAAGTTTATATTAATTTGGAATGATCATTTGAAGGTTTAATAAGTAATTACTTAATGTAATTAATAAAATAAAATTACTGGTGTGATTAAACGAGAGATAAATTAAGATAATTTAGTTAAGGAGAATTAATTTATTAATGAAGTGAATAAAGAATAATTAATTACAGATTGAGATTAATCGGGAATGATTAGTATTTGGGGTTGAATTAAAGCAACTAATTTAGACTAGAACAAATCAAAACATAATTGGAATTCATTAATTTATATAATCAACGATGTAATTAAAGACCGATTAATTAAGATGAATTAACCAAAGTGACCCATGAGAAATTAATTAATATAAGTAATTAAGAAGTAGAGTAATTGATTATAGTTAATTAATTTGTGAAGTAATCAAAGATTACTCATTGATTTGGTAAGAATAATTAATATGGTGAAAATTATTAAAGATAATTACTTGAATGAAATTGGAGGATAATTAATCCAGGGTGATTAATTAAGATGAATAAGGAAGGGTTGATTAATTAATTGATTTGGAATTAATGAATGAAGGAATCTAAGTGATTGAGGTTTAAAATTCAATTAGAACCAATTGAATTGATTTGTGTGTGATTAAGCTTTGCTTATGGGTGATTGAATGGTATTGGATGAATTGATTGAGTTGATATCTCTGATATGAAATGTCGTGTATTTCATTTGGATAACTTGGGTTAGGATGACTTGAGTTTCAAAAAAATCGGGATCGGGTATTGGGAAATACCCGAAACTACTTCGAATTATTATAGATTGATATGGGAAATCAATAGGCAGAAATGAAACGATTTAAGTGAATTGGACTGTTTAATCTTAAGTTTTGACACTTGGGTATTAATGTATGAAATTAGAGAAGACTATAAGAAGTGTGAATTTGTAAGTTGACTTGTGTTACCCGGGTTTTATATGAGTTCTTTGCTTTAGTATTCCATGTTAATTGAGTTTACTCACGCTGGTTTCCAGCCTGACCCGGGTGTTACTTTGGTGTAATGCTCGGGTAAGACCGAGTGTTACAAATTTTTCAGGTTGGTACGTTCTGGAGCTCAGGAGGCGAGCTGGATGGCAATAGCGTATAGGGTATTTCCGCTGTATTTATATTATTGTTAATCCGAGACTTGATAATTGTGTATATTCAGTAACTGTATATGTATGTGAAACTCTGATGTATATTAAATGTAATCGACAGATATAATATTCTTTTGTAAATTGTTATTATTTTTTATTATATTTTATCCACTGCGAATGTGAGATGTTGTTTCTGTTCTTCTTCTTCTTCTATCTCTTTCTTCTTTTTCATAACTATCTGGAATTTTCGGGATCGAAAATTTCGGTTCGTTACATAGTCCGAATATTTATACCACAAACTCCACGGAATAAATTTTTGAACGAAAACATCCGACCTGTAGAAAAAAATCAAGATTGAATTATTCTGCACACAAGACCAATCCATGACAATTCCAACCGTTAGAAACGTAAAACATGGAAAGAGCTCCATTTTTCTATGATATGACTCACGTAACTCCAAACGAGTCAAAAGTTATAGCCGTTTGAAGAAACAGACGAAAGACATACCGCTCACTGATCCGATTCGACGGTATTGGCGGAAGTCTTCAATCTCATCGAAACGCTCGAGCATGCTCACGCTATAGCACTCGATGTTTAAGATATTATGGATCACCGAAGGAATAAATGAAGATATGAGTCAAAAGCTTGTATACTGAAGCTATAGCGCAATAAACATTCCTTTTTTACGACCGTTTTGTCTTCCTCGTTTTCCGTACCTCATTGTTTTGCTCATATTCATCAACACGCGCGGCCCTTTTACCAATATTACAAAACCACAACAAAGTGACTTCAAGGAGAATGTTAAACGCATTTGATACCTTAGAATTTCAAACGGCTCAGGGTATTTTATATGATTACTTAGCATGTAAGTAACCAACTTTTTCAGTCTGCGAATATCTTTCGGTTTCCCGTTTCATCCAATTTTAAATCCAATTTAAATCTTTTTAGTGGAATATTATCGTGGCCTTTTTCGATCTTTGTATATTTTTGTTTTTTGTCGTTGTTCTAGGTTTACATCAATTTAGTCCGACTATTTATACCACAAACTCCGTGGAATATATTTATGAACGAAATCATTCGAGCTGTAGAAAAAACTTTAGATGTAATTATTCTGCACACAAAAACGATCCATGACAATTCGAACCATTAGAAACGTGGAGCATGGAAAGAGCTTCGTTTTGATAGGTTGTGGCTCCCGTAACTCCAAATGAGTCAAAAGTTATGTCCGTTTGAAGAAACGGAAGAAGGCTAAGGACCGCTCACTGATCTGATTCGATAGTATTGGCGAAAGTCTTCGATCTCCACAAAACACTCGAGCATGCTCACACTGTAGCACTCGATATTTAAGATATTATGGATCACCGAGAGAATAAATGAGGATATGGATCAAAAGCTTGTCTAGTGAAGCTACAGTGCAATAAACGTTCTTTTTTTATGACCGTTCTGTCTTCCTTGTTTTCTGTACCTCAATGTTTTGCACATATTCATCAACACACGCGATCTTCTTACCAATATTACAACATGACGACAAAATGACTTCAAGGAGAATGTTAAACCCATTTGATCCCTTAGAATTTCGAACGACTGAGGGTGTTTTATATGATCACTTAGCCTGTAAATAATCTTCCGGTTTCCTGTTTTATCCAATTTTAAATACAATTTCAATCTTTTTAGCGGAATATTATCGTGGCCTTTTTTTATCTTCGTATGTTTTTTTTCCGTTGTTCTTCTAGGTTTACATCGATTTAGTCCGACTATTTATACCACAAACTCCACGGAATAAATTTATGAACGAAAACATCCGAGCTATAGAAGAAATTAAGATGGAATTATTCTGCACACAAAACCGATCCATGAAATTTCAACCGTTAGAAACATAGAACATGGAAAGAGCTTCGTTTTGATAGATCGTGGCTCCCGTAACTCCAGACGAGTCAAAAGTTATAGCCGTTTGAAGAAACAGAAGAAAGCGACGGGTCGTTCGCTGATCCGATTCGACGGTATTGACGAAAGTTTTCGATCTCCACGAAAAGCTCGAGCATGCTCACACTGTAGCACTCGATATTTAAGATGTTATGGATCACCGATGGAATAAATGATGATATGGGTCTAAAGCTTGTCTACTGAAGCTATATCGCAACAAACATTCTTTTTTTACGACTGTTCTGTCTTCCTCGATTTTCATACCTCATTGTTTTGCTCATATTCATCAACATGCGTGGTCTTTTTACCAATATTACAACATCACGACAAAGTGACTTCAAGGGGAATGTTAAACGCATTTGATACCTTAGAATTTCGAACGGCTGAGAGTGTTTTATATAATTACTTAGCCTATAAGAAACCTACTTTTTCAGTCTGCAAATATCTTTCGGTTCCTGTTTAATCCAATTTTAAACCCAATTTCAATCTTTTCAGTGGAATATTATTGTGGTCATTTTTTATCTTCGTATTGTTTTTATTTTTTCGTTCTTCCAGGTTTACATCGATTTAGTCCGACTATTTATACCACAAACTCCATGGAATTAATTTATGAATGAAAACATCCGAGCTGTAAAAAAAAACTTAAGATGGAATTACTCTACACACAAAACCGATCCATGACAATTCAGACCATTATAAAAGTAGAACATGGAAAGAGCTTCGTTTTGATAGGTTGTGGCTCCCGTAACTCCAGACGACTCAAAAGTTATGGTCGTTTGAAGAAACGGAAGAAAGCGACGGACCGCTCCCTGATCCGATTCAATGGTGTTGGCGAAAGTCTTCGATCTCCATGAAACCTCGAGCATGCTCACACTACAGCACTCGATATTTAAGATATTATGGATCACCGATGGAATAAATGGGGATATGGGTCAAAAACATGTCTGCTTAAGCCATCGCACAATAAAGGTTCTTTTTTTACGACCGTTCCGTCTTCCTCGTTTTCCGTACCTTATTGTTTCGCTCATATTCATCAACATGTGTGGTCTATTTTTCAATATTACAACACCACGACAATGTGACATCAAGGAGAATGTTAAACGTATTTGATACCTTAGAATTTCGAATGGCTGAGGCTGTTTTATATGATTACTTAGCCTGTAAATAACCTACTTGTGAATATCTTTCGGTTTCCTGTTTTATCCAATTTTAAATCGAATTTCAATCTCTTTAGGGGAATATTATCATGGCCTTTCTTGATCTTCGTATTTTTTTTTGTCTTTCTTCTAGTTTTACATCGATTTAGTTCGACTATTTGTGCCACAAACTCCGTTGAATAAATTTATGAACGAAAACATCCAAGTTATAGAAAAACTTAAGATGGAATTATTCTGCACACAAAACTGATCCATGACATTTCAAACTATTAGAAATGTAGAACATGGAAAGAGCATCATTTTGATAGGTTGTGGCACCCGTAACTCTAAACGAGTCAAAAGTTATGGCCGTTTGAAGAAACGGAAGAAAGCGACGGACCGCTCGCTGATCCGATTCGATGGTATTGGCGAAAGTCTTCGATCTCCAGGAAACGCTCAAGCATGCTCACGCTATAGCACTCGATATTTAAGTAATATGGATCAATGAAGGAATGAAAGAGGATATGGATCAAAAGCTTGTCTGCTGAAGGTATAGCACAATAAACGTTCATTTTTACGACCATTCCGTCTTCCTCGTTTTCCGTACCTCATTGTTTTACTCATATTCATCAACATCATGACAAAGTGACTTCAAGAAGAATGTTAAACGCATTTCATACCTTAGAATTTCTGTGATAACTCGGATTTAGAACATCTGTTAATTTGGAAATTTATCTGATTTTAAACAATTGGGATACTGATTTATCTAATAAGCAAATAAATCTGATGGATGCTTATATAATTACTTAAAATTGATAAATTAAATTTGGGTTTGTTTAAAACAAATAGATATCTGTTGAGCTGATTTTAAATTGGATTTTTAATTGAATTTGGGTTGAATTTGAAATTGAAATTTGAAATTTAAAGGAAATATACCTTAACTATATTTTAGTTCAAAATTTGAATTTGAAAACTTCAAGAGTAAACAATTCAAGAATAAATTGAGTTTAAAATAATATGTATATATATGATTAGTCTCATATCATTGTTTTTAAAGGGTTTTATAAGTATAACTTATAACTTATCAAACTACTATCATTTTTAAGTGTGTAAATGGATTTTTTTATCTTCTTTTAAAATTACATAATAAATATATGTATATATATATATATATATATATGAATAACTAAGTAAAAATCTATTTAATACACATGTTAACTAATAACATCATCATATTAGCAAGTGTTAACAAAATAGATAAGGATATTGACAAGTGTCCTTAATCTCTTATTTCAAAGAAATTAACAAATGAGAAAAACTGAGTAATATAAACATCTTTCTACTCCTCTTTCATTTTTCTTTATTCAGTTCATTTTCCAAAATAAAAACTAGAAGCAAAACCTGTAAAGCAAAGATCAAAGCAGAAAAAAAAAGATGAAATAAAATTAAGGCTACAACCTGATCCGAGAAAGGCAAGTACCAACTTCAGTTTTTAGGATTATCATTGAATCAAGAAATCAGAAGCAAGGAGTTTTATCAACAAAACAATTCAGATTCAACTAAAGCAAAAAGAAATTCAAACAAGCCTGGAAGCAAGAACATGCTCTCTGTTCTTTGCTTCAAAACTGTGAGTAAACTGCTATCCTTTAAAATGCTAAATTCTGTTTGCAAATTTATACTTGTAAGTAAGCAAGTTTGATCTATATTCAGTTTGGATTGCACGCAGTGTATCTTGAGGTGGTTACATGATTGATTATCTGATCGAATGAGTTTGTGTATATAGATATTGGTGTTCATGTAGGAGCTTCAGTATTTTTGCCTCTGTTCTTTATTTCTAGATTGCAAATGAAATTCAAAATTTAGGGCTTTTCATCTGAATCTTTATGGACTTATATTTTTAAAACAAAACTTATTTGGAATTATAAGGTGCATGATTTAAAAAAAAATATTTTCAGATAAGTTTTAAGGGTAGTCTAATATAAAGTAGGAATAACAGCCGAAATTCACTCATTTCCAAAACCTCGATTTTTATAATTCATTGTTTCAGGTATATAGTTTGATTTGTTATCAAAATTTATGATTTTTGAAAACAAAATCGGGATTTTAAAATTTTTAATTTGAGAGAAATCGCTAGAAGACCAAATATTGGATTTTCATCGATCTTTGATGATCGGTAGAGACAAGGATCTCGTGTTCATGGCCGAAGCTGACCGGGGAATAGGTGATGCTGGCAAAAATGGTTATTGGATTTTTAAACTTCGGTGGTGGCGGGGCATCGTCATTATAGGGTTTTAGGAGCTGAGGGTATTATCTGGTTTCAGGAAGTTCGTGAGACGTCGTCGGAGTTCGAGCCTCGATCGGTCGTGGGGGAAAAGCGTTATGGGTCTTCGACGAGGATCGGAACGTGACAGTAGGGATGTGGATGGTCGGAGATTGGCGAAGCGTGATGTTAATGGCAGTGATGTTTGTTCCAGGTGGGGAGAATTTGTTTTTTTCGATTTGTGGAGTGATACCATGTTTTGGTTAGTGAAATGGATTGTTACGATCATCACTGACTGGGAAAGATGATTGGCGACTGGAAAAGATGGTCGCCGGTGATGTGTATATGCACGGCGTGCACGGTTCTGGGCTTGGAAATAGGTAAAAGAAAGGGGTATTTGAGAAGGAGGCTGGGTGTTTTGTGTTGCGTGAATTTGGGGTTTTGCTTTGGGAAATTATATGAAAGCTTGGGTTATTATGCGTGTTTGTTGAGTTGCATAACAGCAGTTTTATGTTGTCCAGAGTAAAACAATTAAGATAAAAGGAGAAGGAGGAGGGAGTTTGGGCTTTGGGGCCGGTAAATTTTACTTTGGGCCGAGTTTCCTTTTGTATAAATGGAATTAATGTAAGCATAAAGGAATTTCCACGTTTAACATAACCCATAACCTAGGTCACTAGTGATGCAATGTAATTATGTAAGATAACTGTATTTATGATAATTAATTAAAAGTGTATTTAATAAGATTTTAAATAAGCTAATTAAGACTAAGGACTTATCATTTAAATAAATTAAAGTTTGATGAATAAGTATAATTAATTAATGTAATTAATTTAAAAATCAATGCAATTAATTATGGTAATTTAATTACTTTGAAAGTTAAGAAAAAATTACTTAAAGACTAATTACTTATTGTACTTAAAAGTGACAATTAAGGATGGATTAATCAAGGTTAACCAACTAAGAAGTAATTAAGTGATAAGTAAGTAAGAGGATAATTACTTAATGTAAAAGAATCATTCTGAGTAATTACTTAATGAAGGAATTGAAGGAATTAATTAGTCAGAATGATTAATTAATTGGAAGTGATTAATTTTGATTAATTAATTCAGTTTAATTAATTAAAATTAATCATTTGATGTTGGGTTAAGTATAATTACTGAAGGTAAATTAATAAGGTGTAATTACTTAGTAAAGTAATTGGTATATAATTACTGAAAGTAATTAACAAAAAGGAAATTGCATGTTGGAAATAATTAAGGGATAATTTTATAGTGGGAGAAATTAGGTGACAATTACTCAGTGAAATTAAAGGATTAATCAAAATAATTAATTAGGTAGTTGGTTTAAATTGATGGAGTAATTAAGGAAAGTTAATTTCTGATTGTGATTAATCAAGATTAATTAATGGATGTAATTAAGTTAAAGGTTAATTATTATTTGAGATTTAATTAATCAATGAAGGTAATTAGGGAATCATTAATTAATTTAATTAATTGGAGTGATCAATCTTGCTTATTAATGATTGAATGATGATGGGTGTCTTGAATGGGGAGATATCTCTGATATGAATTGTTTTGTGATATGATATGTTAAATGGACAATGATAGTGTGATTATCAATATATTATGAATTGCTGTGTAAAGGTGTTATCTGACAATTAAAGTTGAATTGTATTAAATTGGATAACTTGGGTTTAGATGACATTGGATTCAAAGAGACCGGAGTCGGGTATTAGTTAATACCCGAAGCCACTTCGATTCTTTATAAAATTGATACGTGGAAATAAATGTGCTGGTTTGGAATGATTTAAATAAATTGGACCATTTAATCTAAGTACTGGTACTTGGAAATTGATGTGAGAAATAAGTGATGTTTATAACATCTTGTGAAGAGTAAATTGATATAAGTTACCCCGGGTTTATATAAGTTGGATGTTTTTGTATTCCATATTAGATGGATTTACTCACGCTGGTTTCCAGCCTGACCCGGGTGTTACTTTGATGTAATGCTCGGGTCAGACCGAGTATTACAGATTTTCAGGTAAGGACGTTCTGGAGTTCAGGAGTTCAGGAGACGAGCTGGATGGCAGGAATGTATGGAGCATACCGCTGTTTATATTGTAGTTGTCTTGGCATGTTGTTTTAAACTGTCTAGTGTTGTGAGATGGATTGTAACCCTGATGTATAAAAATATAAATATATTGATACAGTTCTTCTTTGTATAATTATTATTTATGTGATATTATATTTTGATCCGCTGCGAATGTGAGGTTTCGATGACTTGTTTCTGTTTCTTCTTCTTTTCTTTCTTCTTTTCTCTAACTATCCGGAATTTTCGAGATCGGAAATTCCGGGTCGTTACAATTTTGAAAGGCTGAGGGTGTTTTATATGATTACTTAGTATGTAAGCAACCTACTTTTTCAGTTTGCGAATATCTTTCGGTGTCCTGTTTTATCTAATTTTAAATCCAATTTCATTCTTTTTAGTACAATATTATCGTGCCCTTTTTATATCTTCGTATATTTTTGTTTTTTCGACGTTCTTCTAAGTTTACATCGATTTAATACGAGTATTTATACCACAAACTCCGTGGAATAAATTTATGAACGAAAACATCCGAGCTGTACAAAAAACTTAAGATGGAATTATTCTGTACACAAAAACGATCCATGAAAATTTGAACCTTTAGAAACGTAGAACATGGAAAGGGCTTCGTTTTGATAGGTTGTGTCTCATGTAACTCCAAATGAGTTAAAAGTTGTGACCGTTTGAAGAAACGAAGAAAGAGACGACCGCTTGCTGATCCGATTTGACGGTATTGACGAAAGTCTTCGATCTCTGTGAAACGCTCGAGCATGCTGACACTGTAGCACTCGATATTTAAGATATTATGGATCACCAATGGAATAAATGAGGATATGGGTCAAAAGCTTCCCTATTGAAGCTATAGCACGATAACTGTTATTTTTTACGACCGTTCCATCTTCCGCTTTTTCCAAACCTCATGGTTTTGCTCATATTCATTAACACGTGCAGTCTTTTAACCAGTATTACAACAACACGACAAAGTGACTTCAAGGAGAACGTTAAACGCATTTGATATCTTACAATTTCGAATGTCTGAGGGTGTTTTATATGATTACTTAGCCTGTTAGTAACCTACTTTTTCAGTCTGCGAATATCTTTAGGTTTCATGTTTTCTCCAATTTTAAATCCAATTTCAATCTTTTTATTGATATTATTATGATATTTTCTGATCTTTGTATATTTTTGTTTTTCTTATAATTCTTCTAGGTTTACATCGATTTAGTCCGACTATTTATACCACAAACTCCGTGGAATAAATTTATGAACGAAAACATTCGAGCTATAGAAAAAACTTAAGATGAAATTATTCTGCACACAAAACCGATCCATGAAAATTCGAACTATTAGAAAGATAGAATATGGAAAGTGGTTCGTTTTGATAGGTTTGGCTGCCGCAACACCAAAGTAGTCAAAAGTTATGGCCGTTTGAAGAATCGAAAGAAAGCGTCGGGCCGCTCGCTGATCCGATTCGACGGTATTGGAGAAAGTCTTCGATCTCCGCGAAAAGCTAGAGCATGCTCACATTGTAGCACTCGATATTTAAGATATTATGGATCACCGAGGGAGTAAATGAGGTTATGGGTCAAAAGTTTGTCTACTGAAGTTATAGCGCAATAAACGTTCTTTTTTTACGACCGTTCTATCTTCCTCGTTTTTCGTATCTCGTTGCTTTTCTCACATTCATCAACACGCGCGGTCTTTTTTGATATCTTAGAACTTCGAACGGCTGAGGGTGTTTTATAAGATTACTTAGCCTATAAGTAACCTACTTTTTCAATCTACGAATATCTTTCGGTTTCCTGTTTTATCCAATTTTAAATCCAATTTCAATCTTTTTGGTGGAATATTATCGTTGTCTTTTTTGATCTTCTTATTTTTTTGTTTTTTTTCGTTCTTCTAGGTTTACATCGATTTAGTCCGACTATTTATACCACAAACTCCGTGGAATAAATTTATGAACGAAAACATCCGAGCTGTAGAAAAAACTTAAGATGGAATTATTCTGCACACAAGACAATTCCAACCGTTAGAAACGTAGAAAATGGAAATAGCTTCGTTTTGATAAGTTGTGTGTGATATCCCGGAAATTTGGCAATATAATTTAATAATCTGTGTTTAAAAATTTATTTGATTTGATACTTTTGATAATAAAATTTGAATTGATTTAATAATCTTCTTTTAATAAATATTTAAATTGGTAGATTTTATTTTTTAAAGCTAATTAATTATTTTCTGTTTATAATATATATAATTGTATATATTATAAATGGATAAACTTTGATTTGGAACTTAATAAATGAATCAGTTATCTAATCTTAATTTATATTTGGTAAATTGGAAATTTGATTTAAACTTAACATTTAACTTTTCAAGACAATTTAATAAATAATTATATGGTTTATATTCAAGGAAAATCTTATTTGTTTAGATTTATATTTTAATTAACTAAAATATGAAGTTAAATTTGTTTAACATCAAAGCTTTGTTTTATTTTCTTTTTTTTAAAGTATTGCTTGAAATTATATATAAGAATTTATAATACAATTTACAAATGATATTAAATTATTAAGTAATAAAAGTTAATTACAATCTCTTTTATAAATAATTTAAAATTTGTTTAATTTGTTATTTTCAAATGATAATGATAATACTTAGTTTTTCATAAAACATAAATAGACTTTTAGAAATAGGATTTGTTATTTTTAATTTTAACAAGAATTATATATGCATATATATAACTTTATTTTTAAATTAGGTTTTATAGTTTAATTTAAATTAGAATTTAATGTTTGAAAATTTAAAAGAATAAATACATGAAAATATTTGAATAAGCTTTTGTTTATAACTTGTTTTGTTTTGTCTTCTAAAATTTAAAAGGAAATAAACTTCATTTATATATTACATAAGAAATAATAAATTTAGACTTAAGAGTTTATAAACAATTTAAATTAAAAACTAAAATACTTAAAATACATGTGTAAGTATACTAAGACTTAAAAAGACATGTGTTAAGGCCTAAACTAATTAACGTGACAAATGTTATAGATTTAGGACAAGTGTATTAATTAATTCTCTTTTTCTTTTCTTTTTTTAACATTTACTTATATAAACACTTCTTTTCTCACTTCATTTTCTTTTCCCCATTCTTCTTCATAACTCAAGAGAAATCTTCAGATCTAAAATCTGAAATCATCTTCCTCAAATCACATCTAGAATTTAATCTCTTTGATCAATCTTCTTTCAAAATAAATTTTTGTTCAAAGTAAAAATATGTAGTCCTCCTCACAAACAAACCTGAAAACCAGTATTCCTCTCACCCAAAATAATTTGAAAATCATTTGCACATCCTCAAGCCTGAAAAGAAAAACATGTATAAACCTGTAACTCTTCAAATCATCAAACTGAAGTGCAAGTGAAAAACCTGAAATAAATTTGCTACTTAAAGGACCTGCATACATTATTTTGGAAACCTGCAGTCCACTGTTTGAAAACAACATCCAGCTTCCATGCATTTTGTTTTCTGAAAGCATACATGCAAAATGAAATCTGGGAAGCATACATATTTGCTGGAAAAGCATTCAATCAAGCATGCATCAGGAAAGGCATTTCCAGGAAATAAGTTGCTCTGCTCATTAAAAATTTAGGTGAGTAACATTTTATATTGAATAAACATAAGTATAAATTTAGTTGTTTGTTTTATTCTGGAAATATGCATGTTTGTTTGCTCTTTACAAGTCAGTACTGGTATATTTATATATGAATGTATGTTGTAGTGCATGCTGAAATGAAATTTATTTTCTGTATTTTAGTTTCCAGATTCTGGAAGTTCTTAAAATTCCATTTCATTGGGTCTAAGCTGTGTTAAGATTCGAGATATAATCAAAAGGGGGCTGTTAACATAAGTTACAGTTTTAATTTTTATTTAGCATGAAAAATAAAATAAAAATTGTAATGTCTCTGGGTAACATAGTATAACAGAGCAAATATTTAGCAAATGAAAATTTAATTATTCTGTTTCATAGATTCAAATGTATAAGTTGATTACTTATACAAAAACTTGAATTTTAAAACTTAAATTATGATTTTCAGTTTAAAAATGGTGGAGCATTTCTGGTTTAACCAGAAATCATATTTAGGGGTGATTCTGTCGATCAAGAGACTTTGGGTGGCCATGTTTTTTTCCTGGTGATGAAGTGTTGATCTAGGTTGTAGGAAAAAATATTGTATTAAGAATTTAAGCATTGTGGAAATATTAATTTTGAATCAAATTTTTAAACCCTAGATTTTTCTATTGATATTTGAATTGATGGTTGCGACCTCCCTAGGCGATCGAGTTGTCCCACATTCAGGTTGATGATAGATGGAGTATGGAATGAGAAGTGACCGGAGTTGTAGTTTCTCTGGTGATTAGATTTGGGTGATTAAAGCAAATTTTAGATTCGACCATTGTTCCAGTTTCGACCTCAGAAGCTCGATTGTAATTTTGGGATTCGGTGGTTTATTCGATGGTCGGGAACGTGTTGGAAGGTGACGGCCGACATGCGTGGATGGTCGCGAGACGCCGAAGGTGTCGACAATGGTGGTGCATGTGCACGGAGGGAATGGGTATGCTGTTGATTTTGGGGAAGAAGGGGTACACGTATTTATGTCGAGTTGAAATCTTGGATTGCTCGAAGTCGTTGTTTGTTTAGCTCGAAGTCGTAGTTTGTTTTGCTCGAAGCTTTGAGGATTAGGACTCGGGGAAGCTGTTGTTGTGGATTTAGGGGAATATGTTGTTGTAGGTTCTTGTTACCTGACAGTTCTTTGAAGTTTAATAATTTCAAAATGAAATGTTACTAAAGTTACTTGAATTGTATTGAGTCTTGCTCGAGTTAGTTGTTGTTGCAGTTGAAACTTGTCTTGTTTTCAAAATTTAAACTAAATTTTAAAAGTGTAAGCAAGATTTAAAATAAGTTTTAAATGTAAGTTTAGAATATGAATTCAAATTTCATTTTGAATCGTGGCTATAAATAACTAAGTTTCTAAATTCAAAATTGTTTTAAAATAACTTTAAAGCAGTTTATGTGTAAAAATGTTTTAAAGAAATTTGAATTTTAATTGGGAATTAAAATATAAAGTAATGTTTTAAACAAAGTTTAAATTTGATTCAAATCTAAATTTGAATCTTTGTTTTTAAAATAGATTTAAGTTTTATAAATTTAAGTATTTAACAAATTTGAATGATTAAGAAAAATATAAATGTTTTAAATTTAAAAAGAGAATTTGATTTAAACTTTTGTAAAATTTCTTTATAAGAAAGGTATTATTTATTATTTAAAGTTTTGAAAATTGATTTTAAAACTTGTTGAAGTTAAATTAAATTTAACAATTTGTTATGCATTTAATTATCAGGGTAATTAAATGGATAATTAATTTATTTAATAAATTAATAAGATGGTTAATTACTTAAAGTAATTAAGGGTTCAATCTAAAAGGTTAAAGATTAATTATTCTTAGAATAATTGACTTGTAATTAAGAATAAATAATTAAATAAGAATTTTATTTTTAATTAATGATTAATAATTAATTAATCAAGTAATAATGGATTAATTAAGTTTTAATTAACACTTAATTATTTAATTAATTAGGGATTAATTAATGAGTTACTAATGATTAATTAATTTGAAATAAATAATGATTTAAAGTAAGTTAATTATTTCAGATAAGTAATTAATAAAATTGTTTAATAGTTAATGAAGGTCATTAACTAAGGACTATTTAATTAATTAATTAATGTGATTAATTTTAATAATTAATTAGATTAATTAATTTAAAGATAATCATTTGAGTAAATTGTTAAGTATAATTACTTATGAAAGTAATTAAGGAATTAATTACTAATTGTAATTAATTAATTTTAATTTGATTTGATTAAGTTAATTAATTCAGTTTAATTAATTTAGAATAATCAATAAATGATTTGTGAAGTATAATTACTTAATGTAATTTATTGAAGAGTAATTACTTAGAGAAGTAATTAATGGGTAATTACTGGATGTAATTAATTGAAGGTGATTTGATAATTGAAGAAATTTAAGTATAATTACTTTGTGGATAATCACGGGATAAATTTGAGATAATTAATTATTGAGTAGTTAATTTGTTTGGTAAAGTAATTAAGGATAATTAATTACTGAATAGAGTTAATCAAGTGTGATTAACAATTATGGTCTAAATTAAGATTAATGACTTAATGCAATTAATTTAAATAAGGTACTTAATTAAATGTAATTAGAGATCTTTAATTAATATAGTTAATGATGTAATTAAGATTGATTAATTAAGATTAATTAATCATTAATAAGTGATTAAGGTAATTAATTAATATAATTAATTAAGGATTAATGTAATTAATTATAGTTAATTAATTAATGAAGTAATTAAAGATAAATTACTAAATTTGGTTAAGCATTATTAATTTGTGAAATTAATTAAAGGATAATTACTTGAATGTAATTAAAGACTAATTAATCAAGGGTGGTTAATTAAGGAGATTGATTAGAGATTAATTAATTAATTAATTAATTTGTAATTAATTAATGGTGATGTAAGCAAGATTTATATTAATGAAGTAATTAATTTAATTCACTTTAAATTAATTAGAGAATGATGTAATTAATTTAATTCATTTTAAATTAATTATAAGTGGTGTGATTATAGATCATTGCTTTTATATGAATGGATGATATTGGTTGCTTGAACGGTTGGAATCTCAGAAATGAGATAATTAATGTTGGGTGATATGGATGCATTGGTTGCATTGTGATATTGATATGGATTATCTTTTGAAGATGATAATATGGTTTATCTGTTATAATGATTATCTATTGTGAATTTGTGGATTATATATCTGTGTGTAAATAGATAATGAAATTGAAATGTTTTAAAACTTTAAAACAACTTAGCCTTAAAAGACACGCTTTGGATTTCGATCAGACCGGGATCGGGTTTCCATATTTGGATATCCAAAAACCACATCGATCCAAATCAACGTTAGGTCGTTAATCGAAGTGGAGCGAGTGAAGTCTCGAGGTGTAAGGGCTATACGTCAGTATAACTCTGTGGGTGATTCCGTAATGAGTTTGAAGGAATAGTGCTTATAGGTTCGAGATGGTGATTTAGAGTGCAAGGGCTATGGTCGTTGACTCTGAGGGTGATTCCAATATGAGTGCAACGAGATAGTGCCTTCGGTTTCGTTCGAACCCGGAACGAACTTGTATGGATTGAATGCTTTCAGAACATCGTCAGGTGGACGATGAGCATTCTAAGTGATATGTCCTACAAAGGTAATCATAGCCTCAAGCCTCATCAACCGAGAATGGCTAAAACAGGGGAGGTGCAGCAAGGCTTCGTGGGTAGCCCCACTTGAGAGCAAGATTTTCCCCTGTCTAGAGGTCCCTTTTATTTCGGCTGTGTGGGCGGTTGGAACGTACGCCAACTGTGGGGTTGTCTTGTTCGGGACTATCCAGTAAGGGATGGTTCCGGTCTTGTGTTGCAGGGGAGTGGGAGTACTCCTCGGTACGTTGATCTAGGCCACGTACTGTGACGGGCGGTACACCAGTAGCCCTGCCATTGATGGAATCCAAAATCCAATAAGTGTCATACGTATTGTTGTGCCCAACTATGTTGGAACGTGAGATGTAAGCATTCCTGCTATTTCTGTATTTTACTTGAAAACCGTAGACACTATTATAATATCACTGGATTTCCTATCAAATGTTTTGGTTAGCGTAAGGTAAAAACTTTTCCATGTTTATGCGTGGGAAGTCTTACGTGATATCTTTCTTTTCAAAAGATTTTTAAAGTTAAGCAACTTTAACCTGTTACTCACACCAAACCCATGTCTGACCCGGAGTTTATTTTTGTTTTTCATAAACTCTTGGATACTCAAATTTTTACGAGTAGCCAAGGGATTCAGGTTAGCTTTGACGAATTGTGGAGGAGCAATGGAGCAGGAGGCTTCTGCGTTAGATATTATTATTCCGCTATGTGTTCTGTGTTGTCTCTGAGTTGTATTATGTTGTAAATACTAGAGAGGTGTTTATAACTGTCTAGTATGTTTTGTATTATCTGTACACTCTGATAGTTGTTTTAAACTATGTAATATATTATGTTATTAATATAATTTATTTGTTCCGCTGTTTAGATTCTGATGTGTCATTTCTTCTTCTTCTCTTTCTTTCTCTTTTCTATCCCTTTCTTTCTTATTAACGATGCGACTTCCTGGAGTCTGGAAGTTGGGTCGTTACATTGTGGCTCTTGTGACTCCAAACGAGTCAAAAGTTATGGCCGTTAGAAGAAATGGAAGAAAGCGACGGACCGCTCGCTGATCCGATTCGACGTTATTGGCGAAAGTCTTTGATCTCCGCGAAACGCTCAAGCATGCTCACAATACAACACTTGATATTTAAGATATTATGGATCACCGTGGGAATAAATGGGAATATGGGTTAAAAACTTGTCTACTGAAGCTATAGCGCAATAAACGTTCTTTTTTTACGACCCCCGTCTTCCTTTCTGTACCTTAGTGTTTTGCTCATATTCATCAACACAGGCGGTCTTTTTACCAATATTACAACACCACTACAAAGTGACTTCTAGATGAATGTTAAAAGCATTTGATACCTTAGAATTTCGAGCGGCTGACGGTATTTTATATGATTACTTAGCCTGTAAGTAGCCTACTTTTTCAGTCTGTGAATATTTTTCGGTTTCCCATTTTATCCAATTTTAAATCCAATTTTAGTCTTTTTAGCGGAATATTATCGTGGCCTTTTTTATCTTCTTTTATTTTTGTTTTTTTGTCGTTCTACAAGGTTTACATCGGTTTAGTCCGACTATTTACGTCACAACTCCGCGGAATAAATTTATAAATGAAAACATCCGAGCTGTAAAAAAACTAAAGATGGAATTATTCTGCATACAAAATTGATCCATGACAATTCCAACCGTTAGAAACATAGAACATGGAAAGAGCTTCATTTTTATAGGTTGTGGCACCCGTAACTCCAAATGAATCGAAGTTATGGCCGTTTGAAGAAACAGAAGAAAGCGACGGACTGCTCGTTGTCCAATTCGACGGTATTGGCGAAAGTCTTTGATCTCCATGAAACGCTCGAGCATGCTCACATTGTAGCACTCGATATTTAAGATATTATGGAACACCGAGGGAATAAATGGGGATATGGGTCAAAAACTTGTCTGCTGAAGCTATAGCACAATAAACGTTCTTTTTTTACGATCGTTCTGTCTTCCTCATTTTCCGTACCTCATTGTTTTGTTCATATTCATTAACACGCTCGGTCTTTTTACCAAATTACAATACCAAGACAACGTGACTTCAAGGATAATGTTAAACGCATTTGATACCTTAGAATTACGAACGGCTGAGGGTGTTTTATATGATTACTTAGCCTGTAGGTAACCTACTTTTCCAGTTTGTGAATATCTTTCGTTTTCCTGTTTTATCCAATTTAAATCCAATTTCAATCTATTTAGCAGAATATTATCTTTGCCTTTTTTGATCTTCATACATTATTTTTTTTGTCGTTCCTCTAGGTTAACATCGATTTAGTCCGACTATTTATACCACAAACTCCGCGAAATAAATTTATAAACGAAAACATCCAAGCTCTAAAAAAACTTAAGACGAAATTATTCTACACAAAAAAATGATCCATAGCAATTCCAAGCATTAAAAACATAGAACATGGAAAAAGCATCGTTTTGATAGGTTGTGGCTCCCGTAAACCCAAATGAGTCAAAAGTTATGGCCGTTTGAAGAAACGGAAGAAAGCGAAGGACCGCTCGCTGATCCAATTCGACGGTATTGGCGAAAGTCTTCGATCTCCGCGAAACACTCGAGCATGCTCACACTGCAGCACTCAATATTAAAGATATTATGGATCACCGAGGGAATAAATGGGGATATGGGTCAAAAAGTTGTCTCCTGAAGCTATAGCGCAATAAACATTCTTTTTTACGACCGTTCCATCTTCCTTTCATTACCATATTGTTTTGCTCGTACTCATCAACACACACGGCCTTTTTACTAATATTACAACATCACGACAAAGTGACTTCAGAGAGAATGTTAAATGCATTTGATACCTTAGAATTTCGAACGGCTGAGGGTGTTTTATATGATTACTTAGCCTGTACGTAACCTACCTTTTCAGTCTCCGAATATCTTTTGGTTTCCTATTTTATCCACTTTTAAATCCAATTTCAATCTTTTTAGCGGAATATTATTGTGGCCTTTCTTGACCTTCGTATATATTTTTTTGTCGTTACCATAAACCCCGCAGAATAAATTTATGAACGAAAACATCCCAGTTGCAAAAAAACTTAAGATGGAATTATTTTTCACATAAAACCGATCCATGACAATTCCAACCATTAGGAACGTAGAACATGGAAACGGCTTCGTTTTGATAGGTTGTGGCTCCGATAAGTCCAAAGGAGTCAAAAGTTATGGCCGTTTGTAGAAATGGAAGAAAGCGAGGAACCGCTCGTTGATCCGATTCGAAGGTATTGGCAAAAGTCTTAGATCTCCATGAAACGCTCGAGCATGCTCACACTGTAGCACTTGATATTTAAGATATTATGGATCACCAAAGAAATAATTGAGGATATGAGTCAAAAGCTTGTCTACTGAAGCTATAACGCAATAAACGTTCCTTTTTTACGACCGTTCTGTTTTCCTCGTTTTTCGTACCTTATTGTTTTGCTCATATTCAACAACACGCGTGGTCTTTTTACCAATATTACAAAACCACGACAAAGTGAATTCAAGGGGAATGTTAATCGCATTTGATACCTTAGAATTTTGAACGGCTGAGGGTGTTTTATATGATTACTTAGTATGTAAGTAACCTACTTTTTCAGTCTCCGAATATCTTTCAGTTTCCTATTTTATCCAATTTCAATCTTTCTAGTGGAATATTATCGTGGTCTTTTTTATCTTCGTATTTTTTTTATGTCGTTCTTCTAGGTTTACGTCGATTTAGTCCGACTATTTATACCACAAACTCTACGGAATAAATTTATGAACGAAAACATCCGAGCTGTAGAAAAAGCTTAAGATGTAATTGTTCTGCACACAAAATTGATCCATGAATATTTCAACCGTTAGAAATGTAGAACATGGAAACAGCTTCGTTTTGATAGGTTGTGGCTCTCATAACTCCAAACGAGTCAAAAGTATTGCCGTTTAAAGAAACGGAAGACAGCGACGGACCGCTCGGATATCCGATTCGACGGTAATGGCGAAAGTGCTTGATCTCCGCGAGACGCTCGAGCATGCTCACACTGCAGCACTCGATATTTAAGATATTATGGATCACCGTGGGAATAAAAGGGGATGTGATTCAAAAACTTGTATACTGAAGCTATAATGCAATAAACGTTTTTTTTACGACCGTTCCGTCTTCCTTTCCATACCTTAGTGTTTTGCTCATATTTATTAACACGTGTGGTCTTTTTACCAATATTACAACACCACGATAAAGTGACTTCAAGGTGAATGTTAAACGCATTTGATTCCTTAGAATTTCGAGCGGTTGAGGGTATTTTATATGATTACTTAGCCTGTAAGTAACCTACCTTTTCAGTCTGCGAATATCTTTTGGTTTCCTATTTTATCCAATTTTAAATCCAATTTCAATCTTTTTAGCAGAATATTATCATGGCCTTTTTTGATCTTCGTATATTTTTGTTTTTTCTGTCGTTCTACTAGGTTTACATCGATTTAGTCCTACAATTTATACCACAAACTCCATGGAATTAATTTATGAACGAAAACATCCGAGCTGTAGAAAAAACTTCAGATGGTATTATTCTTCACACTAAATCGATCCATGACAATTCCAACCGTTAGAAATGTATAGTTTGTGGCTCCCGTAACTCCAAATGAGTCTAAGTTATGGCCGTTTAAAGAAACAGAAGAAAGCGACGGACTGCTCGCTGATCTGATTCGATGGTATTGGCGAAAGTCTTCGATCTCCGCGAAACGCTCAAGCATGCTCACACTGTAGCACTCGATATTTAAGATATTATGGATCATCGAGGGAATAAATGGGGATATGGGTCAAAAACTTGTCTGTTGAAGCTATAGCACAATAAACGTTCTTTTTTTACGACCATTCCGTCTTCCTCGTTTTCCGTACCTCATTGTTTTGCTCATATTCATTAACACGCGTGGTCTTTTTACCCAATTACAACACCACGACAAAGTGACTTGTGATACCCTGGAATTTTTGAAAATATCTAATCAATAATCTGTATTAAAAATTGAAATTGATTTGATAATTTTTGTTAATAAAATTTGAATTGATTTAAAAATCTTCTTTAATAAATATTTAATTGGTAGATTTTATCTTTTAAAGCAAATAAATTGGTTTCTATTTATAATATAAATATATGGTTTATATTGTAAATAGATTAGCTTTGTTTTAAATTTAATAAATAAAGCATATTTTCCTAATTCTAATATTTTTAGTAATTTGAAAATTTGTTTTTATTTAATATAAAGCTTTTCAAAGTTATTAAATAAATAATCTTGGTTTAAATTTAATAAATGAATCTTGATTTCAAATTCTAATATATATATTAATTGTGAGGACCTGCAAATACGTACTCCTTGAATATACACTAATCTCCATAGATTAACTCAAGATGAACAGAAATACGAATTCTCAATGTTTAAGAAAAAGAAAAAGGTAGAAGAGAGAAGAAAAAGATAGAAAATAGAGAGAAAAGAAAATAGAAAATAGAACGGAATAGAAAACAACAACAGAATAACATCAGAATCTCACAATCGCAGCGGAACAACATATAATAGATAAATGAAAAATCTTTAAACAAAGAACTATATCAGTTATTACATCACATCACATTACATCATATCATCAGAGTGTACAACATCAAACAACAACAAACAGCGGAAAAAGAAATACTATATACTAATAATAGGCCATGCCATCTAGCTTGCCTCCAGCAACTCCTGAATTCCATAATGTCCTGATAAACCTTAACTCTTGACTGCCCGTGTGGAAATTGGTGGGCACCCAGAGTTTAGGAAGGAAAACAATAAACTCCGAGTCAGTCATGTGACTGGTGTGAGAACTCAAAACAGTTTATTTATCTTTAAAATCAAAATAGAGGAATATTTTTAAAGTCAATTCGCAATGCTTTTAAAAATGAGACTACCATAAGGCCTCCCGCACACACACACACAATGCAAACGCAGAATCGGAGGAGATTTCTCCTTATGATAGTCAAAGATGCTTGATACGCATTAAAAAGAACATTTGTTATTTTTACTAGTGCATAGTGTAGGAAAAATCATTTCGAAAATAAAGATATAAATCTTAGCCAGCATAGACATTTCGAACTATGCCTACTATAGCTACCATGTTCAATAGCAGGTTACCGCCACATTCCATGGCAGGTTACACAACTAAAACCGTACAAGATCGTATTGTTTCTTTGGATTTCCAACAAATGGTCAGGCCAAGGAACTTCCCATTGCCACATGAGAATGCCTCTGGAAGGACGTCCCCGAGAACCAAACCGGATCTCTACCAACACAAGGCCGGGTTACCCCTAACTGGGTAACAACTGACACGAGTATGCCATCCCCCGGTCCTTTGGGACCTTTAACCGAGCGCTCATAATAAACATCACACCAAAATAATAAGTGTTTCAACATGAGTAAGTATCTGGGCTCCATACCATGATACCACCCTTTTCCAGAAGGAAATGCACATACCCTAAAGGGAGCTACCCCTCATAACCTTGCCCATCTTTCCTGTTTTGACCATTCCGAGGTGTGAGGGTCGACGAAGTCTCGTCCACAAAGCCACGCTTTATACAAAAGCCGTGCTTTGGGTCAACAAATGATCATAGAAATGATCACCAAGATAGACGATCAAGCAAATGATCCTATCACAAATGATCAACACAATGATCATTTCACAGCAACACTCAGCATGTCACATTACCAAATTGGGAATATATCGCTGATAACCTTCAACTACATAACCTCTGAGCTCGTACGTCTCAGAGAAGGGTGTTAAGCTAAAAGAATAAATTCTCCGCCACCAACAGAAATATATTTGAAAGAAATCGGCTTTATATCTCAATTTGTAATGTCAGACATACAATCCATACAAGTCTGTTCCGGGCTCGAACAGAACCGAAGGCACTTCCAAAGAAGTCCTTGCAATCCGGGTATTGACAATCTCGATCGGACTTCCCATCACTTAAGGAGTCTCTATACCGTTGCAACTCAGTGCAGAGTCAATCGACAGGTCATCCTATCGCTCTCGTAAATACCCGGTCTTCAACACCGATCTTCAATGCTATCCATTACGTCGTATCACTATTCGGAATGGGTAATCCGAATAACGAGCGTAATAATTTAAAAATAAGTGTGGCATTCAAATTCAGCAAATCACAACAAATACCTTTCAAAGGTAAATATTGATAGTCGGTTATTGAACTATCAATGGATATGCACTACATCACCAGATTCCAAATAATTTTCCAAAAATATCTTTACAAGATATATAATTTTCTCACTTCAAAAATAAATCAATATTTATTTTTAAACCAATTCCCCTTTCATTTATAAATTCCATAGTGAATTTATATTTCACAATATCTATGAATATACGACTTCAATTATTCATTTCAATTTATCTTCAAAAAGATAAATTCTCAAAATGTTTCATTTCACATTGGAAAACATTTCTATACTTATTTATTCATAAATAATTCACAAATCTATTTATTTTCAACACTTGGAAAATATTCAATATACTTAAATCGAAATTAAGTATATATTTCATTCTTTAAGGAAATCATTCTCTTAAACATATTTATTTGGGCCAAAACGAATGTTGCGTAAAACATCGTTACGACAACCCAAAATCACCAGTATAGGGATTCGAAATTAAAATAGATATATAAATCCCAATACTATACAAAACATTTCCTTTCGGAAATCATTTACTATAACAACAGTGTTATAGTCCACCATTTCCTTCTATTTCTCGAAAACGTCTATTTCAACAATGAATGTTGAAATCTATGGTTTCGAATCTCAACACGTTTTGAAAACATCGTTAGATCGTTTTAATTCTATTTAAAACATCACATTCAAAACAATTTCTTTAACATATTATTCACTATTCAAAAACGTGAATATACCTTGTTAACCAATTTCATCCTTTCTATACGTTTCATTTTAAAGGATTTTTCACTGTCTAAAACGTGAATACAACTCCATTAATAAGTTACAACAATTTACTTATCAAAATAAGTCATTTGTGGATTTATAAAACAACGTTTATAAATTCCATTTCTATTTATTTTATAACAACTTCCTTTTATAAATTCCTTTATTAACCTATTCACTTTATAACTCAATTATAAACCAAAGGTTCATATTATAAGTTAAATGCTTATAAAACGATTATTTTACAAAATCGTTCTTTTAAAGACTTTCTAAATTATAAATCTTATAACTTATAAGATTAATTTATTTAACCAAATCTATTCTTCAAATAATTTTACAAATTTTATAAACCTACTGCTTATAAAATTTCATTTATAACTCAACCGTTTATAATTCTATAAATTTCGTTCATTTACGAAATTTATTCACAATTCATTCTAACACTTATAAAAACTCGTTTTATAATTCAAATATTTTAATTTATAAATATCAATTTACAAATCTCTTATATAAATCAATTTATACTATTATTTTAAAATACGTCTTTAAACTCCTTTATAATTTCACCATTTTCTTTGATTTATAAAATAATCAAATTTTATAAATTCTATATTTCATAATAAATTCAATTAATCCCGATTTAAACTATTTTATAAAATCATTAATCCCATATTTTCAAAAATCAACTTTTAACTATATTTCTCAGAAATCATAATTTTTATAACTTTTAAAAGTATAACGTTTATTTATTTAAAATAAATCAATTTCCAAAAATATTTTATAACGTATACTTTAAAAAGTCACTTTAAAATCATTTTAAAATTCCAAAACTTGGTCCAATGATGCTACACACCAAATAGTCAATCACGACAACAACGATATCATATATCGATATGATAATCAACGAATATCAAAATATCCATAATCAAATAAATACTGTTGAGGAATCCAGTTGGATCCCTCCAACCTGTTTTCCTGCATCCAAAGATGTTAGCACAATACCAATTCCGTTCCAGTACAAAATTATCGCAGTATATGGGATTTAAAATATTATCCGCTTAATAGACGGCGCAATAGGGTCTCATCCGCTATACAATGCGGGAAATCAATAACTGCAATATATACATATGCCAATATATATATATATATATATATTGCTATTATATATAATACCAATTTCACTGTTTATGAAATATTCGCGGTATATGTTTTTAATAAATAACATCCGCTTACTAACGGCGCATAATGTCTATTTTAATAATCAATAGATAACAATCATCATTCAAACATGCATTCAAATATTTTAAATATAACTATTTAAGATAAAATCGAAACCGATTCGATTGAGTGAGAAGTTCCCACCTTGATTTCAATTTTGTTTTAGCGATTTATTTCGAATAAAATTAAACGGACGTTTAATTTTACCCAAAATTCTCACTAACTCCAAACGACTCCAATCCAATTCCATAGCGTACTACTCGTCCATACGATTCCAACGCAACTGGTTTCGTGCGTTTTCGACCTCGTATGAAAAAGATATGATTTTTCAAATTTTATACGAATTTTTATTTATAATCTACAACATATATTTATATTTAAAACCTAAGTTTAATCATCACCGTCCATTTCCAGATCCAACGCCCCCCTCCCATCTTCCCAAACTCACGCACGCAACCTACATGCAACACGCACACGCACAACCCATTAGCTCCAAACTAGGGTTCCTAGCCACCACCTCCATGCTTGCTTCTACCTCGATCAACTAGTGCCAAATGAAGCGCCACCCCACGCTACACCATCGCCAGGAGGAACGGCGAGCTCGGTCGCCTATTATGCTCAAAAAATGCACACGTTCGCAGCACCTTCCAGCTTCGATTGACGACGATCCATGCAACAAAACCCAAACATCACCGTATAGATCTAAAGCCCTTCCAATGCTCTTCGATTTGCTAGTTGAAAGTTTTCGATAATATTGAGTGGATTGAAAGAAATTGAGGGGAGAAGATTGAAAATTTTCGGCCATAGGTTGTTGGTGGCGGCGGCTGTAGAATATTAGGGTTTTATTTTTATTTTTTTTTAATTTTTTGTGAATAAAGCCCTATTTATAGAATTTTCTCAAACACTATTCATTTTAGAATTTCCAAACTACGATTTACGCACGGTGACCAGCGTTTCTAGGGTTTACCCCGCGTTCCGGACACAATGGAATAGGTTTCGGAAGCTAATTCGGTCATCTGTGCGAGTTATGGCTATAAACGTTCAATTTAAAATTAAACCGATTAAACGATTTTCTAGGCGTTTTAGCTTGCACCGGACAAACGGTAAATCCGATTGACATGAAATTTGAAACCATACAATAATATCACATTATGGATCCGATGAAACTGGTTTCGTCGAAATCCAACACTGTTTGAATAATGGCTATTTTAACTCGCCAAATTAATATTAAAAACAATTTCGATGCGTTTCGAGCTGCCGCGATCAAACGATAACTCCGATTGCTACGGAAATTAAAATCCGATAATAACTAACTATTACGGATCCAATGGAACTGGTCTCGTCCAATTCTGAGACTGTTCGAAAATTGGCTAATTTCACTAGTCGATTAAATATTAAAATATTCAATTTTCACAAATTAACTTTTAATTCGATTTTAAAAGTTCTATAATATCATTCTAACTTCAATATGATAAAATAAAATTTTACAAATCATTTTCAATCATATTTAACTCAATTTTCAATTATTTCCATAATTTAACATATTAAATTATCGATTTAATTATCCAATTAAATCCAATTATTCGAAATAAAATTTATTCGACTTATAATTTCACTTATTTATATTTAAAATTAATTAAATATTCAAATTTAAATTAATAAAAATTCTGGGTCGTTACATACTTCCCTCCTTAAAAGAATTTCGTCCTCGAAATTACCAAGTAAGAAAAGTTATAGAATCTATTAATTTTCCAAAAATTCATAGTTAAATTTCTTACAATACTTTACTAAGTTTTCAAATCATACTTAGTTATCTATTCAAAAACAATTACTATTGTTTAACTTTCAATTCCAAATCAAAATTATAGTTTTCAAAAATTTTCCATTTTTCTCAAAAATTTTCTAACGCCTTAAATTTTCAGAAAAATTCGCCATAGTCTCCTTTGCGCGACTCGATCCGAAAAAAAAATGACAGTATATATATCACAAATATACATCTCATCAAGTAATGAGGCATCCCGCAGGGAAAAAAGTGTAAAACTACGATATTTAATCCGAGATATGTACCTTATTTATTATTAGCGAGCATATACGGCTAATATAGCGCGAAAGCGAGCTCTAAATGCGAAGCAAACGCGATCCGCACCTACTAAACACTCAACAAACAACATGAGAAACATGTATATAGACAATAGTATCGATATACAACATATAGCAACATAATAACTATATATGCCAACATAGCAAATGCAGTAAAAGCAATGAATATTCAACCATCAACCAACTATCATTCAATTCAACTAACATCCATAACCAATAAGTATTCATTCATATTCTCATTAATATTCAATGAAATGGTTTTCAATTTAGTCACATTTGATTTATTAACAATGGATGTTTTTACTAACATTCATTTTCAATTAGTTCATATTTACTAATTCATATTCAAGTTGGTTCACTTCCAATTCAAATTCAATTCTATTTAAGATTCACTTTGAATTTCAATTACTTTAGCTTCCAATTTCAATAATTCAATTTCATTAACACTTAATGAATTATATTCAATCAACTAACAACCATGTAACAACCAATGTATATTAATTACAACCAAATTCCTTTACTTTCAATTGGTTTAATTAAATTGATTTTCATTCAATTATTCAACTTCCAATAACATTAGATTTTAATGAATTAACACTTATATTCATTATTCCATATCAATTATTCACATTTGATTGATTAAAATTCAATCCATTCATTCAATTCAATTACAAAAGTTGAATTTCATTTACATAACTTAAGTTCAAATTTATCACTTAACTTTATTAATTTACTTTGATACCAATATCAACTTCATTCAACATCACTTAAGTTATACTTCCATTTTACAAACATCACTTGGGTTTACTTAACTTAAATTCTCACTTATAAATAAATTCAGATTCTAATTCTAAAGTAAATTTTTATTTAACTTTAACCAAGGTCAAATTTCATTACTTATTCAACTCATTTTTAAATATAAGTTTATTTCACAATTGTAAATCACTTTAATTATAATTTAATTCTTATAATTCATTTGCTTATACAATTATTCTTTTATCTAGATTATTCAAACAACTAAACAATCAACTTATATACACTTTAATAATTTTGAAAAATTATTTCTTTATATATAAAATATAATCAAGGTAAAATTATTTCATTTACCCAATTTAAAACAATATTATGTCGGATTGTTCTATTCAAGTGTTTATAAACCCCTTCGGCATAGTTGTACAGACCGTGCTGACGAAGGTTCATACGCCACTCAATAAACCAATCATCACAATATAAAACAATTTTATATTCACTAACAAATACGCTTCATAGCTATTATTACACTCAAACTCATTCTAGAGCACTACTGACTCTACTCTAATGAGTAATACCCAACAGAACCATGGTTGTCGCTTAACCATATGCTCTGATACCACCTGTGAGGACCCGCAAATCTGCACTCCATGAATATACACTAATCTCCATAGATTAACTCAAGATGAACAGAAATACGAATTCTCAATGTTTAAGAAAAAGAAAAAGGTAGAAGAGAGAAGAAAAAGATAGAAAATAGAGAGAAAAGAAAATAGAAAATAGAACGGAATAGAAAACAACAACAGAACAACATCAGAATCTCACAATCGCAGCGGAACAACATATAATAGATAAATGAAAAATCTTTAAACAAAGAACTATATCAGTTATTACATCACATTACATCATATCATCAGAGTGTACAACATCAAACAACAACAAACAGCGGAAAAAGAAATACTATATACTAATAATACGCCATGCCATCCAGCTTGCCTCCAGCAACTCCTGAATTCCATAATGTCCTAATAAACCTTAACTCTTGACTGCCCGTGTGGAAATTGATGGGCACCCAGAGTTTAGGAAGGAAAACAATAAACTCCGAGTCAGTCATGTGACTGGTGTGAGAACTCAAAACAGTTTATTTATCTTTAAAATCAAAATAGAGGAATATTTTTAAAGTCAATTCGCAATGCTTTTAAAAATGAGACTACCATAAGGCCTCCCGCACACACACACAATGCAAATGCAGAATCGGAGGAGATTTCTCCTTATGATAGTCAAAGATGCTTGATACGCATTAAAAAGAACATTTGTTATTATTACTAGTGCATAGTGTAGGAAAAATCATTTCTAAAATAAAGATATAAATCTTAGCCAGCATAGACATTTCGAACTATGCCTACTATAGCTACCATGTTCAATAGCAGGTTACCGCCACATTCCATGGCAGGTTATACAACTAAAACCGTACAAGATCGTATTGTTTCTTTGGATTTCCAACAAATGGTCAGGCCAAGGAACTTCCCATTGCCACATGAGAACGCCTCTGGAAGGACGTCCCCGAGAACCAAACTGGATCTCTGCCAACACAAGGCCGGGTTACCCCTAACTGGGTAACAACTGACACGAGTATGCCATCCCCCGGTCCTTTGGGACCTTTAACCGAGCGCTCGTAATCAACATCACACCAAAATAATAAGTGTTTCAATATGAGTAAGTATCTGGGCTCCATACCATGATACCACCCTTTTCCAGAAGGAAATGCATATACCCTAAAGGGAGCTACCCCTCATAACCTTGCCGCATCTTTCCTGTTTTGACCATTCCGAGGTGTGAGGCTCGACGAAGTCTCGTCCACAAAGCCACGCTTTATACAAAAGCTGTGCTTTGGGTCAACAAATGATCATAGAAATGATCACCAAGATAGACGATCATGCAAATGATCCTATCTCAAATGATCAACACAATGATCATTTCACAGCAACACTCAGCATGTCACAATACCAAATTGGGAATATATCGCTGATAACCTTCAACTACATAACCTCTGAGCTCGTACGTCTCAGAGAAGGGTGTTAAGCTAAAATAATAAATTCTTCGCCACCAACAGAAATATATTTGAAAGAAATCGGCTTTATATCTCAATTTGTAATGTCAGACATACAATCCATACAAGTTTGTTCCGGGCTCGAACAGAACCGAAGGCACTTCCAAAGAAGTCCTTGCAATCCGGGTATTGACAATCTCGATCGGACTTCCCATCACTTAAGGAGTCTCTATACCGTTGCAACTCAGTGCAGAGTCAATCGACAGGTCATCCTATCGCTCTCGTAAATACCCGGTCTTCAACACCGATCTTCAATGCTATCCATTACGTCGTATCACTATTCGGAATGGGTAATCCGAATAACGAGCGTAATAATTTAAAAATAAGTGTGGCATTCAAATTCAGCAAATCACAACAAATACCTTTCAAAGGTAAATATTGATAGTCGGTTATTGAACTATCAATGGATATGCACTACATCACCAGATTCCAAATAATTTTCCAAAAATATCTTTACAAGATATATAATTTTCTCACTTCAAAAATAAATCAATATTTATTTTTAAACCAATTCCCCTTTCATTTATAAATTCCATAGTGAATTTATATTTCACAATATCTATGAATATACGACTTCAATTATTCATTTCAATTTATCTTCAAAAAGATAAATTCTCAAAATGTTTCATTTCACATTGGAGAACATTTCTATACTTATTTATTCATAAGTAATTCACAAATCTATTTATTTTCAACACTTGGAAAATATTCAATATACTTAAATCGAAATTAAGTATATATTTCATTCTTTAAGGAAATCATTCTCTTAAACATATTTATTTGGGCCAAAACGAATGTAGCGTAAAACATCGTTACGACAACCCAAAATCACCAGTATAGGGATTCGAAATTAAAATAGATATATAAATCCCAATACTATACAAAACATTTCCTTTCGGAAATCATTTACTATAACAACAGTGTTATAGTCCACCATTTCCTTCTATTTCTCGAAAACGTCTATTTCAACAATGAATGTTGAAATCTATGGTATCGAATATCAACACGTTTTGAAAACATCGTTAGATCGTTTTAATTCTATTTAAAACATCACATTCAAAACAATTTCTTTAACATATTATTCACTATTCAAAAACGTGAATATACCTTGTTAACCAATTTCGTCCTTTCTATACGTTTCATTTTAAAGGGATTTTCACTGTCTAAAACGTGAATATAACTCCATTAATAAGTTACAACAAATTACTTATCAAAATAAGTCGTTTGTGGATTTATAAAACAACGTTTATAAATTCCATGTCTATTTATTTTATAACAACTTCCTTTTATAAATTCCTTTATTAACCTATTCACTTTATAACTCAATTATAAACCAAAGGTTCATATTATAAGTTAAATGCTTATAAAACGATTATTTTACAAAATCGTTCTTTTAAAGACTTTTTAAATTATAAATCTTATAACTTATAAGATTCATTTATTTAACCAAATCTATTCTTCAAATAACTTTACAAATTTTATAAACCTACTGCTTATAAAATTTCATTTATAACTCAACCGTTTATAATTCTATAAATTTCGTTCATTTACGAAATTTATTCACAATTCATTCTAACACTTATAAAAACTCGTTTTATAATTCAAATATTTTAATTTATAAATATCAATTTACAAATCTCTTATATAAATCAATTTATACTATTATTTTAAAATACGTCTTTAAACTCCTTTATAATTTCACCATTTTCTTTAATTTATAAAATAATCAAATTTTATAAATTCTATATTTCAACTTTTCATAATAAATTCAATTAATCCCGATTTAAACTATTTTATAAAATCATTAATCCCATATTTTCAAAAATCAACTTTTAACTATATTTCTCAGAAATCATAATTTTTATAACTTTTAAAAGTATAACGTTTATTTATTTAAAATAAATCAATTTCCAAAAATATTTTATAACGTATACTTTAAAAAGTCACTTTAAAATCATTTTAAAATTCCAAAACTTGGTCCAATGATGCTACACACCAAATAGTCAATCACGACAACAACGATATCATATATCGATATGATAATCAACGAATATCAAAATATCCATAATCAAATAAATACTGTTGAGGAATCCAGTTGGATCCCTCCAACCTGTTTTCCTGCATCCAAAGATGTTAGCACAATACCAATTCTGTTCCAGTACGAAATTATCGCGGTATATGGAATTTAAAATATTATCCGCTTAATAGACGGCGCAATAGGGTCTCATCCGCTATACAATGCGAGAAATCAATAACTACAATATATACATATGCCAATATATATATATATATATATTGATATTATATATAATACCAATTTCACTGTTTATGAAATATTCGCGGTATATGTTTTTAATAAATAACATCCGCTTACTAACGGCGCATAATGTCTATTTTAATAATCAATAGATAACAATCATCATTCAAACATGCATTCAAATATTTTAAATATAACTATTTAAGATAAAATCGAAACCGATTCGATTGAGTGAGAAGTTCTCACCTTGATTTCAATTTTGTTTTAGCGATTTATTTCGAATAAAATTAAACGGACGTTTAATTTTACCCAAAATTCTCACTAACTCCAAACGACTCCAATCCAATTCCATAGCGTAGTACTCGTCCATACGATTCCAACGCAACTGGTTTCGCGCGTTTTCGACCTCGTATGAAAAAGATATGATTTTTCAAAGTTTATACGAATTTTTATTTATAATCTACAACATATATTTATATTTAAAACCTAAGTTTAATCATCACCGTCCATTTCCAGATTCAACGCCCCCCTCCCATCTTCCCAAACTCACGCACGCAGCCTACAGGCAACACGCACACGCACAACCCATTAGCTCCAAACTAGGGTTCCTAGCCACCACCTCCACGCTTGCTTCTACCTCGATCAACTTGTGCCAAATGAAGCGCCACCCCACGCTACACCATCGCCAGGAGGAACGGCGAGCTCGGTCGCCTATTATGCTCGAAAAATGCGCACGTTCGTAGCACCTTCCAGCTCCGATTGACGACGATCAATGCAACAAAACCCAAACATCACCGAATAGATCTAAAGCCCTTCCAATGCTCTTCGATTTGCTAGTTGAAAGTTTTCGATAATATTGAGTGGATTGAAAGAAATTGAGGGGAGAAGATTGAAATTTTTTGGCGGTGGCGGCTGTAGAATATTAGGGTTTTATTTTTATTTTTTTTATTTTTTTGTGAATAAAGCCCTATTTATAGAATTTTCTCAAACACTATTCATTTTGGAATTTCCAAACTCCGATTTACGCGCGGTGACCAGCGTTTCTTGGGGTTTACCCCGCGTTCCGGACACAATGGAACAGGTTTCGGAAGCTAATTCGGTAATCTGTGCGAGTTATGGCTATAAACGTTCAATTTAAAATTAAACCGATTAAACGATTTTCTAAGCGTTTTAGCTTGCACCGGACAAACGGTAAATCCGATTGACATGAAATTTGAAACCATACAATAATATCACATTATGGATCCGATGAAACTCGTTTCGTGGAAATCCGACACTGTTTGAAAAATGGCTATTTTAACTCGCCAAATTAATATTAAAAACAATTTCGATGCGTTTCGAGCTGCCACGATCAAACGATAACTCCGATTGCTACGAAAATTAAAATCCGATAATAACTAACTATTACGGATCCAATGGAACTGGTCTCGTCCAATTCTGAGACTGTTCGAAAATTGGCTAATTTCACTAGTCGATTAAATATTAAAATATTCAATTTTCACAAATTAACTTTTAATTCGATTTTAAAAGTTCTATAATATCATTCTAACTTCAATATGATAAAATAAAATTTTACAAATCATTTTCAATCATATTTAACTCAATTTTCAATTATTTCCATAATTTAACATATTAAATTATTGATTTAATTATCCAATTAAATCCAATTATTCGAAATAAAATTTAATCGACTTATAATTTCACTTATTTATATTTAAAATTAATTAAATATTCAAATTTAAATTAATAAAAATTCTGGGTCGTTACATTAATAATTTGGGAATGTTGATTTAATTTAATACTAAGCTTTTCAAAGTTATTAAATAAATAAGTATATGATTTTAAATTTTTAAGAGAGATGTTTAAAATGATTTTGGCTTAAGTTTTAAATTTAAATTAATTAACAAAAAAGGTTTGTTTTGTTTTCTTTTTAAAATATGGATTAAATAAAATAAGTAATTTATTAATAAAGAAATAATTTCTTTTGTAATTATTTTAATTTGATAATGAGTTATTTCTAAAAACAATATTAATAATGTATTGTTTTACAATTGGATTCTTAATAAAATAGCATTGTTATTTCAAATTTAATTTGTATACATAACTTGATTTTTAAATATTAGATTTTTGAATTTTATTTGAATTTGAAATATAAAGTTTTGAAATCCAAAGTATAGATTTTAAATTGTTTTGGATTTCTAAATATATGCATAAGCTTTTATTTATAAGTACAATTGGTTTTTTTTATTTCTTTTAAAAATTTCTATACATATAAAATACTAATTAACTAATTAATTAGGAATAACTTATATATTAACATTTAAATTAAATACAAATTACTTTTAAAAGGACATGTGTTGTTTTCCTAAGCATCATATAACAAATGTTAAAAGATAACCATTCAAATTTGACAAATGTTAAAATTTTGTACAAGTGTCCTTATTGATTTTCATTTTTTTATTTTATTAAATCACAAAATCTACTTATATAAATACATTTGCCTCTCACTTTTTTTCCCTTTTTCTATCTTCATAGTTCAAAGTTAAGAAAACTTCAACCTGTTTATTTCTCAAACCTGAAACCACTTCCCTGTAAACAAATCTTCAAAACCAAAATCTAAAACCTGTTCACATGCAAATCAGTTCCTCATTATCAAATCTGAAGCAACCCTGTAAACAACTCTTCAAACAAAACCAAAAATCCATAAATCATGTTCAAATAAAATTCGTAATTCTATTCAATCAAAATGCAATCAATTTCCCTGTAATTCACTTCAAAATGCAAATCTACACATCTTCAAACCAAGGCAATTGCAGTTTTAAACCAAGCCTGCATCATTTTTTTTTCCTGCAATCTGGAAGCATGCAAACAGTTTTTAAATCAAACAAAAAGCAACCCAATTTTCAAAGTTTCAAAGGGAAGCACTCAAGGTTTAAATCAATGGAGCAATGCAGTTTTAAAGTATCAGGAGTATTTCCGTTTAATGGAGTTCAAGTTTTCAAAGGTTGTTTTCAAAACAATCTGAGGCTCTACCTTCTTCTAAAATCAGTGAGTAACTATAAAATTTAAAAATAAATTTGGTTGCATGCTGGTATGTTTGAAATAAATGTGTATTGCATGAATGTCTGAAGTGAATATTATTTGTATGCATGTTGTTTATATGTATTCCGTTCTGTTTTGTACCCAGGCTCAAAATTTTTATTTTAAATCCTTACCTCTTGATCTAGTTCTGATAGGATCTGATTCACAAACAAATTTTGTTTGTTTTAACATAGGTTATGTTTAAAAATTTTAAGTAAGTTAAAATATAGGTCGGTTTGTCTCTGTAAAACCAAAACAACTATGCATGTTAAAATTAAGTAAAACTCAAACCTTGTAATTTATAAATTCAGTATCATAAACTGAATACATCATCAAAAATATGATTTTTAAAACAAAAATTTTAGTTTTTAGGTTTGTGGTGAAGGTGTAGTTGAGATATGAACTATAATGGGAATATTTGATTTTTCTGGTGATCTATGTATCTTGAGGGGTCGGGTTTCTTCCAGTTGATGGAGAAGTGATCAGTGAATCTTGGAAAAATATTTGATGGAGATGAAAATCATCGGGGAAGATGGAGCTGTGAGATTTCTTTTCGAACCCTTGTTTTAGCTGTGTTTAGAAAATTGTTCACCAAAGCTTGCGTTGTTGATCGAGTGTTTCAGATCTTTGGGTAGTGGAAGCTTGGCCGTAGTTGAAGTCAATAACGGAGTTCTAGGGGGCACGGTGATCGGAATTGGGTTGTCGAAGCATTTCCAAGTTTTGGGGTTGGTGATGTTCAGTTTGTTCCAGGTTTTGGAATTGGTGCTCGATTTTGATTTCTGGGTGTTGGACACGATTTGATAATCGTGGTGGGTTGCTGAGTCATTTTCTGATGAGTTGCGATCATCGTTGATGATCAATGGTGGCTGAAGCCACCGTGCATATGCACGGTGAAGTGATTTGTCTGGTGATGTTCGGTTGAGTTTTGAAACAGAGGAGGTTTCTCGTGTTACTCGAAGTAGTGGGGTAGTTTGCTCGGGGAAGTTTAGTTTGAAACTCGAAGCAAAATGGGGTTAGGCACGGGTTTAAAGGATGTTACAGGTTTTAACAAAACCTGTACTGTTTGTTTTAAATTTTTTAAAACTGAAGATTTTTAAATGAAAGCAAGAGTTTTAAACTAAGTTTTAAATAAAAGTTTGAAATTTTAGAATTCAAGTTTAGTTTTAAATCTCAGCTTTAAATAAATAAATAAAAAATAATAATAAAGTTTTAAACTTGAATTGTTAAACTATTTTAAATGGTAAAGTAGTTTGAATTTTAAAATGAAGTTTTAAAATATGAGTAAGTTTTAAAGTTAAGTTTAATTCTGTAAATCAAGGATTTAAATATGTATTTCAGTTTTTGAAATAAATGAAATTTTAAAATTTGAAAGATTTGAACAAATTTGTATGTTAAAGTGTATATTTAAATTGTTGAATTTAATAATGAGTTTAGTTTAAACTCTTATAAATTTCTTTACAAGACAAGCATTTCTTTGCCATGTAATTTTAAAAGGTTTTTAATTGTTTAAACTTTATTTAAGTTAAATGGTATTCTTTTTAAATCTCATATTTGAAATGAAATTTTAAAGTAAGTTCAAAAGTAAATTGATTTCAAATAAATTTGTTAATGACAATTTAGTCATAATTAAGAAATGTTTTTATCTTAAAGTTAAATTAAGATTAATGATTTGAAATTAATTTAATTAATGAGGTAATTATGGAATAATTAGTTAATTAAATTAATTAATGATTAGGGATTAATAAATAATTAATTAAGGGTTAATCAATTTGTAATTAAAGATCATTAAATAATTAAAGATTATTAATTAATAATTGAAGATTTATTAATTAAGAAATTAAGTTATAATCAAGGTTAATTAATCAAGTAAATAAGGATTGATTAAGTTATAGTTAACACTTAATTAATTAAATAATTAGAGAACGATTAATGGATAATTAAAGATAAATTAAATTGTAATTAATAATGGTTAATCTAAGTTAATTACTTAATGAAAGTAATTAAAGAATGGTTAATGAAGCTCATTGACTTGAGATTATTTAATAATTAATTAAGGTGATTAATTTTTAATAATTAATTAAATTAATTAATTTAATAATAATCATTTGTGAATTGTTTAAGTGTAATTACTTAATGGAAGTAATTATGGAATTAATTACTTAATGTAATTAATTGAGTTTAATGGGATTAGTTTGAATTAATTAAGTTTAATTAATTTTAAACACTGAATGATTTGATGATAATTACTTAATGTAATTAAAGGATTGAAATTACTTAGTGAAGTAATTAATTAGTAATTACAGGATGTAATTATTTAAAGATGATTTAAGAATGGAAGTAATTTGAGAATAATTACTTAGTAATTAATCAAGGGATTAATTAAGATATTAATTAAGGAGTAATTAATTTATTTAATGAAGTAATTAAGGGTAGTTAATTACTGGATGTGATTAATCAAGAGGGATTAATAATTATGGTTTAATTAAGATTAATTACTTAAGGTAATTAATTTAAATAAAGTAATTAATTAAAATATAATTATGGATCATTAATTAACACAATTAATGATGTAATTAAAGTTGATTAATTAAGATTAATTAATCAATGATAAGTGATTGAAATAATTAATTTAGGATTAATGTAATTAATTATAGTTAATTAATTAATTGAAGTAATTAAAGGTTAATTACTGTTTTTGGTTAAGGATAATTAATTTGTGAAATTAATTAAAGGATAATTACATGAATGTAATTAAAGAATAATTAATCAAGGGTGATTAATTAAGGTGATTAATTCGAATGCTTAATTAATTGACTTGTAATTAATTAATGATTAGATAAGCAAGATTTATAATGATGAAGTAATTAATTTATTTTATTTTAAATTAATTAAAGATGAAGTAATTAATTTAATTCACTTTAAATTAATTAGAGATGGAAGTAATTAATTTAATTCATTTTAAATTAATTATGGATGATGTGATTAAGTAAATCTTTGCTTATGTATGAATGGGTGATATTGGTTGCCTTGAATGGTTGTGTTTTCAGAAATGAGATAAGTGATGTTGTGTGATATGAATGCTTTGGTTGCATTGTGATATGGGTTATCTATTTTGATGATAGTATGGATTATCTGATAATATGGATTATCTATTTGGATGATAGTATGGATTATCTGTTTATAATGATAATGTGGATCATCTGTTTATAATGATAATGTTGATTATCTATTGTGATTTGTGAGTTATCTATCTGTGTGTATATAGATAATTAAATTGAATTGTTTTAAACTTTAAAACAACTTGGCCTTAAAAGACACGTTTTGGATTTCTATGAGACCGGGATCGGGTTTCCATATTTGGATATCCGAAGACCACATCGATCCAAATTAACCATAGGTCGTGAATCTCAAGTGAAGATGAAGATTCAGAGTGCAAGGGTTATCATCCTTAACATTGAGGGTGATTCTAAAATGAGTGTAACGAGATAATGCCTTCGGTTTCGTTCAAACCCGGAACGAACTTGTATGCATTGAATGCTTTCAGAACATCGTCAGGTGGACGATGAGCATTCTAAATGATGTGTTCTATAAAGGTAATCGTAGCCTCAAGCCTCATCAACCGGGAATGGCTAAAACAGGGGAGGTGAAGCAAGGCTAAGTGGGTCATGCCCAAGTAGGACGAGATTTTACCCTGTCTAGAGGTCCCTTTTATTTCGGCTGTGTGGACAGTTGTGATCTCCAACCGTCGGGGTTGTCTTGTTCGGGACTGTCCAGTAAGGGATGGTCCCGACCTTGTGTTGTAGGGGAGTTAGGGTGGCTCCTCGGTACGTTGATCTAGGCCACGTACTGTGAAGGGCGGTACCCTAGTAGCCCTACCATTGTATGGAATCCAAAATTCAATAAGTGCCATCGGTTTTGATTGTATTACCCAATTTTGTGGCTAGTAGCTGGAATTTAATGAATGTAACAATTTAGGCTATTTACTATTTATTTGAAAACCCTAGACCTATTATAATGTCACTGGATCTCCTATCAACTGTTTTGGTTAGCATAAGGTAAAAACTTTTCCATGTTTATGTGTGGGAAGTCTTACGTGATACCTTTCTTTTCAAAAGGGTTTTTGAAAGTTAAGCAACCTTAACCGGTTACTCACACAAGACCCATGTCTGACCCAGAGTTTATCTTCTATTTTCTTAAACTCTTGGGTACTCAAATTTTTACGAGTAGCCAAGGGATTCAGGTTAGCTTTGACGAATTGTGGAGGAGCAATGGAGCAGGAGGCTTCAGCGTGTAGATATATAGTGTTCCGCTGTGTTGGTTTCTCTGAGTAGTTTCTTTGTATTGTATTGAGTTGTATAACTAGACAGGTGTGTATAACTGTCTAGTATGTGATGTGTAATATGTGTAACTCTGATAATGGTTGTAAACTATGTAATATTTATGTTATTAATATAATTTATTCATTCCGCTTGTTGAGATTTTGATGTTGTTTCTTCTTTCTTCTCTTTCTTTTCTCTTTTCTTTCCCTTTCTTTCTTCAAGATGATGCGATTTTCCGTGGTAAGAAAGTCAGGTCGTCTCATTTGGTATCAGAGCGCTAGGTTGAGCGAATACCTAGGCTCTGGAGTGGTGTCTATATTGAGAGAGCGTATTTGTAATTTTAAATATATATAAATATATATTTATTTCTACCAATTTGTTGGGTTACCTGTTCAGGTTTTCCAATATAAGTTATAAAGGTGGATATGGTAGTGGTGTGTATCACGACTACCATTGGTTGGAGTTTGAATGTTTGAGGTTGGAAGTGTATTTGTCGAGACTGTAGACCCAATACCGTCTCGAGTGAGCTTTGTAGTGATGAAGGATTTCATCGATCTCTAAAGGAAACTTGTTAAGGTTCGGAGTCTATCTTTGAAGATTGGATGAGTCGAGTTTGGATCTGTCGGTTGGGCAGAAGTGAGTAATTCTATCTTGATACCTCAGGAAGTAGTTGCTGCGTGATGAGATGCAGTGACTATGGATGTTTTCGAAGATGTTTCCTTTGGAACAAGTTTAAGGAAGTAGGTCTGCATCGGTGATGTGGCTATGTTCAACATGGTATTTTTTTGGTTTGAGATCCGAGTTCATCGAAGAGCTTTGGATTAGGAGATCTTTGGCACCTGTGGCAGCAATGCAGCTCGGAGTGTTCTGTGTTGGAAGGAAGTTTTCTGGCTAAGTAGTTTTCCTGAAGGAGGAGTTCGGAAGCAGCTAAGTAGATCCTTTTCTTCGATGAATTGGGAAGAGAGAACATTTTTTCTTGGAATTAGTCTAGGTTGATCGCAAAAGTGACTTGCGATTGTTTGAGCGTTCTCTTGGGTTATTAGAGTTTTTCCGGATGTCTTCAGGGAAGTCAGAGGTTTGTCCATCTGGAGATTGAGTTTTCTTATCGTCTAGGATTCTAGGAGTGGTACTGGTGGTTCAGTTTAGTAGAAGAATGGTTCTTAGTAATAGAGTTTGATGAAGCAGCTCCGGTTTTGGAGAAACTTCTAAGATTTTCTTATGGATCTGTTGAACCATATTTCTGGGATGTGTTGTCCAGTTTGTGCTCGTGTTCCTCATCAGCATTTCCATTTACTTCGGATCAGAGTTGTGCAGCGAAAGCAGTTTGGGAGTGCATCTGTTTTTCTTTTCCGGATAGGAGAAGTGAGTTTAGTCTTTTGATATTTGAGGAATAGAGTTTATGTTCCTGGATCTTGGTTGGTCGTGAAGACCCTTTTGTTGAGTTGATTGGTTTTGTTTGTTTCTAGAGGCATCAACAAGGGTTGAGCCGAACAGTACGAATATAGGCAGCCCAGGATCGTTTGGAGAGTTTTGTGGATAAGAGACGAAAGAATTTAGATTCTGAAGTCGGAGATTTGATTTTGGATAAGTATTCTCCAATCAGAAAGGGAGCTATAAGATTGGGTAAGGTTGGGAAGCTAGCTATGAAGTGCTTTGGATCTTTTCTGTGTTCTTGTAAGAATAAGTGATTGTTCTACAGGATTGAATTGCTAGTTTGGATAACTGGGATTCGATGAGTTTCACGTATCTTTGAAGGAATACGTGTATGATCTATCTCTGGTTTTGGAAGCAGTTCGGGAGTTTTGGTTGTTGAGTCAGACTTGTCTGTAGTCTGATATCCTGTCGATTTTTGTAGATATAGTTGAATAGGAGCTTTGTAGCTTAGTAGTTTCGATTATTTGGATTCTGTAGAGCGAGTATCCCGGTATTTATACTTGGGGAAACTCGAGGAAATTCTATCCAGAATTTTGTCTGGATAGTTAGATTTGTTTGATTTGATGAATTGGTTGCTATGGTCGTTAGCATATGATTGATATATGCTTGTGTTTAAAAATTTAATCTTTAATGAGATTATTAAATTACCTTTGTTTTAAATTTCGGGGACGAAATTCTTTTAAGGGGGAAGGATTGTGATATCCCGGAATTTTTGGCAATATCTATTTAATAATCTGTATTAAGAATTGAAATTGATTTGATAATTTTTGTTAATAAAATTTGAATTGATTTAAAAATCTTCTTTAATAAATATTTAATTTTTAGATTTTATATTTTAAAGCAAATAAATTGGTTTCTATTTATAATATAAATATATGGTTTATATTGTAAATAGATTAGCTTTGTTTTAAATTTAATAAATAAAGCATATTTTCCTAATTCTAATATTTTTAGTAATTTGAAAATTTATTTTTATTTAATATAAAGCTTTTCAAAGTTATTAAATAAATAATCTTGGTTTAAATTTAATAAATGAATCTTGATTTCAAATTCTAATATATATATTAATAATTTGGAAACGTTGATTTAATTTAATATTAAGCTTTTCAAAGTTATTAAATAAATAAGTATATGATTTTAAATTGTTAAGAAAGATGCTTAAAATGATTTTGGTTTAAGTTTTAAATTTAAATTAATTAACAAAAAAGGTTTGTTTTGTTTTCTTTTTAAAATATGGCTTAAATAAAATAAGTAATTTATCAATAAAGAAATAATTTCTTTTATAATTATTTTAATTTGATAATGAGTTATTTCTAAAAACAATATTAATAATGTATTGTTTTACAATTGGATTCTTAATAAAAATAGCATTGTTGTTTCAAATTTAATTTGTATATATAACTTGATTTTTAAATATTAGATTTTTGAATTTGATTTGAATTTGAAATATAAAGTTTTGAAATCCAAAGTATAAATTTTAAATTGTTTTGGATTTCTAAATATATGCATAAGCTTTTATTTATAAGTACAATTGGTTTTTTTATTCCTTTTAAAAATTTCTATACATATAAAATACTAATTAATTAGGCATAACTTATATATTAACATTTAAATTAAATACAAATTACTTTTAAAAGGAAATGTGTTGTTTTCCTAAGCATCATATAACAAATGTTAAAAGATAACCATTCCAATTTGAAAAATGTTAAAATTTTGTAAAAGTGTCCTTATTTATTTTCATTTTCTTTATTTTATTAAATCACAAAATCTACTTATATAAATACATTTGCCACTCACTTTTTTTTTTCCTTTTTCTATCTTCATAGTCCAAAGTTAAGAAACTTCAACCTGTTTATTTCTCAAACCTGAAACCACTTCCCCGTAAACAAATCTTCAAAACAAAAATCTAAAACCCGTTCACATGCAAATCAGTAATTCTCCTCATTATCAAATCTGAAGCAGCCCTGTAAACAACTCTTCAAACAAAACCAAAAATCCAGAAATCATGTTCAAATAAAATTGGTAATTCTATTCAATCAAAATGCAATCTATTTCCCTGTAGTTCACTTCAAAATGCAAATCTGCACATCTTCAAACCAAGGCAATTGCAGTTTTAAACCAAGCCTGCATCATTTTTTTCTGCAATCTGGAAGCATGCAAACAGTTTTTAAATCAAACAAAAAGCAACCCAGTTTTCAAAGTTTCAAAGGGAAGCACTCATGTTTTAAATCAATGGAATAATGTAGTTTTAAAGTATCAGGAGCATTTCAGTTTAAAGGAGTTCAAGTTTTCAAAGGCTGTTTTCAAAACAATCTGAGGCTCTGCCTTCTTCTAAAATCGGTGAGTAACTTTAAAAATTTAAAAATAAATTTGGTTGCATGCTGGTATGTTTGAAATAAATGTGTATTGCATGAATGTCTGAAGTGAATATTATTTGTATGTGTTGGGTGCGTTTCCACCACCACCGAACCGAAGAAAGAAGGCATCGCCGAACCAGAAGGAGGAAGGCCCTACCGAACCACCCACTATCGAACCAAGGCCTGCCTCACCACTCTCCATCGAACCAAAACCTACCGGACCAAGTCCCACCGAACCAACCCCTCTCTCCAATCACCACCGAACCAAGTCCCACCAGACCAAAACCCGTCTCTCCACTCACCACTACCGAACCAAAGCCACTCCAACCATCTCCGGACCAAGGCGTACCGAACCAACGTGGCCAGGCTATATCACATCAGCCTAGGCCCACCAGCAGCTATATACATCCAAGACCCCTACCCCCAACCTCACTCTATAAATAGAGGGGTAGGGGTACAACAATGGCAGACAAGTTTGAGAGCTCAAGCACGGATAGAACTTTCAAACAACTTTCATATACTTGTAGTAAAAGCTTTGTACTTGTAATCTGAACAGAAAAGGAGAATAACATATAAAGTGGACGTAGGCACATTCTGGCCGAACCACTATAAATCTGTGTGTCTTTTACAATTTAGTCCCTTCTTTTTACATATTTGCATAAATCACCCAAATCGCTAAGAACAACATAAAATCGACTAAATTATACGACTTGGAGGTGTTTGCCCATTTTTTGTGCAAACATTTTTGGTGCTTTCACTGAGAGATCGAGCTAGAAGCTTCATCTTCTCCCACTTAACCTTCTTCCCGACAGCATCACTCATTGCTTGAAGACATGCCTCCCAGGCAGAAGAAAGATATTAGCAAAGGAAAGAACATCGCAACTAGCAACGTTCCAGATCCAGTGATCACAGATCAAGAGAACTGTCCCGTTTCAACAGCAGTACAAAATGGAAATCAGGCAAATCCGACAGCCCCTGCCACGGAACAACCAACAGCAATTACTAGGGCAGATCTAGACAGGGTTGTGGCTGAAGTGACTAACCGCTTCACATCCCAACAAGAAGCCTTGGTGGACCGACTCATGTCATGCTTAAGGGATGCTGAAGAATTCAACCGCAACACTGAATCATGGGATGAGTCCCAGTCTGGAGGATCTGGGAGGCGACAAAGATCTTTCTTCTTCGAAGAAGCTAACAACAGAAACAGTAATGATAGGAGCCGAGCCCGAGCTCAGCCCGAACTCCGACCCGAGGAAACACTTGGAACCAAACCCAACGGGGGAGGTACCAGGCGAGGGTCGACGGTGGCTGAGCCGTTCATGCTACCTAGCCATGGAAACACCAATGAACGGGGCCGAGCTAGAGTCCAGCCCAAAGTTGGACCCGAGGAAGTGCTCAGAACAGAACCCAACAGGGGAAGATCAAGGCAAGGGCTAACTGTAGCTGACCCTAGCATGCTCCCAGAAGACCAGAGGCAGCCACTGGAAAATATTAGGAGTGATAGACGATACCACACCTACAGATCATCTGGACGGAATCAATCCCGTAGAGAAGAACCAAACTCATTTCTATCTGCTCCAAATTCTGATGAAAGGATGGCGCGATTGTTCAGAGAGTGCGTCCAACGGGATCAAAGAGATCGAGGGATAGGCGCTAGGGTAACCAGCCCTTTCACCCGCAACATCGAAATTGCCATCACCCCCCGAGAATGGAAAATGCCAACAATGGAACCTTACAAGGGAATCTCTGACCCCGTTGTACACTTGTAAGGATGCACACAACATATGCTCGTGAGTGGAGCCACAGAAGGAGTATTGTGCAAATGCTTTCCACTATTCTTGGCAGATCTAGCTACCTCCTAGTTCTGCCACCTACCCCAAGGATCCATCAGCTCATGGGAAATGTTGAAAGAAAAGTTCATCAACCAGTTCCGCATTCATGTGGAACAACCCAAGGACGCTTATTCCCTATCTAGTATCAAACAGAAGCCTGGAGAGACAGTGCAACAATATCTAACCCGATTCAATGCTGCAGCGGTCGCAGTCCAAGATGCCGATGAGAAACTTATCTTAATGGCCCTCTGTAGTGGTGTGCATCCGGATACTAAGTTTGCTAGAAGATTAACGAAAGAAAAACCAGCTACCTTACCCGATTTCTTCCATGTAGCCGGAAGATATAAGAGACTTGAAGATGCTGCCACTGAAAGACAGACAGGACAACAAACCAAGGCATCTCATGGCGACACACCCACTGTAGCAAAGGACGTTCGAAGAAATGACTCTAGAGACAATGCTGGGGGCAAGAAGGGAGAAAACGTCTATATCGACCAGGACTGAGGTTTGACACTTACACTCCTTTGAATGAGACAATCGAAAACATCTTCCTGGCCACCCAAGATGAAGTTAAATACAGACGCCCTCCATACAAGAAGGAATCAGATAACGCAATTAAGTCTGGAAAGTTCTGCCGCTTCCACGAATCTCATGGGCATGATACCAATGAATCCCATCATCTCCGGGACTTAATTGAAGAACACATCAGAAGGAAGAGACTGGAACGCTATGTCAAAGGTCAGAACAGGACCCCAACTCCTGCCGAAGAGAACCCAAGGCTACCTCTCCCAGAAATAGGAGGGGGAAATCGCAACACCGGTGGCCCCAGTCATGAGAAGATAGCGGTCCATACCGTATCGGGAGGACCACACATCGCCGACAGAAGCTGGACAGATATAGAAAGATACGGAAAGTCACTTAGAAACAATGAAGGCTACGTTAATTCTGTTATGGAAGAACGACACCCGAAGCGAAAAGAGAATGATGACATTACATTCAATAGGCGTGACCTCGAAGGAAGGCAGTACCCTCATATGGATCCTATGGTCATCTCTGGCCGGTTCGGCCCAGCCGAAGTTTTCCGAATTCTGATAGACACTGGAAGCTCAGTAAATATCCTATTCAAGCATACTTTCGACAGAATGAAGCTGTCAATGAAGGATGTGTCGCCCTGCAACAAACCACTACATGGTTTCACTGGAGACGCGAAGATGCCCTTCGGGCAATTGGACCTTTTTGTTGAAATAGGAAGTCACCCCCGCTCCGTTGTGCAGAAACAAACATTTGTGCTGATAGATAGCCACTCGGCATACAATGCCTTTTTAGGAGGACCAGCCTTGTCTGACTTCCAAATGTTCTTGGCCCCGTGGTGCTTGAAGATGAAATTTCCAACAGACAATGGAATAGGGGAAGTAGAGGGAGATCAAGACGACGCTCGAGATTGCTATGTAACTGAACTTCGCAATAATCGCAGGAAGGATAAAGGGAAGAATGCAGAGACTACTCTCTGCATGAAAAACTTGGAAGCATAACAACTAAAGAAAGTCCATCCTCTTCGATATACCAGTGATCCTTTCAATGAATTAGACCCCAGGGATAAAGAGGATGAGGCCACCGCCGAGCCTGCAGAGGCTACGGAATTTGTACCTATAGATAAACATGATTCGAGTAGACTGTTGAAAATCAGATCTCAGCTGAGAACAAAATTGAGGGATCAACTCATTGATTTTCTCCGCCACAACTTGGATGTGTTTGCATGGACGCACGCTGACATGACTGGAATCTCCCCAGACGTGGCATGCCACGCACTAAACATCGATCCTACCAAGGCACCAGTAAAGAAGAAAAAGAGAAGTATGGGGGCAGAACGATCAGTAGCCCTCGACGAAGAAGTAAAGAACCTACTTGCCAATAACTTCATACGAGAAGCCATCTACCCAGAGTGGATCGCTAACCCGGTACTAGTAAAGAAGGCTAATGGGAAGTGGCGAACATGCATTGACTTCTCCAACTTTAATGACGCTTGCCCGAAGGATTGCTTCCCACTCCCCCGAATCGATCAGCTTGTGGACAGCACCGCCGGGCACAAACTCCTATCTTTTATGGACGCATACTCAGGATATAACCAAATTCCAATGCATGCCCCCGATCAAGACCACACTAGTTTCATCACTGACCGGGGATTGTATTGCTATAGAGTAATGCCTTTTGGACTCAAAAACGCTAGGGCTACCTATCAGCGCCTCGTCAACAAGATGTTTGCGGAACTGATAGGACGAACTATGGAGGTTTATGTGGATAACATGCTAGTAAAATCGAGAAAAGCCAACGATCTCGTAAGCCACCTGGGCGAGATGTTTCAAGTACTTCGCCAGTATGGAATGAACCCGAATCCTCTAAAGTGCTCGTTCGGAGTATCGTCAGGAAAATTCTTGGGATTCATCGTCCATGCTAAAGGAATTGAAGCAAGCCCCGAACAAGTCCGAGCCCTGAAAGATATCAGGATACCTTCCACTCGAAAAGAAATGCAAAGCCTGAATGGGAAGGTGGCCACCCTTAGCAGATTCATCTCTAAAGAAACTGACAAGTGCGTCCCCTTCTTCGAGGCTCTAAAGAAAGACAAAGGAAAGTTCGAGTGGACTGACGAATGTAACGGCCTTTCTTAACCTAATCGAACACCTCCAGAGAACACCAGTACTCTCAACTCCAAACGAAGGCGAAGAGCTATACTGATACCTTGCTGTGTCATCTCATGCTCTAAGCGCCGCTTTGGTAAGAGGAGACGACCGCGCACAACGACCAGTATACTTTATAAGCAAGAGGTTAATAGGAGCAGAAGCCAGATATCCTAAACTTGAGAAGCTAACGTACTGTTTACTAATCGCATCACGGAAACTGCGACACTATTTCCAATCTCACTCCATCAGAGTTCTAACCGATCAACCGCTAAGGCAGGTACTCTATCGTCCCGACACTTCTGGACGACTACTTAAATGGTGCATTGAACTGAGTCAATATGATATCACCTACCATCCTCGCACCGCCATTAAGGGACAATCCATAGCCGATTTCATTGCCGAATTCACTACCAACGAAGGTAAGGAGCAATCTGAAATAGAAAAAGACATTAAGTGGAATCTCTTTGTGGATGGAGCTTCAAACGAACAAGGCTCGAGGGCAGGTGTTGTAATAATCACTCCCAGGGGAAGGAAGCTACACTACGCTCTAAGGCTGGAATTCGCTGCCACCAACAACGATGCAGAATACGAAGCAGTAATAGCTGGATTAGAACTTGCCCTAGAGATTGGAGTTAGTTCTTTATGTCATCATAGTGATTCCCAAATTGTAAACCAAATACTAGGAGAATTTCAGACTCAAGGAGAACGACTCACAACATATCTAAAGAAGACCAAGCTGCTACTCGATCAATTGGATCACATTTAATCACACACATCCCTTGAGAAGAGAACCAAGAGGCCGACGAGCTGGCAAAGCAAGCTAGCACGAAAGACGGTGCCATTTCCGGAACAGTAGCCATCTCAAAGCAACTAACCCCGAGTTTTGAGCAAGTGAATCTGGTAGATGCAATTGAAGAAGAAACTTGGATGACTCCCATCCGAAAATTCTTACAAGATGGCACACTGCCCAGCGAGCGTAACGAAGTTAGGAAAATCTTGAGGAAAGCTTCTCACTACACAATACAAGAAGGCATCCTCTATCGGCGTGACTTCTCTAACCCCTTATTAAGATGTGTCGCTGGAAGGGAAGCTAGGGAAATCTTATCCAACATCCACCAAGGAAGCTGCGGGGATCACACTGGTGGAAAGATTCTGGCAAAGAAAATACTCCGATATGGATATTTTTGGCCCACCTTAAACAAAGACGCCTTAGACTTTGTTAAAAAATGTGACAGATGTCAGAAATTTTCCAAGATTCCTCGTCTACCAACAAATGAGATAACTCAAATGACCAGCCCTTGGCATTTACAGTATAGGGAATTGACTTGATTGGCGAACTGCCAGTGGGTCGAGGCGGAGCCAAATATGCTATAGTGGCAGTTGACTATTTCACCAAATGGGTGGAAGCAGAACCTCTAAATAAAATATCTTCGGCAAAAGTTATTAACTTCTTGATCAAAAATGTCCTATGCAGGTACGAGGTTCCACTCAAAATCATATCGAACAATGGACTTCAGTTTGACAGCGAAGAGTTTGCCAACTGGTGCCAAAAGCACGGAATTCGCAAAAGCTTCTCATCTGTGGCTTACCCCTAGGCAAACGGACAAGTCGAAGTTGTCAACAAAATTCTCAAAACTATAATCAAAAAGAAGCTTGAAAAATCGAAAGGCGCTTGGGTGGATGAACTTCCTACGGCACTTTGGGCTTACCGCACATCATTCAGAACATCAACAGGGCATACCCCATTCTCTTTGGCATACGGATCGGAGGCCATGCTCCCAGTGGAAACTGTAGTACCTTCCCACCGCAGGATCCACTATAACCCAGAAGAGAACGAAGAACTCCTTCACATGTCTTTGGACCTAATTGAAGAGAGGAGAAACGATGCAGCACTCAAAGCAGCAGCTCACAACCAAAAAGTGGCGGCGCAATACAACTCCAAAGTCAAGCATCGTAACTTACAAGAAGGAGATCTTGTCCTCAAACGAATTTTTCCGCGCCCCGGTGCACTGGATCCAATCTGGGACGGACCATATGTAATTCATAAAGATCTCCACAACAGAGCTTATATTTTGTCAACAGTGTACGGAGAGGTGCTCCAGAGGGCATGGAACATCCAACACCTTCGTCGATACTTTTCTTAACTTGTACTGCCCATATGAAGTGAATTAACAAAGAGAATCAGTGGACGTAGGCATTTTCGTGCCGAAACACTTTAAAAACTTGTCTCTTTTTTAACTTGTTCCTTTATATCTTGGCTGCTTGTTAACTTTATCCTTTTCTGTTGAACAAAATCCTGTGTAATGGCATTTCCATTTGAGACACATCACGGCGCGACCTCCCCTGGACAAGACCTAACAGGTACTATGCGAATCTATACCCTCGCCAATGAGACACTTTTGCTCCAGCATCCCTCTGCTGCGGGTTAACTCATTTCTCACGATCGGCCCTTAAAGCCTACTGTAATGAGCCGATTATAAGCCACCGAGAAGGCCGACTATAGCCGAGGCAGCTCATTACGGCATTCGGCTCGCCGACAACTGTGAACCTACTTTAAGCCCCAACATAAAGTGTGGCCAGCTGGGGTAGTTCCTGGTTGACGATCGGCACCCACGCTAGCCGGCCACGGTAAACCAAATAATACCCACGATTACGGACCATAATGGCCCGGGTAGTTACTGTGCGCGATCTCGGCTCCGATGTGTCTTAAGTACGGCTGTGGTAAAAAAGAAAACTCCCCACGGAGGCGTAAGATAGGTGACAAATGTCTCCAAGACCCACAGCTAGGGAAAGTGACTACAAAACCCGTTTGCCACAAACTTAAGCACATCGAAGGACTTCCGTGATTGGAAGTTTTACTATTTCTTATATTCCTATTTTATTTAAAAACTATCCTCCTATCCTATATAACGATCCCTAAAGTACAGAGTACAAAATAGGAGACACCCGCAAATGGGGATAGGAACTCACAACTGGATGACATGACACTTAGCCGCATTCCATACTCAGTCACGCAAGACGTTCAAAGCTACCATCTACAACTAAAACACAAAGGACGGTACTCTCTTCCTTTGTCCATGAATACGTAGCTATAATTTATTCACACATCACAATAACATTGCAAGATGTGAAATTATATTTTAAGCAAGAACTTGACATCAAACACAATTGAATCACAGGCATATGCATAGCTGCATTTCTTATGCAACACACCAAAATAACGAAAGCATTAAAATATAACAGAATCAGCTTAAGTTAAAAATTACATGCCAAGAATAAAGTCGTTCATTACAAATAATATAATTACAGTTACATTAATGTTTTGGGACTAACATAGACAACAATGTCAAGTAAACCAAAAGATGTCCCGGTCAAGTCAAGGAGTCGGCTGCATCAGAGCTTCACCTCTATTCTGCTGGCCCTCCGAGATCTACTTAACTGCCGGATCGGAGCTTTCAACGTGTTGACCAGAGGTAGTTGGTGCTTCAGAGGTCCCGCCTATCCAATTCAGGAAAGAACCTATTAATAGTCATGAACAATAGGCAATCAAGTTACAAATAGACTAAAAGGGAAGACTTACCAGCATCTGCTTCTTGATCATCATCCTCCAACTGCACACCTACCTCCTCAGCAGTAAGCAGCCGCATACCCTCCTTTACCGCCACTTTCTCCTCCTTGGTGAACTGAGCCGTGACCACGTCCATCCTGAAGGCCACGCCAGCCTCCTTATCTGCTTCGGCCTTAGCCTCTTCCAGGGCCCTGAGATAGATCCTGGCCATGACTCGGTAATAATCATCCATCCAGGATAAGTTGCCCTGTTTCCAAGTGCGAAAGTACATATCCTGAAGCATCTCATCCATTATCCTCTCGTTCTCCTCAAACTCCCCTATTCGGACCTCAGCAGCCAACAGCTTTGCAATGGTAGCATCCCTCTCCGATCGGTATCGCGAGCAGTCAGCCTGAAAAGATTTCCTCATCGCCTCCATCTCCTCCTTCAGCTTGGTTTGAGCAAGCTCTACGGCTTCAAGCTTCCCAGATAACTCATCTACCCGCTCGAGATCCGCTTTCCGAACCTTATCCACCGTTGCAATGACCATATCAATCCGTTCCTTACATGCGGCCTCCATTTTTCGCAACTCTGCCCTGTTGGCCTCTTCCATAGTTCTGTTTAATTGCCTAAAGGCGGCCTCATGTTGAGAGATCTGGATGGCCTGATCAACGAGTTGTTTGGCCTGGTCGGAAACCATTAACCGCAATCGAATGTTGGCGCTCCCGATTTCTTCCCCAGCCTTGACCAGTCGGGCATGATGCCCCATCAGCTTCCTGGTCTCCTCAGCAACCCGGTCGATGTTTGCCTTAGCTTCGTCCCCCAAAGTTACAACCCGGGTGGTAAGCATATCAAGGTCCAAGGACTTAGCCTCATCAAGCACCCTTACCATAGGATTACATGGGAGAAGATGCTCACCAGTAGCCTCGTCGAAGGAAATATCATGAGAGCCTGGATCCAGATCCGGATGACCCGCAAACGGATTACGAGCCAAGCCGGGATGATCTATTGGGGTAACAGTAGGGTTTTCAGACAGGTGCGGGGAAGGTATAAACTCAATATTCTCCTCCGTGGTATCCTGAAGAGGTTGAGTTGGGAGCTGAGGACCAGGTGAGGGTTCGAACAAGGAACAGCTCCTCTTCTTCTTTTGGATATCCTCTTCGATGACCCCAAGAAGTAGATGGTAGCCGACTACGTCTCCGGGGCGGTCAGTCGGAGGCTTCAGTTTAGTAGAAGCTTTGAGGAGTTTGTATTGTTCAAGACGGTGCCGAACATCTGATGTCTTGACCGCTTCGCTCGCTCCTGGAATAAAAACCAAGTGTTACAAGCATACATTGAGCTATAATTCAAGAAACGTATCAAGTTAAGAAGAGTAAAAAGACGCTTTTGTTATACAAACCCTAGGGAGGAGTAGGATACTGCATTAAGTCCTGGATCTCATTCCAGGATGGAAGCTGGCCATAAAATATTCCTAAATCCTTATCATAAATGGAGTCGTCAAGAGTCAAAAATTCACCTTGAATCGCAGGAGTTGCCTTAGCTGAAATGCTCTTAGAAGATGAATCGGCACCAGTCCCGGCCTTGTCAGCTTTCTTTGTCTTATTCACCAAGGCCGATCCTTCCTCCAACCCATCAAAAGCTAGGCGGAAAGCATCATATGTCCACTCCTGGATCTCGCCTGCCTGCTTAGAAGACAGAGCCCCAGCGCCACTACCACTCTGTCCATCATCACCATGGCCATCACCATCACCTTCCCCATCACTTCCACTCTTCGCCTCACCTCCTTCGTCCTCGCCTCTTTCCTCCTCCACATCTTCCTCCTCCGGAACATCTGGACATGTGCTGGGGGAGGGTCCATCGGACTTCTTAAGTTTCTTCCCCCCGGCGACTGGATGTTTCGAGAAGGGTTTCCTCTTGCTGCTCTTCGCCGTAGCCTCTCCTTTAACTTTGGCAGCCTTCTCCTCAACTGTGTCTCTTTGCTTGACCACAGACTGGTGTGGCAGAATCAAGTTGAACTCCAGAAGAGTAGCATTCCTGATCAAGTAAGAGGCTGCCCTCTCCTTTTCAGGAATGGCTTCTATCTCCGCAGCCATATGAACCAGGCGATCGCTCTCTACAACCGCAAAGCCACCTGTCGCTAGCAAGAAATAAAGCACATAAGGAGGGGAATTGTAGTCAGAACAGAAATTATAAATAAGATTCAACTTACAGCCAGAGGTGAAGCGGTGGAAAGAAACAGAGTCATCCTTGACAAAGAACCATTCCTTCTTGAACATGCTAAATTTCGAATACAAGTCCAGGACTGCTTGAAAGACACGGCCGACTCTAAGCTGATGTATGGAGACCCTTTCTTGTAGCCTCTCAAGTTGTACAGGTACCGAATCTCTTGCTTGGAAGGGGGACGCCCGTACTTTCTCTGGAAGATAATAAATAGACTCACCAAGATGGCATAAGAGTTCAGCTGAAGCTGGAAATAGGCCACCTTCAAGTAGGTGATGATACTGACTATCCAGCGTTGATCGAAGGAATGGCCCCGCACATGCAATGGTACCTACTATAAGCAAAATATCCTTCAGGAGGGTTATACGGCATCACTCCCTCCCCCGGCAACATCATGTGCGCTCTGTCAATCCCGAAGGATCTAGATATAATGTTAAGCTGCTCGCCTTTAAGGGAGCTGGGAAAGCAGTCAGGCGGTGAGTTCAAGAGCTGCTGAGGGTCGTACCCATCTACTAACGATCCCGGGGTTGGTCCATGACGTTCTGCCCGAACCGGGGGCACCATGGGGGACTCTCCTGTGTCTTTGGATTTCTTCTTATCAGAGCGAGTTTCTACTTTACGAGACATTATCTGCAACACGAGAAAAACATACTGTTAGAACAAGGAAGGTGGAGAAATAAACAAGCAAGTACATACAGCCTGGAATATCGTTCATAATTCAAAACATAAAAGCTCGATCGGTAATTAGAAACTAAAGTCCATTCGACACTCGTACTTCCCAAATTCATTCGGCAGTCCGAGGATAAAATCCATTCGGCACTCACACTCCCAAGTTCATTCGGAAGTACGAGGCGAAGATTCATTCAGCACTCATGCCCTCGGACTCATTCGGTATCTCTAGTGCAAGATTCATTCGGTGGAGGGGAACCTCACCTGGTTAGGAAGTTGAAAATTTGGATCGGTACTTTCAAACAGTAAGGAATAACGAGGGCGTTGAGTCCATACTTATAGGCAAATATAAACGACTGGACCAACCGGTTCGGCGCCCAGGACCGAATGAGAGTGCCCAAGTTGAATGGCCTAAAACAAAGCATGGCATATGCTGGCATATGCCCCACTTTGGTGGGCAAATATTGGGTGCGTTTCCACCACCACCGAACCGAAGAAAGAAGGCATCGCCGAACCAGAAGGAGGAAGGCCCTACCGAAGCACCCACTATCGAACCAAGGCCCTGCCTCACCACTCTCCGCCGAACTAAAACCTACCGGACCAAGTCCCACCGAACCAACCCCTCTCTCCACTCACCACCGAACCAAGTCCCACCGGACCAAAACTCGTCTCTCCACTCACCATTACCGGACCAACCACTACCGAACCAAAGCCACTCCAACCATCTCCGGACCAAGGCGTACCGAACCAACGTGGCCAGGCTAGATCACATCAGCCCAGGCCCACCAACAGCTATATACATTCAAAACCCCTACCTTCAGCCTCACTCTATAAATAGAGGTGTAGGGGTACAACAATGGCAGACAAGTTTGAGAGCTCAAGCACAGATAGAACTTTCAAACAACTTTCATATACTTGTAGTCCAAGCTTGGTACTTGTAATCTGAACAGAAAAGGAGAATAACATATAAAGTGGACGTAGGCACATTCTGGCCGAACCACTATAAATCTGTGTGTCTTTTACAGTTTAGTCCCTTCTTTTTACATATTTGCATAAATCACCCAAATCGCTAAGAACAACATAAAATCGACTAAATTATACGACTAGGAGGTGTTTGCCCATTTTTGGTGCAAACAGTATGCATGCTGTATATATGTATTCTGTTCTGTTTTATACCCAGGCTCAAAATTTTTATTTTAAATCCTTACCTCTTGATCTAGTTCTGATAGGATCTGATTCACAAACAAATGTTGTTTGTTTTAACATAGGTTATGTTTAAAAAATTTAAGTAAGTTAAAATATAGGCATGCTTGTCTTTGTAAAACCAAAACAACTGTGCATGTTAAAATTAAGTAAAACTCAAACCTTGTAATTTATAAATTCAGTATCATAAACTGAATACATAATCAAAAATATGATTTTTAAAACGAGAATTTTAGTTTTTAGATTTGGGGTGAAGGTGCAGTTAAGATATGAACTATAATGGGAATATTTGATTTTTCTGGTGACCTATGTATCTTGAGGGGTCGGGTTTCTTCCAGTTGATGGAGAAGTGATCATTGAATCTTGGAAAAATATTTGATGGAGATGAAAATCATCGGGGAAGATGCAGCTGTGAGATTTCTTTTAGAACCCTAGCTTTAGCTGTGTTTATAAAATTGATCACCACAGCTTGCGTTGTTGATCGAGTGTTTCAGATCTTTGGGTAGTGGAAGCTTGGCCGTAGTTGAAGTCAATGCCGGAGTTCTAGGGGTTACGGTGATCAGAATTGGATTGGCGAAGCATTTCCAGGTTTTTGGGTTGGTGATGTTCAGTTTGTTCCAGGTTTTGGAATTGGTGCTCGATTTTGATTTCTGGGTGTTGGACACGATTTGATAATCGTGGTGGGTTGCTTAGTTGCGATCATCGTTGATGATCAATGGTGGTCGGAGCCACCGTGCATATGCATGGTGAAGTGATTTGTCTGGTGATGTTGGGTTGAATTTTGAAACAGAGGAGGTTGCTCGTGTTGCTCGAAGTAGTGGGTTGGTTTGCTCGGGGAAGTTTAGTTTGAAACTCGAAGCAAAATGGGGTTAGGCACGGGTTTAAAGGATGTTACAGGTTTTAACAAAACCTGTACTATTTGTTTTAAAAAATTTAAAACTGAAGATTTTTAAATGAAAGGAAGAGTTTTAAACTAAGTTTTAAATCAAAGTTTGAAATTCTAGAATTCAAGTTTAGTTTTAAATCTCAGTTTTAAATAAATAAATAAAAATAATAATAAAGTTTTAAACTTGAACTGTTAAACTATTTTAAATGGTAAAGTAGTTTGAATTTTAAAAATGAAGTTTTAAAATATGAGTAAGTTTTAAAGTTAAGTTTGATTCTGTAAATCAAGGATTTAAATATGTATTTCAGTTTTTGAAAAAAAAAAAGAAAATTTAAAATTTGAAAGATTTGAACAAATTTGTATGTTAAAGTGTATATTTATATTATTGAATTTAATAATGAATTTAGTTTAAACTCTTTTAAATTTATTTATAAGACAAGCATTTCTTTGCCATGTAATTTAAAAAGTTTTTTTAATTGTTTAAACTTAGTTTAAGTTAAATGGTATTCATTTTAAATCTCATATTTGAAATGAAATTTTAAAGTAAGTTCAAAAGTAAATTGATTTCAAATAAATTTGTTATTAGCAATTTAGTCATAATTAAGAAATGTTTTTATCTTAAAGTTAAATTAAGATTAATGATTTGAAATTAATTTAATTAATGAGGTAATTATGGAATAGTTAGTTAATTTAATTAATTAATTAATTAATGATTAGGGATTAATAAATAATTGATTAAGGGTCAATCAATGTGTAATTAAAGATCAATAAATAATTAAAAATTATTAATTAATAATTAAAGATTTATTAATTAAGCAGTTAAATTATAATCAAGGTTAATTAATCAAGTAATTAAGGATTGATTAAATTACAGTTAACACTTAATTAATTAAATAATTAGAGATTAATTAATGGATAGTTAAAGATAAATTAAATTGTAATTAATAATGCTTAATCTAAGTTAATTACTTAATGAAAGTAATTAAAGAATGGTTAATGAAGGTCATTAACTTGAGATTATTTAATAATTAATTAAGTTGATTAATTTTTAATAATTAATTAATTTAATAATAATCATTTATGAATTGTTTAAGTGTAACTACTTAATGGAAGTAATTAAGGAATTAATTACTTAATGTAATTAATTGAGTTTAATGGGATTAGTTTGAATTAATTAATTAAGTTTAATTAATTTTAAACACTGAATGATTTGATGATAATTACTTAATGTAATTAAAGGATTGAAATTACTTAGTGAAGTAATTGATTTGAAATTACAGGATGTAATTATTTAAAGATGATTTAAGAATGGAAGTAATTTGAGAATAGTTACTTAGTAATTAATCAAGGGATTAATTAAGAAATTAATTAAGGAGTAATTTATTTATCTAATGAAGTAATTAAGGGTAGTTAATTACTGGATGTGATTAATCAAGAGGGAATAATAATTATGGTTTAACTAAGATTAATTACTTAAGGTAATTAATTTAAATAAAGTAATTAATTAAGATATAATTAGGGATCATTAATTAACACAATTAATGATGTAATTAAAGTTGATTAATTAAGATTAATTAACCAATGATAAGTGATTAAAAGTAATTAATTAATGTAATTAATTAAGGATTAATGTAATTAATTATAGTTAATTAATTAATTGAAGTAATTAAAGGTTAATTACTGTTTTTGGTTAAGGATAATTAATTTGTGAAATTAATTAAAGGATAATTACATGAATGTAACTAAAGAATAATTAATCAAGGGTGATTAATTAAGGTGATTAATTTGAATGCTTAATTAATTGACTTGTAATTAATTAATGATTAGATGAGCGAGATTTATAATGATGAAGTAATTAATTTAATTTATTTTAAATTAATTAAAGATGAAGTAATTAATTTAATTCACTTTAAATTAATTAGAGATGGAAGTAATTAATTTAATTCATTTTAAATTAATTATAGATGATGTGATTAAGTAAATCTTCGCTTATGTATGAATGGGTGATATTGATTGCCTTGAATGGTAGTGATCTCAGAAATGAGATAAGTGATGTCGTGTGGTGTGAATGCTTTGGTTGCATTGTGATATGGATTATCTATTTTGATGATAGTATGGATTATCTGATAATATGGATTATGTATTTGGATGATAGTATGGATTATCTATTTATAATGATAATGTGGATCATCTGTTTATAATGATTATGTTGATTATCTATTGTGATTTGTGAGTTATCTATCTGTGTGTATATAGATAATTAAATTGAATTGTTTTAAACTTTAAAACAACTTGGCCTTAGAAGACACGTTTTGGATTTCGACGAGACCGGGATCGGGTTTTCATATTTGGATATCCGAAGACCACAACGATCCAAATTAATGATAGGTCGTGAATCTCAAGTGAAGATGAAGATTCAGAGTGCAAGGGTTATCGTCGTTAACTCTGAGGGTGATTCCAAAATGAGTGTAACGAGATAATGCCTTCGGTTTCGTTCGAACCCGGAACGAACTTGTATGGTTTGAATGCTTTCAGAACATCGTCAGGTGGACGATGAGCATTCAAAGTGATGTGTTCTATAAAGGTAATCGTAGCCTCAAGCCTCATCTACCGGGAATGGCTTAAACAGGGGAGGTGCAGCAAGGCTAAGTGGGTCATGCCCAAGTAGGACGAGATTTTCCCATGTCTAGAGGTCCCTTTTATTTCGGCTGTGTGGACAGTTGTGAGCTCCAACTGTCGGAGTTGTCTTGTTCGGAACAGTCCAGTAAGTGATGGTTCCGGCTGTGACGCCCCACCTCTATACCCACGCTAGCCAAGAACACTACGGTGTAATACTGTCGACTAGCACAGAGAATAAGGCTGTTGAGGAGTGACCATCTGTATAATTGCTTTGTGCGAGTACCGATATGCCAAATAAAAATATAACTTTTCATCTCAAGAGGAAATCCGACATACCGACACAAACTCAAAGCTACTACACAGTGGCTATAAAGGTCTTTGGAAACAAATATAGAAATAAACATAACACAAATCAGTCACAGATAATTCATATCACAAAGGTGGAAATAGATATGAATATATATAACACATGAAAGTGTATATCAGAGTAGTGGTCAAATAAGATCCACAATAATACAAAAGAATAGCAACACGTGCTATACAAAAGAATACAACTATGAGTCCATATCTCAAGTGTATACAACAAAACAAACTACTAATCTAAGTAGTTAGCCAAAAGTCAGATGATGATAACCCCAGAAGAGAAGTCAAGCAGAAGCACCTGTAACATCAAGGTCTGACCCGAGTATTATTTAATAAGAAAATAATAAACGGATCAGTCTAGCTATAAATATCAGATGAAACGATATAGAATAAGAGCTATGACTAAACACATAATAATCACAATGCCAAGCTGTGATATATATAAGTAATTGAAAATCAACAAGAGATTAATCAATATCACAAAATCTACACAAGAATCAAAAGAATGTCATACTCCTTATTTCGTTCACCAAACCATAAATATTGACGATTATATCAATGTCAATCACAAAAGTCAATGACACACAAATTCACCAATGCACAAAAATTGATAAATCATATCAATAGAAATCACAAAAATAGGTGAAAAAGAAAATTCCAGAATTAGACACACGAAATCCAGGAATCACACTAAAAGGATGGCCAATCCCATAAACTAGACATCGACGCACCTAGAAAGACACGCCCCATGCACAGTCGAACATCGACGCACCTAGAAAGATACGCCCCATGCTCTAGCATCGACGCACCTAGAAAGATACGCCCCATGCTCTAGCATCGACGCACCTAGAAAGATACGCCCCATGCTCTAGCATCGACGCACCCAGAAAGATATGCCCCATGCGCAAATAAACATCGATGCACCTAGAAAGATACACCCCATGTAATGTCTAACATCGATGCACCTAGAAAGATACACCCCATGCAAAGTCGAACATCGACGCACCTAGAAAGACGCACCCCATGCATAGGCGAACATCGACGCACCTAGAAAGATACGCCCCATGTCCCGACTTATTAAGCCAATTGCTCCACGAAGTAAATAACATCGATGCACCTAGAAAGGTACACCCCATGCATAAATAAACATCGACGCACCTAGAAAGGTACGACCCATGTGTAAACAAACATCGACGCACCTAGATAGGTACGACCCATGAAAGAAATGAGACGAAGCTCAATAAAATGAGGAACAGTCCTCCACATAGACAAAGAGACATCACACATTGCTAGTCTAAACCATAAAGATGATCGTCATGATCAAAGAGAAGTGTCAATTACAGTAAGCTAGTAAATATATGAGCTTAGCTTCATGTCCCATAACCACTAGCTTAACTTAAATATTTACGAACAAATTGTAGATCTCCACTAGAAAATTGTCACAAGAGTTTCAATCGAACTAGTCCAAGAATTAACCGACGAAGTAAACGCAAGCGTTTCATACCACTTGTTTTACTAAGTCGTTTAATTAGATTTCTCATACGAGTGAGGTAAAGGTTTGTATATACTAATAGATTAGAAATCGGTTCGAGAAAACGAGCTTTGTTATAAAATAGTGTTGAAATCATTTGAAGAAAGAGTATTGATATTTACTACTAGTATAGAAAACCTTTATATTTTTAAAGTGACAAATCACAAAGAAGATTGTAGAAACAATCAATCACTAAAATTCACATACGAAGACATGAATAAAAATCCAACGAAATCGATAAAGAATCCATCGAAATGGATATTCAAAAATCCCTAAAAAGGAGTCATCAAAGTCATAGCATATGATAACAACACATAGGAAACAACACGAATCGATTAAAGTTGGAAATTCAAACAACTAGGCGAATTAGGCAAAAATGCACCAGGTTGGTCGGCCGGCTACAGAGCTCGTTCGACCGGACCCTGTTCTCAAAATTCCTCGGGAAGCAGGTCGGTCGGCCGAACCCTGTAGTTGGTCGACCGAACCTTAAACAGAGAAGTGCTTATGCACTTGGCAGCAGGTCGGTCGGCCGACAGTAGGGCTCGGTCGACCGGACCTGTTGCCAGTCCCTTCCTAGCCCATACAAATGAGGTCCAACCTCGACCAAATTGCATTCTCTCGAGCAACGGCGCTAAGGGATTATGCCAATCGAGTACCCGGCCCTATATGCTCCTCGATGCATCACCAAAAACATGTTCAAACGTCAAAGTTAGGATTTTTAACGAATTGAACTCAAAACACCAAAAATTGGAATATTCGCCCAATCAATCCAAACCAAAAGAAAATACACACGAATAAGTGTTAGGAACTCATACCTAACATTCGAAGATAAATATAAGCATAGATGTGAGATAAAAATCTCACCATTGAACCCAAGCAATTGAAAAAGAAGCTTGAAAGCAAAAGAGAATCAACCACTCTTCAAATCCAACTCAAGAAGCTTGATTATAAGCTAACAAGAGAAACATTTCCTAAATTTGGTTTAGGAATTTCTGAAATTGATAAGAGAATGAGTTGGAGAAGAAGAAGAGAAGCTTACCAATGGGTTCTTCTATTAGTTTGGAGCTAGAGCTTGATTTGCAAAAGGAAACTAGGGTTTTTGAGTTTTAATTTCCCATCTCTCCCACCATTGATGTTTTAAAACTGAAAAGAGGAGAAAGTGAGGGTGAATGGGGAGGAGTGGCTCAGATTTGAGTATAAGTTAAACATAGGACTGAGCCCAAACCCAAACCCAAAGTGAAAAAGTAGCAAAAATCAACTATCTCCAAACATATCGAAGCTTATACTCAAAAAGGTCGCAAATGGCATTTTAAACTCAATGGGAGTGGTCCCGAGTCCTAATTCGACCGTATGCAAAAAGTAGCTTTTCGGACTAAATTTCGAGTATCGATAAAATATTTAAATAAAATATTTAAATATAAAAATCGACAAATATGCGGGTTGTTACAGACTCCCTTCCTTAAAGAAATTGCGTCCTTGCAATATTTAAGAAGAAGATATATAGTAACAACCATAAAAGAATATTCAACACAAAAGAAGTTTGAAATAAGAAGTTCACCTCAAAGAGCACGGGAAAGTAAGTCCGGATGTGATCGCTCGATGAACTCTCTAGACTCCCAAGAACAATCCTTAAGATTTGAAGACCATTGAACTTTCACAAGCAGAACATCTTTATTTCGAAGACGTTTGACCTCCAAAGCAATAATTCGAATAGGATGCTGCTCATAAGTTAAATTAGGCGAAACTTCAATTTCTTCCACAACACCGGGCTCAAGAACAGAATCGGAATCTCGAAGACATTTCCGAAGTTGAGAAACGTGAAACACGTCATGGATAGCAGAAAATTGAGCCGGTAATAAAAGGCGATAAGCCATGAAACCAATACGTTCAGTGATAGGAAATGGCCCAATATATCGAGGCCCTAATTTTCCCGATCGACTGAAACGTACAACACCTTTCATAGATGATACACGAATGAACACAAGATCTCCCACAGAAAATTCTAACTTCCTTCTTCGGTTATCGGCATAGGATTTTTTTCTACTTTGGGCTTCTTTCATCCTATGTCGAATAAGTTCAATCTTTTCTGTGGAATCACGAATAAAATCTGGACCTAAAACCAGCTTCTCACCGGCCTCAAGCCAACAATAAGGAGATCGGCATGGCCTTCCATAGAGTGCCTCGAAAGGTGCCATACCAATACTAGATTGGAAGTTATTATTATAGGAAAATTCAACAAGTGAAATATGATCTTTCCAACTTCTACCAAAATCAAGAACACATGCACGAAGAAGATCTTCAAGAGTTTGATTCACACGCTCGGTTTGTCCATCGGACCGGGGGTGATAAGCGTTGCTAAAATTAAGCTTCATTCCCAAAGCTTTTTGAAGACTCTTCCATAATCCACTAGTAAACAATGGATCACGATCACTAACTATAGAAGTAGGAACTCCATGCAATTTGACAATTTCTTTAATAAAAAGTTTGGCCAAAAGAGGTACGGTTCGGTTAGACCGAACGGGAATAAAATGGGCAGATTTAGTAAGTCTATCAACAATCACCCATAAGCTATCATGACCCGAACGAGAACGGGGAAGGCCATCTATAAAATCCATGGAAATTTGGTCCCACTTCAAAATTGGAATTTCTAAAGGTTGCAATAACCCACCGGGCCTTTGATGCTTGGCCTTAACGAGTTGGCAAGTCATGCAACACTTAACGAAGTTAGCGATGTCAAGTTTCATTCCCTCCCAATAATAAAGTCGCTTCATATCCGCGAACATTTTACTACTACCGGGATGAATGGTAAATTTATAATGATGAGAATCTTCTAAAATATCTTTACGAAGATCACCAATATTTGGCACGACAAGTCTACCAAATCTCCGAATGCCGCCACGAGAATCGATATGAAAGTCTTTCAAACCTTCAATATCAATTTTATCCTTAATATTTTGGCCAAGAAGGGCCAATTCAGGATCTAGCCTTTGGGCTTCAAGAATGCGGTCTAAAAGAGAAGGATGAGCCTCAAGGCTACATAAAACAAATGATGAGCATAAATCGGATACGCGCTCTCGAATCTCACAAGTGGATAAGACCTCGAGATCGTTCCATTCGGATATCATCATAGAAACAACAGCTTGTTGTTTACGGCTAAGAGCATCGGCGACACGATTACCCTTTCCGGGAGTATAAAGAATATCAAGATCATATGGTGCAAGAAATTCGAGCCAACGTTGTTGACGCAAATTAAGTTCCTTTTGAGAGAATAAATACTTCAAGGATTTATGATCGGTATAAAGAACAAATTTCTCTCCTAATAGATAATGACGCCAAATCCGAAGAGCAAAAACAATAGCCGCAAGCTCTAAATCATGAGTGGCATATCTAGTCTCAGCAGGCTTCAATTGCCTAGAAGCATAAGCAATAACACGTTCTTTTTGCATAAGAACGGCACCCAAACCAACGCGACTAGCATCGATATAAACAATGAATTCTTGATTCCCCTTCAGGAATCACAAGAATAAGAGTATCGAAAAGAAGGAGTTTCTTTTAAATAATCTCCTTTCCTGAAAAGTTAAAACTTTCAAAATTACATTTATCTTTACGTAATAATCTTTCTACAAAAATTTGCATTTTTACAAATCAATATATTGTGTCTGACTGTCTCATCAAAGCGTTTAGGAGATTCCTATCGATAACGTTGATCAAGCGCATCGACCAGAATTCTTAAAACACTCAACGGGCAATACAAGCACAAAATCATCTTCTATATGATAAGTAAGTTTCTCAAAAACTTCTAAGAATATTCTTTGTTCGTTTTAAGAACAAAAACCCAGTTATACTTCTAAATAAATCTTATGAAAAAGATTTTGCAAAATTTCAAATTGCTATTTTCATCCAAAATCAATAAATACAAGAATGGTCTCATCGAAATATTCATAGAATATTCGATTTATAAAATGGATGAAATAAGCTGGATAAACTGAATGACATAATAATTCATTCATATGAATCATAACAAGTGCGGAATGCGGTAAGTGGACTTTCGCAACTCGTAGCAAATGAAAACCGATGGCAAGGTCAAACTGAAAAGGCCTTAGCACCACACGAAAGATTACTTAGGTGATAATCCTAAGACAAGCTCAAAAATTACCAGAAAATTCAAAACTACCCAAATGAGAGAAATAACGCTCTACTCAACATGTGAGCTTAAAGAATAAAATGATGCCATCAATTTTTAATTCAAAATCATAAAGGAAAAATAGAAATCTGCTTAACAGATTGAAAATGTCAAAGATGAATAGTCCACTCGAGAAAATAGGATATAGGATTCATTAATGATTAAGCCAATCCTATCGCACAAATCAATTTCGAAGCCTAAGTAAAAATCGGCTCGGAAAGAAAAATCACATAAAATAATTTCGACATCAATAGAAAGCAAATTGAGTGTTGCGGATCCATCCGGATTCAAAATCCTTAAAGAAGTCTTCAAGCCCAGAAATGATTAAAGAAGAAGAATCACAAGTTCTTTTGATATAAAAATAATGAGATGAAACCCATATCAAAAAGAACTCAAATAAGAAGATCACAAAATAAATGTAATCAAGGATTAAATAAGAAATACCTTGACCACGAGAAGTGTTACCAGGAGCTTGCACTACATTGAGCTCTCCCTCCTTCTTACTTTGAAGTGCGGGACATGCAGTAATATGGTGACCCGAATTTTTGCAATAGCGACAATAGAGGGGTTTCGGACACTCCCTTGCATAGTGGTTCGTGGAACCACAATTGTAGCATTGTCCATGACTAGAGGTAGGTGCTTTTGCTACCGGGGTTTCTTGCCTCCCTTTCTTGTATGGAATGGGGCCTTTGAATTTAATAGGCCTCTTTATGATGTTGTTGAAGTTTTGTTGGGCATGCACAACTTCAACATCACCTTCTCTATCGGCCTCTTCAAGACGAAGAGCGATATCAACAAGCTGATCAAATGAAACCTCAAGTTTCAGTAGTAATAGCTTCTTAAGATTCTTATTCAATCCATAGACAAATCTATGATTTTTCTTCAATGGGGTGTTGATGTATTCAACCCCGTACTTAGAAAGAAATTCGAAAGATGCGACATAGTCTGTCACAGAAGATTCACCTTGAACAAGGTTAATAAAACGCCGGGCCAAAGTTACTTTTTCAGCCTCCGGCACAAATTTCAATTCGAATCTTTCCCGGAATTGCTCCCAAGTGAGATCCGCTTCAACGGTTTCATAAATTAAAAGCTCATACCAATCTAATACTCTTTCTTGGATCATGCTAGAAGCCACTTGGACTCGATGAAGGTCAATAAGGTTCATGCGAGAAAAGATGCGATCGCATGATTTGAGCCAAGCTTGAATTTCTATAACACTCTCGGATCCTTTGCATGGCCTTCCACCCAAATCGGTATAGTCTCTGCACAAGCGTGCAAAACCGGATCTAGGATGAGTAGGCTCTGGATTGGGTCCTGCAGCTTGAGCATTCTTCACGAGATCTAAAAGCTGCTGGGCAGACATAAAAACTCCATCTTAGGGAGTAGCACTAGATTGACCGGCACTGGGACGGCCTGGTCTTACCATTTCTCTTCCTTAAGAAAGAAAGAAGGAAGAAGAAGAAGGTTATTCACAAATGAATATCAAGCAATCTTGATAGATAAAACAAGGAATCATAAAGAAAATAAGATGAATCGGTACGAAGACTCGAATTAAATCCTAAAGCACGACTCCTAAGATGGACTTAGGACGATGATCCTTGTTATAATAGTCCATATTGTTTCGAAGTTTGGCTCTGATACCAAGCTGTGACGCCCCACCTCTATACCCACGTTAGCCAAGAACACTACGGTGTAATGCTGTCAACTAGCACGGAGAATAAGGCTGTTGAGGAGCGACCATCAGTATAATTGCTTTGTGCGAGTACCGATATGCCAGATAAAAATATTACTGTTCATCTCAAGAGGAAATCCGACATACCGACACAAACTCAAAGCTACTACACAGTGGCTATAAAGGTCTTTGGAAACAAATATAGAAATAAACATAACACAAATCAGTCACAGATAATTCATATCACAAAGGCGGAAATAGATATGAATATATATAACACATGAAAGTGTATATCAGAGTAGTGGTCAAATAAGATCCACAATAATACAAAAGAATAGCAACACGTGCTATACAAAAGAATACAACTATGAGTCCATATCTCAAGTGTATACAACAAAAGAAACTACTAATCTAAGTAGTTAACCAAAAGTCAAATGATGATAACCCCAGAAGATAAGTCTATCAGAAGCACCTGTAACATCTCGGTCTGACCTGAGTATTATTTAATAAGAAAATAATAAACGGATCAGTCTAGCTATAAATATCAGATGAAACGATATAGAATAAGAGCTATGACTAAACACATAATAATCACAATGCCAAGCTGTGATATATATAAGTAACTGAAAATCAACAAGAGATTAATCAATATCACAAAATCTACACAAGAATCAAAAGAATGTCATACTCCTTATTTCGTTCACCAAACCATAAATATTGACGATTATATCAATGTCAATCACAAAAGTCAATGACACACAAATTCACCAATGCACAAAAATTGATAAATCATATCAATAGAAATCACAAAAATAGGTGAAAAAGAAAATTCCAGAATTAGACACACGAAATCCAGGAATCACACTAAAAGGATGGCCAATCCCATAAACTAGACATCGACACACCTAGAAAGAGACGCCCCATGCACAGTCGAACATCGACGCACCTAGAAAGATATGCCCCATGCTCTAGCATCGACGCACCTAGAAAGATACGCCCCATGCACAAATAAACATCGATGCACCTAGAAAGATACACCCCATGTAATGTCTAACATCGATGCACCTAGAAAGATACACCCCATGCAAAGTCGAACATCGACGCACCTAGAAAGACGCGCCCCATGCATAGACGAACATCGACGCACCTAGAAAGATACGCCCCATGTCCCGACTTATTGAGCCGATTGCTCCACGAAGTAAATAACATCGATGCACCTAGAAAGGTACACCCCATGCATAAATAAACATCGACGCACCTAGAAAGGTACGACCCATGTGTAAACAAACATCGAGGCACCTAGATAGGGACGAACCATGAAAGAAATGAGACGAAGCTCAATAAAATGAGGAACAGTCCTCCACATAGACAAAGAGACATCACACATTGCTAGTCTAAACCATAAAGATGATCGTCATGATCAAAGAGAAGTGTCAATTACAGTAAGCTAGTAAATATATGAGCTTAGCTTCATGTCCCATAACCACTAGCTTAACTTAAATTTTTACGAACAAATTGTAGATCTCCACTAGAAAATTGTCACAAGAGTTTCAATCGAATGAGTCCAAGAATTAACCGACGAAGTAAACGCAAGCGTTTCATACCACTTGTTTTACTAAGTCGTTTAATTAGATTTCTCATACGAGTGAGGTAAAGGTTTGTATATAATAATAGATTGGAAATCGGTTCGAGAAAACGAGCTTTGTTATAAAATAGTGTTGAAATCATTTGAAGAAAGAGTTTTGATATTTACTACTAGTATAGAAAACCTTTATATTTTTAAAGTGACAAATCACAAAGAAGATTGTAGAAACAATCAATCACTAAAATTCACATACGAAGACGTGAATAAAAATCCAATGAAATCGATAAAGAATCCATCGAAATGGATATTCAAAAATCCCTAAAAAGGAGTCATCAAAGTCATAGCATATGATAACAACACATAGGAAACAACACGAATCGATTAAAGTTGGAAATTCAAAAACTAGGCGAATTAGGCAAAAATGCACCAGGTCGGTCGCCTGGCTACGGAGCTCGGTCGACCGGACCCTGTTCTCAAGATTCCTCGGGATGCAGGTCGGTCGGCCGAACCCTATAGTTGGTCGACCGAACCTTAAACAGAGAAGTGCTTATGCATTTGGCAGCAGGTCGGTCGGCCGGCAGCAGGGCTCGGTCGACCGGACCTGTTGCCAGTCCCTTCCCAGCCCATACAAATGAGGTCCAACCTCGACCAAATTGCATTCTCTTGAGCAATGGCGCTAAGGGATTATGCCAATCGACTACCCGGCCCTATATGCTCCTCGATGCATCACCAAAAACATGTTCAAACATCAATGTTAGGATTTTTAACGAATTGAACTCAAAACACCAAAAATTGGAATATTCACCCAATCAATCCAAACCAAAAGCAAATGCACACAAATAAGTGTTAGGAATTCATACCTAACATTCGAAGATAAATATAAGCATAGATGTGAGATAAAAATCTCACCTTTGAACCCAAGCAATTGAAAAAGAAGCTTGAAAGCAAAAGAGAATCAACCACTCTTCAAATCCAACTCAAGAAGCTTGATTATAAGCTAACAAGAGAAACATTTCCTAAATTAGGTTTAGGAATTTCTGAAATTGATAAGAGAATGAGTTGGAGAAGAAAAAGAGAAGCTTACCAATGGGTTCTTCTATTAGTTTGGAGCTAGAGCTTGATTTGCAAAAGGAAACTAGGGTTTTGGAGTTTTAATTTCCCATCTCTCCTACCATTGATGTTTTAAAACTGAAAAGAGGAGAAAGTGAGGGTTAATGGGGAGGAGTGACTCGGATTTGAGTATTAGTTAAACATAGGACTGAGCCCAAACCCAATGTGAAAAAGTAGCAAAAATCAACTTTCTCCAAACATATCGAAGCTTATACTCAAAAAGGTCGCAAACGGCATTTTAAACTCAATGGAAGTGGTCTCGAGTCCTAATTCGACCGTATGCAAAAAGTAGCTTTTCGGACTAAATTCCGAGTATCGATAAAATATTTAAATAAAATATTTACATATAAAAATCGAAAAATATGCGGGTCGTTACACTTGTGTTGCAGGGGAGTTAAGGTGGCTCTCGGTACATTGATCTAGGCCACGTACTGTGACGGGCGGTACCCTAGTAGCCCTACCATTGTATGGAATCCAAAATACAATAAGTGCCATCAGTTTTGATTGTATTACCCACTTTTGTGGCTAGTAGCTGGAATTTAATGAATGTAACAATTTCGACTATTTTCTATTTATTTGAAAACCCTAGGCCTATTATAATATCACTCGATTTCCTATCAAATGTTTTGGTTAGCGTAAGGTAAAAACTTTTCCATGTTTATGTGTGGGAAGTCCTACGAGATACCTTTCTTTTCAAAAGGGTTTTTGAAAGTTAAGCAACCTTAACCTGTTACTCACACCAGACCCATGTCTGACCCGGAGTTTATCTTCTGTTTTCTTAAACTCTTGGGTACTCAAATTTTTACGAGTAGCCAAGGGATTCAGGTTAGCTTTGTCGAATTATGGAGGAGCAATGGAGCAGGAGGCTTCAGCGTGTAGATATATAGTGTTCCGCTGTGTTGGTTTCTCTGAGTAGTTTCCTTGTATTTTATTGAGTTGTATAACTAGACAGATGTTTACAACTATCTAGTATGTGACATGTAATCTGTGTAACTCTGATAATGGTTGTAAACTATGTAATATTTATGTTATTAATATAATTTATTCGTTCCGCTGTTGAGATTCTGATGTTGTTTCTTCTTTCTTCCCTTTCTTTTCACTTTTCTATCCCTTTCTTTCTTCAAGATGTTGTGATTTTCTGTGGTAAGAAAGTCGGGTCGTCTCATGACTTCACGGAGAATGTTAAACGCATTTGATACCTTAGAATTTCGAACGGCTGAGAGTGTTTTATATGATTACTTAGCCTGTATGTAACCAACTTTTTCAGTTTGAGAATATCTTTCGGTTTTCTATTTATCCAATTTAAATCCAATTTCATTTTTTTTAGCGAAATATTATATTGGCCTTTTTTGATCTTCGTATATTATATTTTTTTCGTTCATCTAGATTTACATCGATTTAGTCTGACTATTTATACCACAAACTCCGTGGAATAAATTTATGAACGAAAACATCCGAGCTCTAGAAAAAAAATTAGGTGGAATTATTTTGCACACAAAAGCGATTCATTGCAATTCCAAGCATTAGAAATGTAGAACATGGAAAGAGCTTCATTTTGATAGGTTGTGGCTCCCATAACTCCAAACGAGTCAAAAGTTATGGTCGTTTGAAGAAACGGAAAAAAGGGACGAACTGCTCGCTGATCCGATTCGACGGCATTGGCGAATGTCTTCGGTCTCCGCGAAACGCTCGGGCATGTTCACACTGCAGCATTCGATATTTAAGATATTGTGGATCACCGAGGGAATAAATGGGGATATGGGTCAAAAACTTTTCTGCTGAAGCTATAGCGCAAAAACGTTCTTTTTTTACGACCGTTCCGTCTTCCTCATTTTCTGTACCATATTGTTACGTTCATATTCATCAACATGCGCGGTCTTTTTTTCAATATTACAACACCACGACAAAGTGATATCAAGGAGAATGTTAAACACATTTGATACCTTAGAATTTCGAACGGCTGCGGGTGTTTTACATGATTACTTAGCCTGTAAGTAACCTACTTTTTCAGTCTGCGAATATCTTTCGGTTTCCTGTTTTATCAAATTTTAAATCCAATTTCAATCATTTTAGCGGAATATTATCGTGGCCTTTCTTGATCTTTGTATATTTTTTTTTTTTTGTCGTTCTTCTAGGTTCAGGTTTGCATCGTTTTAGTCCGACTATTCATACCACAAACTCCACTGAATAAATTTATGAACGAAAACATTCGAGCTGTAGAAAAAACTTAAGGTGGAATTATTCTGCACACAAAACCGATCCATGATGATTCCAACCGTTAGTAACATAGAACATGGAAAGAGCTCATTTTAATAGGTTGTGGCTTCCGTAACTCCAAGCCAGTCAAAAGTTATGGCCGTTTGAAAAAAGGAAGAAGACGGACCGCTCGCTGATCCGATTCGACGGTATTGGTGAAAGTTTTCGATCTCCGTGAAACGCTCGAGCATGCTCACACTGTAGCACTCGATATATAAGATATTATGGATCACCAAAGTAATAATTGAGGATATGGGTCAAAAGCTTGTCTACTGAAGCTATAGCGCAATAAACGTTGCTTTTTTACGACCGTTCCGTCTACCTCGTTTTCCGTACCTCATTGTTTTGCTCATATTCATCAACATGCATGGTCTTTTTACCAATATTACAAGACCACGACAAAGTGACTTCAAGGAGAATGTTAAACGCATTTGATAACTTAGAATTTTAAACGGTTGAGGGTGTTTTATATGATTACTTAGTATGTAAGTAACCTACTTTTTCAGTCTGCGAATATCATTCGGTTTCCTGTTTTATTCAGTTTTAAATCTAATTTCATTCTTTTTAGTGGAATATTATCGAGGCCTTTTTAGATCTTCATATATTTTTTGTTTTTTTTTCGTTCTTCTATGTAACGATCACGGATTTTTACTAAGTTTAAATTGATAATTAGTTTAATTTTTGAATAAAAATGGTGAAATTAATTTGATAATTAGTATAAGATTCTAGTTAAATTATGAATTAATTGAGAATTAATTTGGATATTTGAAAATAAATATGTGTGTAAAATAGATTGAAAATAGAATTTGAAATTGGGATGTAAATTTAAATATCTTAGAAAATAAATTTGTATTTGGATTTTGGATATGATTAAATTAGATGTGCCTTTATTTGTACAAATGAACTTTTTGAAAGTTATATTTTGAAATTGATATAAAATAATTTTCAAAGGAATGTTTAAAGTATATTTTATAATATATCATATGTGTGTTTATTTTATTAAAGTACAATTAAGTTTTAAAAAATGATTTCTTTAAAGGTTAAATATATTTATATAGGAATGCAGATGTAAAATAAGACAATGAGTATTAAAGTTAAGAATAAATATTTAAGCTAGAAATAGATACAAATATATATATGATAAACTGTAAAATATAAAGTCACACAGCTAATTTAAACGACACATTAAAATAGAAATTTATCTATATTATAAAGTAATAAGGAAAAAGGAAAAATTAAATATACATTCAACTATGAACAAATAGAGATAAGTATGAACAAAAGAAGAATAAAAATATCTATGAAGGCTTAGATAATAAGACATAAAAAGGAAAATGAAAAGAAGACAAAGAAAATTAATGCTAGCACACAATATATATCTTATCAGCCTCTAAAATAAGATTATTAGCCACCAAAGTAAAGTAAAGAAATCAGCTAGTCAACAAACAAAAAAATATCTTTGGTCTGGTATTGTACAAAACAAAATAATCACCCTGTAAACTCATTCAGCCTGCATATTGTCTTCTCATATACAACCATCTTGTTCTTTCATTCATCAACCTAAAACCCGAGTATTAATAAAAGGAAAAAAAGCATCATTATTTTTCACAAAACTAAACATCCTTCAAGATCAAAAGCAGGGAGGAGTTACAGGAAATTCAAACTACAGTTTTCAACACTGCAGAAGTGTTCTTTGTTCATTTGAAAACCAGGTGAGTAACATATGTTTTTTTTTAAAGTTAAAAGTTTGAATTTGTTGCATATATATATATATATATATATATATATATCCTCTGAATATATTTGAAAACTGAAAGTTCTTTGTACATGTTATTGTTTATACATGTTTTCTGTTCTGGGATTTTAAGATATCAGATTTTTGATTCAAAAAATCATTTGCTCTCGATCTACTTGTTGTTTGGACTCATTATTAAAACAAAAATTGTTTGGTATAGCATAAACTCAATATTTAAATTTTATTCAAGTGAAAATAACTTGTAAATCCTCTGGAAACCAACATAACTGGGCAAAGCTTTAAACAAGTTAAAATTCAAAACTTTTAATTCTCGAATTCAGGTTTATAAACTGAATTCTTATACTAAAATATGATTTTTAAAGAAAAAATTATAATTTTTAGATCAAGGATTTGAGAGCAGTTCATTCTTGTTCGAAAATTGGGTTTTGACCAATTTCAGTTGATCGGAGTGAAGTTGATGGTCGAGGCTTCGCGTGGAGGGGCCTACAACGACGGTGGGAAAAAAGCTCAAAGACGCTCACGTTCACTGTGGCGACAGCGGTGTATGGAATTTGTTTCTAAACCTAGTTTAGACATGTGCTTGTATTTGGGTTCGTTCGTCGTTGGTGATTGACCGAGTTCAACGTGCTTTTGGGGATTGGTAGAGAGGTGGTAGTCGAAGTTATGGCCGGTGGTGATAGCTCTCAGGTGGTCGGAATTGGGAGTACGGTGAAGTTCCAGGCCTTTATGGTGGTGGGTATTTTTGTTCCAGGTTTGGGGTTGTACTCGAATTCAATTTCGAGCTTGGGAAGGCTGTTCCTGTTGATTGTGTTTGGATGTGGAGGATGTCGCCGATGTGGATGGACCATCGGAGATGGTCGGAGGTGGATAAAGTCACTATGCATGTGCACGGTGCACTTTACTTTTCTGGTGAAGTTTGGTGTGTTGTAGAGATTTTTGGGCTCGATTTTCTCTCGAGTGATTCGTGGGTTGGACTCGAAGTAGCATCGGCTTTTGCTCGAAGCATTTTAGAGGGGGGGTCGGGTAAAATTTTAGTTACAGGTTTTTAGCCTGTAAGTTTTTCTAAAAACTTAAAACTGGGTTTTAAATTGTGAAATAGATATTTAGGCTAAAGTTGAGTTTGGATTCAAATAAAGTTTGAATCTCGGTTTTTTGTTTTTAAATAAAATAAAGTTTTAAATTTAAATTATTTGTAACAACCTTAAAAGGTTTAAATTGTTTGAATTTAAAAGTAAAACTTTAAAAAAACAGGGATTTAAACCTAAGTTTAAATCTGGATTCAAATATAAATTTGAATCTTAGTCTTGAAATAAAATAAGTTTTAAATTTAATTAGTTTTAAACAGTTTGAATGATAAAATGAATTTTTGAATTGAATTGAATTTAAAATGAAATTGGGTTTTAATTTCTTTAAACTTCTATTATAAGATAAATAATTCTTTAACTTGTGGAATAAAAGGGTTTCGAAATTGTTATAAACTTTGTTAAAGTTAATCTGTTTTCATTTTAAAAACTTAAATTTACAATAAAATTTAAAAGTAAAATTTTGAAAGCAAATTGTTTTAAATACCTTGTTAATGATAATTTGATCATTAATAAAAAAATGTTTTTATCTTTAAATAAATGAAGATTTAATGATTTGTAATTATTAAATTAAATAAAATGGATAATAAATGATCTGGATTAATTAATTTAATAATTAAAATTTTAAATCAATCAATTAAGATTTGAGATAATTAATTTAGGATAATTAAATTGGTAATTAAGGATCATTAATTAAATAAGATTTGAATTTTTAATTAATGATTACTAATTAATTAATCAATTATTTAAGAACCAATTAAGTTACAATTAACACTTAATTAATTAACTAATTAGGATTAACTAATGAGTTATTAATGGTTAATCAATTTTAGTTAATCATGATTAATATAAGTAATTTCTTTAACAAAGTAATTAAAGAATTGTTATTGGTTAATGAAGGTCATTAACTAAGATTATTTAAATAATTTATTAATGTGATTAATTTTAACAACTAATTGAGATTAATTAATTAATGATAATCACGTATGAAATTGTATAAGTGTAATTACTGTATGAAAGTAATTAAGAAATTAATTGCTCATTTTAATTAATTGAGTTTAATTTAATTAATTTAAGTTAATTGTCAAATATTGTGTACTGGATTGATATTTCTGATATGTGATTGTGATACTGTGTGATGTGAATTGCTTTGTGATGAACAGTGTTTTGTGATTTGTTTCTGTATGTATGTGAAAACCCTATTTGCCCGTAAAACGGCATTTGAAATTTCAATGCGACAGGGAGTCGGATTCCAGTTGGCTATCCAAAACTCACATCGAATCTAATGGTAAATCTTTGTGACTGATTAATTTACTTTATCTGTGAATCTGTGATGATTAATGATGTTGCACTATTGTGTGAAAACCCTGGACTACACCATACGCACACAAATATGGATTGCACGTGGAAATTGGTTAAGTCGCAGATTTTTGAAATAGTTTTGAATTTGAATTTTTGAATCCAAATAGTTTTGGAAATAGATTGGGATTAAAGTAAAAAGTTTTTGAAACGAAATTTCAATGATAAAATTTATTTTTGAATAAGTTGATTACGTCTTGAATTTTAAATAATTTGATTTAAATTTAAATTCAAAATTTGGAACTGAATTCTATGATTTGAAACTAGGGATCAAAGATGTTATACAAGTTATATATGGGTTAAACCATTTTTAGGTATTGATTTGGGAATTTGAAATTGATCCAAGGACTTTAACTCGTGCAAATATAATTGGATTCTTCCAAATGAGGACTATTTTTTTTCAAATAATAAAAGCTTTCACCTAAGAAATGAACGTCCAATTTGTGTTAAAAGGATTTCAAGTCTAAAAGGAAAATGATTTCCTAGTTATGGAAACGGTTTGAAAGCTATTAGTTAAATCTTTAATTTAAAGATTTAATGAGTTAATCCAATTGAAATGGAAATTATTTTTCGTAAATGGATCTTTGTGAAACTGGGTGAACATTGTGAAATGAATCCTTTTGTTTAAAGAATTGAAATGGTAATTTATTTAGACCATTTGAAGAAAAGTTTTGGATTTTATAAGTTGTGACTTAACTGAAATACTATATCCATATGTTTTTAAATATTGCGCTCATTATTTGGTTTAGCTGGGAGAGGATCTTGTGTCATATAACCCATTCCGAATAGTGATCCGACGTTATGGATTGCATTGAAGACTGATGTTGAAGACCGGATATTTGTGAGAACGATAGGATAACCTATCGATTGTCTCTGCACCGAGTAGCTATGGTATAGAGATTCCCTAAGTAACGGGAAGTCCGATCGGGATTGTGGATACCCGGATTTGCAAGGGCTTCTTCCTTTATTGGACGAAGTGCCTTCAGTTCTGTTCGAACCCAGGGTAGACTTGTATGGTTGTATGTCTGACATTACACTTTGAGATATAAAGTAGAGTTCTTTCAAATACATATCTGTTGGTGGCGAAGAATTTATTCTCTTAGCTTAACACCCTTCTCTGAGACGTACGAGCTCAGAGGTTATGTAGTTGAAGGTTATCGCTGATATACTCCTAATTTGGTAGTGTGGCATGCTGAGTGCTGTTGTCTGTTGATGATCATTTGTTGATCATTTGTCATCAAAGCATGGCTTTAGTATAAAACGTAGCTTTGTGGACGAGACTGCATAAGGACCTCACACCCCAAAAATGGTCGAAACAGGAATGATGCGGCAAGGTTATGAGGGTCGTGCCCTTTAGGGTGTATCATTCCCTTCTGGTAAAGGGTGGTATCATGGTATGGAGCCCAGATATTTACCTATGTGGTGGCTTCAATCTCATTTACTGTGTGGCTGTTGCTTTGTGGTTTAGAGGCGCCTCGAATAAAGGTCCCAAAGGACTGGGGGGTGGCATGTTCGTGTAGTAGTTACCTAGTTACAGAGGTAACCCGGCCTTGTGTTGGCAGAGATCCGGTTAGGTTCTCGGGACTCCCGCCAGAGGCGTACCCATGGACAGTAGGAAGTTCCTTAGCCTGACCATTTGTTGGAAATCCAATCATCCAATACGAGCTCTTTACTGTTTTAGTTGTATAACCAGCCATTTACTTATGGTGGTCACCACTGTTTAGATGGTAGTTATAGTAGACATAGTACGAAATGTCTATGTTGGCTAAGATTAATATTATACTTTCGAAAACTATGCACTAGTAATAATATCAAAGAAATTTTCTCGTATCAAGCATGTTTGACTATTATAAGGAGAAATCTCCTCCAATCTGTGTTTGCATTGTGTGTGTGGCGAGAGACATTATGGTAGTTTCATTTTCTAAAAAGCATTGCGGATTTCAATCTAAATTCTTTTGTTTGTTTTTAAAGATAAACCTTGTTTTTGTTACTCATACCAGTCCCATGACTGACCTGGAGTTTATTGTTCCTTTCCTAAACTCTTGGTGCCCACAATTTTCCACACGGGCAGTCTAGAGTTGGGTTTTTCACATGGTTAGATTTAGTAGATTATCTGGAGTTAGTCCTTCTTTAGACGGACGACCTTACTTATCGTTGTGGAACGTTATTGGGAGTTCGAGCTATTTCTGGATTGGTGCCTTAGAGATGGAGATATTGTTCCGCTGCTGGCATTATTATTATATTTCCGCTGCTATTTCTTGTATCTCTGATAGTATTGATATCTATTGTATCATTCTGTTGTATCATATTATATCAGATATTGTATCTATCATTGTATCAATATATACTGATATATTCTTTTTCTTCCGCTGTGTTTTACTTAATGGTGTTATAAGCTCCGACGAACCAGATTCGATATTTGGATCAGCGGCATTTGAATATGAGTGTCGTATTCGGTGCCGATTTTTGAAGGTCGAGTGAGGGCCGTCACATTCTAGGTTACATCGATTTACTCCGACTATTTATACCACAACTCCGTGGAATAAATTTATGAACAAAAACATGCAAGATGTAGAAAAAACTTCCTTTTGTAAATAAGCAAAACATGATTTTTTTTACTTTACGGGGCATATACATATATATATATATATTAATTTTAATTAAACAAAATTTAAATTATACCTTACTGTAAACTTCCTGATGATTCAACATTCAAAATAAATGCTAAATACCTCACTGACGAGTTCGAAGATGAATGAAACCCTAGCTAGCCTCGACTGCACCGCCCACAACAGCCAACACCGTGGCTCCAACCATTGTCGCATCGTCCCTCCTCATGCTCGCCCGAAGTCACGACCACTGCCGCCAAGCACGAGCTTCCACAACTACCGCTCGATTCGACTACGCCTCCACGCCCACCAATCGAACCCTAGCCCCAAAGCCGACCATCGACGACGCTCTCCACAAGCTTGCTCGAGCTTCCCCAAGAGTGCGTCGCCACCATCCCCAAATTGATTGCGATTGTTTAATCTAAAGATTTTTCGAACGAATACGTTCGAATTGAGTTCCGCCATTTTTTTATAAAAGATGCGAAATTGATATTGAAAAGCTCGGCCATTTCTTTTTATTTATTTTACCGAGGGTTCGATTATTGAAGAATGAGGCTTCGGCCACGTTATTTAAGTGATAATGAATCTGAAGAGAGGGGAAGAAGCTTGCATTAGAAGCTAAAAGAGTGTGGCTTCCATGAAAAGGTTTGACTAAGAAAATTAAAGTTAATTAATTCTTCTATGCATTTACGGGTTGTACGATCAAACGGTAACTCCGAACGCTGCGAAAATTGAAATCCGATAATAATATAATATTACAGATCCAAAGGTACTGGTTTCGTCGAATTCCAAGACTGTGCCTCGGAAGGCTATTTTTAAATTCAATTTAAACATAAAATTTCAAAACTGAACAAATCACTGTTTAAATTTAATTTTAACACTTCTATTATCTTCAATGTTATCAATATAAATTTTATAAGCCTTCAAAATATTTTTAACAGGCTTAAAACTCCAGATTCAACAATTTACTCAACTTCAAATTATTTAATTTAATAATTTAATTATCAAATAATTAGTGATATTTGAATCCAAGTTAAAATTAACTTTTAAATATTTAAAAATCAATTAAATATTTCGATTTTAAATGCTCAAAAATTCTGGGTCGTCACATTCCTCCCCCCTTAAAAGAATTTTGGCCCCGAAATTACTAGTTAGGAAGAATGGTCCAATACCCGTTTACCTTTTTCAAAACCAACAATTTATTCATTCTACCAACTTTTTTTTTACAGAAGACCCATTATCATTCTTACTAACTTCTCAATTCTTCCATAATTTGCAAACAATATTAGTTGCTCAATTATTCAAATTTCAATTTAAACCAAATTTTGAATTATCAAAATTTTCTCAAAAATTTTCTAACTCCCTAAATTTTCGAAAAATTTCGCCAGCGTCTCCTTTGCGCGGCTAGCTCGGTACAACTACAAAAGGCCTCTACGGGCTCCTAGATTCCAAAGAAAACAAAAAGCCAACTGGCTCGATCAAAACCTAATCAAATTTCATACTGAAATTTAAACACATACCTTTTTTTCGAGCAATTTAAAATTTATCTTCCGGAATAAAACCCAATTTACTTTTCCTTTATATTACCTGCATATCCTGCTTAGCACTAATATCCAATCACAACCTTCAACACATATTATTGACTTCCTTACCAATGTCAATATATATTCATCCAAATATTTCTTAGAATATATTTGTAATACCAATTTCCAATTGAGAATGCACCACTCCTTAATTAAGTTTAGTATAAGCATTTAATATGTTTCTTTATTTACTTTCAATTCACCACTTTTAGTTTATATCTATTTTTATTCAAATTGGTTCTCCCATTTCCATATGAATTTAATTCATCGTCAATTCTGTATATTAAATTTTACCTTCTATTTATCTGATTCATATTATAATTCTATAGTAGTTTCATTCACTAGTTTATTTCAATTTCCAATTTGAAATCGTTCTGTCGTTAACTAAAATTTTCCCAAAAATTTTCAAATTTTTTTCTAACTCCCGAAATTTCCGAATTTTTTTGGCAAAGTCTCCTTTGTACGGAGGAGCTTTTGCAATTTGACAAAAGATATAAATATATATACATCGGCCCACACGGTCAAAAAAACCAAAAACGGTTCATATTTCCTATTTTTATTGGGTAGGCGTACCTTATTTAGTATTTAAGCAAGCGGCTTATATTTTTAGCATTTAGCGCGCCCAAAATCCAACCAAATGGCTTCCCGATACCTGTACTTACTCAATTTAAACATATAAGTACTATATATAGGAAGTTTATAGCATTTCACTTAAATTTAAATAGCTAAAACATCGATCCTGTAACAATGCATGTGATATACTGGCATAAACACATAAATTTCACATATAATGCATGTTATATAATTTCCATAAGCATATATAAGGTTCCGACACTTATTACAACTGCTTATAATCAATTCTCATACCATTCCGTTCAGTTGAAGTGATTTACAACTTACTTGCTTTTATTTAATTCATTCTAAGCAAAACAAGCACATATTCATTTCAATTGATACCAAAATCAATTTATTAAACTGCTATTGATTCATATAATTTTGCTTACTTCCATTTACGTCGAACGACCAATTTCTAATGCAATTCGACAATATTAATGTGAATAAATAATAACATAAGCTTTATAACCAATTTAAATTGATTTCAACTCAACTTACTCTTAATCCCATCCCATTTTAAATTTATTCACAAACTTTCATTGTATTTTCTTTCATATCCAAAAAGTTTGATTCCAATTATACACAACATCATCCCATGCTTCTATTAACCTTAAACTTAAGTTAATTTACTTCAATTCACTACCATTTCATAACTTAAGTTCATTCCCGTTTTAATTTATTCATACTCGAATTGGATTTATTTCCATCTCAAATCATTTTTATTTTAATCCAATTCCATACAACTCAAGCTTTATTTCCAAACTCTATTACCTATTCACAATCTTTGATTTGATTTTCCTTTGATCAAATCCCAACCATTTCACTAATTGATTCGATTAGTTTATTCTTTTATCCATTTTAAATTTTAATTTACATAAACAATTCATTTTTGAATTTATTAATAATAAGGCCATTCAATTTATGCTTGAATTGGATTTGTTTATATTTCACACCATATCCATATTATTCCAATTCAATTTTCATTCAACAACACTTCCAGTTATAATCCCATACTTGATTTTCTTTTTCATTTATCTTGAAAATCATTTTATTTAATTTCCTTGAGTGAAATCTTATTTTATATCCAATTTTGGATTTTTATCTCAGAATACAATATTTTTATTCCGGCTTATTATTTCCCTTTTTAAATTTTATAAACTACTCACTTATTAATATTCACTCTTCCCCATCTATTTACAATCAATTATATTCACATCTTACCTTTAACTAGGGATTATATATTTTTTTCAATGTTATTCAATTCTTTTATAAGCTTCCGAAGCTCATTTATTCTAATTCAATACTTGCTTAATTTACATTTATTTGTTTGAGTAGAATTTTATTCCAGTCAGTATTATCTATAATTCGACTGAATTCATTTAAATTCAGTTTTATTCTAACTTAACTTCAGTTAAATCTAGTTACATATCATTCTTTTAAGTCTTATTAAGCAAGGACTTAATTCCATTAATATCATTCATGACACAACTGACTTTTGATTCAATTCAATCCAAATCTAACTAAATTTTATTTCTCAATATATGAGTTCAAAACTTATTTATTTTTTCGAAAGCTTATATTGCTCATTTGAGTCATTTCTTCTTATAACCACAATTTCAAATTATATATATCACCTACTAGCGTAAGGTATAAATTTTCATTTCACAATTATAATCATTTTACCTTTTAACTTTATATCCAGTTTAATTCAATTTCAAATTTTATTTAACTTATCTCAAATTAAATTCAAATATATTTCTTCACTTTCATTCACTTAACTTAAATTTTAATTCCCGGATTAAAATTTTCCATTTCTTCTTATTAATATCAACTTTACTTTATAAGTTCTATAGTTGATCCATTTATTCATTCACAATTTCATTTTCAATCAATAAATTTTATTTCCAACATTAATTATTTTTTAGTTCATTTGAACTAATTCTACACTTATTTTTACACATTTAAATCAAGCATCATCCAATATTGAATTTCATTTCATTTTCATACTATAGTAATTAATCAGTTACTTATAAATTTTAAGTCTTAAAACTTTGTTTTATTTAGTCCAACTTGACTAAATTTTTCCATTTCACAGTTTAACACAATTGAAATTTTAACTTCCAGTTTCCATGTTACTCACTTACAACGTTGAATTTTATTTCAACAAATTCCTAATTTACATGTCATCAAACTTATTATATGCCATAAGCTTTGCGAGCTAGGATTCCAGAATTTAAACAGTCTTTAACATTTCAAAATTCCCTTTGAAATCTTCTATATCCAAAATTCCTTGCATTTCAAAAAATCGAATTCATCCTTTGCAAACAATTCCAATTCAAAACAATTTGGTAGCAATTTCTCTCTTGGAAACTCGAAAATAAACATCGATGATGCGGCAGTCATCACCGAAATTATTTTCCAGTGACCGAAAGAGTTCAATGCTTTTATCACTTTTAAAACCCTTCAAATATTTTTAAATTCCAAATCTCTCTAGATTTCAAATCCGATTCAAAAATATTACTCTCAGATATATTATTTTTCCCAACCTTTGGGAATCATTTCCAAATTCAAAGGAACTTAAATTCCCAAATTTTCAAATTCCAAACTCTTTAAATTTATATTCACACATTACTTTGGAATTTTATCTTATTTTAATTATTAATCACACCATAATTCATATTTATTGTTTACATTTACAAATTTCGTTTATATATGAATTGATTTCTTAGTTTTTGATTATGGTTTCAATTCCTTAATCAATTATGAATCACATTTACAAATCTCATTCATTTTATTGATTTATTCCTTAATCTCTAGTTATTATTTTCAATTTCTTATTCAATTTTCATACAATAATGATGATAATTTAATATTATCACTTTCTACCATCCAAGCATCCATATATAATTATAACAATTTACGAAAAATTATTTCATTTATATACAAAAATAATTTTGGGTAAAATTATTCCATTTACCCTAT